>CM028138.1:344742500-345942500 GCA_016271365.2 Neoceratodus forsteri | reverse complement strand
AATTTGGCTTACAGTCAAGTTCCCACCTGTTTTATTTCTTTTCTAAAGTGCCAGTTAGATTAGCCGTAGTTAGGGAAGAAGATGGCTTCCAGCTACAGCGGGCATACTGTAGACTACTTGAGGCAGTTGTGCAAGGACAGAGGAGTCCTGTACAAGGTGAGAGCCCCAAGCAGAACCTCATGGATGCCCTGATAGCAGCAGATGCCCAGAGTATCGAGTCACAGACTGTGACTGTAAAAGACCAAACCTTGAGTGTGGAAGGACTAGTGGCCAGTGCAAATGAGGATGACAGCAGGACCAGTGCCAATGAAGGGCCACAGCAGCAGGGAAAGGTCACCAGTGTTCTCGAGCCAGAAGTACTCAGGCTGCAGATTGAGTTGCCCAGAATGGAGCTGGAGTTCCAGAGGGAGGCAGAGTGAGAACGCTGAGAAGCAGAGCGAGAACACCGAGAAGCGGAGTGAGAATGCTGAGAAGTGGACCGTGAACAATGAGAGGCAGACCGAGAGGAGTGAGAGTGCCAGAGGTAACATGAACTGGAGAAGCTACGACTCCAACCAGCAGCACCAGAGCAGGTAAGTGGCTTGGGTTTAACTGGAACTACAGGACTGAGTTACAAATTGAATTCCAAATTGATAGCCAGTTTTAAAAAGGGGGAGGATATGGATGCCTTTGTAAATTCCTTTGAAAAAGTTTGTATTCAGGCAAAAATTTCTAGAGAGTCCTGGAGCTTCCAGCTGTCCCCGCTACTTACCGGGATAGCTCGGGATGCATTGGGTCAAATGGACAATGAGGACAGTAATGATTACAGCAAACTTAAAGCTGCACTGTTAAAAACAATTTAATTAACTGCTGAAGCATACAGAGCTAAATTCTGTAAGCTCAGGAGAAGCCTTGATATGAGCTACGAGGAGCTACCCACCTAACTACATCAGTTTTTATAACAGTGGGAAGGAATTGAAGCAAACTCTGTAGATAAAATTGAAAATGCCATTTTATTAGAACATTTTTTTGGGCATGCCCAGCAGAGCTGAAAACCTGGCTGGAGGACCGAGATCCCAAAACAGTGCAAGAGGCTGCTGAACTCTTGGACTGCTATACCAAACAGACCTGCTCTGAGGAAGCGAATCACGGTGGGCATGGCGCAAAAGGGAAAAGCCGCTTTAGGACAGCTAAAACCCACTGCCTCCACGAAACCGGTTAGCTCCTGGTTTCAGAGAAAAGATTTCTCTGAGAAAAGAAATGAATGTTGGTTGTGTAAAGAAACTGGGCATCTTGCCAGACAGTGTCCCACAAGGGCAAGCAATACACAACATGGGGCTAGGAAGGAAGTGGGTTGTTTGTGTGTCCCTGGAAGCATGCCTGTGAACATGAGGGAACACATGCACCTAGTCATGGTGAATGGTGTACAGAAACAAGGGTTAAGGGACACAGGGCCATCCCTGACATTGGTAAAAGGGGATTTAGTAGAGCCTGGTCAGGTTATACCCAATAAATACGTCACTGTACAGGACTTTACTGGTGGGAAGAAAACATTGCCCCTCACTAGTGTTCTCCTAGACTGGGGTGAAACAGGAGGAACTGTGCAACAGGTGGCTGTAGCCAAAACGTTAGCAGTGGACGTCATCCTTGGCAACAATCTCCAACAGGGGATGGTGTGTGCAGTTACCCGTAGCCTAGCGGCAAGGGAAAATTGTAGTTCCCTGAACCCCACAGAAGCCATTGTGGAAACCACTGGGAGGCTGGTTCCCCAGCCTGTGTCTCCTGATATGGAGACTAATGAAAAGGGGGTAGAAATTTCCCCAGTAGCAGTTAATCATACAGCTACAGAGGGTTACTCCGAAGAGGGAGGGGTGACCCATTGTCAGAGGGTTAGGAATGACAGTGATCCTGAGAGCCCTGATGCTAGTGCTAGGGACCCTAGTTTAGAGACTGAAGGGGACCTGTCCCATACTTTGA
Source organism: Neoceratodus forsteri (assembly GCA_016271365.2). Taxonomy (NCBI): domain Eukaryota; kingdom Metazoa; phylum Chordata; order Ceratodontiformes; family Ceratodontidae; genus Neoceratodus; species Neoceratodus forsteri. The sequence goes on along the minus strand of CM028138.1, from coordinate 345,940,544 downwards.
GAATGTGTAAGGAGTTTGCAGCTGCTCAGAAAAGTGACACTAGTCTAGAGAAGCTGAGGGCTTGGGCAGACTCTGACAGAGCACAAGCAGTTGACGGTAAACATAAGGTTTATTGGGAAAATGGACTGATGTATACTCAGGCTGTGCAGACAGAGGGAGGGGTGATAGGCAGGCAGCTTGTCATTCCCCAGGGGTATCGTGAACAGTTGCTCAAGATTGCACATGATATTCCCTTGTCTGGTCATCAGGGAATCGCGTGCACTATGCAGTGGTTGGCCCAGTATTTCTGCTGGCCAACTTCACCCAGCAGGTGAAGGAGTATTGCAGGTCTTGTCACCGGTGCCAAGAAATAGGGAAGGCAGGCAAGAAAACCCAAGCCGCCCTAATTCCATTGCCCATAGTGGAGGAGCCATTCCAGAGGGTGGGAATGGATATTGTGGGACCTTTAAATACCCCCAGCTCCTCAGGGAAGAGATTCATCCTGACTGTCATCCTAAATGTCATCAAAGTTTATGATCTCTATCCTGGCAGCTGGTCAGCTACAATTAAGTCAGAAATAAGGAGACCCTTAATTATGTCTCTCTCGTCTTTAATTATCTCCTGGCTTTCAGGTTAACATCTTGTAGCTGAAACCTTGGGGGGGGGGGTTGTCATCCCATAGGTTGTCTCATGAGAGGCACTCAATAGCACATTTTTATATTACAAAATTCATAGAACAATCACAACCAGCTGGCCAAGCATCACAGTCCCGAGCCAACACACACTGACAGGCCCTAGTTGAGATGCCAGGGTGATCAATTTGTCTGCTCGATCCCAGGGGAGAATGGCCATCCTTTGGCTGCATTCAGGACCACCCCTATGTACTGGAGAGATTGGGTGTGATCCATTTTGGATTTTGGTATGATGACTGTAATCCCTAAAGAGGAGAACATCTGATGCATGTGGGACAAAGTGGCCACCAACTGAGGACTGGAAGGAACTTTGAGAAGTGAACTGTCCAGGTAGGGAAAGACGTATAGGCCTTCCCTGCATAGAGCCGCTGCCACTACAGCAAGGCACTTTGTGAAGACTCAAGGGGGCTGAGGACAAACCAAAAGGGAGGGCTCTGAACTCATAGTGATGACCCAGAAAACAGAAACAGAGAAACCGTCTGTGAGCAAGATGCATCAGGATGTGAAGATTCGTATCTTTCATGTCCAGAGAACAGAGCCAATCCCCTTTGTTTAGAAGGGGTTTTAGAGTTGGAAATGTCACCATCTGGAACTTTTTGTACTCTATATAGTGAGTGGCCATCGACGAGGGGTGAGCACCAGAACAGTGTCGTCGACTGTAGCTATTCTCTGGACACACAACATGCAGCATGCAGGTTGCAGTTGGAAAAGAACTTAGGAGTTTCTGGGACCACCCTCTTTTATATGTGCCAGAAGACAACATGTGGTGCCATTGGGGGCTGCCCTAGGTTGACTGCTGAAAAATCATCCAGAGTAAATGACGCCTGCTGCTGGACATTCCTACATGTTTTGACCTGCTCCAAGAGATTTCCTCGAAGAAAATCTACTGCTACAGGTAAGTCACAAACTATCTTCTTCAAGGGTGTCTCCTCCACAGAATCATGATACAATAATCAATTCCCAAAGCAGTACAAAACTCCATCATGGGAGGCTGGGAAATCAGAGGTCCACATGCTAAGAAAGTAGGCCTTGCAGAAGTAGATTTGGCAGAATAGTGAGGACATATCCAGCTCTGGTTGAAGAGGATGACATGACTGTAATGCATGGCAAAAAATATAATCCTATTCCAGGCAGCAGCTTTACAGAAAGTGGACTTAAGGTGAACCTCTGGAGTGACCAATCCCTTGGCGGTATGCCAGGGACAGTACCAAAGAACTCTGTCAGTCTGCTGGTAGCCGATAGGAGATGGGAAGAAAACCACCTGGGGAGATGCTGTGAGAGCATTTACATATCCAACTAGCAAGGGGTAACTGGGAGAAACAGCTGAGAGGACTGGCCAAAGTCCTTGGTATGATACAAAAATAGAGGTTTCTACACCAAAAACTTGTAGCTTTGATATCCCTCAGGCTAAGTCACCATAGACAAAAGTTAGTAAAACAAGAATCTGAAACCACCAAAAAGTGACTGGTGCAGATGGTTCCCAGTCCAGGGTTCAGTCACCAGACAAAACCTTCAGACCAGGACAAACATATGAATTGGTGTCAGGATATGTGTTGTAGGAGAACTACAACACATAAGTTGTAACATGGGTAAAATCTAAGATGAGTCTGTCACCGAGTAATAGTAAATGGCTACCTTGAGCAGGAATTACTGCTCACCCAGGATATGCTGAGCTGGGTCCAAAGTATTGGTTAAATAGTAAAAAAAGATCCAGGCACATTAGTTCCTAAGCAAGGCAACTGAGGGCGGTAAAGGACCCCCCCTCCCACCAAGGGTGGTCAGAAGACATGAATGCTTTAGACTGAACAGCCCACAGAGCTCCCTGGACCAGGCAGCTAGAGGGAGATGAGGACCTAGGAACCCCACAGGGTCACTCACTAAAGAACTCTTCCACAGAAGGGAGAATCTGAAAATAGCCATGTGCCAGAGTTTAGAGAACATGAGTGCATCAGATCAAATTTCTTACAAAGCTCCCTGAAGCAGGCAACCAGAGGGACATAGTAACTGGACAACCACACTGGGATATCCACTGGAGATCCCTCCCACAGGAGGGGGAACTCCAGATCCAGTACTGTACAGAGGTAATATGATGTGATGTTAAACAGTAAGTGTTATAGCACCAGGACATTAGTGGGTGTTGGGGTTTACTTTTTTTTGGAAGGTACCCAGAGCTGAAGCCCGGCATGAGCACATGGAGAACAAGTGGTTCGCACAGGCCACACAGTATGCAAGTGACAGTGTGTAAAATGGAAACTGTGGTCTACTTACAGCCCAGCAGAAACTGTCTCCCACCACAGGAAGGCAGTGCACAGAACATCTTTCATTCAGTATACACAAACAAGGACAGCTATATACTGGTTGCCAAAGCCATGCTCTCAGAAGGGCAGATGTGCTAAAAAGGCACCCAGTCATGGTGATTAATAAAAAAAAAAAAAACAACAACCATCAAACCACAAAAGCAGTGCAGCACCCCAAACTAAGGAATGGAAAACAGCTGTGCTCCAGTGTGCCATCTTGAAAGGAAATTGCTCACAGAGTGAAAAAGAAAAAACAGGTGTGGAATCCAGGACTGGAGTCCAGGTCAGCAAAGACAGGGACAGCTAGGACCAAGGTCCCAAGCCACACTCCCTAATGCCCTAGACATACTCTGAACTAAAAAAAAAATGGCAGGCATTCTCCCTGACCATGAAGGTAATACTGATAAAGAACAGGGGAAGGGGAAAAATAAACTCTCCTACCTATCAGAAGAGGAGCAACCAGCAGCCATTCTCTTGATTCTAATTTATTTTTAGTCCACTGGGGTGGGGATGGGGGGCTGCAAAGGCAGAATGCTAGAGCAAGCCACATTATTTAAAATAGGCAGCACATAGGGCTGTTCACACAAGAGCTGAAAAACAGAAAGGGAGAAATAGGCTGTAACTTACAGGCAGCCCACCCAAAGAGTAGGGGGCACCTTTTGGCACAGAGCCAGGCAGACAGCTGTAGCTACTTCTTGCTCTCTCCGGCCCCTGAGGACTTTCGTTTTGTGGTGCGGGACTGAAGTGCTGTCCATTTAGGAGAGAGTATAAATTCTTGGGGGCCTCCTGTGGCACTGCAGCCACAGCTTCTACTGTTACTGGTGTACATCAAAGGTGGCTGCTCATGATCTCCAAAGAGCATGATTGGTGTGCCTGACAAACTGGGGACTTTCCCTACCAAAGCCCAAAATGGCACCATGCAAACCACATGAGGGGCACCAGAACATGTTCTAAGGGCATGAACCCTTATTAAAATAAGACATGAGACCAGTGCCCCTCAGGAGCACTGGACCCCTCCATCTTGGCTCGCCCAGACCCCATATCCACAGCAACTGCTGCTACTACTACTAAAACAACTACTCCAACTTTATGGTGGTGCAATACAATGACTACCTCAACACCCTGGACTGGAGCCCTATCAGGCACCTCCCCACCTTAGACGAGGCACTAGAATACCTCCATCACTCAATAAATAAAGCAACCAACCTCTTTGCCCCTCTAAAGAAGCTCAGGGCTAAGGGCAGCTGCTACAAGTGGATCTCTACAACCCTAAAAGCCCTGATGATCAGCCATGATGAGGCCTAGAAGAGGTTCAAGAACTCCTCTCTCCTGGCCGATCTTGTGGCTTACAAAGTCTTGTGAAACAAATGCAACAGTGTCACTAAACAGGCGACAAGGGAGTATGTCACCCGACTACAGAAAAACAACTTAGGCTGCCCCAAGCTTTTTTGGTCTCACATAAATGAGCTGATCAGGGGAAACACCAAATCTGAACCAGGCCCTGTGGAGGTCAATGGTAAACTAGTGAGCAACCATTCACAAATCGCCACAGCCCTAAACCTTTACTTCACCAACCTCAAAGCATACAAAGCCGGACTACCCCCTCCCACCCCAGCACCTAACAAGACTGAGCCCCCATGCCTAAATTGACCCTTATTTCACCTGTGGCTGGTCAAAACAAAAGAGGTACAAACCCTCCTGAGGGCCTTGAAAACCAGAGGCGCAGGAGGACCGGACGGGATCAATCCCAGGCTACTCAGGGATGGAGCCCAATCCCTCTCCAGACCCTTGACCTGGCTCATAAACAGATCCCTGCTGGAAGGAAGAGTCCCAGACCAGTGGAAACAGGCAAATGTAGCCCCCATCCACAAGGGTGGCTCCAGAGAACACACGAGCAATTACAGACCAATCGCCCTGCTCTGTTTACTCACAAAGCTCCAGGAAAGGCTCATATATAACCAACTCCGCGAGTATCTGGAGACTCACCAACTACAAGCCCCCTCCCAGCACGGTTTTAGAACCAACCATGGCACAGACACTGCCCCCACTAACCTCACGACAGATGTACTCAGTGCTATGGACAGGGGGACCCCCTCTGGAGCAGTATTTATAGATCTGTCCAAGGCATTCGACCTTGTCGACCACAACCTCCTCCTAGTCAAACTGAACAAAATAGGCCTAGACCCTCTGACTCCCAAATGGTTCATGAGCTACCTATCTTGCCATATACAGAGGGTCATCTGGAAAGGTGTGCTATCAGATCCCCTACCCCTGAAAGAGGGCATACCCCAAGGCTCAATCCTTGGTCCCCTGCTGTTCTCACTGTTCACGAATTACCTCAACCTCCACTGTGGGGGGCCTCGGTCGTACAATATGCGGACAACACAGTTATCTACTGCTCCTCAGACAACCTAGCAGAAATTGGCCCCTCACTCCAAACTGATCTAATGTCCCTGGAGGCCTGGCCAAAGAAGAATAGAATGGTCCTGAATGCAGGCAAAACAAAAGCCATACTGCTTGGACCCAGATCCCTGGGACAAGTCAGGACCAACTCCTTACAGCTCACCACACTCGACGGGACAAGCATTGAGATAGTGAACTCTTTAAAATACCTAGGGCTCATGCTTCATCAAGGTCTCACCTACAAGAACCACGTGGAACAGGTGACCAAGTCCATCCACCGCAAACTAGGTATCCTGTATCGGATAAAGGAGCAGCTCATCCCAGAAGCTAGGCTGTCCATTGCAACCTGCGTCCTGCTCCCTAAGCTGACCTATGCTACCCTTGTAATACAGGAAATAGCCAAGCTGGAGGTCACCCGAATGCAGATCCTGTACAACAAGGTAGCACGGTTTGCTACCCAAGATCACCCCAGGAGCCACCACTGTGACACACTAGCCAAATTACAGTGGCCCACCTTTGATGCGCGCCTCCAATACCCACTTCTCTGCCTGGCTTACAAGCTACTCTGCCCGTCCATTCCACCCAGCCTTGTTGCTACTATCACCACCAAAAATAACCCTCAGACCCTGAGGACCTCAGGTGGACGCTGCTGGAAACCCCAGGATCCGACCAATGTGGAGGCAAGTAATTCACCTTCACAGCCCCTACCTGTAACAAGCCCCCATGGTACAGGAAGCATCCACTCTCCCGAACTTCCGCACCAGGCTCAAGGCCCACATGTTGATGTGCGCACCTGCCACTGTCAGAACACCTGAAAGTCCCCCCTCCTTTTCCAACCCTGTACTTGTACAACCTGGTTCAGATTGCCTCTAAACACACTAAGTAACCAATGTACTGGGGTTTCTGTTGGTTTCATAACAATTTACACCTGGTACACCATGTGCTCTGTAACAGTGCCAAGAATGACTGTAACCTATAACTTACCTGTATACACTCTGTAATCTCTTCTCTGCATGTACTGCTCCATATAATGTCTCTCTGGGTTTCCCCTGAAAAAGGGACCTTCGGGGCTCAGTGGGCCTACCCGGTCATAAAAATGTAATAAATAAATAAAATAAATAAAACTAGGGTCAGAGATTGCACCTCTAACTTATCCAGCTGCAGAGCCAGGAAAGGGAGCCAGAGTAGCCCTGGGACATTGGAGGATTGCAGGATTTCAAGTGCAGATCTGTGTGCCAATCAAATGCCATGGAATGGAACTCTAGCCTAACCCTACAGTGATTGACATGTGAGTGGGCCAATGATGACTTGACATTCCCATATGACCAGGAAGGGCTGTGGCTGACCCTATCTGTCTGTGTGTGACTGCAGAGAGAAACAGACCTGCTGAATGCTGTTGAGAGCTCTACTGTGACAGACTGCGTGTCTCCCATTGATGAACTGTGTGACTATGAACAGATACCCTACTACAGAAGCAACTCCCCTTGGCCCAGTGACTGATCTGTTTCTGTGCCATAATTGGGTGGGCATGACCTAGGCAGCTCTCATACCTATAGGTATAATGATGGTACAACTTTCCTAGAACCCACTTGTAAACATTTCAGCACCAACAACCACACTTCCTTATGTATTTGGCCAAGACAGGATTCAAGTTGGTGAAAATAATCACACAAGGACCAGAACTGCAATTCGTCTGCTCATCTTTACTGGGCTGATACTGGATAATTATTTCAAGTACACTTCTGTACAGGTTACAGAGACCCATAGGTCATCCACCTCTTCATCTGCAATTATGGTAAACCTGTGAGGCCCACACTCTGCGGCTGCCTCGGTGTCCCTATCACAGCGGCAGCTCTGACCCCCTAAACCATTACTAGCTTTACTGGACCCTGATTCACACTTGACTCTCTTCAGCCAACAGAGAACTCTTTAAGCCTATCTTAACACTCTTTAGCTACAGTTCTAGCATGAGCCTGGGAAACATAAAGTATGAGGGAGGTGATATTCACTATCACTGTATAATGCACCAGACTGGCAATCTCCTGCCATGCCCTGGCACCCTGTAAAGCCTGATGCTCCCACCTTATGCCATCAGTCAGATATCCATAGTGGGCACCAAACCCTGCAGCTTACCCCCTTGAGGGGTGTCCCCCTGGAAATCCCACATCCACCTTGGGATCCAATAACTCTCCCTTTAAGGACAATCTACTGCTACATATACAGCCTGGTGCACCACCCTCCCAGGGAAACAGGAAACACCTAAGATACCCAAGGCCTGACCTGGCACGTGCCAGGCCCTGCAGATTGCCACTCTGGACCTCATGCCACACACAGATGTCAAGGATGTTATGGCAACCACCCACAATGGAGAGCTGTGCCACCCTGGCCAGTGTCCTGATGTCAGTGAGTTAGTAGAACACCTTGTGTGTTTGCCCCTCCATTGCACCAGCCCCCCAAGCACCCAGCATTTAAACATTTAAGCTGATGATATCTGCAGAGCATTTCTTGACCCCTACATCAGTATGAAGCACTGAGCCAACCTCACACTGATACCCAGAGCACAGGGTAAAGGTTATCTGGAGCAGGATATCTCCTGACCTCCTTCCTGACCAGGACACCAGACTAAACATACCCACCTACACCACCACCATTGCACACTCCAGAGGACCTGACTCCCAAGGTTATGTTCATGGTCCCCATCTACTTCTATGGACTGAGGAGGCCCCTTTATAAAGCTGTATCCTAAGTTCCTCACTCTTAGCTAAAGGCAGAGCCATGATTCCAAGGCACCCAAAGTACTCTGCTGTTTATTGTTAGCAACAACCTGAACCCCTACTGTAGGGAGGGGCTTTTTACCCAGAGAAGGAGGCATTCTCATGCTAGCCAAGCACGCCATCAAGGCTGAGTGTCACCAGTGAACAGCCAGAGATAGATGTAAGCTGCCACCTGAAATTGTGTCAGGCTCTGCCCTGTGGGTTCCATAACCCAGTACCAGGCTCTCACCACCCCTGGGGACTAGATGCATTGATGTAGAGAGTGCTGTACATCCATAGTGTTCTGACTGAATTGGAGGGCAGCCAAACCTCCATGCCATTCCAGTGTGAGACCGACTGAAAGAGAGTGAGAGGTGAAAATGAGGGAGAAACGGCCAGTTGAGAGGGACCAGAGAATGCTATGAAAGAGGAGCCCTACATCATGAGGGAGGCCTAACAGCACCAGAACTGTGAGTACATTCAGGGCCTGCCCCTGCAACTGGGATATGACATATTGTCTGGGAACCATTCAACTGGATTCAACCAGCTAGACATGGAGTTACACATTCCTCGGTTTGAGGTTTAAGCCATTTTTGCAATTGCATGTCATTTCTATTGCTCCTAGCAGCTTGACTATTGTTCCTCTCTTCTTCAACACTAGTCCCAGCTGCTTATCTAAATCAGCCCTTGCCACTACTACTCCCCCCTCCTCTGCCCCACTTGCCCTTAGCACCCTCTGCATCCCTCTTATTCACCACCCCCCTTCTGCCACATTTACCTATGGCTTACACACTGTTATGCACACCTCCATAGCTTAGGAATTTCCATCCAGGCCTGTAACTTGTTTCTGATGGACAGAAATATAAATAATCTTTCTTTTTTTTCTTCTATGGTTTGTATATGACATCCATACACATCCTGCTCCTGTGGGAACTGTATATATATATATATATATTACATTCTGGTTGTGTTATGTATATCCTTCTTGTACATGTGACTTGGAATGTAAATACTCTGCTCCTATCAGTATTGTAAACATGTTGTTCCATTTGTATTATGTATATTTATATGTAACTGTACAATTTTCCCTGCCAACAGCAGGTCCACCTTGTAAATGAGCTTGCTCAATGGTGATCGCCTGGATAAATAAAGATTTGCTTGATTGATTGATTGGGTTTGGGGTTTATGTTCACTGTGCATTGCAATGATTTAATTTAGTATGCACCACTGCTCGATGACTGTGTGGAACAACAGCTAGCCTACACCAGTTTCACAGCTGAGTACCCAGTAACTTGTGGGGAGCTCCTTAGCAGGTGTAAATGGGAATCACATTGGTATCAGTGGGGAGTGGGTAATGACTCCAGTAAAGGAGAGCAAGATCACAATACTGTATTATTTATTTATTTATTTACATTTCAGATTAACACCTTTGAGCCAGAGGCTCTTTTACAAAGGTTCCACATCATGATACTTAGATAGGTAAGACAATTAGACATGCAGGCATGGTTACATAGAAACATAGAAACATGGAATCTGTCAGCAGATAAGGACCATACAGCCCACCTAGTCTGCCCATTTCCCTACTTGGTTTGGAAATCCCTACTCTTATCTGGACTGCCTTTCCACCTCTCTGCTGTACAGCAGGGTGCCTTTATGCTTATCCCATGCACTTTTGAATCCCTGTACTGTTTTTGCTTCCACCAACTCCGCTGGTAGGCTGTTTCAAGGATACACCACCCTCTCTGTGAAAAAATACTTCCTAGCTTTCCCCCTAAGCCTCCCTCCAGCCTCTTATGTCCCCTTGTCCTTATGCACTTTTGTCTTTGAAATATGCTCCCCTCCTGTACCTTGTTTATTCCTCTAAGGTATTTGAAAGTCTCTATCATATCCCTTCTCTCCCTTCTCTCTCTTACAGTGAATAGATGTTTAGTTCCTCGAGTCTTCCCTCATAAGGCTTGTGGTGCAGTCCATGTATCATTTTTGTTGCTCTTCTCTGGACTGCTTCCATTCTATGTCCTTCCTGAGATGCGGTCTCCAGAACTGGACACAGTATTCCAGATGAGGCCTCACCAGTGATCTATACAGTGGCATCACCACTTCACTCCTCCTTCTAGTTAAGCCCCTTCCTATACACCCCAGCTTTCTGTTTGCCTTTTCCACTGCTTTTTCACATTGTTTGGCTGACTTCTAGTCATCGGATATGATAACCTCCAGGTCTCTTTCCTGATTTGTGGTGGCTAGAACCTGCCCCCCCCCCCCATCCTGTATTCCTCTCTTGGGTTTCTGCGTCCCAGGTGCATTATCTTGCACTTCTTAGCGTTGAAACCCAACTGCCAAACACTTGACCATTCCTCAAGTAGTCTTAGGTTGTTTCTCATTTTATCTAGCCCCTCTTGTGTGTTGACTCTGTCACAGATCTTGGTGTCATCTGCGAACAGGCATACTTTCCCTCCAGCCCTCTGTAATGTCACTTATGAAGACATTGAATAGAACTGGGCCCAGCACCGATTCCTGTGGAACCCCGCTGGTCACCTCCCCTCTTCTGATTTTATGCCATTTACTACTACTGTCTGGGTCCTGCCTTTTAGCCAGTTACCAACCCATTTTGCCACTTTAGAGCCCATACCCAGATTCCCCAATTTGTTAAGCAACCTTCTATGAGGGACAGTGTTGAAGGCCTTACTGAAATCCAGGTAGGCCACATCCACCACTCCTCCCTGTCCCACCACCCTGGTCACCCAGTCAAAGAAATCAATAAGATTGGTCTGACAGGACCTACCCTCGGTGAATCCATGCTGCCTTGGGTCTTTTGCACCACTTGACTCCAGGAACTTCACTACCCTCTCCTTAAGCAGGGACTCCATCAGCTTCCCCACAACTAAGGTCAGGCTTACAGATCTGTAACTGCCTGCCTCCTCCCTACTTCCAGTCTTGTGCAGGGGACCACCTCTGCCCTCCTCCAGTCCCCAGGTACCTCCCCTGTCTCTAGTGATTGGTTGAAGAGGGTTGCCAGTGGACCTGCTAGGACTTCCCTGAGTTCCTTCAACACTCTAGGGTGAATCCCGTCTGGCCCCATTGCCATGTCTGCCTTTACTTTTCCTAGTTCCTCCAAGACTCTATCCACTGTAAATATGCTGGTGTCCACCTCTCCCCCCTGTACATCTTTCTTTGTGAGTCTTGGCCCTCCTGCCTCTTCCTTGGTAAATACTGAGCAAAAATATTTGTTCAGTACCTCAGCTTTTCAAGATTGTCCTCCACCCACCCACCCTCTCCTTCTTTATCCTCACAATATCATTTCTGTTCTTCTTCCTCTCGCTATATATAATGGAAGAAGGTCTTGTCCCCTTCTTAATAGCTTGTGCTGTTCCTTTCTCCATTCTTGCCTTAGCCCCTCTGACAGCTTTCCCAGCTTCTCTCTGCTTCTCCAGATATTTCAGTATGTCTTCTTTCTGTGTCTCTTTGTATTTCCTGAATGCCTTACTTTTTTCTCGCACTTTCTTAGCTACTGACTTAGAGAGCCACAGTGGCTGCTTCTTTCTTTTGCTTTTGCTAAGCAATCTGAGACATTGACTTGTCACTCCTGCTATGGATCTATTGAGCCTTACTTTAGGCAGATAAGGAAAGGTAACTTAATATATGGACAGGATTAAAAGAGACATTAGACGACTCAGTCACCACACTAGCAGGAATTTTCCTGGTGAATTAAAGTCCGATATTTCTTAACTCCGCAGTTAATCAATAAAAGAAACCCAGAGACCCCAGCACACTGTTGGAGGGGATGTGGCTCACCGGACGTGGATCATTTGCATATTTTTTGGTTCTGTGGTGACCTCCAGACCTTCTGGAATGATATTATTAAGGCAATCAGGGAGATCCTTCTAGTCCTGGGCACATTGGACTGGCCTTCGATGATCCTGGCGCTCCTACCAGAGGAAATAAAGGGTATGGACTCGATATACCTCTGGACAATTCTGGTAACCGCAGCACACAAAGCCATCATGAAGAGATGGCTCTGCCCTAACCCCCCCACTATATCTGATTGGATAAAAATAATTATCTCCATTGTAGAGCTTGAAGAGCTTACTTATAAAATTAACAATAAAACCCCCACTCACCTGAAAAGGTGGACTAGATGGGAAATCTGGTGTACTGCCAGAGAAACAGGCATAAGGTGACCATCACACATTTAAAGAATAGAAATAGAGGGAACCATCAATAAAGGAGACAACATCTGGCAAGCTGGGAGATTGTAACTGAGTTGTTATAGATGGGCTGTGGTCTGACATACATTTGAAGGAAAGGGTTATTGAAGTTATTGGAGACTTCAGAGATAAGGAAGGCTTTGCTACACAAGGCAAACTTCCATTAATATTTAATGTTGTATTGTAATTAAGATAGTTTGTATAGAACAATGAATGAAATATTCTGCTTTATTAAGAGATATGTATGAATGTTAATTTACTGTGTGAAAATGTTGTACCTGAAAGATACCAATAAACTTGAATTTAAAAAAAAAAGAGACATTAGAACCAGAGTGAAAAACTAGATCAAAACAAGAAAATTACAATAGTGGAGCACAATGGATTCGTTATATACGCTGGATAAGTACAGCCAATAGGCCTTGTCAAAAATTCAATGAGTAAAAAAAAAACCCAAAACAAAAACATCAAAATTATAGCATAGGCAGACTATAAACAGCAAAGCTAGTCTAGTCCTATGAACAAGGGGCTAGAGGAAAAGAAGGGTAGGAGTTCAATCTAAGAGTGAGGGGAAAGAAAGCTGCCAGGAGGCAAGACTTGAAAAGTTGGGTCAGGTTTTAGAATAAGAGGGGATTGGGTAATGGGGGATGGAGTAGAGATGTGGAAAGAGGGAGTGGAAATCAGAGTTGGTGAAAAAGGAGTGATGGGGACAAAAGTCGACAAGACTGTGGAGGAAAATGTGGGTGGGTGGAGGTGAGTGGGTAAGAGGGGTAGTGACATGGAGCAAGAGGGGAGGGGAGGAGGGGAAGCTGGGGTAGGGAGCTGGTAGGTAGGTGGGTGAGAAGGGAAGTAGAGAAAAAAGGGAGGGTAAGGGGTGGGAACCCTAGTAATTGGATGAAGGCATGAGGTGGGAACCGCATCCACAGAATTTTAGGCAAAACAGTCACAAGTGGCTCGAGCCACAAGGTGCAGGCGAAGTTTGCATTTAAATGAGCCAAGAGTGGTTGTGTTTGTGACCTTGTACTTCAGCGAGTTAAACAGCATTGGAGCTCTGCCTGAAAATGACCACTGGCCTTGTGAAGTACAACAGCGGAGGACTTGTAGGGTTGAGTTATCAGAGCTTCTGGTGTGGCAGGTGCTGCAGGATGGACTAAGGAGCTTCTGTACCCCAGGGATCATGAGACCAAGGAAGGCCTTTTTTGTTACTAGGCAGGTTTGGTAAGAGATTCTTCCCTACAATTAGAGCCAATTTGCCTGCTCATAGAGGTCAAAGGTGTATGTGTGATGGGCAGCCCCAGTCAGTAGTTGGCATGCTTTGTTCAGAGCAATAGAGATACGCCATAAGGCAGTGTCAGTGGCAGCTTCATAGATAACAAGCCTGTAGCCTATAATAGAGACAATCAAGCTTTGCATTGCAAGGTTAAGGGCTACAGGGGTCAGACAGTGCTTGTGTTTGTACAGAAGGCTGATGCGGGTATTCACAGATTTAGCAACATTGTCAATATGATTGGAAAAGGACAGTGTGCCATCCAAAGTCACACCAAGGTACTTGAACATTTGCATCTGTTCAAGAGCAACACCTGAGCAGTTTCTGACAGCTGTTTTTTTTATGTTTATTGTGCAAACATGGAATAACATCATTTTAGTTTTTTTGTAGTTGAGCACTATCTTCTGTGAGATGAACCAGGCCTCTACATTCGTAAAACTTTTCTGAAGCTGGTACTCCAGGAGAAAGGGATTAGTGTTCTTTGAGAAAATTACTGCATCATCCGCATACAAGAGAATGTTTTCTGGGCAGGAGGTAGGGAGTTTGTTAAGAAAAATGCTGAAAAGTAGGGGCCCCAAAATTGACCCCTGCGGGGCACCTGACTCAACCGGTTTCTTAGTTGAGAGGACATCTCCTATACTCACCTGCTGCATGCGAGCATCAGAGAGGTATCTGTTAAACCAACTTGAGGTGTCATCTGATAGTCCTAACTCTGCAAGCTGTTCAATTAGTAACGGCTGGTTGGTCGTATCAAAAGCCTTGGACAGGTTAATATAGGTGGTGCCAACGAGTTGTCCTTGATCAAGTGTACGGTGGATGTAGCCTGTAAATTCTAGCAGGTTGTACTTTTCCATATACTCTACAATGGGTCAGCAACAATTCTTTTGAGTGCTTTGGATTGGGGGTGGGGGGGAAGAGAATGGAAATGTCCCTATAATTTTCATGTTGTGGCCTGTCACCGCTTTTATGGACTGGGGTCACAAGGACTGACTTCCACTTGAGGGGGAGTTGGAAGAGCATAAGGAAACATTGATTATCTTGGTTAAGGGGGGCAGGACTACATCAAAGGTGAAGACAATGAGTTTCAGGTCAAACGAGTCCCCACTTGCTCTGGTTCTACCAAGTACATTAAGTATTTGTTGGCTTCACATTCGGTAACTGCTTTAAAATAGAACTGTGAATGCTCCAACTCCTTATCTGGTTTAATATGACTATCCACAGTAGAGGTGAGGTAAAAAATGTTGGCAGGTAGAATGTGACTAAGATCAGTGAACGCAGAGTTGAAATTATTGGCAATTATGGAGGGGTCAAGGGCAATGGTGCCATCTTTGTTTAAGATGGTAGGTGCCAACTTGGAGTCTTTCCCTGTAACTTGAGAGAGATTGCTCCAAAATTTCCTTCCATGTATTATGCACTGTGGTGGTGGGGTGGGCTGCATGTGAGGGCTGTGCCTAGTAGGGTATTTGTTTTTCATATACATTTTATCACCTGGTCTCCCTTGGCTGCCCCTTCATACCGACCTTCATACTGACCCCCCAAGTCCCATCACTCTGGTTTCCCTGGGCTTACCTTCAGCCTATTCCCTTTGCCACAGGGCTGTGGTGGTGCCCAGCTGCTGGGTGTGGAGCTTGAGGAGGGTCGGTTGTCACCCGCAGCCAGGGGTATTTTTCTTCCATTTTGCTCCCTTCCCTTTTTCCCATCACTGGGGCACACACGACAGACGTGCATGTGTGGAAGTGAGCACATTCCTACAAAAGTGCTGCAGCACCCTCCCTTCTCTGGCACCCAACAGATCCACACTACACTTGGGCCTCCACCAGAGACAGTCGTTTGGCGGCAGTGCAGTCCTCCCTCCCCAGGAGAGGAGAGCAGTCCTCCGGACGCTTGATCCTGTCCCTCCCCAGCCGATCCCTGGTGGCCAGCTCACACCACAAACACCGGGTTGCCGGCATGGCAGGAGGTAAGACATGGATGCCTCAGCCCTCCACATCATGTGGCCGGCTAGTAGGGCATTTTTAAATGCAGCCTGGGGAAGTGTTTATTTTGGCTGTGCCTGCTCACAGCACATAAAGAGTGGTCACCGTTATTGGGCTGGGACTGCACAGGACACTGGAAGACCAACCACTAAATACATACTTCATACTGTTCTTTTCGCCTATGTGTTTACTGCTCTAATAAAGTTATTGTTTATTTATTCATTATTTAATTTATTATTTATAATCCTGGTTTGTGTTCATATTATTAGCAGAGTGCTAATAATTGTATTTTTGGTGAACTGTAATTACATTGTGTGGGTTCACAGGTGTGGTGTTAATGTGGGTAGGGGGTATGTTCTGCATCCCAGGGGGTTGTACCATACTCACACCAGGCCTGCTTAAACCTTTCAGTGGGTAAAAGCACCGAACAGCTAATTAAAACCTTGGATACGAACCTCCAATGAGGAGTTAAACAACCTAGTCCCCTTAACCTAGTTTGTTTTTGTAACTACTTTTTCTCCTCGGCCATACTTCACCTGGTATATACCCTGGTGTCAGTGATATACCGTGTTCTAGCCCCATTGACCCCCAGTTCCTTAGGTCCCACACCCAACCAGTGTCCTGTTATGGCTTCCCCCATGGCAGGTTTCTGGTGGGGAGGGTCATCCTGCCCCAAGGCAGTTTACTATGTGAGCCAGGATCCAGTTCCCACAAGCATTAGGACCCAGGAGAGCCAGAAACTCAGCCATCATATAGGCAGTACTTCAGTTTGCTCCCTGTTTTCTCTCCCCAGCCTCCCCCACCCACCTACCTCCTAGCATGCACCTAGCCGTGTGTGCCTTGACTGCATGCAGTGACTTCACTGCAGAGGGAGAAAGATCCCTTGGCCCAATGCAGGGGCTACTGCAGCACTGGATGGGCAGCACCAACCATTCTGACCACAGTGCACTGCCAAATGGAAACTACTGCGGTCAGGGCTGACCCCAACGCTGTATCCTGAGTACGTTCCTGAATCTGGATGCCTGGCACAGCGGCACAATACACTGCTGCTGGCCTACCGGGGTGGTCCCCCACAGGTTTAAAAAATAACCACAATGGAGCACAGAACTGACAAGGCAGAGTAAACTTTAAAGTAAAAAACCTGAGGTACCTGCTAATTTCCCTTTATATGTTCGCCACGCATGCACGCACAGTGAACATTTTGTTAGGAGTGACTTTTGAGGGGTGTGACATTGTCAGTTCAATGCTGAGTGATCTACAAGGGACTTGCCAGGGTCACGTCAATCATCAGCCAGGATGAGAATGACAGTATTCTGGCTTGCTGGATGGGAAGTTCATGTATTTCAAAGAAAGAGCTGAAGCAATTATAGGTCAGCACTTTCCTTTTATCTATGCTGCCCAGCAAGCACAGCTGATCTGTCAAGATCAGCCTGTTAAGGAATTGCAACCTGTGGCAAAGAAAACCATCCATCGATGTCTGTTGCTGGAGTCCCTATAACTGTCCCCCCAACCCGACCCTCCCTCTCAGCATGCATCACTCCTCCCACAAACATATAGTAGCACTCATACTAGGGGTGCCCAATTTCCCAGTGTTGCCACTTTGTAGTTTTTTTAAAATATACAGGCCCCCATATTGCTGTCCCTTTTTGTATGTGATGTTGCCTTCTGATTGCCACCCCTATATTTATATACTGTTTCCCTGGTGTCTAGTGACACCCCCACCCTCCGATTACCATCCCCATAGTATATTTGTCTTTCCCTGGTGTCTACTGGCACCCCTACCCTCCAGTTGCCATTCCCTTAATACTTTTTGTCTTTCCCTGGTGTCTATTGGCACCCCACACTCTCTGATTACCATACCATAATGTTTTTGTCCTCCCCTGTTATCTAATAGCACCCCCCACTCTCTGATCACCGTCTTCGTAATGTTTTTGTCTTTCACTGGTGTTTAGTGGCACTCCCAACCCTTCAATCACTGTCCCGATAATGTTTTTGTCTTTAGCTGAAGGAAGAGACAAATCTGAAGTGGGACAAAAACTCCAAGCAGATTTTGACATTTTGCAACAGTGGTTCACGACAAAACAATTACTAATGAACATACCCACCCCCCCAAACTATGTTATTTAACACCTCATGGGGGAAAACTCCAAGCACTGGGAACGCACTTCAAGTCAAGTCCATAGATGGGCAGACCTTAACACAGGCACTAACCTTTAAATATTTAAGTGTGGAGTTTGATCTGGGCCTTACTTTTGATTGGCACATAGAAAATCTGATAAAGAAAACAAATATGAAACTAGGGGCTTTAAGAACAGTGTCCTTCTGTATGAGAAGAAAAGATCGGTTATTAGTATCAAATCAACTATTTATTCCAATATTAGATTATGAGTGTCATATGTTTAATTTTTCCACAATAAGATTGTTGCATAAACTGGATGTTCTATACCATAGGATAGCCAGATTTGGTTTGATATATGACTCTACTGTACATCACTGTATTCCTTATCAATCTTCGTCTTGGAATTCATTACAACAAAAAGAGATAGAGCCTGGGATATTCTACTATATGACATTTTGAAAACTCAAGAAGCCAATTAGGCTTATAAATCTATTTTTAACTTTTATTTATAAATTTTGCAAGCAAAACTTACAGCAAAAAGAATCACAGATGGATTACACAGTATGTATATATACTGTAACGTTCATGCTTTTTGTAACATCTATGTTGGTCCATTAAAAGGTATCAAACCATTTGCCTCTAGATCTGTTCTTACAAGAACCAATATGGCAACTAATGTATCTCTGTATGGCAAGGCTAATGCAGACATCCATCAAAACATTACACATGGGGGGGGGGGGGTGCCTGAATGCATCAGTACTGTATTACATTACTACATCAGCTTTTATGCAACACTGAGTTTTCTAGGGTTACATATAAATGTCGTATTAATACCAAAATAGCCTTCTTACCAGTCCGCCCAACTTAAACAGTTGGGACTGAAGTAACCCACATGTGCAATCATGTATAGATTGTTAGAACTTTTTTCCACAAGGTGGAGTCTCTATATTCTATTTTATTCTGCACTGTCACCATACCCAAAATTCAGTTGCCCCTCCTTTATGCTAAACGATTTTTGTACCTGTTCTGAAACACTTGCACCTCCTTAGTGGAGCTACAACTAGCTTATTAAGTTCCTTCATTCGAAGTATTAAATTGAGCCAAAACCAGCACAACCCATTTCATAGTTTTACTCCTCCCCTCAACGATCTCTTTCCTATTGCAGGATACACAACAAATCCCACATTTCTTAAACTAAACATTTAACTTGGTTGGGAGTGAGTGAGCCACGTATTCAGGGGCTAGGATACTTTTCAAACATCTGGACCAAATGCCCAGGACAAGAGATCTGCCAGTCAATCGAGTAAGTCCATGCACTCAACTTCGATTGATCATACAGTCAGCACTGCAATGGGAGTGCTGCGCTTTTAATGCATACTTCGGCTCTGGCGCAGTGAAATTGACAAACTGTCAGAAATCAACAATTGATAGGACTAACTGAAGTCTGCAGGCAGGGAAGCACAGCGGGAGATCTTTTTACAATTCAACTAGTCACAATTTCTCAGTCTCTGCCCAGAGTATGCTTATCAGGGGATACGAGGCAATATTTCAGATTTTAAATGTCTAAGATGGAGGTGCCACATGGAAAAACTGGATTTTTCAATGCACGCTAGTAACTGTGGTCATTGTCAATATTTTGACCCCAACTTTTCAACACAGCCATTTCTTAACACCACCTCATGAATGTGATAGCTGTCATTTCTTAGACCTTACCCAAAATGTGTTTTAACACTTGCAGCACAAAACAATGTTTCAGCTATTGTTTTATAAATGACATCTGCCATGCTGAGAAGGTGAGATCATAAAAAGATTATGTTGAGAATTTGGGTTAAAAATGTGAAAACCAACTACGTTATGAGGAAATGAATTGTTCCAACATTTACTCATAACTTTATTTTTTTGCAGATTTTAGCCCCTAATGTTCAACATATCCCTTGTGTTATCCCACCTCCTGAACATGGCAGGTGTCATTTTTCCAATCCCTTCTGAAACCTGTTGCCACAGTCACACAGCAAAATCACATTTTAGATGGTTTTTAAAAATTACACCTGTCTTGATCATAACGTCAGGTCAAAAAAGACAGTTGGACATTTGGGGTGAAAATGTGGGAGCCCACTTAAAAGTAGATATTGCCTCTCAGCTGGTCTACCCTGGGTAATTACAATCTAACAATGTGTAAATGCAGGAAACATAGAAACATAGAATTTGATGGCAGATAAGGACCGCTTGGCCCACCCAGTTTGCCCATTTCCCTACCTAATGGATAAGCTGCAGATCCTAGTTAACCAGCAGCCTACTTCTTCCTACCCCTGCCTAGAATTGCCTTATGACTGTCCCATGCATGCTTGAATTCAACCACTGTTTTGACTCCACAACCTCCTCTGGAAGGCTGTTCCATGCATCCACAACCCTCTCTGTGAAAAAATACTTCCTTACATTACCTCTGAGCCACCCCCCATCTTCAAATTGTGCCCCCTTGTTCTTGCACACCTCTTTTTTTGAAAGATGCTAGTCTCTTGAACTTTGTTGATTCCTTGAGGTACTTGGAAAGTTTCTATCATGTCCCCCTCCTTTCCTTGAGGCCATAACATTGTCCTTTAGTCTCTCTTCATGTCTTCCAGTGCAGACCCTGTACCATTTTAGTTGCCCTCCTCTGGACAGCTTCCATCCTGTCTATGTGCTTGTGTAGATTGGGTCTCCAGAACTGCACACAGTACTCCAGATGGGGTCTCACCAGCTGTCTGTACAGAGGGATAACAACTTCTTATTTTCTACTGGTGATGCCTCTCCCTATGCATCCCAGTATCCCCCAACCCTCCTTACTGCCCTCTCACATTGCTTGCCCACCTTTAAGTCATCTGATATGACTACCCACAGGTCCCTTTCCATTTTTGTTGTTGTTAGTATTTTAACCCCCATTGTGTACTCTTCCCCTGGGTTTTTGTTTTCCAGGTGCATTACCTTGCAATCTCTTAGCATTGAATCTAAGCTGCCATACATTTGACCATTCCTCTAACTTGCAAGTCCCTTCTCATCCTTTCCACCCCACTTTGTGCATCAACTCTGTTGCAGATCTTGTGTCATCTGCAAAGAGACATGCTTTTCCTTCTAGTCCCTCTGCAATGTCGCTTATAAAGACATTGAAGAGGACCGGTCCTAATACTGAACCATGCGGTACCCCACTAGTAACCGCCCTTTCTTCAGAGTGGACTCCATTTACTATTACCCTCTGTGTCCTATTCTCCAGCCAGTTCTTCACCCAGGCTATCATCTTGGAACCCACTCCCAGGCTGGCTAACTTGTATATTAATTTTTTGTGTGGGACTGTGTCAAATGCCTTGCTAAAGTCTAGATAGGCCATGTCCACAGCCCCTCCATGATCTACTACTTTGGTCACCCAGTAAAAGAAATCTATTAGATTTGTCTGACATGACCTTCCTACTGTGAATCCATGCTGCCTTGGGTCCTGTGCCCTCTGGCCTCTAGGTACTCGACAATTCTTTCCTTCAGAAGTGATTCCATCATTTCCCTATCACTGAGGTTAAACTAACAGGTCTGTTGTTTCCTGCTTCTGCCCTGCTCCCACTTTTGTGAAGGGGAATCGATCTGCCTCCTCCAGTCCTCAGGTACCCTCCATCCTCCCATGGTTTGTTAAAGAGGGCAGTCAGTGGTGTCACTGATTCACCTAGTTCTTTTTAGAATTCTGGGATGAATCCCATCAGGTCCCATTGTTTTGTCCACCTTCAGTTTTAAGAGTTCTTTCAGAACCCTTTCTTCTGTAAATGGGCTGGTATCAACTTCTGTATCCAGAGTGTTTCTATTGTTTGTTTTAGGGACCTCCCCCTCTTTATTTGTAAATACTGAGCAAAAACATTTGTTTTAGTATCTCTGCCTTTTCACAGTCACCCTCTGCCCACCCTCCTCCCTTTATTAAGCCTCACTATCCCTCCCTTGGTCTTCCTTCGCCCCTGATGTACCTAAAAGGTTTTATACCCTCTTCACTGAGTTGGCTATATTTCTCGGTTCGGCCTTTGCTGCTCTGACTGCCTTCCCAGCTTCCTTTTGCTTTAACTGATACAATTCTCTGTCCTGCTCCTTCTGTGATTCCTTGTACTTTCTGAATGCTTTCTTTTTCTCTTGAACTTTCACTGCCACCTCCTTTGAAAACCATAGTGGTTTCTTACATCATTTTATTTTGTTTATTTGCTTCACACAAAGGCTTGCTACCTCTGTGATGGCAGTTTTTATTATTCCCCATTGTTCTTCCACTCCCTCCTTCCTGCCCATTTGCTAGTGCATTCCTTAGGCACTCACCCATTTTGGCAAAGTCAGCCCTCCTGAAGTCCAGTACTTTTGCCTTTGTATGGCTTGACTCTATTGCTGTGTTTATTGTAAACCATACTGTTCGATGGTCACCAGTTCCCAGATGGCTACCCACTTCTACATCTGTGATCCTCTCTCCATCTCCATTTGAGAGAACCAGGTCTAAGATTGCTCCCTCTTGAGTGGGTTCCAATACTAGTTGTCTAAGGCATGCCTCCTGTAGGGCATCTAGAATAACCCCACTCTTAGAAGTGGCTGCTGCAACTGCACTCCAGTTAACATCTGGCAATATTCAGATCACCCATCAGCAATATCTCCCCTTTTTCTGCCATTCTAAGTATACTTCATATCATTTCCTTGTCCATTTCCTCCCCCTGAGAGAGGGGTCTGTATACAACCCCTGTGCAGATTGTGGTGCCATTGCCTGTCTCCAAATTGACCCACAGTACTTCTTCTCCTCCCTGTTTACCCTTTTGTTCTGTTGCTTTGATTCCTTCCCTTATGTAGAGAGCTACTCATCCTCCTCCTCTTTACCCTCCATGTCCCTCCTGTAGATAGTGTATCCTGGTATGTTTATGTCCCAGTCATGGTTCTGTGTGTACCATGTTTCTGTGACTGCCATGATATCTAGATGTTCCTCCTCCATCAAGGCCACTAATTCAGAAAGCTTGTTACCCAGACTATGGGCATTGGTACTCATTGCTCTCCATTTTCTGATGGCTTTACCTTCTGTAGCAGCATCCCCCACTGACCTTTCTACCTTGGTCTTTTTCTCATTTAGTACCCTGTTTTGTAGGGGAAGGCTGGGATTTTCCTGCTGCTTATCAGTGCCCCCCCTGACTAGTTTAAAAGCTTGCCAATGAAGCATTTAAACTGATTGCCCAAAAGACTTGTTCCCTTCCTGGACAGATGCAGACCACCCTCCCACTATAGGCTGGTGTCCCTCCAGGTGGAACCCCAGTCCCCGATGAAGCCAAACCCCTGTGCTCCACACCATTTTTCCAACCATTTGTTAAACTTCATGGTGCAAAGTACCCTTGCCTCACCCATGCCACTGACAGGCAGCACCCCTGAGAAGGATACTCAGTGTGCTACTTGTCGAGGCCCTCCCCAACTCTACAAAGTCCTTCTGCACTGCTCTCTAATCTCATGATGAGCCAAGTCATTTGTCCCTAGGTGGACAATGATGTCAGCTCAGACTCCTGTGTGACTGTTCTCACGATCCCAAGGATGCACTTCCTGTCCCTCCAAGCCATGGCACCAGGCAGGCACCTTACTTCAGTTTTCCTTGCTCCCCCCAGTTCTATCCCCCTAATAATTGAGTCCCCCACTGGGGGCTGCTTCCTTTCCATGTGGTGTCCTCTGCTTCCTTCATGAGGGCCTCCCTTGTTACAGTTGTCTGCAACCTCCTTAGTCTCCTCTGTGGGTGCATCCATAGGGGAACTATGCTCCCCCAGAATATTATATGGATTGTGGAGTGGAACAACTGACTGGGTGTGCCTCTGTTCCACCACTCTTACCCTCCCTGAGCCCACTGTGGTCCAACTACTGTGCTTTCTTTGCAAACTTTGAGGTAGTTGTGGTGGCTTTGGTGCTCCTGGATGGGGGAGGTTCCCTTTACTACTGTCCAGTGTGGCCTGAAGACAGGCAACTTCCTCCTCAGGGCAGAGAGTTGTTTGCAAACAGGGCAGCATCTCAGCCTCTAGAAAGACTCCCAGAAGACTGCTGCCCCACAGCCATTACATTTCACTACTCCCCACATGTCTACTCCTTGTTTATTTTTGTGTGTGTGTGTGATTGGTTTGTTATATAGAAATATATATATTAGATAATGTGTATGCTTATATTGTCAGTGCAGTATGCTAGAGAGGATATGACAGATGTGCACCTTGCCTCTTGAGGAAATGATGTCAGAACCCCAGGTATAAAGGAACTATTCCAGGGGTGGGTGGGGTGAGGGGTGGAAGGGTTTGGCCTCAAACTGTGCCCTCATGAAACAATCAGCTAAAAGCTCTGACCTACCACTGCGTTGAGTGCCTTCCTGTCAGCAAGACGCCCTACATGACAATTGGACAGAGAAAATAGCCTGCTAATCAACAGAGAAAAATCCAAACATCCAAGTCAGACACAGGTAAACCTCCCCAGCCCCAAAACAGCCTGGTGATTTGTGCTCTGAAAGCAGTCAGCCCCAAAACACGTCAGCTGTGCACAAGGACAGACACAGTAAACATTATTCAGTCCCTGTGGGTTTAAACTCTTCCTGCACTGAAAATCTTAACAATTGTAACAAAAGTAAAGCAAGGTCTACCTCCCTCTGTTGATTGAAAGACTACCTTTTCTGATAATTCTAAGTTCCTTATTTCACCTTTCAGTTAGAAGTATCCTCCACCTGAAGAATATTAACTTTCCTAAGGAATCTGCTTCAAACCAAAGACAATTGTAAATTGTAAGGTTCACCTCCTCTGTTGTGAGCACAACTCGCTTTTGCAAATCCTAAATCCAGTGTTGCAGCTCAGCCAGGTAGCTTCACCTGATGAATATTAGGTTATCTGATGAGCCTGCTAAAAATCCACTTGTTTATACTACTGTTGTTATCAGGTCTGTAAGACTCTTCCAAAGCTATTGGCTGATAAGTAGCTGTGATGTAAGCACTTCCTGACACAGTCTGACCTGGCCTGACCATTGAAAATGAGATACTGTATCTCATCTGCTCTATTTTGGGTAAATATACTGTAAAAATGTGTGCAAGCATGGTCTGATACAACAGCAATACCAGTGGTGAACATTTAGCATTGACAAATGCTTGTCTTTAGCACTGAGGAACCATGGTAAGGCTTTCACAGACTGTGCAGAAATGATAGCCAAAATCCCAACTGGTGTTTCAGAAACAGAGTATGGATAATACCAAAATGGAAGAAAGTCCTTGTGAATATTCAACAATTATTATTGTTGGAGTTTTCAGATATGTTTACAAATGAAACAATATTACAGTAAATACAGTACATATCATACCCCTAATAAATTATTATGCAAGCACATTACGAATGTAACAGTAAGAGAGTAATAACGAAAAGACAAAACACACTAGATACTCACTAGCCCAATTCATGAGGGGATTCCTGGATAAATGACACAAAATTAAAAACTGGCAGAGATGTTTTCAGTGATAGTCTATTACTTCATAACAATATCAGTTGCAACCCCCCTTGCCATATCCTCCCATCTCCATCCTTCACTCCTCCCACCTCATCCACTTATACTAGGGTGTCCTCCACCTTGAGAACCTGTGCACCCTCCTCATCCTATAACTCCTTCCCCCATGTCTCCCCCACCCCCTTTTAATTTTAAGACTATATCTCCAAAAGACACCTATAAACTCCTAAAGAGATTACCAAATCGAGCAGCCCTGTCTCCGATGGCCTTTCCACGGTTTTCTTAAAACTTGTCTCCCCTCTGATATCCAAGCCACTCTCTTTTGTCCTCAACCTTGCCTTGACTACTTCCACCATGCCCGACTCATGGAAGTCAGTTAAAGTGGTCTCCATTTTTAAATCCAGGTGACCCCCACTCCCTCGACAACTATTGGCCCATATCTATTCTCCCCACCTAAGTAAACTCCTGGAAAGGGTCATACATAGCCAACTAACAGATTACCTCTCCAAAAACAATATCTTCTGTAGCCAGCAACATGGTTTCCACAAGTTTCACAGCACATCTACAGCCCTTGCCCTTCTCACTGACCACATCCTCTCCAACATGGACCATGGGTGCACCACTGGTGCTGTCTTCATCGACTTATTGAAAGCCTTCAATATGGTCAGTCACTCCCTCCTTGTCTCCAAACTATCATCACTTGCTTGCTCCATTAAGACCACCGACTGGTTCCGAAGTTACCTCTCCGGTCGCTCCCTCTGTATGTATTGGTACCACCACTTCCCCTCCTTTACCTGTCACTATGGGTATCCCTCAGGGCTTAATCATAGGCCCCTTGCTCTTCTCTATATTTGATAACTCCCTCCCCTCTGACAGCCTCACCTCTAGTTCTCTACTCTACACAGATGATCTTGTAATTTTTCACAGTGACAAATCCCTCCCTAGCCTGTCCTCCATCTTATCTGAGAACTACTGTGCGGCATCAAACTGGTTCTCATCCAACCTTCTGTTGGTCAATGCTAAAAAACCCAAGGTATGTTGTTTGGGTCAAAATCGTACTTAGCTAAGACCCTTCACGCCAATGATGCCCTCCTCATTTACTCCCGATGGCCCTGCCCTTGAAAACGTCTCCTCTTTCAAGTACCTGGGTGTACTGCTCGACCCCTCTCTCACCTTCAATGGTCACATTAACCAGATAGTCCACAGGGTAAATCAGAAACTGGGTGTTACCCATTGCCTAAAAACCTGCCTTACCAAAGAGGCTTGCCTTGCTATAGTCACGGGAAATCTGCTCCCCAGCTTTGACTATTGATCCCTTATCTACTCTAGGACCTCTACCACCCTCCAGTCTAGGCTCTCAGTAGCTTACAACAATGCCTGTCATGTTGCCCTGTCAGCCCACTACTCCACTCACCAGTGTGACCTCTACTGCTCCCTTGGCTGACTCTTCTTGCAAAGGCGCTTTGACTATACCCTTGGCTGTCTTGGATACCGCCCTTAGGAGTATCAGTGCTTCTCCTCTCTCCACCCTCTTCAACTTCAGAACCCCTACCAGGAACCTTTACTCCTCCACTGTACCTTCCCTACAGGTACCTAAATCCATCACCAACATGGGTGGGAAAGCTCTCTCAATTGCAACTCCCTCCATGAGGAATGGATTACCCACACATCTTCTATCTTCCAAATCACATCTCATTTTCAAGCACAACCTTAAATCCTGACTCCTTGACAAATATAACTAACTGCAATGTTCACTAGCATCTCTCTTCTGTAAATACTTCTGTAATTACTTTCCTATTTTTTCTGCTTTTTCCAGGCCCTCCCTCCCTAGAGCGAATTTTGCAGCGTTTAGTACCTCCTCCTTTATTTATTTGTAATATATAGCTAATGTCAAGCACTGTTATGTATACCTGGGAATGTTTGTACACTGCTTTAATTTGTATATAATCCTTATTATTTCTGCCCATATAATTTTTCCTTTCAATTTGTGATTTTACCTGAATGTTGTGCCACCTGTTGGCCCAGGTTGTGCCTGAAAACGGTCCCCTGGATCAATGCATTTACCCAGTTACCAAAGATAAATAAATAAATAACAATAAATAAATAATAGTTAGAAGTATTAAAACAAGAATGAAACTTTTTAGTTTTAAAATTTTTTAACAAAACTGTAGGTCCGTTCTTTCCAAATTGCCCTTCATGTCTTTTTCAGAAGTCACTGGAAACTCTGCTGATTCCCGGGTGGAATAATGGTCTCAAAATAGGTAACCAACTGGTCCACTTCAAAAAAGATTTGCACCTTGTCGTCTTTTGTAAACTTTGCTTTAGCTGGGGGCAACAACGAAAACTGGGTTCCAGTTTCCAAAATGTCCTTGCAATTAGGCAAGAACTTGCATCTGTGTTGCTGCACAGCATAGCAGTAATCAGAAAAGATACAATATTTATTATTTTGTATTCTAGGGATCCATGCAGTTTGGCTAATCAAACGCTAACGTGTCCTGAATTGCAGACTTCATACCTCCTGGTACCTGATGTTTTTTAGGTACCCTGAAGGCCTGGAAGAGCAAAGGAGGGTTATCTTGCAGCAGGTAGAAAGCATTACGCAATATATCTTTAACAAGGTCTCTAGTATTGGTGAACTCCAAGTCTACCTGATCTGGAATGCCAATAATATGACTGCTCCTGGGCCTCCGCAAATTGTCACTGTTCTCTAGCTTTCGTTTATGTGATAGTTATCTCTTATCAACTTTTGACAATTTGGCATCCGTACTTAAAAAAGGATTTTGCACTTTTGTAGAGGGTCCAGAGGAGGGTGACTAGAATGATACAGGGTCTTGGAGAGAGGTCCTATGAGGAGAGACTTGAGGAGCTCAACTTGTACTGCCTGGATGAGAGGAGGGATAGAGGGAGTATGATCTAGGTCTTCAAATACCTTAAGGGGGTAAATAAGGTAAGCCTAGAGATGGTGTTCCAGCTGAGGGAGGCAGGGGCCACCAGGGGGCACCAACTGAGGCTGGTTGGAGGGAGACTTAGGGGAGAGAGACAAGGAGATGTTACTTCACTGAGGTGGTGGAACCCTGGACTGCTCTGCCTGCAGAACTGGTGGATGTAGATACTGTGCGGGGGGGGGTTAAAATATGGCTGGGACAGGTATAGGAGGAAGGTGAAACTGAGTAGTGCCAAAACTGGAGGAGAACTTCAGTCGGGGGTTGGGAGGTTTCACGGTGGAGGCAGGGAAGGCATCAACAGTGCCCCTAAAGGGTACTGATCCTTGAGCAGACTCGATAGACTATAGGGCCTACTCTGCTGCCATTTTAGTATCATAGTATTTTTACAAGCTCAGCAGGCAGTGCCTTTATATGAGCTCGCCACCCAAAGGTGGGATTATTTCTATAAATATTCAAATTTTGAATTGTCCATATACTGGTCTAACCTATGTTTGAAGGTTTCCATATTATTACTCTGAATGAGTTCACCTGGAAGGGTGTTCCATTTGTTAATTGCACGCTGGGTATACCAGTTACTTCTCTTTTTGGTTCTGCAATAAGTACCTGTTAGTCTTAGGTTATGAGATCTAGTCTGAGTTATAGTAAAATGCGTCTCTAGACCTAAGGATTCAGTAATTACAGGATCTTTTATGGCTTTGTATGTTAAGCAAAGGTCTCTGCATATATGGTGGTAATTCACAGAGTATAGGTTTAGTTCATGTAACCTTTCAGCATAATTCTTGTTTGTCATGCCTGCAATTCTTTTGTCATTTTCCTTTGTACTCCCTCTATTAATTTTTTTCCTCTATTTGTTTGTGGAGCACAGAAAGGTGCACAATAGTCCAAATGTGTTCTGACCAATGGCTTATATAAAGGTAAAATAACACCAGGTTGTATACTGTTTCTATGTTTAAGTATACATGCCATTATTTGTTGACATTTCTTGACCTTAGTAACTGTATTATTTTCTAAATTTAATTTATCTATAATTACTCCCAAGTCTGTTTCATTATCTGTCTCTTGCAATAAGGTTTGATTTAAAAAGTACTTGTTTCTTTTGTTGTTATAACCCAAATGCATTACTTTCCATTTTTGTGCATTAAATTTCATTTTATTTTTATATGCCCAGAGCTCAAGTGAAGTTATCTCCCTCTGGAGAGCTGCAGCAGCTCTGAAGAGTTTACAATACAGCCAATTTTGCAGTCATCTGCATACTTTGACATCCAGGTGTTATTGGATGACTGCATTGAAGAAATTAAGATGTTGAATAAAACAGGGCCCAAAACTGAGCCCTGAGGTACTCCACTAGTGACCTCTGCCCAATGAGATGTATGTCCTTTAATTGAAGTACACTGTCTACGATTAAGTAACCATGATTCGATCCAGTTTATTAGGTATAGAGGAAACTTCATCTTATTCACATGCTGTATCATAATGTCATGTGAAACTCTATCGAATGCCTTAGCAAAATCTAGAAAAACCAAATCCACAGGGAGACCAGCATCAAGTGTTGAACTAACATTTTTGAAAAACTGCAGATGATTAGTTATGCAGGATTTGCCTCTAGTAAAACCATGCTGTGTGATATTATGAAGGTTTTTTATTTTTATATGGTCTTCTAGTTTTTGCAGAATTAACCTTTCCAGAGTTTTGCATATTACCGGTGTTAAACTTATAGACCTATAATTAGACACTTCTGTTTTATTTCCAGTTTTGTATATGGGGATAACTATTGCATCTTTCCATGCTGAAGTACACTGTCCTTCCTCCAGTAATAGATTGAATAATTTATTCAGTGGACCAGAGATTTGTTTGGCTGTTTCCTTTAGGAATCTAGGATTTATTCCATCAGAACCAGCTGAGGAATTGATATTCAATTTTTGTAAAGCAGTCATAGTTTCTTCTGTAGTGATGTAAGTCACTTTAGGATTATTATTAGTAGTTGTTATACCAGAGGTGTCTCTTTGTTCCTTTGGTGAGAATATGGTAAGGAAATAATTACTAAGTTCTGTTGCCATTTCAATTTCATTATTAATAAGGCCTGTCTTAGTTTGAATGGGTCCCAGTATAGATTTGGTACCTCTAAGTGAACCTATATAGCTATAAAACTTTTTTTTTTATTATTGACTGTATCAGCAGCTAATCTGTTTTCTGTATTTATCTTGGCTTTTCTAATACTATGTTTACTGTAGTTGATCGTTTTTTGTATTTATTCCAGTTGTTAGTAGATGGTTTCTGTTTATACTTTCTATAGCTGTTATACTTTTTATTGATTAATCTCTTGATCTTATTGTTCCACCATACTGGAATTCTATACCCTTTGGTGTGTTTAGTTTTTTGTGGAACCCAGAGATCTAAACAATGGTTTATTTTGTCTAATATAAGATTCCGAACCTGGTGGGCACTAAGGCCAATAAAATCTGACTCCCAATCCCATTTATTGAGATACTTTATTATTTCCAGATAATTAGTGCTTGAATAATTCCTAATCAGAGTACTCCCTTTAGTAACAGTTAATTTAGTCCTAATTTGAAAAATAATCCTGTTATGGTCACTATTACCAAGGGGTGGTAATATAGTTGGTTCTATTATTGTATCTCCCATAGTGGTGAGAACAATATATTAAATATTATCTCTAGTGTTAGATTTAATAATTTGGTTCAGATTTTGGTACAAAGTGATTTCTAGAAACTCCCTCTCAGTAATTCTGGAACATTGTGACTTTTCTCAGTTTATTTTGGGGAAGTTAAAATCTCCCATAAGGATGTAGTTAAATGGTGGATTAAATGTGTCAGTCATTGTTAAAAAAGCCCTTATTCTGGTCTGTATTGAGATTTGGGGGCCTATTAGCCAGTCCAAGACATATTTTAATAGTTTTTAAGTTTATTTCTACCCATATAATTTCATTATCACTAAGATGTGTATTTATCTGCTATATATAGGGCTATTCCACCCCAGTTTTGTTCCTTCTGTTTTTGGTATATTTGGAGTAGCCCTGGATATCAGTATTCCAGCTCTTAACCTGAAACCAGGTTTCAGTCACTCCACATACTGAGAAATTTTCATTTTGCATAAAGAACCTCAGTTCATCCATTTTGTTCGTTAAACTGCGTGCATTCAATAATAATATTTTAAGTCTGTCATTATCCCTATTACAAGTGGGTTCATTCATTGTTATAGATTTTGTTTGATCTATATTGGGACAATTGCTTATGCATAGCACTTTCGCCTTTTTTAGTTTAAATGTTCATTAACGCACTTTGTAAAATGTTTTCCCAAAAGAATATTCCCCTTTTTACTTAAATGTAATCCATCTTGACAGTAGAGATCGTCCTGAAGATAAAACTCTTCCCATTGTGTTATGCAACAAATTTTTTATCTTATTGTCCATTTTCTCAGCCAATCATTAAATGCTCTGATTTTTTGATTTAGTCTTTCTGAGGCCCTGGGTATGGGCAGTACTTCAGATAATATTATATCACATCCTAGGTGTATCAATTTGTCGGAAAGAGCTACCAGATCTTGTTTAGACTCTTCCAGTGGATCTCTAAACATGGTATTTGCCCCCACATGAATAAGTACAAGTGGATTTTCACCTACATTTTTGGTGGTGGATTTGCACATCTGTGTTAAGTCTACAATTTTTGCACCTCTGAATGATGACAAGGTTCTATGGGCTTTGTCTGGGTTGCAGACTTCTCTGTCCAGGTTTTTTTATCATTGAGTCACCCATCACCAATAAATTCCTATGGGGGAGTGTATTATTATCCAAAATTGAATTAACCTCTACTGTGATACTATCTGAATTAGTTAGTGTATTTGTTGAAATGTTGTCTTTTTGAGTGTCTCTAACAGTAAGTACTGTAGGTGTATCAAAGGATATTAATTCCTGTGGTTGAGTGCACTCACCATCATTATCTGGTAGTATGAGGCTTGTAAATCTATTACTGAGGGGGATACTGAAGTTAGTTGCATGCCTCCCTTTTTTTACTGGTTTATTGTATTGTACATTATACCAAGAGTCCTCGGGTTCAAGAACTGGATCTTCCTCTCTATTCCTTTTTTTATTTGACTCTTTATATTACTCATTTTGTTTTGAACTCATTTGGGCGTTATTTGTTAAAATTAATGAATTGACAGTAACAGCATCAGAAATGGCTTGAAAGTTAGCGGGAGTAATAGAACCTCTAATTCCTGAAGATAATTTAGCACCAAGTCTAGTGGCCATTTCGTTTTGACTTGCCTCTAATTGTAATAAGCGTTCACTAAAGGCATTGAGGTCCTGTAACAGTTCTTCATTGTGTTTACATTTTATACATTGAAATGGTTGTAACTGGGCTTCATTAGTAATTAAGTACATGAGACAAGTAGAGCACCGTATAGTAACTTCTCCCGGGGATAAGGACAGTCTCTCAGACATTATTTCAGTTTGTTGTTTTTTTTAACTTATAAGAGTGACTTGGGGGGGAGTATAATCTGGATGAATTGTCTTAGTTGCTTAGGTAGTATTACTCAAAAACCTGGGATTTGGTTTACAAGCACTTTCTTTTTGTTATTTCAGTTTGTTATACTTTCTAAGGTATAATTAATGCAAGGAAATTAAGTTCATGTATTCTTTTATGACTTAGGCCACAGTAGTAATTGGGAATATATTACAAACTGTTAACCTAATGTGGAGAATACTTCAATTTCAAATGGAATAGTACAAATGACAACAACAGGGTATCAAATGGTATCATAAAGCACCTGCGTTTATAGAGCACACCTGCCTGTTATAACATATATCAGTAGCCCCAGTATTACACTAACTCTTGTTTAGAATACTAGTACCTGGAATATTAGGGAGGCCTACTTCATTAGATACTGATTATTCAGCTTTCAAAAGTCTACAACCTTCTCCAACATGCCTAACACACGCAAATGCGTGTGTTTTTGAGCGTGTCTTCGCACGTGGAAATGCACGCTCGCCCTGTTAGTATGTTAGCCTCCAGTGCAGTGATTTTGGCATCTCACTTCATCAGCATGTTTGAGTGCTCAGCCACAGCCTTCTTAGTTGATTACCCTGTTGCTCAAACTTTTTTTGTTTTAATTAGTATGCCTAATTGAAAATGTTCAGGTTATGCCAAGGTTACGCACCCGGTCTGAGGTAGTGAGCTGTGTACCACCAAGCAATAAGCCTGATGGTTGTCCAGCCCCCAAAGAATCACAAGCGTATGGATACTAAGTGCATACATTTAAACACAAAGGTATAAGGTACACTTGAGTTAACATATAACAGCTCCTGTGACTTTAATTTAGAATAAAAAGCAATTTTATATTGGGCTTACACATTTTGCTAATTTCTTTCTCTAAGGGCGGCAGGCAATGGTTCCAACGTTAGCAGAGTGTGCAGCATGTCCCACCTTTTGCAGTAGCTGTTAAAATGATTATTTCTACTGGCTATGATTTTTTCCATGCTCAACGCAGCTAGAATTTCATGATGCCATTCTGTATAAGATGGGGTGGAGCATCTAGCCAGTGTCTAAGGATTACCTTCCTAGCTTTCCCAGCTGTTAATACAATGTAATATCTCTGTGTGGTGAGAAGCTGGCCATCATAATGGCCCGCCAAACAAACTTCTGATGTGAAAGCATCTTCCAGATTCAAATGTTGGTCCATTCTGTCTCTGCTACCCTCTCACAGAGGTCTACATTTTGGACATTCCCAAAGAATATGACAGAAGGTACCTTCTGATTCCTTACATCTAGAACAAGTGCTGTCAGGAAGTTTCCCCATTTTACGGAGTTTGTATGCGATGAAATACAAATTGTGTAGTACCTTAGATTGTATTAGGTGTAGGGCTTGGGTAGTACCTTAGATTGCACTAGACACTTCCCCAAACTATGTAATTCTCTTCCCTTAAATATCCGCTCTTCCTCTTCCTCTTCCCAGTGCTTACTCTCCTCTCTTCTCCACAATGTCACTTCTTACACCTGCAATTGCACCAGATACCTGTCCCTGTTCCACTACTCACTTTGTGTTTCCCCATTCCTCCTGATCTACACATGACTACCCCCCTTCTCCCCCTATAGCAACAAGCCCTATCTCCTACTGTTATCCCCGTTACCTCTACACTTTGAATTGTACTTCCTTGAAACTTCACTGAAACCTCTTTCTTGCATATAATTGCACTTTGCACTTTATTTATATCTCTTTGATACCCTCTGGATTGCACTCTCTTCCTTATCCTTGCATAAACTGCACAAATTGCAAAATTTGCTTATTGGTTATAGCTTAGTAGATGATGCTTAGTTTTTTTTTTTTACCAGGAATGTAATAATTATTCTGTTTGTTATTCATTACCCTCCTCTTCCCCTTCCTCCCCAGGAGGTATCTGGAAACGAGCTGCTATCTGATCAGTATGCATTTCCTCGTGATACTTTTGAAATAAATAAATGTATCCCTGAGACAAGGCTTGCCATTGCAAACAGCATCCTGCTTCCCACATTGCTGTGTGGCACTGCTATACTTCAGTTCCTCAGGAACTTAGAGACAAGCAGGCTTAAGGTTTTGTATAACAAAATCAGTCATTTTACAGCCAGTCCCCCAGGAAACATCACTGCAAAGTCCTCCTCCCTTAACTGGCCCTCCCTGGAAGGAAGGATGATATTCCCCCTGTTATGCATTACAATAAAGCTCACCAAAGTTTATACACCTCGAATCTAGTTGGTATGTTAGTTCCCAAACCTGAGAGGCACTTACTTGGTCCTCAAACTGCTACTTACATGAAGTCCCCAGGGTAAAATCAAGTACAGGTAAGAGGTCCTCTGCATACTTTGCACCATCTCACCGGAACTCTCAGCAGAACTGCAACACTCCTCTTCCCTTGGAGGTTTTTAAAAAAAGTTGAAAACCTTTCTACTAGAAAGCTGTCACTGCTCATGATGTCCTTGACTGATGGCCATAATTCTCTGTCCTCTTACCATGTTGCTCTTAGAGATGTTCTGTTGCTAATCCTTGTTCTTTTCTGTCTCCCCATATCATAATATTCCTCTGTGCCTTATGGCACTGTATGATTTTATTAAGCTCTTTAGTTCCTACAGTAAACTGTATTGGCCTTATATGTTCATTGTCTGTAGCTCAGAACTCTTAATGTACTCAAATACCATGTAACGTAATTTATAGTATGCACTATACCTGCCTATTGTCTGCATATCTGCTTGTAACTAAGCCATCATTGTATCAGGCAACTGTCTGCATATTTATTTAGCTTTTGTTGACCAGGTAAGCACACTAGACAAACATATGCCTATTTCAGGTACAATCCAGGAGGTTGCAGAGAATATACAGGCAATGAAAAGGCTTAACAATGAGGAGGCAGCAGTACAATAAAAGGTAACACGGGATAAGAACATAAAGTTAAACAACAAATACATTTAAGGTATAACTTTTACTCAAGCATGGATCTGGACAGAAAACTAGACTGCATGATAAAGTGCACCATTTGTTAGGGAGAGGACACCAGAAATTAAGCACAGTTGCAGGCAGAGTTAGATGTTGTTTTATTTATTTATTTATTTTACATTTTGGATTAATTTCTTTGAGCACAAGGGCTCCTTTTACAAAGGCTCCACACCAAGGTTGTACAAAGACAAATCAGTACAATACAAGTCAAAATACAAGAGACAGAATAACAGGTAGGATGAACACAAACATAGATTACATGGTTACATAGTTACAGAGCTGCAAGCTTAAAATGATTCCTCATCTCGCAAAGAAATAAAGTGCTTGGTGTCTGTGAGAGTTTGCAGTTTATTTCTAATTGCAACCAGCAGATAGAAGTAGCCGCCTAATAAAGGCATTGTCAGGAAATAATGAGAGGGGAGGTGGAAGGAGGAGTTATGGAGGACTAAGTAGGTTTGAAATAAGGAGACAGACATTATTTTAATTAGGAAGAAAAGGAAGAAATGGTAGGGGGCGGGGCTAGGTGTAGGGAGGGAGTAACCATAGTGAAAGCACCAGAGAGCAACAAGCAAGTCAATAGAGATAACAAAGGGTGGGGAAAGATAAGCGTCAAGTCCTGAAGAAAGAGTTTGCCAGGAATATGTTAGAAATGCTGTTATGTTACTAGATAGCAGCCCGATAGGCCTTGTCTAGGAGATGACTATCTAGGGGGAGAGGAAAGGAATGGGGAGGGCTGACAAGTGGTGGATGGAGGTTAGGGGTTGAAATCAGGAGTGAGAAGGAGGGGGGTAACTAACGGTAGTGGGGAGCTAGCCTGGGTAATCCATGTGGGAGCACAGATCAATGGGGGCAGTCACAGGGATTCGCTTGTCCTGGCAGGAGACATAATTCTCTTTTAAAGGGCCAATTCTCCCACAGTCAGCCAGAGAGATTAGTAGGTCATTGAACCATTGGGACCCCCGATCGACAGAGCACACTGTACCAAAGTAGTGCATCTAAAGGGTACATGGAGTGCATCCTTAATTGAGCTCCTGGTCATTTTGGAGGATTTAGGATGTTGAAAGAAATGGACTATAGAGGCAGGTGTTAAACCCAGCATTGCTTTCTTCCCGAGTAGGCAGGCTTGGTACTGGGTCCTTTGTTCCAGGGGAAGCCAACTTGTTTCCCCACAAAGACAACAGCTATTGGTATACCGATCAACCCCCAGCACTAGTCTGCAGGCTTTGTTCAAGAGTCTTTTTTTTTTCTTCCATTATGTCTTTTTCTTCCTTTGCCCTGCCTGCATTCGATCTTTTCTCCTCTGACTCCCCAGCCAGCCAGCCGCTGTTGCCCCCCTCAGAGCCCCCCAGGCCCTTTATCCCCCATGGATTACCCCCTGTTGTGGGGTGGAAGGGGGGGAGGACCATTCTCCCCCCCTCCCGAACACGTATCCGGAGTGGGCCTCGGAGCTCCGTGAGGCTGTGGCCTAGGAGCAGTGGAGGGGCTTTCATGGAGCTGGCAGATGATATTTTCACTTTTTCTAGGTCCCGTCCCCACGGCCATGATTGCACATGTGCCACACTGTCACACTTTCAAGTCTCCCTGACTCTGGTACTACCCCCCCCAGCCTCCACTGGGGGGGTAGCCAAGGAGTGGGATGGCATGCCAACCCTTCCCCGGAAGAGGAGAGCTGTCATCGGACTCTCGATCCTCTCCCTCCCATGTTGACCCCTGATAGCCCATGCTTGTTCACAAACACGGGTCTCCAGCATGGCGTGAGGTGTGGCGTCCAGCGCCTCAACCCTCAGTGCCACTGGACCAGCCGTTCAAGAGTGTCTCAATTCTTTTCAACACTGATTCCATTGCCACGCTGTAGATGATAAGTCTGTAAGCTATTGTGGCAAGTACTGAGCTCCAGGTTACCAGGCTCAAAGCCTCTGGGGTCATTGAGTGCCGGTGTCTGTAGAGAATCCCCAGTTTGACATTGGCTGCTCTAATGATGTGATCAATATGGCCTGTGAAAGAGAGAGTGTCATCAAGGTGAATACCAAGGTACTTGAACAAGTGTACTTGTTCCATTGTATCTCCTTTTTCACTTGTGATGATCAGGGGGCCAGCTTTCCTCTTGTTGTATGATAAAGTGAAATGCATCCTTTTTGGTTTTTTATAGTTTGGCAGTAGTTTGTTCTGGGCAAACCATGACTTTTTCAAAACTATCCATCAGGGCAGTGGAGATTTCATTGGCATGGGCTCCCTGGTACAGAAATGATGGCATCATCCATGTACAGCACCATGCTGGATGAGCAAGCAGAGGGTAGTGAATTTATGAAGAGACTGAAAAGCAACAGGCCAAAAATGGACTCTTGTGGCACCCTCAGGGTCACATCTCTAGGGTCAGATGCTACCGCCGCAATTTTTGCATTGTGTCTTGTGGGTCAGATAACTGCCAAACCAATTTACTGTATCATAAGACAGGCATTGTGACACTAGGTTTCCAAGAAGTATCTGATGCTCACAGTGTGGAAGGCTTTAGTAAGGTCTATAAATATAGACCCTACAGACTTACCACTGTCTAGTGTGTCATGCAGCTGACTGGTGCATTCTACCAAAGCAGTGATGGTGCTATGTTTTTTTCTGAAACCATGCTGTTGTGTACACAGAAAATCATATTTGCTTAGGTACTCGGCCAACTGGTCTGCTACTATTTTTTCAAGGGCCTTTGAGAGAGGAGGGAGTATTGAGATCGGCCTATAGTTACCCAGACATGCCCTGTCCCCACTTTTCAGTACCGGGATGACATGTGCCATTTTCCATTTATCTTAGAAGACTCCTGTTCGCAGAGATAAATTAAATAGTTTGGTGAGTTTGTCTGTAATGAATTCCGGGTTACCCCTGAAATAGGGACTTCTGGTTCCATTGGGCTCACCCGATTACCAGAATTCAATAAATAAATAAATACATAAATACATTTATTTCATACATGGCATAGATTGAACCTGCCTACTCGCTAAAAAGGTCTCACTAAAAACTTACTTCCTCAAGGAGTTCTGAGCCTTCTGTCACCACGTATACATGACAGGCACACCAGGAGCTCGACAACAGAAGTATTGCATTTGCCCAGGTGCCGCACAACTATGGCCCAGCAATCCTTTGCTCACCAGGCCCCTCTGTGGACAAATGGTCTACCACATGACATAGCAGGAGCCACAACCCTTGGTTCCTTTCAGCGCAAACTCCGTCAGCACCTCACCGACAATAGTACCTATAGCTGCCCCCACTAGTCTGCGCCCACAGCTTTAGTCTGCCTCAGCACTTCCAACTCCTGACCAGCCAAGTTAAGTCTTTGCCCAAGCACTTGCCTCCCAGCCCCTTTACCCTAGCACTTGCCTTCCACCCCCTACCCCTTGGCTCTTTTCTTTCCCTCTGCCCTTCCTATCCCAGCTCCCACTGTCCCTCCCTACCTCACCCTAATAGTCTATCTCTGCCTCTCTCTTCTGCAGGATGCTGGCATACAATGTACTATGCCTTAGCACAATTTGTGAACTATCATTGCAACCCATGTACTGTTGACTTTTTTGTATTCTGTGTCACATATTCGCTCAGCAGGTCAGCCCTCTGTTCCCAAAGTGCCAACCTCTGAGCATAGGATCTGTGAACAGTTAACAGTACAAGGTAATCCTCTTGTCTGTTTTGTGGGTTTGAGTCACCTTAGTCTCAAGTTCTGGAGGGATTCAAACTGATAACCCCTTGTTAGCGTACCCAATTATCAGGCTCAGAGAATTCTGTCTTCGGGGGGCCAGATATCTTTGCCTACGGGCACCTAACCAGGTATTGCAAAATGAACCCTTAGAACTCTATGCAAGACCTTAGAGAACTCTATCCGTTTCCCAGTTTGGTTTTACAATAAGCACATACACAGTGTCAACTATAACCTTCAAAGCTTCGCTTATGAAAAGAAATTTCAAGGCACACCAGGCAGTTTCTGTTTTTAAAGTATATATCTTTCTTTAAGATAGATAAAATAGGAAAACAGTAAAATTACAGAACAAAATATCCCAACACATACAGCCTTAAAACAAACAGATTTAGAAGTGCAGATTCCTACAAATAATAACACTCAGACTGGTCTCATCTAATGTATGCTTACGTAATCTTTCAATGCTGTGATGTTCTTCCTTCTCAGTCAGAAAATGGAAAAAGGGTGTCCTAAGATTTGCTCAGTAGGTTTAAAAACAGTCTTGAGCCAGCCTTCTCTCTGAGGTCACCTAACTCCACCTTGGAGTATTAAACTTTATAT
The DNA here is from genome assembly GCA_016271365.2 of Neoceratodus forsteri. Classification (NCBI taxonomy): domain Eukaryota; kingdom Metazoa; phylum Chordata; order Ceratodontiformes; family Ceratodontidae; genus Neoceratodus; species Neoceratodus forsteri. The sequence continues at coordinate 345,900,680 of CM028138.1, read as the reverse complement.
TCCATAACACAGGATGTCCAAACAAGATATTTGAAAAAATAATAGGTGACATCAATGAATTTCCTCTTTTCCTATGACCTCTCAAACTGGTCTGTGATCTACAGACATCAAAGGCTCTTTGATGTAATGCTGGCTTCCTCTGTGACCCCCACACACACACATGCATATTGGACTACAATGCAGTCTGGGACCTGTACATCAAAGGTCTCTTTGGTGATGTGAGCTGGCTTCCTGGGAGACACCCAAAACACATGCTTGCTTTTTCTATTATGACACCTAGTGCAAAATCAAAGGATTTCCCTGAGGACGTTATGAATGGCTAATTTTATTTCCTGGGATCAAAGCAAATTGACAAGGTAATTGCATTTTTGAAATCTGTAGTTTAAAATACCTCCTGTCCTTTGAACTTATCCCTGGGGGCAGAGCGGGTTTAAGACCTAATGGCACCCCAAGCAGAACTACTTGTGGTGCCCCCTACACTGCTTCACATCACCCCTCATCCTCCCTTCTTCCCCAATCCACATCCAAAAAGTGATAATAATTCTATGAATGTAAGGGTGATGACAACAAGAAAAAATTACTTACCATAGTAATCTTGTTTCTTCCATGGTATTCTTCTGTATTCCTAACTCTCTGCAGTCAGCCTCCTAAGTAGAACTGCCCAGAGATAGAACGTTATGCAAATGATAAAACCTATCATTGGCTCATGCCACTTATTCAAACTTCTGCCCTTATCAGCTGCAATATTCCACCAATGTATCAGATATCTAAGGAGCCTGCAAGGCGATTTTAACTATAATTATACCTATCTATCTATCTATCTACAACAAAACTATACTGTCTAGTAGAAACTACAAATATTAACATAAACCCAACACCCCCTGAATGCCAGAATCACCTGGAAAAAGAAGGGAAGGAAAAACTCCACCCATTAGGGTTTGAACAACGTATGTCAGTGTTTGGGACTCCATATTTAAAAGCTCAGTTAGAAGTGCAGAGGCTTTGGTTCTGGAAGGGGAGGCAGGGTGGGAGAGTTAGAAATATAAAAGAATACCCTGGAAGAAACACTATTACTATGGTAAGTAATTTTTTCTTCTCACCCCAGGTATTCTTCTATATTCCTAACTCTCTGTACACTTCAAAGCAGTACCTTTGGAAGTGGGCACAGAACCTACTTTTTTGGAAAGAGGCTTTGCAGGATTTTTGTGCCAAACCTGGCATCACTTCTGGATTAAGTGTCTAGACTATAGTGGTTAGTAAGGGTGTGTACTATCCTCCAGGTAGCTGCTTTACAGATCTCCACTAATAAAACATCTCTGACTGCTGCCATGGCTGCAGCTGTGCCTTACTGTGAATGAGGCTCTCAGCCCTGCTGGCTCCTTGCCAACTTTTGAATAGAAAAACTGAATATACTGGCTTATCCAGTGAGAAGTGGACCTCTTTGAAGCTGGGTTACCTTTACCCACATCCCCATAAGTCAGGAACAACTGTTTGTCTTACCCACGATCTCTGGTGTGGATCATGTAGTAACTTAATGCCCTCTTGACATCCAGACTTTGGAGTCTGCGCTCACTTGAACTAGTATGTTCAGTGAAGAAGACTGGCATGGTAATGGACTGGTTCAAATGAAAGTCAGAGACCACCATGGGAGGAATTTTCTATTTGTTCATAATACTACCTTGTCTCTGAAGGAAAGATAATCCTTCTAGACACACAAGACCCAGAAGCTCACTAATTCTTCTAGCTGAGGTGATAGAAACCAGAAAAACAGTTTTTCAGGTAACATACTTTAGGTGTGCTGAAGCCATGGGCTCAAATGGGGGCCTCATGAGCTGGGTAATGCATATGTTCAGGTCCCATGCTGGTCCTGGTTCCCTAATAGGTGGGTGAAAATGACACAGACCTTTAAAAAACTTTTGAAAATGGGACTGGATGCCATGGAGGTGCTCCTCCCAGCAGAAATGTAAGCAGATATTGAGGCTAAATGCACTTTCAGGGATGTATGTTGCAGACCCTGGGAGCGTAAGTAGGTAAGGTAATCCAGGACAGCTGGTATTCCCATGTGAGATGGGGAGGTACCTTTGGAAGCACACCAAACAGAGAACCTCTTCCATTTTGAAGCATAGGTCTTCTTAGTAGAATGCTTCCTGTAGCCCTTCAGGATATCCAGGACACTTAGAGTGTGCAAACTCTTAAGTCCTCAAGAGCCATGCTTTGAGATGAAGAGATCTGAAGTTCGGGTATAGGATCCTGCCCTGATGGGAGATCAGAAGGCTGTGCCTCCTGGGTAGATGTATTGGTTTAGCTATAGACATGGAGAATCATAGAGGGTACCATGGCTGTCTGGCCCAGCCTGGTGCTATCAAGATCATTGATGCAGGTTGTGCCCCAAGTTTGATCAGAACTGTGAAAATGAAAGGAAAAGGAAAAGAATATAGGCTTCTTCCTGACCAGTCCATTGTCAAAGCATCCAGTGGGATTGTACCCTTGGCTGGTGGTCTACAGCAGAAAAGAGGCAGGTGATGATTCGAGGGATGCAAAGACCTCTATCTCTGGTGTGTCCCACCTCCTGAATACTGCCACCAGTATCTGCTTGTTGATGGACCACTTGTGGTGGGCCAGATTGATTCTGCTCAGGGCATCTGCTGAGGCACTGTCTTTCCTGGCACATGAATGGCCTGTAGGAGGCCTTCAGTGTGTAAGCCAAACTCCAGATCTTCACTGCTTCAATGTACAAGGGCCTGACCTTGTCCCCCTTGCTTGTTTACGCAGTACACTGTTGTGGTGTTGCCTGTCCTGACCTGCACCACTTTTCCTTGCAGTAGTGGTGCACATGCCTTCAGTGCCAGGAACACTGTCCTCAGCTCCAACAGATTTTTATGCTGGAGTGACTCTGCGCTGAACCAGGTTCCATGAGTGGCGTGTTCCCCTAAGTGGGCACCTCACCCTAACGGGGAGGCGTCGGTTGTAAGAATGGCTGATGGGGTTTCCCATTGAAAGGTTACCCCCTCCCTGAAGTTGTCTGCTTCCTTCCACCACTGAAGGGCTTACAGCAATGTTCTTGTTACTGGAATTGGTTTTGAAAGAGTGTCTTTCCTTTGGCACCAATGTGCACCAAGGTGAAACTGTATGTCTCTCATTTGGAACCTGGCACCCAAAACTGTGCCTGTTGTTGCAGCCATGTGTCCCAGAAGCTGCAAAAATTGTCTTGCTGGCTTTGGCTCATTCAGCCTGAAAGAAGCTGCTATTTGCCAGATGTGTTGCACTATGTCCTGAGGAAGGAAGGCTCTTCCTTCTAAGGTGTTCAGTTCTGCTCCTATGAAGTGCAGAACCTGTACTGGAGTGAGAACAGATTTATCCTGACTTACCAGGAACTCTAGTGAGTGTAACAGGTTTAGTGTTACCTGCAGGTGATCTTGCACATGCCTGGGTGAGCTTCCCCACCACCAGCCAATTATCGAGATGGGGAAGATTGATAAACCTAACCTTCTTAGTTGTGCCACCACCACTGCCAGATGCTTTGCAAATACTCTCGGGGCTGAGGAGAGACTGAAGAGTAGGGTTGAAAACTGGTAATGTCCTGATGGAAGTCTGAATCTGAGATATTTTCTGTGAGATTCTCTTATGGGAATGTAGAAATAGGGATCTTTCAGATCCAGAGATGCTAATAATCTCCTTCTGAATGACTGGCAGAATAACTGCCAATGTGACCATCTTGAACTTTGGCTTTACTAAGTACTTGTTCAGTAGACTGAGTTCTGGAATAGGTCACCACTCCCCATTTTTCTTTTGGTGAGAAAGTATCTTGGTAGAAACCCCTTCCCTTCTGCTGAGGTGGAACATGTTCTACTGCTTTTAACAGGAGGAGGCTTTGAACCTCCTTCTCCAATAGTTTCTTTTCCAAGAGGGAAGCTGGTTTTGAACACCCTTGTTCTCAAGAGAGGGAATTACTTGAAACTTAGGGTCAGACCCTGAGTCACCACTTCCAGGACCCACTTGTCTGTGGTAATGGACTTCCAAGCCTGGAAATAGTGAGCCAGCCTGCCCCTTACTGGGATAGGGCCGGGGGAGACGGCCTTGACCACTGTGTCAGAGATTCTGTTTTGCTTGGGGCTGGGCCTGGGTAGTCTGGAATCCCCTCCCGGAGCCCCTTTTACCCCTGTCTTTGAACTACCTTGTCTGCTGTGGAAATTGCTGATATTGAGAGACAGCCTGGGCCTGATTAAAAAGGTCTGGTGTAGGCTGCTCCACCTATGCCTCCCTTTCTGTATGACCTGTAGGAGAAGGAGGGTCTCTCCTTTGTTGAACTGCTCTTATAGGTGGCCTCATACTCATCTACCTTCTTCATATAAGCCTCAGTCTGCTGGCCAAATATTGAATGATTCTCCACAGCAAAATCCATAGCCTTGGTTTGGGTATCCTGTGTAAGATTAGTGGTCCTAAACCAGGCCAACCTCCTAAGAGCTATGGTAAGGGTCATCCATCTGGAAGCAGTATCACTGCCATCTGCTGCCATCTGAAATTGGTATTTTGCTGCTTCCAGCCCAAACCTGGCTATCTCAGCCAAATCATCTGAGAGGCCCGAAGGAGCCTTATCTACCACGGGCAATCCTGACTGCCACAGTGGCTTTTGATACTGTGCAGAATAAGCCTGGTAAATAGCCTGTCTGACTCCCAGTGAGGATGCCAGGTAGCCCTTCTTGGCCATACTACCTATTTTGCATGAATCTTTCTCGGGTGGGTGTGATGCCACTGTCACCCTTTCCTTCTCAAAAGCTGCTTGCTGGATTATCCCTTGATGGTCAGGGTGAGAGAAGAGGAACAAAGCCCCCTGTCTGTCCAGCTGGTACTTTTTTTCTGCCTTCTTGTCCGGGGGGAGGGACAGAATTTGGAATTTGCAAAACCTTAAACAAGTCTTTTTGAAAACTTGTTGATAGGAGTAATATCTTCTTCATGGGTGTTAACCCATCATTTTACATATTTGGCCTCTTCCTCATCCTCTGTAACCTCTGTGGTAGCCAAATCAAGGGCTTCCACTATTTTCCTCATGAAGGGAAAATGAGAGGAAAAATCATCTTCTCTAGGAGGAGACCCAAATTCCTGTTCAGGTGAGATCTCAGCCTCAATAGATTCATCCTCATCTACTTCAGGCAAATCATACTCCTCAAACTGCATCTGCTCCTGGGATGGAGTTGGGACAGAAGAAGATCCAACCAGGACTTGAACCGGTGTTGGAGGAGTTGGAGCAGGTGTAAGACCCTGCAAAGCCTGTATGGCCTTCATGGCCTGGACAATCTCTTCTGAGGATGGCAGGCTATGAGGCACAGATGAAACCCCCTTGGTTTCTCAGTCAGGGGTTCAACGTGCTTTGTTTTCTTTGTCTTTTTGATAGGAACTGGGGAGTCAGCCAGTTCACCCACCTTTTTACTGGAAGCTGCGTCACCCTTGTCAGGGGTGCTCAGTTTGGACAGTGAGGTTTCACTCGCATGTTTAAAGGGTGTGGGTTGGTCAGAACCCGTAGCACCCTTCTCAAGTTTTCTTTGGAGCTTTTCCAGCCTCTTGTCAATTGTCTTTTGTGGAAATGATTAGCAGATTTCACAATCTGCAGAAAACTATTCATTTCCAAGGCAGACCATGCATAAGCCATGCTTCTCTGCCTTGGCAAAACATCCCACACTTGTTTTTTTGCTTTTATCTTTCTCCCCCCTGGCCCTGGTCATCTCCTTGTCCAGCTGCCATCCCCATGCTTTGCTTCTTCAGGAACTCACCCTGCAACTCCCATGGCTACCCCCATGGCAGGGCTGTGGAGAGCCCCTACTCACCTGCCAAGCAGGATTCAGTTCATGGTGTTACCGCCAGAGATGAAGTGCCAGGGGACAGCCATCAAGCCACCACGACCAGCCAACAGGGTCTTTTTCCTACATATTTTCTCCCTTACGGGCATTCGCCATGCAGTGACACCAGCAGTGGGCTGCGCATGCACCTGCGTGTCCCACCAAGCATCTGCTGAGCTCCCGTACCCCTTACTTGCGGCAGCATAGCGTCAAGCCCCAGCCTCCGCCTGGGGTCAAATGCGTGCCAACCGCAGATCGCCCCCCCTTCCCGGAGATGAAGAGCAGTCCGTCAGACACTCAATCCATCTCCTCCCTGCTGACCCCTGGTGGCCCACACTCATTCCCGAATTCGGATCACTGGCGTGGTGCAAGGTGTGGCATCCAGTGCCTCAGCCCTCAGTGCCACTACGCCAGGCAATGTCCTCACACTTAAGGCAGTTTTTAAACCCTGGGGGTCCAGCCTTTTTCTTAGGTTTTTCTGCCATCATCAAACTGATTAAGAAAAACAGAACCGCAAATAAACTTTTTTTTTTCCCGGTTGCGGTCGGTTCAGCAACTGGTGAAGGTTCCAATACTGAGCTGAGAACCAAACAACTTGAACCGGGTTAGCGGTTCACTGAACCGGCTTGGCAGCTAACGAAAGCAGGAATTTATTTAAAATAAAATACTAAAAATAACTGAACTGAACTGGAGATAAGGAAATAAAATCTCTGGAAAGGGATCTAAGGCTTGGTTCCCCAACAGTTACACCGAACCGTGAGGAATCGAGAAAAATTAAACCAAAAACACTAAAATAAGCACTAAACTAACAGTAGGAATTTAAACAGAAATAAAGGCAGCAGTAGGAATAATTAAAATACTTATTTTCAATGAAGAACCACCCAAGGAACGACTGAGAGGGAAGTCTCCAAGGCATCTTGACTTGTCAGGCAGAGAAAGAAATATGATATGTTGGTGGACCGTTGCAGCTGATTAGGCAGTAGTTTGAATCAGTGGCATGAGCCAATGATAGGTTCTATCATTTGTATAACATTCTATCTCTGGGCAGTTCTATTTAGGAGGCTGACTGCAGAGAGTAAGGAATATAGAAGAATACCTGGGGTGAGAATTATGGTTTTTAGATTGACACTTTTTTGCATTTCAAGATGATTTCTGCTTATATGTTCTACTTCAGTACGCCCCTTCTGTGCTGGCGCCCCAAGATTCGCTTGTGCCTAAAACCACCACTGCCTGGGGGGGGGTTGTGTCAACTTCAGCAAGTCAGTGGTTTCTCTTGACACAGTTCATCACACATTTTTTTATATTTACAAAAAATGATACAGGGATCAGAACCAACTGTCCAAGTGTGACACTCTGTATGTATAATTTACTGTAACTATATTGTGTCTTTTTCTGTTAATGTATCTGACGTGGAACCTCTTAGAGCATCCGCTTACAGGTGACATTGAAGATTTCAATATATAAATTTAAAAATAATAAAGAGCTGCTGGGAAGAAACTTGGTAGTGCTTTTCCTTTATTTAAGTTAAAGAGAGATAAATGAAATGCAAAGCCCCTGGTATTTATTTTGTATCGTAAGTATAATTCAGAAGGTGACCATCAAGCTGCACCGAGATCATGGAGCTCAGGGGGCAGAAGGTTACGATTGCTTGAAGTCCTGTATCCGGTGGCCAGAGTTTTGGAGCTGATCCAGTGTGCGGTGTGATGAAGCCATCGGAAGTGCAGTAAATGTTTTCCTATCTCTATTTCGGTGCACTAGCTCAGAGTTGTTTCACATTGTGGTGTCCATCCTATTTTCCCACAGTACATCTGTGATAAATTCATGCCACTAGACGGGGGGGGGGTACATAAAGATAGGCATTTCAAATTTTGAGTTGGGGAACATTGCAGAGCAATTGAAAGTGGTGATATTGCATATGCCACTATACTGCATGTCAAAGAAGCCCACATCTCTGCTGAACACAGGTTCATCTTTAGGGCCATAGATAAAGTCTGCTCATATCCAGGAGGGGGTAATTTCAGGACCTGGGGCCAGATTCAAAAAACTGAGCTCAGGAGCAAACCCGGGCTTTGTAAATAGTTAGTATTCACAAAGCCCATTTTGCGCCCGCAAACTGGGTTTACACCTGGACAGTGCAACGAGGGGAGCTGCAATGCAAATGAGGGGGAAGGGACCTGCATACCCCCGAAATCTCATTCACAAAACTTGTGGTCTACGTTAAGGCCATTTGCGACAGCCTTTGCATGGAAACAAATAACACCGGCAAAAACCTGGTGGTACTGCGCTCCCCCGTTCCCTGATCTCCCACCTGTAATGTACAATAATTGTTTCCATAGTGTAGTGTCCCTCCCCGTCCCCGATCTCCCACCTGATATGTTTTAACAAGTTTGCCGTAGTGTAGTGTCCTACCCCAGTCTCTGCTCTCCCACCCGATATCCAATAATCTGTTTTTCATAGTGCAGTGTCCCTCTCACTCCTGCTACCGATTACTGCACTGTAATAAAATAAACCTCCTTTACCATAGCATAGTGCCCCACCCTCTTCCTGCCACCAATCATGCATAATTTATTATAAAAACAACCCTTTTCCTTAGCATAGTGTCCCTAGCCACTGATTGCTGCACTGTATTATTAAAAACTCTTTTTCCATAGTGTAGTGTCCCACCCCTCCCCAATCATCAATCCCCATATAAATAAAAACATGTTCCACAGTGTAGGGTCCTTCCCCACTCCCCAGTTGCTGTTCTCCATCCTCAAATACCTACAACCCCATTTCCTGGTAGTCTAGGGTCTCTCCCTACACCCCGTCAAGTGTGAACCACCCCCCTGCTCCCCATCCCCCTCTTCGGTCGGCGACAGCACAGCTCACCTCTCACCACTATCTCTAGCCGCTGACTGAGCCCTCTTGGAGTGTATACTGTATAAAGTACGGCACCTTGTCTGTGACTGACCAATCACAGTCAAGGAGCCATACTATATACAGTACATGCTTCAAGAGGGCTCAGTCAGCAGCCAGCAGCAGTGGTGACAGGTAAGCTGTGCTGGTTGCCAACCAAAGATTGGGATGGGAGGGGAGAGTGGGGGGGTGGGTCACACTTGATGGGGTGTGTGTGTGTGTGTGGGGAGGGACACTAGATTACCAGGGAATGGGGTTGTAGGTATTTGCATATGGATATCAGTGACCGGGGGGGGACCACTACACTATAGAAAATGGATTACTGGATATCGAGTTGGAGATTGGTGACTGGGGTGGGGGAGGGCAGCAATAGATTATGGGGGACTGCGGTTGCATGGAGCTTGGGCTGGTGGGGGGACTGCGTACCACCACACTAATGGCATGCAAATGAGTCCATAATGGGCATGCTAATGGCCACTAGCGCCTTGCATGCCCAATGAACTCATTTGCATGGCTCCTTTTGTGAATGGGGGCTTAGCATTGTGGAGTTATTGCTGGCAGCCCATTCACCTGGCAGGCTGTGGGGGGCCCCTGCCTGCAACTATTCATAGTCGGATAGTGCGGTGCGTTATCCGATTGTTGAATGACAATTTTTGACTCCTGTGCAATGGCAAGGTATGGTGAAAACTTTTGCACTGCACTTTGCCCTTTTTTGTGAATCCTGCCCCTGGTACTGTGCCAAGAAGTGTTTGTGATTTATAGCTTCGGTACAAGGATACCCCGGGTTTGAATGGCACCTTCAAACTGGCAGCATTTCTAAGAAAGTAGTATTTAGTCTATTATAGGACCACTTTTGAGTGTGTAAATGAAACTGCCTGGGACTTAATTCATACTGTAATGAACATGATCTCTGCTTGTTCTTTTTCTTTCCCTTTCAACACAGTTTGCTACTGCTGCAGGTCAAGAATGTATACCCTGTTGCCAGCGGCCAAGCAATTTTCTGCCTGCACCCTCGTGACTTATAAATCCTACTTCTACCAGCTCCTTTTTTTTTTTAACTTTTATTGCTTTGTAAGAAAATAAGTAAAATTGTACAGTAGTGCTGGACATCATCGTACGTACAGCACCTAACAATTAGGGTGCAGACGTAAATGTTAAATTAGGTTACATAGTCTTACACTAAGTCAATACATCACTTAGGTGTGTACCACCAAAAAATATATATCTCATCACATTACACTGGTAATTCTAAGTATGCTACCACTTTACAGTGGTGTTGAAATCCCTATAATAGTATCCAACTGGATATACACAGTTACCTGACTGTTAAATCACTATACCAGCCAAAAGTACTACTTATTTTAAGCACCCCTCACATATACACATATATATATATATACACATATATATATATATATATATATATATATATATATATATATATATATATAACACAACTGTGTCCTATAGTTAGGGTTGAGTAGCCTGTATAATGTTAAACCTCAAATTTTGCACTTTAATAACTTTGCAACTGATCAATGGCTAAGCACAAAATTTGGTATGCACTTTCCTGTGGGACAGCTTTCTTGGTGTGGCATGTTTCTCTCTGATCGGATGTGTAGAGTCTGAGATCCAGATAGTAAAAAAAAGTAAAAAGTCACAATTCTTTGCAGATATTTACTCCTCGCCTTGCACCCAGATGGTGTGGAATTTTGCTTTGATGTTTTTATGGTACAAATATCTTGGATAACAGAACTGCCACTGTTAGTTTTGTGCAAAAATATGAAACTGTTGCAAAGTTATTAAGTTTTTAAGTTCCCATTATGTGCTATGGGAAGTTCATGTTTCAGGATAGATATATATAGTTTGACAAAGGATTTGATCTTGGAAAAAGGATTTAGTCTCGCGAGATCGTTTTCTTTTTTGTGAAGACAAAATCCTTTTTCGTGACAGAAGATTTTATTTTTCGCCAGGTGCCATGTTTTTTTTTCAATTAACTAAAAAGTGTAGAAAATACATAACAATTGTGTCAATTTACAAAACAAACACCAGAACCTAGCTAAACATTCTGGTGTTTGTTTTTCATTATTAGCCCAATGAATACTTTTTCTAGGCACCCAAAATCCCGGATGGCCAGCTTAGCGAGAGGAGCCTATCGCCACATTCTCTGTATGAGAACAGCTGAGTTTATTTACATCTGCAGCCACAGTTGAACTCCTGCTGCCAGCTGCAGTGTGAGTTATGAGAACTCCTGCTTTCCTTTGTGTTTACTGGCACCCCTGACTCCCGATAACTATCCCCATATTCCCTGAGTCTAGTGACACCCTCACCCTCCGATCATCATCCCCAGTCCCTTTATTATTTATTTATTGTAATCCAACACGGGACACCACCCCTGGAGTTGGATGTCCCCTCACATGCCCATTTTAATTTTATTAGCCGACATCAGGGGCCCAATCCCCATGTCGACATTTAGACTCCCCAGCAGTGTGGGACACTGGGAAGCCCTCCCTAGTTTCCCAAAATACTTATTTAATGTAGCCTGTAAAAAGAAAACAGTCTCCTGACGTCTTTTTATTTTTTTGTACCTGAAAAAAAGAAAATGATCCCTCATCGTCCCTGCTGTCCCCTCACCCAACCTGATCCCCCCACTGAGCACCCACCACCGCATACCCCCCCCTTACCCTATACTTACCATTGGAGATCACAGCTGTCATCTTCTGTGGACCGGGACATGTCTGCACTCTTCAAAGTTGAAACGAATACTGAGGAATCAAGGTAAGTACTGTATAAAGTATTTCAATGGTGTTTTAAACTTTGCCATTTTTATGTTTGCTTTCACGCATGTGCAAGAAACATAGTGCCATCATCCGAGTTTTCGGAGGTGTGTCACCCCCTCTTCCAATTCAGTCAGTGTGTTGGCAGGCATGGCCCCTGTCCGCCAATGCATGCTGGAGCTGTCTATGACAAGCTCCAAAATGCAGTGGCATACAGTTGAAAGGGGGAGCTACACTTCAGTGAGCAGTGATAAGATATCGCTTGATCATGCGCAACTCCCCCTACACATACACACACACGCACACACACACACACACACACACACGCATACTGTGTGCTCCCCCACGCACACACTCTATAGCCGGCGGTGCCCAATCCCCGTCGGCTGTACTGCCTCCCCAAAGCCTTCCAAATGCCACTCTGGGTGCCCACCCCAGCGTGGCAACTCAATAGTATAGCCGACAGAGTGCCCAATCCCGTTGGCTTCACTATCTCCCCACCGGAGTGCAGGTGCCATGCTGGGAGTCCACCCAGCGTGGCAACAAATACCATAACCGGACGGGTGCTCAATCCCCGTCAGCTCCATGCTCCCTCAGCCATCCTTCTGTCACGCTGGGGCCCACCCCAGCATGGCAAACTTCCCAGCGTCGTCGTTTTTTAAAGACCTGTAAAGAAAAAAGCGATTCCCATGCAATCTTCCTGCCCCCTCCCACAACCGCACCACCACCCACTGTGTACCCTGCCTCCCCACCCCATAATTATACTTTATTCCGAGCTCGCGCGACGATCTTCAGTGGACCGGAACACGCCTGCACTCTTCAAAGCTGACCACGAACTGAGGAAATGCCGTAAGCTGTATAATGGGATAGATAGGGTTTTTCAACTTTGTTGTATATCTCAGGCATTTTTTGGAATTTTTGCACCAAATTTTCAACATGGGATTTTTGGGACCCCTTCTCATGAATGCTGTCACTGTCATGGCATTATTTGGGCCCGAAGGGTGATTTCACAGTCACTGCGCAAAATCACCTTTTGGGACTGATTAAGGAAACAACACTGCCAGTGTTCATAGGTGGGCTCTCAAGAAGCCTATTTTGAAAATTTGGTGAAAATTCAAAAACGACTGTTCTGAGTGCATTGCGCAGTTCCTCATGCGCCTCGTAAGTTCGCTAATTTTCAATATTTTCACTCCAGATTTTCAACATTGCCATTTTAACACACCTTCTTATGAGTAGTATAGCTGTCATTTTTCACATCTCACCCAAAATGTGTTTCCCCATACATAGCGCACAATGGCGCCTTGGTGTCACGAAAATCAATATACAGGACAAATTAAAAATCCACAGTGACACTGTTCATGAGCAGAGGTCTTAAAATGGCTATGTTGAAAATTTGGTGAAAAAATTCCAAAAATGACTGTTTTATGAGCGTGTAGAGTTCCTACGCATGCTCGTAAGTTCGTGAATTTTCAATATTTTCTCCAGATTTTCAACATTGCCATTTTACCACACCTCCTTATGAGAAGTACAGCTGTCATTTTTCACATTTGCTCAAAATGTGTTTCTGCCATGTAGCGCACAATGGCGCAGTCGATGTCTTGAAATCAATGTATGGGACACATTAAGAAAATCACAGTGACACTGTTCATGAGCAGAGGTCTTAAATGGCTATGTGAAAATTTGTGAAAATATCTTAAAAATGACTGTTTTATTGAGCGCATTGCACAGTTCCTATGCATGCTCATAAGTTTGCGATTTAATATTTTCACTCCAGATTTTCAACATTGCCATTTTATTACACTTCCTTATGAACAGTACAGCTGCCATTTTCATATACCACCCAAATGTGTTTTTCGCACATGTAGCACACAATGGTGCTGTTGGTGTGCGAAAGCAATGTTTCGGACAGATTAAGAAAATCACAGTTACACTGTTCATGAGCAGAGGTCTTAAAATGGCTATGTTGAAAATTTGGTGTCAAAAGTCCATAAAATGACTGTGTTATGAGTGAGCATTGCGCAGTTTCCACGCACCCTCGTAAGTTCATGACTTTGTAATATTTTAAGTCCAGATTTTCACCAGTGGCATTTTTCCACATTTCCTTATTTACAGTACAGCTGTCATTTTTCACAACATGGCCGAAGTGTGTTTTCACACTTTCAGCGCAGAGATGCGTGGTCGCTGTGGGAAATCATTGTTCGGGACAGATAAAGAAAACCACAGTGACACTGTTCATGATCGAGGCACCAAATGCCTCAGTTGACAATCTGCTGTAAAAAAATCCCCAACCTAATTATATTACGGGTGTGCATTGCACAGTTTCTATGTACACTCGTGACTTCACCATTTTTTTAAATATTTTTACTGCAGATTTGCAACATTGCCATTTTTTACACCTCCCCATGAACAGTACAGCTGTCATTTTTTACATCCTGTTCGGAATGTTTTTGCACCTGTGGTGCTAAATGCCATAGTCACTGTGCATAAGCAGCTTTCGGCTAACAAACTGATATTCCCCCTGTTCATGAGGTGGGGTCACAAAAAAAAACCATGTTGAACATTTGGAGTGAAAATACCAACGAATGCCTGAGGTATTAGGGTTTCCAACCATAACGCCCAACCCTGTACAGAATGACAGGCATCAGGGGTGTGACTTGGGACTCTTGCCTGTAATGCTCATACCATTCCACACCTTGCAGCCAGTGAGACGCATCGAGGTATGCCTTGCACTCTTCGGCCCCAAAGTTCACCCCATTCTCCTATATCGCACCCATCTCACCGTATTTCCTAATGGAATGGGGTGCGCATAAGGGCCAAAGACCCCAAGGAACACCGTGACACTTGTCAGTGTCTGCAGGATGGGGTGTGGTGAAATGGCATGGCCGTTATGCCTGACGACCCAAAGGCACACCCCAATGCCTGTCACTCTCTGCAGGGTGGTGGTGGGGTTGGCTTCAGTTCAATACTTCACTGCCATTCCTATTACGCAGCTCTGTAACTTCTACACTACCACTGCCAATGCCAGCAAGCAAACATTCGGCATTGACAAATGCTTGTTTGGAATGTTTTACACCAGATTTTCAGCATAGCCTTTTTGGGACCCCACCTCATGAACACTGCCACTGCCATCTCATTAATCATGTCTGGAAGGTGATTTTGCAATTGCTGCATGAAATCACATTTCAGGCCTGATTAACAAAATGAGTGGGGTCCCAAAATCATATTAATTTGGTGAAATAATTCCTAAAATGACTGAGTTATGAATGCTCGTAGAAATTTTCTATGCACACACACATAACTTCGATAATTTTCAATATTCTGAGTCCAAATTTTCAACATAGCCATTTTTTCACACCACCACATGAACAAAACAGCTGTCATTTTTCACATCCTGTCTGAAACGTGTTTTTACACCTGCTGTGCAGAATGGCATTTTGGCACAGATTTAAAAATGTTCACCTATGGAGTTTATGAGGTAGGGTCATAAGAAGACTATGCGGAAAAGTTGGTGTCAAAATATGAACAAATGCTAAAGTTGCAATTTGGCTCTGCCCACTTGCAACTTTTGAAATTTTAAATATTTTGATACCAGATTTTCAACATAGCCTTCTTATTACACCACCTCATGTATGTCACAGCTGTCATTTTTCAAATCCTGCCCAAAACGTTTGTTCGGTGCGGAATGGGGTTACAGTTGTGCAGAATTACATTTTATTGGGGATTCAAAAATTTTCTGTAACAGGTACATGAGGTGGGGTAATAAGAAGGCTTTGCTGGCAATTTGGTCACTGTTGTCCTATAAATGGAAGTGCAAGGCTAGAGGGCCCTGTGCTTCCATATATATATATATATATATATATATATATATATATATATATATATATATATACACACCTATGGAGAGAGATGGGAGAGAATAAGGATACTATTAAAATATCTCAAAAATAAGGAAATAAGTTGCAAAAACACCAATAATGTTCCAGTTAAGGTCAAAGTGACAAAAGTAGGAAATGAGGCCTTAGGGTTTCACTAATTTCAACCCTCCCAAACGGGCAGGAGAACATATTTGGGGTATGCCTTGAGTCTTCTCAAGCCTAACGCTCACCCATTCCATCTGTAAATAAGGTCAGATGTGTAGACTTTATGAGAAGGGGTAAGCATTAGGCTGAGAAGCCCAAGGCACACCACACCTGCTCTCCTGCCTGGTTTGAAAGGGTGTTAGGGAAACCCTAATACTCACTCCCAACTTTTGTCACTTAACCCTAACTGGAGCATTAACAAAGTATTTTGCAACACACACACACACACACACACACACACATATATATATTATATATACAGTATTATATATATATATATATAAATATAGCATACATATATATATATGAAATACAAAATCACACATACTCCTGTAACCCCTTTGTTACCCGGGGTTACTAGAATCCCAGTAAGACCTAGTGGTAGGCAGGGAAGGCAGCTTGTGAAACTCCAGTTAAATGGGTTTCACACTGTCTCACTCTGTCCTCAGTCACAGCTGAGGCTGGAGAGATGACATTATTATAGAATTGTTACAGCTGCATGAGCCACAGTTGGAATCTTCAGCTCAGAGTAGTTCTAGAACTTTGGGATTCAAAGGCCAGTCTTCAGTTTGTCCTTAAGCAAACAGGAGGAAATTTAGTTGTTGTCTGTTTGCCTCCACACAGAAGGAAGTGTTTCTGTGTTTTCACCATTCGCCAAGTGGTGGAGACCGTCCCCTCGGTCTCAGTGCCCCCTCCCTCCGGGGGGGGGGTAGGAAAAGGTCTCGTGGGTTCCAGAGGCAATCCCCTTTTCCCACCAAGGAAAGAAGCTGCCTGAAATTACTTTGTCTGTTTGGGTATGACAGAAAAGGTTAAAGGACTTCGCCTGTGGGGCACCTGCAACGATTGGGTGAGTGTTTGGCTCCAGTTTAAGGGGCAAACAACTGTTTTTCAGTCAGGAAATGTTATTGGGGACTGCTGTTTGGGAGGACTATATACACTAGGACGAACAAATGGAGCAGTCAATTCAGTTTCAAGTTTCAAATGGTTTTATTGGGGACTGCTGTTTGGGAGCACTATATACACTAGGACGAATAAATGGAGCAGTCAGTTTAAAGTTTAAATGGATTTAGAGTTCACAGTAGAGGGGGTGCATCAGTTCATCCACCATGCAATCTACATTTTTAAGTCCTGAAGTTTCTGTGTGTTCAGAGAAATGGCCGGGTATGGGCTGTGGGAGCTGGAGGTTGATAGATCCCCATCTTTAGTAACCAGGTCCACCTCTACGGTTTCTTCTGTTTTTGCTACTTGCCTCATCGCCCGGCCAGTGATGGGGTGGGTACCCAGGCGTGGGTCGCAACTTGAAAATCTCTAGGGAGTCGCAGACTTCAAGTGGTGTGGGGAGCCACAGGATGGGAACATTACTCCTTGTTTGATGAGAGTCTCCTGTTTGATGGGAATTTAATTGGAAGTAAGAAAACCAAATCTCTCTAGGAGTCGCAGACTTCAAGTGGTGTGGGGAGCCACAGTTTGGGAGCCTCCTTGTTTGATGGCATGTCTTTCCAAGTAGAGTTTGGGTTCATTCGCCAAGTGGACCATCAGTAGAGTGGCCCGCAGGGGAGCCGGGCCAGTCGGGCTGTGTATCCAATGCGCATGCGAAGTCCGGGCTGAGTGCCTGGTGGGTCCAAAGCCAGACAACTGTTGAAGTGTTCATTCCTCAAATGGACCACTGTGTTTAACCTCTAATCTGCATTACAGTTACGTGGCCCTGTGGGGGACCATACAGAGCTTTGTTTATGTTCAGTGAGTTAATAAATAAAGTCACACTGAAAAATCCCAATTCTGGTTCTGGACATTACAGTTATTGCTTCCTGTAGTTGGATTTACTTGGGTGCCCCTGTGCAGAGTAGCCAAACCTAGGTCTCTTGTGCCAAGTAGCCTCATCCTTCCCTGAACCCGTAGATATACACTCCCCACCAGGTATTGCTGCCAAATGCCAACAGCATGCCACCTGTCGTTATTTTGGTAAAAGGACAGGGGTGAGAAGGGTTACAAAAATGGAGGCACCGCTTTGGATTTGTTTGGGAAGGAAGGTGCTTGGGCAAGTAGGCTAGCGTTTTGGCTATCTGACAGTTGGTAGCCCAAAAAAGTTGAAGCAATTTCCCTAGTGTGTGCTGTGTGCTGTGAATCTTGTGCTGCTGTTTAAAAAATGCCAACTGTTTACCAAGGAGCTGTAAAGCCAAAGTGTGTGTCCTTGTCCTGCATCAACATAGTTTACAACGTTTGAAATGCTTTTAAAATAAAGTTCTGTGAAGGAAAGTGTGGAAAACTAGGGGTAGCAACAGAGAAATTATGCCCTGGACGTTGGAAATGCTTTCTGTGCAATACTAGAGACTGCAGAGTTAATGGCAATGTTACATGGTTGAAATGGGCTCCCGCCGTGGAGTCAGTTGAAAGAAAAAAAAAAAAGTGCATCTTTTCAGTTTGAATTTGCCTGCTCGATGATCGCCGTGAGGAAAGGAGCCCTCGTGAGGAAGAAGAGGCTCATTTGCATGGCGTCGTGTGGTTGGTCAGTTTGCCATTAGTCCCGGCCCTCAGCCAGCTCTTATGTGTCTGCTTCAGCATTCGAGAGGGAGACAGAGAGTAGTGCGTGTACTGGCAGTGGAGGAGCATTCGCGAAGTGTTCAAAGCGCTGTAAACAGTGAAAAGTGACTTTTCTAGTTCAAAATCGGGCTCAACCCGCTTAACGGTCGTGGGATCAGTGAATTGTGTGATTAATACTACGATCGCGGAGACTGCCCGCCCGTTTGAAATCTGAGGCCTTCAAAAATCTGGCTGCAGGCCGTTTTCCTCCATCGCAGCAATCTGCTACCATAACAGTGAGTAAACGATTTAAAACTGCTCAAATCAGTGATTTTCAGTAATGCCATATAAAATGTGAGTGCAGCTGTATAGTCGCTTTGCAAGTAGCGATTGTGTGATATCCTGCTAGCAAGTGCAAGTCTGTAAAGCCATTAAATGTGAGCATAACAATGAAAGTAGCCTCAGTTTAAAGTTTGCAGCCAGAGAGAGACTGTGGGTTGTAAAATAAGTGCAACGCTAGTAGAAGCAGGCAATCCTGTGCTGAAACCTGAAGTTAAAGAGACTGTAATTAAATAAATGTTGCCAGCATGTGAAAAGTCCAAGGAAAATCCTGTAAATGTGAGAACAGCCAGAAAAGAGCAAGTTGTGCAGTTTGAAATAAAAGTTAATAGTAGCTGATGTAAATCGGGTGCGCAGTGGCTTGACCCAGAGTCTGAATGTTGATGCACAGGAGTGCTGCCGCCGCCATTACAGGGTAGGGTAGTAAAGTAAACACAGCAGCAGAGGAGCCATTTTAAAGCTACAGAGTGTGTTCATTTAAAGTGGGACTTTCAGTTACAGTGAACTTTTGTTTGTTTTTCTGCAGTTATGGCCTCAGGACCAGCTCGTTACCGGATCATGCCTGGGCTGCAGTAACAGCAGCAGTAAATAGATTGAGAGACATTGAAAATTGGTGCTATAGAAGCGCTCCCTCCTGATGTGGCATTTCTAATTATCCAGTCGTGTATGCCAGATGTGCTTTAGTGCTGGAAGGGATGTCTTTATGAGTCCTCACTGTGCTGGTTGTCTACAAAAATATGGCTTGTATGAAGTGCCTCAAATTCATTTGGCTCCCACATGGACACAACTTCAAGAATCTGCAGCTGGCAGCACACAGCATCAGGCGGAGCCTGTGGAGGAAGGTCCCGAGGTGTGGCACAAAGTTAGAGAGTGCAGAATTAGAGACTGAATCTGAAGTTGAAGTTTTAGATGCTGGATCTCAGAAAGCAAGTTCAGATAAAGCATCAATAGACCCCTGGGTGGGGGCTAGCCCAAGTCTCGAAGGTGAAGATGAGATGCGGAGGCCGTTGAATGGGAGGTGGTAGCCTCCGCTCCTAGTGATGAATGGATAGTCTCGGGGGTGAGAACTACTGCTCACTCTTGGGCTCAGATCCTCAGTGAAGAGGAAGATGAGGAGGAACCTAAGTGGCCTTGTGAGATAGGAATGGGTACACAGCCTCAAGATCTTGCCTCGGAGGAATGTGTTCAAGAAGGTGGTGATGCCACTGCCCTGGCTTCACCAGAAGAAAAAGAAGTCAGGGATCCGTTTTTAATTTCATTGAGGATGTGAAGCTGGCAGAACCAGGACAGGCCACCCCCAAGCCAGGCCAGCGGTCTCAGATTGACCAAAGCAAGTAAAGAGGAGAGACTGGTTCATAGAAAGGCCAATGAAATCTTTGGTATGACCTTTCCTACCTATCCTCGGAGAGTCTGGGAGGAGATTGAGAACTGCAGGAAATCCTGGATCTGGGATGAAGCAATGAAACATGTGCATCCTGGGGCTAACCAGCATGTAAAGAATAGACTGTTTCACGAAAAGTATACACAGTGGAAGAGAGGCAGGACACTGTTTATGGACAGAGTGAGAATAGTGGACGGAGAGGGACGTGAAGTCTCCCACTGTGTGAATTATGTGCGTCCAGATGGAGTAATAATTCAAGCCCCTGACCCCCTCTACTATTGGCCTCAATGCAAGGACCTCCCGGAAATTAAGCCCGTGCCTACAAAATGGAGAGCCGAGCAGTGGTAGTCAATACTGCCACATCTGAACTGTGAAGTACCTTTATTGAACTGCCAAAATGAATAAACAAAAATTCGGGGCCCCACATTCTTCAGTCTACAGTAAACTGTCTGCAATCACCAACCACCTACTGGTACCACCAGATGACTTCAGATCCAGAGATGACACCAGCCCAGCTGTTTCCTGTTCATCGCCTGGTAATCGGATGACGCCGGACCAGCTGTTTCTCTTTTTTGTTCCTGTTCTAAGGTTCCTTCTCCAGTTATGTCATCAGCCCAGCTGTTTCCAGATGTGCACTCCTGTGGGTTCCCGGAAGATGTCCGCCCAGCTGTATCAGAAGAAATGCTGCCAGGGAGAGTCTTTGGCAGGGACCAGGTTGGTGAGTTGAATACTTCAAGAGGCTGGTGAGTCAAAATCTCTTTTTATTCTATCTTTATGACATTGCAATACACACCTTACACTACAGACTTCAAACAGTGTGTGAACTGTCCGAAAAGACTGTCCCCTTTGGGATTATGGCCTTAAAAGACTATGTTCATGGGGCTCCGGCCCAGGAGAGACTCTTTAATGGACTGGCCTTCGGGCCTTGTAGTCACTAGTGGGACATTTAGGACATTCCATCCCCCCAAAAAAGTGTATTGTTATCAATGTCATTTCTGTACTTAATGTATATACTGTCTTTTCTACTTTTCTAAAAAAAAATATATATTTTTTCTTTTGGGATTGTTTAGTGTTTTGTTTATCCTGTATGGTAAGGGTTGTGGTTGTTGTTGTTGTAGTCATCGTTATTTAGGTAGATCGTAAATGCAGATTAGGGTGTTTTGTTTTTGTTGTTTTTTGTCTTTTCTACAGGTGTTCCTGGAAGAAAGAAGAGAAGACAAGAAGAGGAGGAGGGGCTCATCGGAGTGCCTCATTTCAGTGCTTATGTTTAGAAATTAAAGTACTGTTTGTGTTTCTAATGTAGTTGCAGGCTGCCAAAGGTCAGGGAGGTCCCTGGGTTTTGTTTTTATTTGGGATGTTATGTAGAGGCAGATAGGTTTTCCTAGAGGGTTAGGGGGATAGACAGGCTGTGGTCCTGAACGGCCGTAGGGATTGCAGTGCTGATCTATCAGGGCTATGCTCTGGACGGTTCTACCAGAGCCACTAGGTGTCCATAGTAAGTGGATAGAGTAGAGGCTGAAATGTCAGCTATAGGCCTCTAGGCCCTTAGTGTTGCCTACCTGTGCTCGCACACGGTGGAGGAGCCTAATCACCCCTCCTTGAGGTAGCACATAGGTGGGATGGCCTAAGGCCGGTGATAATGACTGGGGACAGTCATTTTCCTGGTCAAGGCAGTGTAACCCTTTGTTACCCGGTTACTAGAATCCCAGTAAGACCTAGTGGTAGGCAGGGAAGGCAGCTTAGAAACTCCAGTTAAATGGATTTCACACTGTCTCACTCTGTCCTCAGTCACAGCTGAGGCTGGAGAGATGACATCATTATAGAATTGTTACAGCTGCATGAACCACAGTTGGAATCTTCAGCTCAGAGTAGTTCTAGAACTTTGGGATTCAAAGGCCAGTCTTCAGTTTGTCTTTAAGCAAACAGGAGGAAATTTAGTTGTTGTCTGTTTGCCTCCACACAGAAGGAAGTGTTTCTGTGTTTTCACCATTCGCCAAGTGGTGGAGACCGTGCCCTCGGTCTCAGTGCCCCCTCCCTCCCGGGGGGGGGGTAGGAAAAGGTCTCTGTGGGTTCCAGGGCAATCCCCCTTTCCCACCAAGGAAAGAAGCTGCCTGAAATTACTTTGTCTGTTTGGGTATGACAGAAAAGGTTAAAGGACTTCGCCTGTGGGGCACCTGCAACGATTGGGTGAGTGTTTGGCTCCAGTTTAAGGGGCAAACAACTGTTTTTCAGTCAGAAAATGTTATTGGGGACTGCTGTTTGGAAGGACTATATACACTAGGACGAACAAATGGAGCAGTCAATTCAGTTTCAAGTTTCAAATGGTTTTATTGGGGACTGCTGTTTGGGAGCACTATATACACTAGGACGAATAAATGGAGCAGTCAGTTTAAAGTTTAAATGGATTTAGAGTTCACAGTAGAGGGGGTGCATCAGTTCATCCACCATGCAATCTACATTTTTAAGTCCTGAAGTTTCTGTGTGTTCAGAGAAATGGCCGGGTATGGGCTGTGGGAGCTGGAGGTTGATAGATCCCCATCTGTAGTAACCAGGTCCACCTCTACGGATTTCTTCTGTTTTTGCTACTTGCCTCATGCGCTTGGCCAGTGATGGGGTGGGTACCCAGACGTGGGTCGCAACTTGAAAATCTCTCTAGGAGTCGCAGACTTCAAGTGGTGTGGGGAGCCACAGGATGGGAACATTACTCCTTGTTTGATGGGAGTCTCCCTGTTTGATGGGAATTTCGAATTGGAAGTACGAAAACAAAATATCTCTAGGAGTCGCAGACTTCAAGTGGTGTGAGAGCCACAGTTTGGGAGCCTCCTTGTTTGTTGGCATGTCTTTCCAAGTAGAGTTTGGGTTCATTCGCCAAGTGGACCATCAGTAGAGTGGCCGCAGGGGCCGGGCCAGTCGAGCTGTGTATCCAATGCACATGCGAAGTCCGGGCTGAGTGCCTGGTGGGTCCAAAGCCAGACAACTGTTGAAGTGTTCATTCCTCAAATGGACCACTGTGTTTAACCTCTAATCTGCATTACAGTTACGTAGCCTGTGGGGACCATACAGAGCTTTGTTTATGTTCAGTGAGTTAATAAATAAAGTCACACTGAAAATCCAATTCTGGTTCTGGACACTACAGTTATTGCTTCCTGTAGTTGGATTTACTTGGGTGCCCTGTGCAGAGTAGCCAAACCTAGGTCTCTTGTGCCAAGTAGCCTCATCCTTCCCCGAACCTGTAGATATACACTTCCCACCAGGTATTGTTGCCAAATGCCAACAGCATGCCACCTGTCATTGTTTTGGTAAAAGGACAGGGGTGGGGAGGGTTACACTCCCATAACGCAAAGCGCCATGGGATGTATATGCAAATCGCCAAAGAATATTCTGCTGGTTTAACTTTAAGCAGAAATGCATGGTACCAAAAGGTCTTTCACACAGTCTGCAAAGGGTTCTACCAGGACTCATCAGTGTCACACCTCAGTGGAATGAACAAGCTACCCTAAGATGGTCTATCTGGGTTATGTTGTTGTGAACCCAATAAAAGCAAAAAACAAGCTAAAAGACAAAGAACCTCAGCGTGCAAGCACTGAGGAAAAGATTACCCCAAAGAGCACTGGCTGGGAAGCCAAGTTTCAAAGAAATACAAACTCACACATACCCCCATAATGCAAATCACCACCGAATATTCTGCTGGTTCAGCTTTAAGCAGAAATGCGTAGTACCAAAAGATCTCTCACACAGTTTGCAAACAGCGTTAACAGAAGACACATACACATGTTTCGTCCTACTAGAACTCATCAGAGTACCTTGTCTGTGTGGCACCCCAGTGGAATGAATCAGCTACCATACCATAACATAACCCAGATAGACCATCTTAGGGTAGCTGGTTCCTTCCACTGGGGTGTCACACAGACGAGACACACTGATGAGTTCTAGTAGGATGAAACACGTGTATGTGTTTTCTGTTAGCACTCTTTGCAGACTGTGTCAGAGACCTTTTGCTACCATGCATTTCTGCTTAAAGTTGAGCCAGCAGAATATTCTGTGGTGATTTGCATTATGGGTGTGTGTGTGATTTTGTATTTCTTTGAAACTTGGTTTCTCGGCCAGTGTTCTTTGGCGGTAACCTTTACCTCAGTGCTTGTGCACTGAGGTTCTTTGTCTTTTAGTTTGTTTTTTGGTTTTATTGGGTTCACTCACAACATAACCCAGATAGACCATCTTAGGGTAGCTGGTTCATTCCATTGGGGTGTCACATTGATGGGTCCTGGTAAGACGAAACACATGTGTGTGCTTTTTGTTAGCACCCTTTGCAGACTGTGTGAGAGACCTTTTGGTACCTTGCATTTCTGCTTAAACCTGAACCAGCAGAATATTCTGTGGTGATTTGCATATACAGCCCATGGTGCTTTGCATTATGGGGGGTATGTGTGATTTTGTATTTCTTTGAAACTTGGCTTCCTGGCCAGTACCCTTTGGGGTAAACTTTGCCTCAGTGCTTGCGTGCTGCGGTTCTTTGTATTTTAGTATATATGTATATATATTATGTGGCAGATATTCAAAGGAGTTGCACCAGCACAGCCCCAGAAATGTATTCCAGAGCAATATTCAAAAGAGGGACTTGCACAGAGCAAGTGCCGAGGCGCAAAGATAATGTATAAAAGATAGACTTTGATGGCAGATAAGAACTGCTTGCCCCACCTAGTCTGCACATTACCCTACCTACTGGATAAGCTGCAGATCCTAGTTAACCAATAGCCTATTTCTTCCTACCCCTCACAAGAATTGCCTTATGTCTGTCCCATGCATTCTTGAATTTTCCCACAGTTTTAGACCCCACAACCTCCTCAGGAAAATGGTTCCATGCCTCCACCACTCTCTCTGTGAAAAAATGCTTCCTCATATTGCCCCTGAGCCGTCCCCCTCTATCTTCAAATTGTGTCCCCCTGTTCTTGCACATCTCTTTTTCTGAAAGATGCTACCATCTTGGACTTTGTTGATTCCACTGAGGTACTTAAAAGTTTCTATCATGTCCCCCACCACCCTTTCCTCAAGGGTATGCATATTAAGCTCCTTTAGTCTCTTCTCATATGGCTTCCCTTGCAGACCCTACACCATTTTAGTTGCCCTCCTTTGGACTGCCTCCATCCTGTCTATGTCCTTGCGGAGATGGGCTCTCCAGAATTGGATGCAGTACTCCAGATGGTGTCTCACCAACTGTCTGTGCAGAGGGATAACAAGTTTCTGTTTTCTGCTGGTGATGCCTCTCCCTATACATCCTAGTATCCCCTTAGCCCTCCTTACTGCCTTCTCACACTGCCTGCCAGCCTTAAGGTCATCTGATATGATTACCCCCGGGTTCCTTTCCATTTTTGTTGTTGTAACTACCTCCCCCTACATTGTGTACTCTTCCCTGGGTTTTTGTTTCCCAGGTGCATTATTTTGTACTCTTTCATTGGAATCCAAGCTGCCATACTTCTGACTTCATTCACATATTTGGGACTGACTATTACAGTATGCGCTGCAAGCCCATTGGTTCACAGTGTGGACCAGTGGGCTTACAGCTGATACTGTAAGCTGTCATTCGGCGGGCAGCCACGGAGGTATACGGGTGGGTTTGCTGCTGTCTGCTGATGACTTGGGGGGAGGGAACTGGGTAGGCAGGGGGTCCTGTGTGGGTGGGGGAGTGCCACTGGACCACCAGGGAATTATGTACATTGCTATTGTGGATGACCGGGATATGGGCAGGGTCAGAGGACCACTTAACTACCAGAGAATATTTAGACAGTTATTTTATGGGGTTCACAGCTACAGGAGGGGTGGGGGGTACCACTAGACTACCAGGGAATATTGGCACAGCTCTTTTATGGCAATCAGGCTATGGGGAGGGAAGGGTACCACTAGACCCCCTCTAGCAACAGCACATGCTGTGCAGGGTACCATGCACATTTCACCGGCCAGCCCTGCACAACTCATGCAAATGGGGCCATAATGACAGGACAGGGGTAAATGGAAAAATAGACAAGGGAAAAAAAGCAGGCATGGGGGAAAAAAGGATAAAGCCAACATTAAATGGAGGGCAATGAGTACCAATGCCCGTAGTCTGGGAAACAAGCTTTCTGAGCTAGTAGCCTTGACAGAAGATGAAAAATTGGATATTGTGGCAGTCACAGAAACATGGTACATAGGGAACTATGACTGGGATGTCAACATACCAGGGTACACAGTCTACAGAAGGGATAGGGAAGGGAAAAGAGGAGGTGGAGTAGCTCTATACATAAGGGAAGGGATCAAAGCTACAGAACTAAAAAGTAAAGGGGGAGGCAAGAGACACTTTGGGTCACCTTGGAGACAGGGAATGGCATCACAATCCGCACAGGGGTTGTATACAGACCCACATCTCAAGGGGAGGAAATGGACAAGAAAATGATAGAGGACATTCTCAAAATGGCTGAAAAAGGGGAGATACTGTTGATGTGGGACCTGAATATGTCAGATGTTAACTGGATGACGTGTACTGCAGCCACATCCAAGAACAGGGTCATTCTCGATGCCCTGCAGGGGGCAGGCCTTAGACAGCTAGTCCAGGAACCCACTCAGGAGGAAGCAATACTAGACCTGGTACTCTCAAATGGAGAGAGGATCTCAAATTTAGAAGTCAATAGACATCTGGGAACAAGCGACCACTGCACAGTGTGCTGACAATAAGCAAAAACCATGGAGACAAGCCATACAAAACAAGCATACTGGACTTCAGAAGGGCTGACTTTGGCAAAATGGGTGAATACCCGAGGAATACACTAGCAAATGGCCAAAAAGGAGGGGTGGAAGAACAATGGAGAAAAATTAAAACTGCCATCATAGAGGCAACAAGCCTTTGTGTGAAACAGATAAAGAAAACAAAGCAGAGTAAAAAACCACTATGGTTCTCAAAAAAGGGGAAGGTTAAGGAGAAAAAGGCTGCATTCAAAAAGTATAAGGCATCACACAAGGAGCACGACAGGGAACTGTATCAATTAAAGCAGAAAGAAATGGGGAAGGCAGTCAGAATAGCAAAAGCCCAAACTGAGGAAAAAAATAGCCAAGTCAGTTAAGAAGGGGGATAAAACCTTTTATAGGTACATTAGGGAGCATAGAAAGGTTAAGGAGGAATAGTGAAGATTAATAAGGGAGAGGGAGGTGGGCAGGGGAGACAGTGAAAAGGTAGAGATACTGAATGAATACTTTTGCTCAGTATTCACAAAGAAGATGAGGAGGAGTTACCTAAATCAGACAATAGAAGCACTCTGGTGAGGGGGTTGACACCAGTCCATTTACAGAAGAAAGAGTCCTGAAAGAACTCCTTAAACTCAAGGTGGACAAAGCAATGGGGCCTGATGGGATTCACCCCAGAATCCTGAAAGAACTAAGGGAGGACCTAGTGACACCACTGACCACACTTTTTAACAAATCATGGGAGGATGGGGTGGCACCTGAGGACTGGAGGAGGGCAGATGTGATTCCCCTTCACAAAAGTGGGAGCAAGGCAGAAGCAGGAAACTATAGACCTGTAAGTTTGACCTCAGTGGTAGGGAAAATGATGGAATCACTTCTGAAAGAAAGAATTGTTGAGTACCTAGAGGTCTGTGGGGCATAGGACCCAAAGCAGCATGGATTTACAGCAGGAAGGTCATGTCAGATGAATCTACTAGATTTCTTTGACTGGATGACCAAAGTAATAGACCAGGGAGGGGCTGTGGATATGGCCTACCTAGACTTTAGCAAGGTATTTGACACAGTCCCGCACAAAAGATTAATAATCAAGTTAGCCAGCCTGGGAGTGGGTCCCAGGGTGGTAGCCTGGGTTGCAAACTGGCTGCACAACAGGACACAGAAGGTTATAGTGAGTGGAACACATTCTCAAGAAAGGGGGGTCACTAGTGGAGTACCTCAGGGCTCAGTACTGGGTCCAGTCCTCTTTAACATCTTTATAGGTGACATTGCAGAGGGTCTGGAAGGAAAGGTATGTCTCTTTGCAGATGATACAAAGATCTAAAACAGAGTTGATACACAAGGTGGGGTAGAAAGGATGAGAAGGGACTTGGCAAGGTTGGAGGAATGGTCAGACATATGGCAACTTAGATTCAATGCAAAGAAGTGCAAAGTAATGCACCTGGGAAACAAAAACCCAGGAGAAGAGTACACAATAGCAGGGGAGGTACTAACAACAACAAAAATGGAACGGGACTTGGGGTAGTCATATCAGATGATCTAAAGGTTGGTAAGCAATGTGAGAAGTCAGTAAGGAGAGCCAGGGGGATACTGGGATGCATAGGAAGGGGCATCACAAGTAGAAAAAGGGAAGTGGTTATCCCTCTGTACAGACAGTTGGTGAGACCCCATCTGGAGTACCGTGTGCAGTTTTGGAGACCTCATCTATGCAAGGACATAGACAGGATGGAAGCAGTCCAGAGGAGGGCAACTAAAATGGTGCAGGGTCTGCATCAGAAATCATGTGACGAGAGACTGAGATAGCTTAATATGTGTACCCTTGATGAAAGGAGGGACAGGGGGGACATGATAGAAACGTTCAAGTACCTCAAGAGAATCAACAAAGTCCAGGAGGGTAGCATCTTTCAGAAAAAGAGATATGTAAGAACAAGTGGACACAATTTAAAGATAGAGGGGGGACGGCTCAGGGTAATATGAGGAAATCTTTTTTCACGGAGAGAGTGGTGGATGCATGGAACTGCCTTCCTGGGGAGGTTGTTGGGGCTAAAACAGTGGGGGAATTCAAACATGCATGGGACAGACACAAGGCAATTGTAGTGGGGGGTGGCAGGAAGCAGGCTGTTGGTTAACTAGAATCTGCAGCTTATCCAGTAGGTAGGGAAATGGGCAGACTGGGTGGGCTAAGTGGTCCTTATCATAGAAACACAGAAACATAGATTTTGACGGCAGATAAAGACCGCTTGGCCCAACCAGTCTGCCCATTTCCCTACCTAATGGATAAACTGCAGATCCTAGTTAACATAAAGGAAATTTGAATCCAAGCACCCATAGCGACCACACAAAGATATTAAATGATAAAACATGTTTATTACAGACCACAAACAGGCACAAAAAGATTGACGTTTCGCTATCTAACTGCCAAGCTTCTTCAGAGTAAAGACATGCTACAATTCATGTACTTAAATATCTTTTTACCAAGTCATGTGATTCCTCATGCACCAATAAATCTAATACATCTCATTATCTAGTTAAGCAGCAAAGGTCCTTAAAGTTATATGCACTGTAAAACCATTTACATATATTACATAGTGTTTTTAATATAAAAACGTTAAATTTATGAAAAAATTTTTCATATATTTTACTTATTTATATTTCTTCAAAATGCTGTCAATTCAAACTATCATTCATACCTTTATTTTCACAAGCTCTAGTGTATATATCCAAAAGCTCTCCTTTGGCCTATTTTTTTATTCAAGTCTCCACCTCTTGGTCCCAATGTGACCTGTTCCAATCCTAAGAATTTAAATTCATGGTTCTTTCATCCATATTTCTGTATATGTTTGACTATGGCATAAGAGTCATCATTTTTTCAATGGCTCTGATGTGTTCTCCTATTCTCACCTTGAATTTACGTGACTGTACGTCCCGTAGTAAGCCCCACATTCACATGTTAGTAAATATACTATGTTTATACTATTACATGTAATAAAATCATGTAATTCCATAATCTTTCCTGACATAGGATGTACAAAGTTTTTACAACAATTAATATATTTACAATATATACAATTCCACACTTAAATGTTCCTTTAGGTACGTGATGTAAGCAACATTTGTTTACTTTTAGAGTTCAAAGTTGTTATGTTAGATACTACATAGTCTTTAATACTTTTACTCTTTCTATAAACAATATTTGGACCTTTTTCAATCAATTTTCTTAATTTGGCTCTAATTTTAAGAAGGTCCTGTCAACATGACGGTGGGTCAATCCAGCGTTATTTCATGAGTTAGAGAAATTAGTGTTAAAAGGTAGGCGCATGTTTTGGCATAAAACCACGTTAGAAGCTTATTTACAAGTTAACCGCATCCGAGGGATTAAAGAATCATACAAAACCTGCATATGGAACGGACAATCCGAATTTATGACTGAGTGAAGCAAAAATATGCATGAAGCGTCAATCAAAAATATTAAGCTTATTTTACAATTTGCCACTCCAGTCAGAGAAAGTCTGTCCAAAGAAATTTCTGCAATAGTCAACTCAAAGAGTCGGCAGACTCTTTAGAATGGGAAAGACTTAATCAAATTTTATTAAGTAAAGTCACACGTTATGACACAACGATTAAAAACAGAAACAAAGAAAATTTACATGATGAAACGACTATATGAACAATAGGGTATATGACTGGAGTGACAATAAGGGACCTGAGTTAAAATCCATTTTGAAAAGAACTGGGCCAATGAATAAAACCATTCTAGATTACACCACTGGTCCCTCTGACATTGACGAATCAGATACACACTCTGAGGGACTTATGGGGAATCCCCACCTGGACACTCTCTCCCCCAATTACAAGAGATACGACGAAGTTAAAGAAAGTTAAGTACACGGAACCAGGTTGTACATTTTCAACCAGGAGGACGAAGGGGGGGGGGTTCGCGTGGAAGAAGAAACAGGACAACATTTTAATTAAGAACTGTCTAGCGGATATTGTTGATAAAGGACATGAAACATCTGAGAGTCGAATAGATAATGTATCATTGAACACAGTGACTGTTTCTGATGATTATCACAATAAAACCGATTGTGAATTGGTAAATGCGAATATATGCATATCATGCACACAATCAGAATTTAATCAAATGGATAATGTCAGCGTTAATAATAGCAATTTGGTCTCAGTCATTAATTTGTCTAATTATACATTATCTCAATTAGAGTTAGACATATTGAGTAAAGGTTTATCCTTTTGTCCGGAAAAAGATATTGATTTCTTCAATACTTATGTAGACTTGCATAAGTTTGGAAGGAATTTAACTCTTAAATGTTTACATGAACAGGATGATTTGGATGGCAGGTCAAATATTTCCAGATTGCAACCAAGATCAGAGTATTGCCCACCCTTGAATCCAACTGTAACATTTTTTATCAAAAAATGTGAATCTGATTTGAAATCCCTGAAAGAAAAAATGGGAATTTCAAATACAATTGCCTAAGAAATGGAGGCCTTAAATAGCCTAAAGACTAACAAATCAATACCACCAAACCTGCAGACAAAGGCGGGGCAATTGTGGTTTTATATACTGTGGACTATGTCAGGGAAGTTAAAAGGCTCATTAAAGATGAAGCATTTTATACCAAAACAACATATGGTATTATTGAAACATTTAAAAATAAGATAGATGAATGTTTGAATAGGGGATTTATTAAAGGATATATTACTGAATTGGAATATAAAACCTTAGTAGTAGCACATCCAGTAATCCCAGTCATTTATGCCTTTCCAAAAATACATAAAGATTCTAAAAACCCACCAGGGAGACCCATTGTTTCAGGCAATGGCTGGTTAACAGAGCCCATATCGATGTATTTGGATAGCTTTTTACAACCACTAGCCCAGAATTTAAGATCTTATTTAAGGGATTCAACCCAAGTAATACAATTAGCTGAAGATCTTTACATGGATAACATGTGTTTTTTTCTGTGGTAGATGTGAATTCTTTGTATACAGTTATACCTCACAAGGAAGGTTTGGAAGCTATTAAATACTTTTGAACTCTAGAAGTGAGGAGGACTTAGTTAGAGTTCCCACTGAGTTTCTATTACAATTAGCAGAAATAGTATTGACCATGAATGTTTTTGTTTGAAGGAGTATTGTATCATCAAATCAGAGGCACAGCCATAGGCACTCTGATGCTCGAGCTATGCCAATTTATTTGTCGGAAATGGAAGTTGACCACCTATATGAGTGGACACTAACCCATTTAGAAACAAGATTGACCTATGGCATTGTTTTATTGACGACATTTTAATAATATGGAAAGGCACAGAGTATGAATTTGGAGAATTTGTTAAATGGATGGAAGCTACAAGCAGTTGTCTAACATATAAATATGAAGTACATTTGATGGAGATCAATTTTCTGGACACAAGATTGTACAAAGATGGAAAGGAAGGTGTACACACCACCCTGTTTCAGAAACCAACAGACAGAAATACATTATTGAGATACGATAGCTGTCATCCCTGTCATATAAAGTTTAACATACCAAAGGGTCAACTTATTAGAACGCTTAGGAACTGTTCTGAACAATCAGAATGCAAAATAAAACGAGGTGAACAAATCAAGCATTTTAAAGAAAGGGGATACAGCAATAGAAGTATAGCGACAGCTGGAGAAAAGTAGACAAATTAGATAGAAGTCAAATAATACATTATAATAAAGTTTCAAAAACTGAAATAAATTGCCCCTTTGTTACTAGTTTTTCTAATCAAGTTAAGGACATTGAGCAAATTGTAAGAAATAACTGGCCAATCTTAAAATTAGAGCCAAAATTAAGAAAATTGATTGAAAAAGGTCCAAATATTGTTTATAGAAAGAGTAAAAGTATTAAAGACTATGTAGTATCTAACATAACAACTTTGAACTCTAAAAGTAAACAAATGTTGCTTACATCACGACCTAAAGGAACATTTAAGTGTGGGAATTGTATATATTGTAAATATATTAATTGTTGTAAAAACTATGTACATCCTATGTCAGGAAAGATTATGGAATTACATGATTTTATTACATGTAATAGTATGAACATAGTATATTTACTAACATGTGAATGTGGGGCTTACTACGTGGACGTGCAGTACGTAAATTCAAGGTGAGAATAGGAGAATACATCAGAGCCATTGAAAAAATGATGACTCTTATGCCATAGTCAAACATATACAGAAATATGGACGAAAGAACCATGAATTTAAATTCTTAGGATTGGAACAGGTCACATTGGGACCAAGAGGTGGAGACTTGAATAAAAAATAGGCCAAAGGGAGAGCTTTTGGATATATACACTAGGAGCTTGTGAAAATAAAGGTATGAATGATAGTTTCAGATTGACAGCATTTTGAAGAAATATAAATAAGTAAAATATATGAAAACATTTTTTCTTACAAAATTTAACGTTTTTTATACTAAAAAACACTATGTAATATATGTAAATGGTTTTTACAGTGCATATAACTTTAAGGACCTTTGCTGCTTAACTAGATAATGAGATGTATTTAAGATTTATTGGTGCATGAGGAATCACATGACTTGGTAAAAAAGATATTTAAGTACATGAATTGTAGCATGTCTTTTACTCTGAAGAAGCTTGGCAGTTAGCCAAGTGAAACGTCAGTCTTTTTTTGTGCCTGTTTGTGGTCTGTAATAAACATGATTTTTATCATTTAATATCTTTGTGTAGTGGCTATGCTGGTGCTTGGATTCAAATTTCCTTTATGTTTAGAGCATTCTCCAAAAGCACCGCATTTTTCCTGGTGCTCCTTTGTTTCCCTTTCTGCTAGGGAAGTACGTAGATCCTAGTTAACCAGCAGCCTACTTCTTCCTAACCCCACCCCCTAGAATTGCCTTATGATTGTCCCATGCATACTTGAATTCCACCACTGTTTTTGACTCCACAACCTCCTGACACTTAGGGCCGATGACGCCAATGCGCACCCTGATTCCAGTTGGGGGGGTGGGCTGGAGAGGTGCAAAGGGGGTTTCAACCCTAACATCGAATTTCCTCACTTTTGTCGCGTGGAACAACCTAACTGATGCATTAAATGGAGTTTTGCCTCTAATATATATATATATATATATACACAGTGTGTGTGTGTATATATATATATATATATATATATATATATAGAGGCAAAAACTCTGTTCTCATTAGTTAGGAGGTTGTTCCATACGGTAAAATGATAAGTTGAAAACCTTAGGACCCCACCCCCAACGGCACGATGAGGTGCGCATTGAATCAATCAGCCTAACTCTCACCACATGACATGTGTAAAAGCAGCAAAAGTATGGAGAATGGGGTGAGTTGGGACCCATGATCCCAATCGCACTCCAATGCCAGTTGGGGGTGGGCGGAGGGTCAAGGGGTTTTCAACCTAACAGCGAATTTCCTCACTTTTGTCACTGTGGAACAACCCTAACTAATGCATTAAGCGGAGATTTTTGCCTCTAATTTCCCTTCTTTTTGAGAATGATAACGAGAAATAGTGAATGTAATGCAGGGCCAGCTCCGCTGCATAATCAATGCAAACAGAAATGCTAACAGTGGCGCACATGGTAACACAAGCACGAATGAGAACAGAAAGGATAGCCACATGGTGGCTGAGCGGGAATGGTCTGCCACGTGATGTGTTGTCACATAGTAACATGGTGCCTGCAAACAGAAATGTCAATGGGCATGGTGATGTAAAGTGAAACAGTAAGATAAACAGTACTGTAGACAGAAATGGCAAAAAATAACAGAAAGCATAGCGCAAATGAAAGCGCAAAGGATAATGCACATGGTGGGCGCAGGCGTCAATGGTAAGTGAAAGCAGTGCGGATCCATAAGCGGAAGAGCAACAGTAACAGTAATGTAAGCGCACAGGCTGGTTTCCCCAAAACCTGCATTGAGAAAGACAGTGAGTACAAATAATGTATGCAAAATAATGAGTATCGAGCAGAAAATGAGATCTTGGAATACTAAATACATTATATCTCAGGAACCGTCTGACGTGAAAAAATTTAAAAGTCATATTATTTACAACTGTCTGGCTAATTTGCATCTTAGCCCCATTATAGGGGCAAGAAGTTTCCGACGAAAAGTCCGTATCTCGCACCGCTTCGAGATATGGGCCCTGAAAGGCGCGAACGCCGTAATGTTATCCTATGGGAAAAAAGAAAAGTTCAGAGCACCATAACTTTGCCTCCCTGTAATGTTTTTTCACCAAACTACTGAAAGGCACATCTGTGGGCTGTTGGCTGTCTTCCCTTCAAATTTCAGGAAAAAAGACCAAACCGTTATTTTGCAGCAGGGCTCCAAATGATTTCTGTTAAGTGTCGGGCGCCGTAATGTTATCCTATGGGAAAAAATGTCAATTTTGGAGTGCCGTAACTTTGCCGCCATGTGATATTTTTTCACCAAACTACTGAAAGGCACATCTGTGTACTGTTGGCTGTCTTCCCTCCAAATTTCAGGAAAAAAGACCAAACCGTTATTTTGCAGCAGGTGCCAAAGGATTTCTGTAATGCTTGGCGCCGTAATGTTATCCTATGGGAAAAACTGTCAACTTTGGAGTGCCATAACTTTGCCGCTGTGTAATATTTTTCAATTCAACACTGAAAGGCACATCTGTGAGATGTCGGCTGCGTTCCCCTCAAATTTCAGCCCACAACTCCCAACGGTTATTTTGCAGTGCAGTGCCAAAAATTGCTGTCATTTTTCCACAGACTAGAAAATTACTGTCGCCAATTTGCGAAAGCTTTCAGCTGAAATTACACACTGGTAAAGCAAAGTAATTTATGAAAGACTTTTCCAGAAATTTGAAAACATATTTCTGGGGTGTTTTACCACAAAATAAAGACATGGCAAGCATCCTCAGGGCCCGACTAGGTGAATACAAAAAAAATTAGGTTGCTAAAGGGTCCCAAATTTAAATGCCAACCATTTTTCTGATCACCAACTGAAAACAAAATGGCCGATTTGTGAAAGTAACAGGCCCATTTGCGAAAGTAAAAATGCATTTGCGAAAGAGTTGAACTTTTTGTTAACTTTTCCCATTGACGTATAATGGGAAACTGTTTTTTGAATAACTTTTGAACCGTTTAATATTTTTTCACGAAATCTTTGAAAGGCACATCGGGGACCCTGGCTGCATGTTCCCTGAAGATTTTGGGCTGGTCACACAAACCGTACGACCTGTAGGCGCGACCACAGAATTCCAGAAAAGCGTAAACGCGCACAGATCACACTTAATAACTCCACAGCCATATATCTGACCAGTACAAAACTTAGCAGATCCCAAGGCCTATAGTTCTTGATCATAAATTCCAAATTTCAGGCAAATCCATCAAATGGTTGCAAAGTTATTAAGGTGCAAAGTTTTGGGGTTTAACATAGAAATGGCTCCTCAACCCTAACTATGGTAGCACTACTCGTATACTATAATATATATATATATATATATATATATCCATATTTACTTTGGGAGCATTATTACTGCTGGGATTGCAACATGCTGCTTTTGAAATTATATCCATTTTTTGGGTAAAAGCCAGGGACCCTTGGCACTGATCAGCCTTGACCCCGAGAAGGCGTTGGACAGGGTATCCTGGCCCTTCCTTTACAGTGTGATGGGAAAGTTAGATTTCTTAGCACCAATCATACAGGTGCTTAAAAACATTCACCAATCCCCTAAAGTGTGTGTAAAAGTGAACGGCCATCATTGCCAATATTTCCATCTCCAGAGGGGCACCCATCAGGGATGTCCTTTATCCCCACTCCTATTTGCCCTATATATAGAACCCCTAGCACAAAGGATAAGAGAGTCAGCTCAGGTGGGGGTATCCAGATAGGGGATACAGAACATAGATTAGCCATGTACGTAGATGATGTGCTCCTATATTTGACAAACCCAGAGAGCTTGTTACCAGCAATACATGATATCCTGGAGGAATTTGGCAGACTCTCAGGATATACATTAAATACATCCAAAACTGAGGTACTAACCTTTAATTACCAGTCATCCCAACAAATCAGGAAAAGATACCCATATAGATGGGATCTGGAAAGACTAATGTACTTAGGGGTATATCTGGCAAGAATCACATAAATCAGGACTTGAAAACAACTACACCAGCTTTCAGTACAGCTGAATGCAGACTTAACTCAATGGAACACATTGCTGCTCGGCCTGACTAGGCGTGTAGACCTCATTAGGATGATAGTTCTACCAGAGCATTATACTTATTCAAAACACGTCCATTGCCCTCCCTCAGGAGACATTCCATCAATGGAATAGGAGTATCTCAGTTTATCTGGGCTGGACACAGACCCGAATCTGGTTCCAAATACTGTGCCTTCCCTGAGCAAGAGGTGGTCTTTCACTACCACACCTACAGATGTACTACACAGCTGTTCAACTAGGACACCTCCTGACAAGACAGTGGACACAACAAACTCCACTGGCACTCAATTGAACAAGCATTGCTCCTGACAAGGAGAACTTTAAAGCCATATACAGTGAAGAATGCCTCCCCAGGACTTGCCCACAAACAGTCCCTGGTGTCAACACAGACAAGGTGCTTGGGTTACAGCCAGAAGACTCCTGGATCTGATGCCCTTTCTGCCACTATTGTGCCCAATAAACCTTTTACTAAGCTGCCCGACAGCCTTGGATGGTAGGTTTAGGTAATGGGACTCCCTCTCACTTCAGTACCACACCAACTCATGGTCTTGGGGACTTTCAAAACATCTGACTCTGTGCAGCAGGACTTTGGCTTGAACTGAACAGATTTCTTTACATTCTTACAAATCAGACACTATTATATGCAAATGCCAAAGGCTGCTAAGCAACCTGAACTGTACCAATCCTGACATGTACTGTATATTACTACTCATATGGATGTGGTGTCCAGCTCACTCGGTGTCCTCCCTATACCAGCCAATAATGGATCCTCTTGGCAAACTCACCAACACAATTAGGATGATGTGGGAGGGGAGCTGGGATGTCCCATTTCGGAGGACCAGTGGGCAGTTGCTACGAAGTGATCAGCCAAGGTATTGCGCTCTCACCAATGGCAGGAATACTCCTGGAAACACCTCATAAGGTACTTCTTAACCCCTGTTATTATGAAACACTACTCAATATCAAGTGTTTCCAGCTGCTGGCGCAACTGCGGTGATGCTAACGCACATCACACACATGTGATGTGGAGCGGCTCAGGTTTAGCTCCCTTCTTTCAATGCCTGCAGAGTGAGCTTAATGAACTCTTTGGGAGTGATGTTCCACTTACCCCTGAATCCTATCTGCTACTGCAATGCAACAAACCAAACAGGGACCCAAATTCCCGATACTTATTGGGTATATTACTAACTGCAGCAAAAAAAGTGATCACCAAGGCATGGCTCGCCCCTAGGGTGCCCACTATAAAGGTGTGGTGGGCTATAGTAAACCAAATATACCAAATGGAAGAAAATCACACATAGATTGAATAATCAAGACAAGAGGTGCTCCTCCCACTGGAATGGATGGCTGCCCTACTATATGGCTAAGGATGACACCTTTGTCCCCTGAGAAGTAGTGGCAGCACTGGAGGGCGGGGTCAGGCTTTTTCGCAACAAAGACACTCAGCCTAGCTGTCTGACAGAAGCCCCCCCCCCACCACCACCACCATGCCTCCCACAGAGGGAATGGAGATGTTGGTCACACTGCACCCTGCTGAGGCTCAAATGGGTGGAGGAGATGAAGGAAGTTATACTGACAATTGTTAGGGTGGATAAATGGGGTGGTTCCCCACCCTCACTTAATGCGGACCAAGATGTAGAAACATATATAATTATGACAGCGCTTCATGTTTCTTGCTTCCTATACCTTGTAAAGTACAGCAGAATGTTTTTCAACCCTCTTAAAGATGTAATTGTTAACTGCTAAATGTTTGTAAATGTAATGGATTCTGCCAATGTTTTAAAATGGTTTAATAAAGACATTTATTTATTTATTAGAATTTCGGATAAATACCTTTGAGCCAATGGCTCTTTTACAAGGTTCCACGTCAGTATACAAAGAATAGAAGTGCAGTTTGTGTGAGATTAGCAGGTAAGCAGTCTGAATACAAAATTCAGTACGGGGTATACATGGTTTAAAGCCACAGGTGATATAAATAACAGTTAGAACAACATAATCAGGCATACATTTAAGAATGATGAGTCACAACAAATAATATTTACATGAATTAAAGCTGCCAGAAGGACATTGTCAAAGGGAAAGGTACAGTGGAAAAAACTGAGCTGCTGCCAATTGTGCCATTTATTTTATTTATTTAGCTTTTGTTAACCAGGTAAGTACACTAGACAAACACATGCCTATTTTTAGAGTACGACCTGGGAGAGTACAGAAATCAAAGAACATACATAGTACAATTTGAAGCAAGTAGGGCAGATAACACAGATGTCAGGAGAAGCATAACATACATAGTAAGATATCTCAGGTCACAACAGTAATCATAGTCAATATGCACAGGTACAGCTCACTGACACAACGTCACCAGCAATATATATATATATAGATATATACAAAATTTACACATTTGCAAGATATATGGAATGAATACACTCAAGTGTACTGTGCAGAGGACCAGGCTAATCAGGGATGGTTAAGACAGTCACATACTGACGAAAGCTTCAAGTGGTTCCACAGAGAGGTGCGTAGGCCCGACTGGGGGGAGGTCCAGACCTGGACAGGAAAGGAGTTCCACAGTCTCGGGGCACATGATGCAAAGTCCCTGTCCCCCATTTTGGTACGAGTAGGAGGGACCTTAAGGATAGCAGGGCCCAGTGACCTTAGGGGGTAGGTAGTGGGGGCTGCTGGCACAAGGAGCTCCGCCAGTCCGGGGGGGTGCCAGTACCCAGTACCTTACCCACGAAACTGCCCACAACAAAATTCAAATAATTGGGCAGGGAGAGCCAGTTGAGCTTACTGTACAGATCACAGTGGTGAGTGAGACGAGGGACTCCAAGAGCAAAACCGCAGATGTTATTATAGGCAATGGTCCATCTTGAGAGATGGATCTTGGAGGTATTGGCAAACAAAAGGAGCCCATAACAGAGGATTGTAAAACACCCCTCTAGACAGTGCTAGGCAGAGCAGCCGGAGTAAGGTTTTCTTGGCCTATAAGCCAGACCCAATTTCCAGTTAACAGCTCTACGCATTTTGGATATGCTGACCAAGATGGAGCTACGGGTCAAGTGTCACCCCAAGGTATTTGACGGAATCGGTGGTGAGAACAGGAGTGCCATCAATACCCGAGATGCACATAGGAACAGAGGAGACCTTTAATTTGGCCAGGGAACCGAACAGCATGGCCTGGGTCTTTTTAAGATTTAGGACCAACTTATGGGATGATATCCAGGAATGGACACTCCTGAAACCCTCACTCAATTGGTGGTTAATGACCCCAATATCCTTTGAATGAGTGAGAATAACAAGGTCATCAGCATACAGGACAGCCCTGCAGGAGGCCGCTGAGGAGGGAAGGTCGTTGATGAAGATGGAAAAAAGCAGGGGCCCAAGGACTGACCCCTGGCGGACCCCTGAGGACACGGGGGTGGCATCCAAGAGCACCTTACTATATTTGGTCAGTTGCTGCCTTCCATGAAGGTAGTTGGAGAACCAACTCAGGGCCGGAGGGGATAAGCGCAAAGACCCAAGTTGAGAGCATAGCAAGGCATGGTCAACAAGGTCAAAGGCTTTAGAGAGATCAATAAAGATGGCCCCAGAGAGTCTGCCTTGGTCCATAGCAGCCCTTATCCCAGAAGTGACAGAGACCAGCGCAGAGGTGGTGCTGTTCCCTTTCGAAAGCCATGCTGCGTGAGACAGAAGCTCAAGAGCCTAGATATAATCCAAGAGTTGTCCACACAACTTTCTCAAGGAGCTTGCTGATGGCAGGCAGAATGGCAATCAGGCGATAGTTGTCAAGGATCCTGGGTTGTCCTGTTTGAGCACAGGGACAACCCGTGCCACCTTCCACAGGTCTGGGATAACCCCAGAGGCTAAGGATAGGTTGACAATATGGGCCACAGGGGAGGCAATGTAGGCAGCAGCAAGGCAGAGAAGCTTTGGTTCCATGCCATCAAGGCCAGCACTAGAAAAGGGTGAGAGACCAGTTAGCAATCTCTGCATTTCTTTTACTGTCACAGCCTTGAGATAGAATGGAGGATGGGGGGAAGGTGCCATTTGAGGCAGAGGGACTTGGATAGGACTATCATGACCAGTGGAGGAGAATAGTGAGGTGAACGCAGACAGGTCTGAGAAGTGAGCATTGAATGCATTGCGATGGTTAGTAGATTATTACAGCTAGCACCATCATTGAGCATGTCCGAGCCTCACAGGAGGAGAGACACTCACTATGTTTTAATATTCCTCCAGAAGTTCCTAGGATCCTTAGCTGAGGTCTGCAAGGCAGTTTACAGAAGTCACTTTTGGCAACCCTGATAGCCTTTTTGCACGCATTCCTGAGCCTCCTGTATCGTTGGAATATGGTCTGGTCCATTGAAACCTTGAAACTGGCCCAACATTTATCTCTAGCCCTCATGAGAGCAAGGAGGCTCCCATGCAACCATTTTGTGACAGCCCCCCTTACCCTCCATCTGACAAGGGGGGCATGCTTATCCTGTAACATTCTGAAGATACTATTGAGTGACAGACTGCCGAGGAAGCATTCTGGGCATCCATCACTGAAGAGCAGTCAGAAACATGAGCTCCTCCTGAAAGTCCCTGGGTCAAACCTGGAGAAGTCCCTGACCTGGATGATTTTAGGAGGGATCTTGGGGCGAGATCTTCCATATGCTGTACACCGGGCATGGTCAGAGATGGAGTCCGGGAGGGTACCTGAGGAGCTAATCCACTCAGGCCTGTTGGTCAGAACCCAACTCTAGAAAAGTGCTGTTACCACCTATGGACGACCATCTGGTGGGCTCCTGAATAAGTTGGGACATTGAGAAGCCAGCTAGCAAAGTTTCATACTGCTTGACATTGCCTCCAAGCCAGTTTAGTTGAGATCCCTAGGATTATTACCTCATTGTTTCCTGTCCTGAACCAACAGATTCAAGAAGGAGGATAAGCCCAGTACACCACCCATGGGAGGATTATATGTACATATAATGTGCAGTTTCTTTGCATTCCCAAGTAGCAGAACAGTGTGCAACAGCTCACAGGAAGACTACTCTGGCTGAGGGCAGGTCAGCAGTGACAAGTTAAGGTGGCTCCTGTAGTAAACAAAATACCACCCCTCTTTTTCCTGGACAATCCTGCCTGAGGAAATCAAAGCCGGGAAGCACACAAGCAGAGTCTGGGATCGAGGGTTTAAGCCAAGATTCAGTTCTCCCTAGGATGTCAGGCTTGTAGTGGGTGACCCAGGCATGGAGTTAAGCCATGTTGGGCAGAAGGCTACGGACATTAAAATGAGCTATTTTCAGCCCATTCTCTGACTGACAGCCCACAGGAGAGGAGAGGGCTTGACATGTAGGACCTGGGTTCAATTCCACATCCCCTGCCAGGACGAGTGTCACCAGTAGGAGCCTGAGGAAATGCCTCAGAGGCAGAGGGGGAGTGCCCACCTTAGTGGACATCCTGCAGCGTAGAGAAGTGGAAGAGAGAAAGTGGGTGTAGAGGGGTAACTGGGAGGGAGGGAGGTAGAAAGAGAGGTGAGTTGGAGGCAAGGATCGAGGAACAAGTGCAACATTGGGTGGCATGAGCAGATTAGAAAAGGGAGAGGAAGAGTGAAAACAGGTAAGAGAGGAAGGTGGTGGACCTGGGCTAGGGAGAGAGGCAGGGGTAGATATGGGGAGGGAGGGTGGTGGCAGGCAGAGGTGGTGATAGTAGAAGGTGCAAAGAACAGAAGTGACTGCCTGGGAGGTTGGGAGAAACAGTCACAGGTGGCTCTGGACACAAGCGTTTGATGTAGCTTGTGTTTGAATGAGCAGAGGATGCCTAAGTTGGTGAGTTCGCTGCCCAGGAGTTAAACAACTAGGGACTCAACTGCAAAGACCGCTGGCCTTGGGCGGTGCGACAGCGGAGAACAGCCAGAGAATAGTTGTCAGAGCTTCTTGTGTAACGGGGTGGTTGGCTGGGCTTAAGAGAGACTGAACCCCAGGGGGCATGAGTCTCATCAATGACTTTTTGCTAGTAGGCAGGTTTGGAAAGTAATCCTTCCCTGAAGTTGTAGCCAGTTTGACTGTTCGTAGAGGTCACAGGTATGCGTGTGGTGGGCAGCACCAGTAAGCAGTCTACAGGCCCTATACAGCCCTGTAAGAATTCACCGTAGTGCTGTAGCTGTGGCTGCTCTGTAGATAACAAGCCCATAATCAATGATGGAGACAATAGAGCTGTGTATTACTAGCTTAAGGGCATCAGGTGTCAGGCAGTGTCTACGTTTGTAGAGAAGGCCTATATGGATATTTACAGATTTTGCAACTGAATCGATATGGCTGAAGAAGGACGAGTAGGATCCAGGGTTATACCAAGGTATTTGAAAGTCTCGTCTGGTCAGGGTCACACCAGAGCCGTTTTGATTGCCAGCTATTGGTGTTTATGTTTGTTATGTGTGCCATGGAACAGCATAGTCTTTGTTTTCTTGTAATTTAGCACTAGTTTCTGTGAGACGAACAGGCCTCAACTTGCTTGAAACTTTCCTGCAGTTGTTTCTCCAAGAGGGAGGGGTCAGAATTCTTAGAGAAAATCACTGCGTCATCAGCATACAGAATAATGTTTTCATCACAGGCAGAAGGGAGATTGTTCAGGAAGATGCTGAAAAGAAAGGGTCCCAATATTGACCCTTGGGGAACACCAGCCGGACAGGTAGTTTGAGGAGAGGAGTCACCAATCTTAACTTATTGTGACCAGTTGGACAGATAACTGTTGAACCATTGTAAAGTGTCATGAGAAAGCCCTAAATTGCCAAGTTGTTCCAGTAGTAATGGATGGTTGACTGTATCGAAGGCCTTCAAGAGGTCTATAAAGGTGGCACCAACATGTTGTCCTGGGTCTAGTGCTAGATGAATGTGGCCTGTAAATTCAAGGAGGGCAGAGGTGGTGCTGTGTCCTTTGAGAAAGCCATGTTGCCATGGGCATTGCAAGCTGTATTTCTCAAGTACTCCACCAATTGGTCTGCAACGATTTTTCAAGAGCTTTGGATAAAGGGGTAGGATGGAGATGGGCCTGTAGTTACAGTGTAATGTCCTATCCCCAGACTTCTGTATTGGGTCACCAGGGTGGATTTTACTTGAGTGGAAACTGGGAGCGCATTAAGGACTGGTTAATAATCTTGGTAAGAGGGTGCAGGACATTGTCAAGGGTGAGGGCGATGAGCTTCAAGACAAGTGTGTCCCCATTTGATCTGGATTTTCCAAGCACCTCGAGGAGGTATTTTTTTGGCATCCCTTTCAGTAACTGCCTTGAAATAGAAATGTGGATGATTTGTATCCTGAGACAGTTGATATTGGGAGGCCGTGGTTTGGGTGGTGTCAAAGAAGTTAGAGGGAAGCACATGGCTGAGGTCAGTGAATGCCAGATTGAAAGTATTGGTAATTGTGGTGGGGTCTAGGGTGTTGCTGCCATCAACCTTTAGCATATTAGGAGTTGCTTTGGACTTTTTTCCTATCACTTCAGAGAGACTTTGCCAGAATTTCCTTCCATCTGACCATGAGTTTGATAGGGTGCTCATATAGTAGCTGGCTTTTTCAGTGCAGATAGCTGAGGTACAGGCATTCCTGGCTGCCCTGTATGCCTGAAAGTCTGCTTGGTTGCCAGAGGCTGTAGCACAAGCCCATAGCAGGTCCTGAGCTTTTAGTTAGTCTAGGAGTTTGCCTGTGATCCAAGGGTTGTCAAGGCCTTTAATTTTGTGTTTCTTAAAGGCAGCATGGATATCACATGCTGCACTGTACTTTGAGATGAAGTATTGAAGTGCAGCATCAATATCCAGAGCAGTGTCAATCGGGGACCAGTCTTGTTGTTGCAGGAGTGCCTTGAGTGGTGCAAGGTGTTCCTTGATTAGCATCCGACTGTTGATAGTTTTCACGGCGGGGGTTACTGAATTTATTTGACCATATGCATTGGACTGGGGAGTGGTCACTAATGGCATCAGGGAGAACTGTAGTGTGGCTAATGTGGTCAGGGCAATTTGA
This sequence comes from Neoceratodus forsteri, assembly GCA_016271365.2. Lineage (NCBI taxonomy): Eukaryota > Metazoa > Chordata > Ceratodontiformes > Ceratodontidae > Neoceratodus > Neoceratodus forsteri. The sequence goes on along the minus strand of CM028138.1, from coordinate 345,855,933 downwards.
GAGAACCCAGTCCAGTAAGGTACTGGTCCCTGTTCTATAGTTGATCCTAGTGAGTGAGGTAACTAGCTGTGTAAAATGTGCAGCTGCCAAGGCATCCTTGCAGTTGCTTGCACTGAGGGCAAGCCAGTTGACATTATAATCTCCTAGCAATATGATTTCTGAGTTAAGCTTTAGACTACTGATGCAGGTAAGGATTGGGTTCAGGCTTGTTGTTGTAAGTTTGGGTGGAAAATATACAGAGGCTATTGTCAGAGCTTTGTTATGGGCCCCAAGAATGACTTTAATAGCAAGGACCTGAAGCTCATCTCCATTAATGGGTAGGGTCAGGGCATGCCCTGTCATAGGATCTTTCAGATAAAGGCACAGCCGCACCTTTTTGGATAGTTGATCCTGCCGAAAGATAGTATACCAGGTATTGCCACAGCAGTGTCGAGATAATTGGAGACAACCAAGTTTCAACTACAGATAGTACATCTGGGCTATGTTGCACTGTCCAGGCAGTGAGGGCATCTAATCTTTTGGTAAGGCTGCAGATGTTGATGCTAGCTAGCAAGAGGGTTCCTGTTCTATCTTACTCCCTGTGGGTAGCTAGGGGTGGTCCAGGGTTCGTGTATCCTAGTATTTGGAAGAAGAGATGAGTGCTGTTGCAGCTGAGACTACTGGTAACCATTCCACTTCTGTGTAAGGCGCTATCAACCAGGCAATCAGAGGTTGGTTGCAGTGGCCATTTAAATATATTGGTAGTGTGGGATGCCAGTAGGGTGAGAAGGAGCAGGTGCAGCAGGAACAGGTTAGGTTGCATTCTTGATGTAGTAATATTAAACCATGCAGATAGTTTTCAGAAAAATAAATTATATCCATTTTAGATTCCTCTTCCTCCTTGTTGATTTATAAAATGTGCCTTTCAGTTGTAAACAATGGGACCTGGTTGACCCATCACTCTTTTTGTTGTTGTTGTTAAACCAGTGTTTTCCCAAAAATCTTCTTTGTGAAACGCCTTATAAACATAACAAAGATCCCCTTGTATTCTATGGTAGAAAAGAGAATACAGACCAATTTCAGATAATCTCTCCCCATATGATTTTATAGTTATGTAATATTCTTTGGTGCCATTCGTTGCACCCTCTCAATTTGTTTGATACTACCTATATTCTGAGGTGCACAGAAGGGAGCACAATACTCAAGGACCTAACCATGTATGAATACAGTGGAAGAATCACTTATGGGTCTCTGCGCCTGATGTGCCTTAGTATACAGCCCATAATTCTGTCACCCTTTTTTACCACATCTCTGGCCTGGTTACCAAAATTGAATGTGTTTGTTACAATCACCCCAAGGTCCCTTTCTAAAACTGTGCTTTCCAGAACTTTGTTATTTAGTTTGTATTCTGATGTTATTTTGGCCTAGATGCATTGCCTGCATTTATCATCATAGAAAAACAATCTGTGTTTATTAGCCCATTGTTCTAGTTTACCCAACGCCTTTTGAAAATCCTCAGCTGCGTTATGGTTCTTTGTAATGGCCCCTATATGTGACGTTTATGTGTACCAGTTTATCTGCACTGGTAAAGCACTTTTTTTTTTAAATATAGTCCATGAAGGATTAGTAGATGCTGCCCCAAAGATGATGTCATCAGTAAATGGTGGTATTTAAGTTTACCCACTTCTTCTTGTCTTAAATTTGTGAAGACTATGTGTCAGACAAATAAACTTCAGCTACCACTTCTTCATTATTTTTATCTTTGATAAATAATTGTAAATCTGAACTATGCCAGACATTTCTGCATGGCATCTGTGGTTTTGGCACCAAGAATAAAACCCTGCATTTATTGCATAAGCACATTTTCTGGAGTGGTGTCTTTTCTCTGGACAACAGTGGTGAGAGCCTGATTCTTTTGTTTGCAAGTCTTGAGTATTTGTTGAGTGCACCACCAGCCCTGAATGCCCCCCTCTGCTGGGAGGCTGTTCCAGGCATTCACCACTCTTTCTGTGAAGTACTCCCTCACATCACCCCTGAGTCTACCCCCCCTCCAGCTTCATAGCATGTCCCCTTGTTCTTGAGCACCTTTTTTTTTTGAAAAATGCTTCCCTGTTGAACCTTATTTATACCTGTGAGGTATTTGAAAGTCTCTATCATATCCCACCTCTTCCTCCTTTCCTCCAGGGTGTACATATCAAGGTCCTTTAGTCTCTCCTCATAGAGCTTTTGATGCAGGTCCTGCAACATTTTAGTTGCCCTCCTCTGGACCGCCTCTACTCTGTCTATGTCCTTCTGGAGATGTGGTCTCCAGAACTGGACACAGTACTCTAGATGAGGTCTCACCACAGAGCTATACAGCAGTAACACCACCTCTCTCTTTCTGCTGGCCTAACTTCCCACTAGCTCTTCCCACTGCTTTGTCACACAACTTGCCACCTTTAGGTCATCAGATATGAGTACTCCCGATCTCTTTCCTGTTTGGTGGTCATTAATACTACATCCCCATTTTGTATTCCGCCCTGACCCCTGGGTGTCTGTGCCCCAAGTGCATAATTTTGTACTTCTTCACATTGAAACTTAGCTGCCACACCCTTGACCACTCCTCCAGCTTTCTTAGATCTCTAATCATGTTTTTCTTATATACACACACACATCAGTAAAATGGTATACCATCCCTTCTAGTCCCTCTGCAATGTCACTAATAAAGACATTAAAGAGGACCGGTCCCAGTACTGATCACTGTGGCACCCTGCTGGTCACCCTCCCTTCCTCAGAGTGAACTCAGTTTATGACCACCCTCTGTCTCCTGTCCACTAACCAGTTCCTTACCCAGTTTACCGCCTTTGGACCCATTCCTAGGCTACCCAGCTTGTTTGCAAGTCTCATATGTGGAATGGTGTCGAAGACCTTACTGAAATCTAGGTAGGTCACATCCTACACATATACAGTCACTTTTGAATTAGATGCTTTCTGACTCAAATGCAGAACTTAGGGCAGAATTTTCTGCTGTAGGTGGGGTACAGGGCTTCAGAAACCCTCCTATATCTTCCACTCTGTATGCCCTCTCTGCAACTCCAGACTGCTCTAAATGTGCTTAAATAACCTACCATGTCACAACTATTCAGCAAACCCTAGTCCCTTTCCCTTCTGCTCCATTAATATAATCAATCACCCACCCATAACACAACCTCTCAGCAAACCCATCCAGTAGCCCAGAACCCCACTTGGTAATCTGACAATATTAAGGGACAGAGGAGGTGGGGTGGGTTTGCTGAGAGGTTAGGGTATGGGGTAGAGGTAGTGAGGTGGGCTTGTTGTGATGCTGAAACAAGCATGAGTGATTTGACAATATTAAGTTCAAGTTTATTGCAGGAAAAAACTCCATTGAGCAAGCTCATTCACAAGGAGGTCCTGAGACATTTATACAGACATGTGGACATTACATAAAAGGTATCATTGACTATAATTAAACAAAGTGCATACATAGTTCCCAAAAGACATTTCATGATAAGATACAACCTAGCAGAGCAAGGTCCAGTTAAGACATTGTTTCTTTATGTCTAAGCTATACAAGGAAGAATATTTTACACATAACTCAGATAAGAGGCAATAAAAATAGTGTGCGAGGACAAGAGAGAAAGGATAGTTAGGCATACAGGGTAGAAAATTAACAAGCAGGGAAGGCTGGGGGTTAGGAAGAGTAGGAGGAGAAAGGCCCTGTCCACACTACCCCTCTGTAACGTTACAGAGTGCCCAAACCATTACCGCAACGGTTTGCGTTTACACCTGTAATGTTACAGAAGGCATTTTCGTAACCATTGTTGAAACCACATATGAAGTGGTTTCAACAACGGTTATGAACCGGGTTATGCCCGCAACGCTACTGGCGAGGGACGCCGCTGGCACCGACCCTAACGCAGGCGAGCTACCGTGGGATTGGGTGCCACGGCACGGTCGCCTGGCTCTCGAAGTGTAGACTGGTGGTGCCAGTCCCGTAATGGACACCGCGGCAGTGTGGACACACTACACCGCTCACCGGTTGTAACGGTTAATATCCGTTATGGGATCTGAGCGGTGCAGTGTGGATGGGGCCTAAGATGTAGGTAGGAGGTCTGGAGGCAAAGGGCAGTGAGAGCAGGTAAAAAGGAATCATACCATTTAGCAAATATAAGCCTTATGCTGGTTAGGCAGTTTCATTCCTGGCTTGGAGAGAACAAGGGCAGTCGGTACACATGTGACTGACTTGGAGTAGGGGGTAGGCTTAGTAGCAGCTACAAATATCTTTTATTTTAGATACTGCTAATGCTTTGTAGAAATTAATTGAGACAAGGCTAGTTAGTTTCAGTATGGATTGGAGTTGGTTCCAAAAGTAGGAAGGGCATACGAAATAGCTCGTTGGTCAAAGGTAGTACGAGTCCTAGGGACAGCAACCAGGATGTAGTCTGATTTCCTGAGGGAGTATGCACTGTGGGAGATGCAGATAAGACGTTATGTAGCTCGGTAGTTTGTGAAGGAGTATCTTAAGGGTCCAGATACCAGCATGGAGCAAGCGTGGCAAGTGAGGTCCAACCAACAGCTACGCACAGATCACAATGGTGAGTTCTGTAAGGGGAGCTAGTGATGAACTGTAGGGCACGGTGGTAGAGAATGTCCACCTTACTTAGGCTTGAGATTGCAGAGGAGGTGTAGATTAAATCTCCGTAATCAAGTATGGGAAGAAATGTGGCCTGGACAAGTTTGGTTCGGGTCGCAAGAGGGAAGAGAGACCTGTTTCTAAAAAAGAATCCTAACCATACTTTGAGCCTCCTGGATTAGTCTTCAATATGGTCATTAAAAGAAAGCTTAGCTGGCCCGCCGGCACAGCAGTTGGATTTCCGCTTGTGACGCCAGCGACCCGGGTTTGTGAATGGACTCGGGTGCTGGAGGGCCAGCCAGGGAGAGAAGGCTTGAGCGTCAGCTGACGGCTCGCCTGCTCTCGGGGGGAGGGCGGGGATGCGACCCGGTGCTTGCTGACCCCTAGTGGAGGCTGGGGGCACGGCAATGTGTGGGGTCCCACTTACTAAGGAGGCATGGTGAACGTTGGCATCAGCCTTACGTTGTGGCACACCATGCCACTGGGGAGCAAACAGGAAAAGAGCCCGTGAGCTGACCAGATGATGGTCGCCAGCTCCCGTGAGCCGTGAGACTGAGGGCAGTGCATGCACCATCCCCAGCAGCACCCTGGAACAGGTTTGGCTGGTCGCCCCACGCGCCGGGACCCACCCAGTGAAGGGTTACGTCCGGGGTCACCCGGAGGGGTTGCTATATGGGGTGAAGAGGTGGCTGCTCCAAGGCAGTGCGGCTCAGAGGGTGTAGGTGGCCTGAAGGAGGGCTGGTCCAGAGCTGGGAAGGAGCATAAAAAAAAAAAGCTTATTGTCTATCCAAATGCCAAGATATTTAAATTTAGGTACGACTTCCAGGGGTTCTCCCAGGGAGGTAACAGTAAAGTCCTTCGGTAGGACAGGGAGAGTGTCAAAGAAGGTAGTATGTGAAAAAATCATTGCCTTAGTTTTCTTGGCGTTTAGAAGAAGCTTGGCTTTTATAAGACTGTTTTAGAGCTGCGCAAAGTCAGCTTGCAAAACATCACTAACTTCTGATAAGGTTGTGCCAACGGTATACAATACTGTATCATCCGCAAAGAAGTGCAGGCTGGAATTCATTATGTATGAATCAAGATCGTTGATATACAGAGAGAAGAGGATCAGGCCTAGAATGGAGCCTTGGAGGACTCCCCTGACAATCGGGAGGGAGGCTGAGAGTAGACCATCAGCTTTGACTTTCTGTATCCTTCCAGAAAGTTAACTGGTAAACCACTGTGCGATAGATGGAGTGGCACCTAAATTAGTAAGGCGAGTAATTAGAAGGTGATGGTCAACAGTGTCAAATGCTTTACTGAAGTCTAGAAAGACTGCACCAGTAATCTTATTGAGTCCACAGCAGAAACCCAGTCATTAGTGACTTTAGCCAATGCTGTGATAGTGCTGTGTTTAGACCTGAAACCAGATTGTGCTGGGTTTAGGAAGAGTAAATTTCAAGATGATGTTTTAGTTGGTTATAGAAACATAGAAACATAGAATTTGATGGCAGATAAGGACCGCTTGCCCACCCAGTCTGCCCATTTCCTACCTAATGGATAAGCTGCAGATCCTAGTTAACCAGCAGCCTACTTCTTCTACCCCACCCCTAGAATTGCCTTATGGCTGTCCCATGCATGCTTGAATTCAATCACTGTTTTTGACTCCACAACCTCCTCTGAAGGCCGCTCCATGCATCCACAACCTCTGTGAAAAATACTCTTACATTACCTCTGAGTCACTCCTTCATCTTCAAATTGTGCCCTCTTATTCTTGCACACCTTTTTTTGAAAGATGCTACCCTCTTGGACTTTGTTGATTCCTTGAGGTACTTGAACGTTTTATCATGTCCCCTCTCCCTCCTTTCCTCGAGGCTATACATATTAAGCTCCGTTAGTCTCTCTTCATATGTCTTCGGTGCAGACCCTGCACCATTTTAGTTGCCCTCCTCTGGACAGCTTCCATCTTGTCTATGTCCTTGTGGAGACTGGGTCTCCAGAACTGCACACAGTACTCCAGATGGGGTCTCACCAGCTGTCTGTACAGAGGGATAACAACTTCCTGTTTTCTATTGGTGATGCCTCTCCCTCTGCATCCCAGTATCCCCCCAGCCCTCCTTACTGCCCTCTCACATTGCTTGCCCACCTTTAAGTCATCTGATATGAATACCCCCAGGTCCCTTTCCATTTTTGTTGTTGTTAGTATCTTCACCCCATTGTGTACTCTCTTCCCTGGTTTTGTTTCAGGTGCGTTACTCACCTCTTAGCATTAAATCTGTTGCCACATTTGACCATTCCTCTAACCTTGCCAAGTCCCTTCTCATCCTTTCCATCCCACCTTGTCATCAACTCTGTTGCAGATCTTTGTGTCATCTGCAAAGAGACATACTTTTCCTTCCAGTCCCTCTGCAATGTCGCACATAAAGACATTGAAGAGGACCGGTCCTAATACTGAACCCTGGCACCATACTAGTAACCTCTTCAGAGTGGACTCCATTTACTATTACCCTCAGTGTCCTATTCTCCAGCCAATTCTTTACCCAGGCTATCATCTTGGGACCCACTCCCAGGCTGGCTAACTTGTATATTAATCTTTTGTGTGGGACTGAGTCAAATGCCTTGCTAAAGTCTAGGTAGACCATGTCCACAGCCCCTCCCTGATCTACTACTTTGGTCACCCAGTCAAAGAAATCTATTAGATTTGTCTGGCATGACCTTCCTGCTGTGAATCCATGCTGCCTTGGGTCCTGTGCCCCTCTGGCCTCTAGGTACTCGACAATTCTTTTCTTCAGAAGTGATTCCATCATTTTCCCTATCACTGAGGTTAAACTAACTGGTCTGTAGTTTCCCGCTTCTGCCCTGCTCCCACTTTTGTGAAGGGGAATCACATCGGCCCTCCTCCAATCATCAGGTACCACCCCATCCTCCCATGATTTGTTAAAGAGGGTAGTCAGTGGTGTCACTAGTTCTACCCTTAGTTCTTTTAGAATTCTGGGATTAATCCCATCAGGCCCCATTGCTTTGTCCACCTTCAGTTTTGAGAGTTCTTTCAGGACCCTTTCTTCTGTAAATGGGCTGGTATCAACTTCTGTATCCAGAGTGTTTCTATTATTTGTTTTAGGTACCTCCCCTCTTTTGCTTGTAAATACTGAGCAAAAATATTTGTTTAGTATCTCTGCCTTTTCACAGTCACCCTCTGCCCCCCCTCCCTTTATTAAGCCTCACTATCCCTCCCTTAGTCTTCCTTCGCTCCTGATGTACCTAAAAAAGGTTTTATCCCCCTTCTTATAGATCAACTTTTCCAAAACTTTAGAGAGAATAGGCAAGATGGAGATGGGCCTGTAGTTATTTAAATTGCAAGGGTCTACTGATTTGAAAAGAGGAAGAATGTGGGTGGATTTCCAGCAGGATGAACCTGTGGCAGAGGTGATGGAGAGATTAAAAATATGTAGGATAGGGGCAGTGAGATGGGCATAGCCTAGTTTCAGGAAGAAGGGTTCAAGTCCATCATCCCCTGCACTTTTCCTGGTATCGAGGTAAAAGAGTGAGTCTTCAACTTCTTTGTAGTTAAACGTACGCAGCTGAAAGGGATGGGATGGGATACTGGTTGCAAGGAAGGGAAGGGTAGGAGAATGGGGATATATGCATGTGAAAGATGAGTCAGCGAGAAAGGGGAGGTACAATGTGAGGGGCAATGTGGGATGTGATAATGGATTCAAAGACTCAATTAGCGCCTAGCACTTCATGGTGCAGTAGAGCATGTGGTACACTGTTGCCAAGAATTAGAAATAAGATAATGAAGCAAGCCATAATTCCAAAAGGTTGAGTCCAAGAGTTAGTGCGGATTGGGTGATACTACTGAGTGGATGCTCGGAGCACAACCAGGCACCCTCCTAACTCAGGAGAATTAAAAACAGTAGTGCAGTATATAACAATGCTCAGCCTGGTGAAGGGATGTGAAAAAGGACGAAGAAAAAAGTAAATAGCAGACTAGGTGGTGTAGTGCTGCTACACGTGGTGTAGTCTAAGCAGATTCTGCACTAACAAGTGAAAGGCCAATGAGAACCAATCAAAAGGCAGAAAACCCCGTGAGGACGAGTAAAGCTGTATTTAAAGGAGGCCTGGGGGGCAGAAAATTCAAGCAGGAGTTAGGAAGAGAGCAGTCAAAGTCCCACAGAATTCGCTGTTTCAGCCTATGGCAGAAGGTGCACCAGTCAATGTGCAAATGCGATAGCAGGTGGACCAATCAGAATCCGCCTCTGCAGGCCGTCGCCAATCAGCTTCAGCCGGCTGGGTTGGCTCTACCAAAGATCAGCAGTCATACCTGAAGGCTGGATCCACGTTCCAGGATCCAAAATCCAGCAAGTAGTGGAGCAGGGGGTTGGGCGGCGGCCATGGAGGTGGTTGGAGCTGTCCGCCTGGAGTGAGAAGCGCCGATCAGGTGTGGTGCAGGGAGAGAGAGACACACACAATAAATATACTTTCAGATGACTGGGATGTCAGGGTCAGGAAGCTGGTGGCAGACCACCAGCGGGGAGTGGGGGTGATTGTAACTTAAACAAAAGAAGTAAAGGTCAAAAGTTGCAAAGAAACAGTTCAGATATTAGCTGACAGTTCTAGACAAGTTTAACAGTCGTGGACTATCAATATCTTAAACTAAAATGGACAAACAGGCACTAATAATATTCAGCCTTAACAGTACAGGTTATGTCCACTCAAAGCACTTCTAATAAATACTTAAGCTTTGCACATCGAAACTAACACAGTTAGATCCAATTTTTTGAAAATTCAAGCAGGAGTTAGGAAGAGAGAGGCAGTCAAAAGTCCCACAGAATTCACTGTTTCAGCCTATGGCAGAAGGTGCACCAATCAGTGTGCAGTAGGATAGCAGGCAGACCAATCAGAATCCGCCTGTGAGCGCGCCGCACCAATCTGGTTTAGCTGACCGGGTTGGCACTAGTGAAGATCAGCGGTCGTACCTGAAGGCTGGATCCACATTCCAAGATCCAAAATCCGGCAAGCGATGGAGCAGGGGGTTGGGCGGCGGCCGTGGAGGTGGGTGGAGTTGTCCGCCCGGAGCAAGGAGCGCCGCTCAGACATGAATGCCTGAAGGCTGGATCCACGTTCCAGGATCCAAAATCCGGCAAACAGTGGAGCAGGGGGTCGGGGCGGCGGCCGTGGAGGCGGCTTGAGCTGTCCACCCGGAGTGAGGAGCATCACTCAGGTGTGAATGCCTAAGGGGATGGGGAGAGAGAGAGAGAGAGAGAGAGAGAGAGAGAGAGAGACACTCAATAAATATACTTTCAGACGACTGGGATTTTGGGAGCGAGAAGCTGGCGGCAGACCACCAGCGGGGAGTGGGGGTGATTGCAACTTAAACAAAAGAAGTAATTACAGAGGCAGGGGTAGAGCAAACCAAGTATAATGAGCAGTTTAGGGAAAGAGACACCAGATGAAATAGCTGTGGGGGAGGGCTTACACAGAGGTGATTATGACACAGTCTACAGTGCAGCTAGGGTAGCAAGGGGAATACTTTGAGAAAGATGGAGAGAAAGGTGGAGAAAAATAGGTCAAAAGTGGCAAAGAAACAGTTCAGATATTAGCTGACAGTGCTAGACAAGTTTAACAGTCGTGGACTATCAATATCTTAAACTAAAATGGACAAACAGGCACTAATAATATCGGCCTTAACAGTACAGGTTATGTCCACTCAAAGCACTTCTAATAAATACTTAAGCTTTAGCATGAAACTAACACAGTTAGATCCAGTTTTGAAAATTCAAGCAGGAGTTAGGAAGAGAGGTAGTCAAAGTCCCACAGAATTAGCTGTTTCAGCCTATGGCAGAAGGCGCACCAATCAGTGTGCTGTAGGATAGCAGACGGATCAATCAGAATCCGCCTGCGAGTGTGCCGCACCAATCGGGTTCAGACGACTGGGTTGGCTCTAGCGAAGATCAGCAGTCGTACCTGAAGACTGGATCCGTGTTCCAGGATCCAAATTCCGGCAAGCAGTGGAGCAGGGGGTCGGGCGGTGGCCGTGGAGGTGGCTGAAGCTGTCCGGCCAGAGCAAGGAGCTCCACTCAGGCGCGAATGCCTGAAGGCTGGATCCACGTTCCAGGATCCAAAATCTGGAAAGCGGTGGAGCAGGGGGTCGGGGCGGTGGCCATGGAGGCGGTTGGAGCTGTCACCCAGAGCGAGGAGTACCATTCAGGTGCAAATGCCTGAAAACTGGATCTGCATTCCAGGATCCAAAATCCGGCAAACAGTGGAGCAGGGGGTCAGACGGCAGCCGTGGAGGCGGCAGGAGCTGTCCGCCTGGCACGAGGAGTGCCGCTCAGATGCGAATGCCTGAAGGCTGGATCCGCATTCCAGGAACCAAAATCTGGCAAGCAGTTGAGCAGGGGGTCAGGCAGCGGCCGTGGAGGTGGCTGCAGCTGTCTGCCCGGAGCGAGGAGCGACGCTCAGGCATGAATGCCTGAAGGATGGATCCATATTCCAGGATCCAAAATCCGGCAAGCAGTGGAGCAGGGGGTTGTGCAGCTGTGGAGGAGTCTGGAGCTGTCCACTCAGAGCGAGGAGCGCCGCTCAGGCGCGAATGCCTGAAGGCTGGATCCGTGTTCCAGGATCCAAAATCTGGCAAGCGGTGGAGCAGGGAGTCGGGCGGCAGCCATGGAGGTGGTTGGAGCTGTCTACCTGGAACGTGGTGTGCCGCTCAGGCATGAATGCCTGAAAGGTAGGTGATTTTAAAATGTGAAGAGAGAGGGAGTGGCATTGGTTGATTAAGAGTTTGGGACATAGTGGTGAACTGGACAGTATTAAGGGGCCGAGGGAGCAGGGTGGGTTTGATGAGAGATTTGGATGCAGGTGGGTAATTTGACAATATTTAGATGCAGAAGAAGTGAAGTGGACTTAATTAGGATTTGGGATGCAGGCAGATGATTTAACAATACTAAGTGGGGCAGATGGAGTGAGGTGGATTTGCTATGAGGTTGGGATGCAGGTGGGTAATTTGACAATACTAACAGGAAAAGAGAGCATGAGGTAGGTTTGCTAAGAGGCTGGGATGTAAGGTGGGTGATTTGGTAATACTTAAGGAGCAGAGAAATCATGGTGGGTTTGCTCAGAGTTTGTGAAGAGTGTGGGTTATTTACAAATGAAGGGGCATAGTTAGCATTGTGGGTTTGCTAAGATGTTGGGATGCAGATGGGTGGGTTGATAATTGAGGCGAGGTGGGTTTGCTGAGAGGTGAAAACACAGGTGGGTTATTTGACAATATTAAGGGTCAGAGGGAGTGGGGTCTGTTTGCTGCGAGGTTGGGATATAGAAACATAGAAACATAGAATTTGACGGCAGATAAGGACCGCTTGGCCCACCTAGTCTGCCCATCGTTGACTATACAATTCAGAGGTAAGAGGGCATGTTTTTTTAATCTGCTGATAGGTTGAGGTGAGGTTGGGATGGGGTAAAGGAGTAGGTTAGCTGAAAGTTTGTGAAGCATGTGGGTGATTTGACAATGTTAAGAGGGAAGAGATACTGGTGTGTGTTTGCTGAGTGGTAGAGATGGTGTGAGTGATCTGACAATTTTACAGCTGCAGAAGAAGCGGGGTGGGTTAGCTGAGAGGTTGGGATGTGAATGGATGATTTGATAGTTGAGGGAGTGGGGAGGATTTACTAAGAGGTGAGGATATAGGTGAGTGATCAGACAATATTAAGGGGGTAGAGGGAGTGAGGTGGGTTTGCTGAGAGCTTGGGACATGGGTGGTTGATTGGATAATAATAAAGGTGCACTTTGGTCGAGAGGATGGAGAATTAGATGACTTTAAAGGGGAAGATGGAGAGGGGTGGGTTTGCTGATAGGTAGGGATATGGTGGGCAGTTTGGCACTATTCAGGGAAGTGGTCATGGTGGTGAAGGAAAAAAAGAGTGGCATTCCCAAGGTACAGGAAAAGCAGAGGTAGGAAGACAGGAGGTATACCAAGTAAAACAGAAGGAAGCAGGTAAGGTAGTGGGGGCACAAAGATGTAAACAAGGAGACCTTCTTCAGGTACATAAGCGAGAAGAGTAAAGTAAAGGGAGGGATAGTAAGGATAAGGAGGATGAAAGAGAGAGACCGCACAGAAGAGGATCAAGAAAAGGCAGTCATACTGAACAAGTATTTCTGCTCAGTCTTCACAGTGAAGGGGAGGGGTGACAGACCATGAGGGAGCAGCAAGAACGATCATGGGGAGGTGGGCACAAGTCTATTTTTACAGAAGAGAGTCCTGCAGCTCTGAAAGTGGACAAGGCTATGGGGCTGGACGGGATACACTCAAGGGTATTAAAGGAACTCAGGAAGGTGCTTCCTGTACCACTGATGGTATTATTCAACAGCTCACTGAAACAGGCATGGCTCCAGAGGACAGAAGAAGAGCAGACATGGTCCCGTTCCATAAAAGGGTCAGCAGGGAGGAGGCTTGCATGTATAGTCCAGTCAGTCTCACATCAATGGTAGGGAAATTAATGGAAACTCCGTTACAGGAAAAGTAAGCAGAGTATCTTGAAACCAAGACCAAAGGCAGCATGGATTAATGGAGGGGGGATTGATTTCTTTGAGAGGGTGAACAGGGAAATAGATCAGGAGAAGGCAGTGGACATGGCCTATTGGGACTTTAGCAAGGCCTTTGCCACTATGCCACACAGGAGACTGATAAAGAAATTGAGCAGCCTAGGGGTGGGATCCAAAATGGCAAATTGGGTAAGAAACTGGTTAATGGGTAGAAGACAGATGATGCTGGTCAATGGCACTCACTCTAATGAGGGGAAAGTGACCAGTGGGGTACTGCAGGGCACAGTACTGAGGCTGATCCTCTTTAGGGCCTCCATAAGTGACACTGTAGAAGAACTGGATGGGAAGGTATGCCTTTTTGCAGATGGTACCAAATTATGCAATAATGTGGATATTTAGAAGGGGGTTGAGAGGATGCGTAGGGACCTTGGGAAACTTGAGGACTGGGCAAGGGCATGGAAGCTGGGGTTAAATGCCAAAGGTGCAATCCATATACCTGGGGGGTACTAACAGTCACTAAGCAGGAAAGAAACCTTGGGGTTATCATATCTGATAACCTTGAAGTGGCAAGGCAGTGGGTAGGGCCAGTGGGATGCTGGGATGCATAGTGACAGATATCACCAGCAGGAGTAGGGAAGGGGTGTTACCACTGTATCGCTCACTGCTGAGACCATTCCTAGAGTATTGTGTCCAGTTCTGGAGGACGCACCTCAGAAAGGACATAGACAGAGTGGAGGCAGTACAGAGGAGGGCAACTAAAATGGTGCAGAGGTTGCATCAAAAGCCCTATGAGGAGAGACTAAGGGATCTCAACATGTACACAATAGAAGAAAGGAGAGCATGAGGAGACATAATAGAGACCTATAAGTGCCTCATGGGAGTGAACAAGGTGCAGAAGTGGAATCTCTTTCAAATGAGAAAGAACACCAGGACCAGAGGCTATGTGATGAGGCTGGAAGAGAGGAAGTTTAAGAGGATATAAGGAAGCACTACTTTATTGAAAGTGTGGTGGATGCCTGAAATAGACTGCCAACAGCAGTGGTGGAGGTGAAAACAGTAAGGGCACCAAGCAGACATGAGAAAGACATAGGGGGATACGATATTAGTAAATAGGCGGGGGGGGAAGGGGGTCACCAGAGATCATCTAGGGTCTACAGAGACAGACAAGGAAGGGACCATCTAGGCAGACTGGATGGGCCAAGCAGTCTTTTTCTGCTGACAAATTCTATAGTTCTATGCTTCTCATACTAAAGGGCTAGAGGGTGCATTGTGAGTTTGTTGAGAGGTTTGGTTGCAGATGGGTGATTTGATAATAGAGAGAACAAGGTGGCTTTGTAGAGCGGCTGGATTGCAAGGGAGGGAACTGACAATATTTAGACTGCTGAGGTAGGGAGGTGTGTGGGTGATTTGACAATATTTAGGGGCAGGCGAGTACGAAGGGTTCGTTGAGAGTTTGGGACATGGGTGGTTGACGTCACAGTATTATTTATTTATTTAAAGTTGGTAATTGGGAGAAGCACACTGAGACAAGGCTCATTTCCAGGTGTAACCCATGGAAGGGATAAAAGGAGGCAAAAACACACATACATACAAGATATACGGATACATAACAATGGTGTCTCAGGCAGGTTACAACAGAGCCTGGGTAAGAAGGCAAGCACATAAGTGCAGAGACATAGGCGGACTAAGGTGGTGCCTAACAAGGTAGCAGAAATACAACAAAGGAGAATTGGCAACAGTACAGAAAATATACAACTCAAATTATAGGATTGTAAAATGACATATTAGGAATGCAAGAGATAATGAGGGTGAACACAAGGTACAAAATAATGACATATCATAGACATAGTACTTAAAAGGCATTGAAAAACTGACCAGAAGCTGTCTTAAAAAACTTGGGCTTCAAAAGGAAGTTTAGTCAGGTTGATGGCAGGAGCAGGGGGGGGGGAACAGTAGAGTCTGTTTAATGAGATTTAGTAAGGGTAGCAAGTGAAGCAAAGTGGGAAGGGAGTTCCACGAGTGGGGGAAGAAGGAGAAGAAAGCAGCCTTCCCAGAGTTAGAATGTGGGCGTGGGAAGGTGAAAGAATGAGGGTCATGTGTGCAGAGGTGGTAGGATGTGTGGGGGAGGGGGATTCAAGGGAGGAGAGGTAGGGGGAAAGAAAACCGAACCAGAATTTGGCAAAGATGATGGAGGTGTGGTGGTTATGGCAAGAGGATAGGGAGGGAGTGATAGTGAAGAGTAGAGGGAGCAATGATGAGTCCTGAGGGAGACATTCAAGGTGAAATGACAGAAAGCATTGAAAAGGACATCCAGTCTGGAGAGGTGGATGCGGAGGCAGACGATAGACAACTTTAGTGTAGTCTAATAGAGGTAGGGATAGTTTACTAAAAGTATCAGTCGAACGGGAGGGAGAGGGTGTCTTTATTTCTATAGAGAGCACCAAGTTTGGGCACAGTTTAAATGGCCAACTGACATGTGCTAAGAAATCAAGGCGGCTGTCTAGCCAGACACCTAAATACGATAGGATGGAACAGTATCCAAGGGGTGCCATCAAGGGTTGAGAAAGAAGGGGATGATGAGAGCTATGTAGCCTTTGGTGGGTGCTAAAATCATAGAAACTGTTTTAAGTAGTATTTACCTTGAGTTGGTTGGTTTGGAACCAATTTAGGACACAAGTGAAGTCTGTTTGCAACTGAGTTGTCACCACAGGAATAGAGACCAGACACAAAGAGGATAGTGTCATCAGCATAAAGGTGAATTAGAGAACAAGAAGAGCATACAGTAGGGAGATCGTTAAGAAAGATGGAGAATAGGATAAGACCAAGAATAGAGCCTTGAGGCACACCTGCTAGAATTGGGGGGGGGGGAGTACATCTACTAGGATGCATTGGGAGCAACCCAAGAGACAGGATTTGAACCAACTGACAGATAGAGGGAGAGTCCAGCGAGTTTGAGTTTAGTGAGAAGGAGGCTGAAAGACAAAGTAATAGAAACATAGAAAGTGACAGCAGATGGGGACCAAAGATCAATCTAGTCTGCCCTGAGTGCTACCCTCCCTTAGAATTTCTTAGAGACAATCCCTTATCCCTATCCAAAGCAGATTTGAATTGCCCTACTGTTTTGGAGTCAATGACTTCTTGCAGGTAGGCTATCTTCCATGGAGCCACCACCTGTCCGTGAAGAAGAACTTATGCATGTGCTACCCCGAAACCTCCCTCCTGAAGGCCTTGGCTAGGTCTATAAATATGGCTGCAGTAAGATGGCCTTGATCCATGCCTGTAAGAATGGCATCAGTAACCCAGAGAAGGGAAGGGAAGAGACAGTAGAATGTTTTTTTCTGAAAACCAGTCTGGAAAGGAGGCAGGAAATCAGAAGAGGTAAGAAAATGGATGAGTCTGGTAAGGACAAGGGACTCTTGGAGCTTAGCTAGAATAGGGAGGAGGGAGACTGGGCAGAAAATTCCAGGTGAGGAATGATCACCACTTTTGTGGATGGGGATCACTTTTGCCGATTTCCAGGCCTGATGTACAGTGCCAAGGGTGAAAGAGAGGTTAAGCAGATGGGACAGGGGGTGAACAATGGCTGGGACTGATATCTTAAAAAGGAGAGGGTCAAGCCCATTAGGGCTGGATTTGCAAAGTTTCAGTGACTTAAGGGCACGAAACACCTCTTGAACAGTGATTGGAGAGAAATGAAATGAATTTGGAGGAGTTTACAGAGCTGTCGGGGGTTACAGGGTATTTGGAATTGGAGGATGAGCAGAGGGTGAGGGGGTTGATGGCGGAAGAGGGGCGACACGTGAAAAAATTTGTTTAGGTGGAGGCAACGGTGAGAGGGTCCGAGATGAGTTTGTTGTCAATCCGGAGGAGGAGGAAGAGTCAAATGGATCCTCCTGCCTTTGACTATGCCTACATAGTTTTCAGTGCTGCCCCAGCCTCCCTCGTTAATTGGATATCCTTTTCCTGCTTTTGTTTTTGCCTCAACCCCCGCTAACTCATCACTGCGACTCTACTCTTCCTCTCTCTTCACTCACTTGAACAGAGGCATTCTCTCACTGCTCCATCTTCATAGCAAAGTATTGGTTTGGGCTCTTCCTTCATACCTTCTCCTCCTCCTCTCCCTACCTCCTCTCTCTGTAACTTGCAGTCTAGCAGTGCCCGCACCTTCTTCCCTCATATCTGCACCTCAGCTGGTAAACCTCTTTCTCCCACAAGTTCCTTTCCTTTGAATAACCTTCCCCCCAACCTGCCTTTCTCCCTCCTTCCCCCATCTTAAGGGCCTACTCAGACCAACCCGTCACCTCCTGCAACTGCTCCCACTCCTAGTCTGCTACTGACCACAACATGCCTTAAATTACATTTCATGATTAAACCACTGTATAATAGCTTGCACGTTTCTTTATATTTATTGTACATAGTTTTCTATTTTGTATCTATTTGTACATAGTTTCCTAGCTTGTATTTGATTGTACATTTTACCTGTTCGGTTTTCTTGTTTGCCGTTATTGTGTTACAGTATTTCATTTGTATTTATCATACTTCTGTTACACCCCCCTGGTGCACCTGGAAATGAGCTTCTGCTCATGGTGCCTTTCCCGGTTACTAACTTTTAAATAAATAAATAATATTAGATGGGGGGTTGAGGAGTAAAGAGAGTGCCACAATTTATAAGGAGAGTTCAAGTTTTCTTGTAATGTGTGCTTAAAATAGTGGGATTTAGCAGAACTAATTACTTTGGTGCATGCATTTCTCAGAGCTCGATAGGTGGATAGGTCATAGAGATCAGATGACGCTTTGTTGCATGCCCTAGCATGGTCGTGAGTGTTACAGAGCTTGATGATATCAGCAGATAACCAAGGATGGTTGAAGTATCTCATCCTGCAGCAACGTGAAGGGGCATGAATGTCCCAAATTCGGTTGAAAATGTGGCAGGAGAGAGACAGGGCAGTATTAACATCATTAGAGGAGTAAAAAAGGGCCAAACTGGAGGGTGTAAGATCATGCAGGAGATTTGAAGTGTTTAGGAAGCATAAGGAACAAATCCACAAATCCAGTGGTAAATTGGGAGGGGGTGAGGAAACTGTAGTTTGCATGTACAGTATGTCATTAGATGGTCACTGAAGATGTAGGGAGTGTGCCAGCGGAAGAGATCCAGTGGGGGTGTGAGGCCAGGATCCAGTCTAGGAGGGTGTGGTTGTGAGAGTGAGGGTTAGGTCTCGAGGGTTCATTTATGAGCTGATGGAGGTTGAGCGACTCTGTGTGCTGCATGGAGGATTTTAGGGCAGAGGAGACCCAGTCCAAATTGAAATCACCAAGTAGGATGAGTTTGTCGGAGCTGGCAGTGGATGCTAGGGAGGAGATGGTGTTAACCACAGAGGCAGGGAAGTTTTGGGGAGGAGTATAGCACACCAATGAAAATAAGGAGAGGAGCGAGGTAGCAGCTTAATGAGGAAACGTTTGTGAGCCTTTGGGACTGCCTTACTTGTAATGAGAGAGACTGGTATATTTTAGCAATAGTAAGATACCACCACCATGCTTGGAACTATCTTGCCTAAGGATATGGTCAGCCAGAGAGAGAGAGAGAGAGTGAGGAATCAGATATTCCAGTGAAAGCCACAATTCTGGGATACAGAATATGTCTGGGGAGTGTTGTGACACAAATTTTTAGAAGGTCAATCTGAGGGAGTAGGCTCCTAGCATTCAGGTGGTATATAGAAAGGCTTTTCGGGGGCGAGGGAGGTGTATAGGTAGGACCTGGGTTTAATTGGATATCACTAATTAGTAGGAGAAGGTAGAGGAGGAGAAGTTTGTTGGCAGATGTGCATGGCTTTAACAGACAATGGTGTAAACGTTTGTGGGTAGGTGAATGGAAGAAGTGGAACCTGTGGATGAGTTCCATAATGAGAGAGGGGAGCTGTACTCTGCCATGTGGGGGGGGGGGATAGGGCAAGAGGAAGGTAGATATTGTTGGGAGAGGGAAAGCTGGATGAGGGTGGAGATATTGGATAGCAGTTAAAGGCATAGTTAGAGATATAATAAGTGAGGTATAGTAGACAAGGAAGATAGGATAAGGGGAGGAAGGGTAATTGGATGGGGAGGGAGAGCCAAGAAGGAAGGAGGGCAAGAACAAGCAAACCAGATGTATACATTAGGAATTTTGTGGCCTGGAAATGGTTAGCTGTTAGGACTTAGTGTTAGGGTAGCAGCGGAGAAAGGGTGTCTCAGAGTATGAGGATGAAAGTGAAGTATCTGAATATGTAGAGTACTGTGACTGAAAAGTAATTTCCCAGAGTGAAAACAAAAATGGAGGTTTTAGGAGCAAGCACTTGAAGATGGAGGCTAGGGTTGCAGGCTCTCAACAGAAGGCCACAACTATAATGGGCTGTGAATTATAGTGGATTGTAGTATAAAGGCTAAACAGTGTGCAAGCAAAGTAGAAAGACTTTATTTGCCGGTTTCCAGGCAACAGGGTCAGAAGGTACCATAACTATTTGAGGGGGTCCTAGTGGTGAGCGGACATGGCAGACCCAACCAAGTTCAGACAAAAAAGGATGTGTAAAAGTTAACTGATTGGTTCTGGCAGAGGTACAAGCCAATAAAGGAAGCACCACCCCTGGTTGGTGGGGGGGATTGGGCAGGCAGGAGGGCAGACACAGCGGGTGCGTGAAGCACGGTGCTGCACCAGCCTGAACCACTGCTACTCAAAAATGGTACCACAAGCCTGCTCTGCATAGCTGCAACACAGTGTGTTGTACCTGAAGTCTGAAGGTAGGGTAGCCGGGGTCCAAGGGTTAGAGACAGAGAGGAGGGCTCCAGTGCTGCTGCCTCGACAACCGCTAAACAGGTCTGGTAGTGCTGCTGCATGTGGTAGGAGCAAGGAGAGAGAGGCTGAAGTCTGAAGGTATGGTAGCTGGGGTCCAAGGGTTAGAGACGGAGAGCTCTGATGCTGCTGCCCTTGATGTCCACTAAACAGGAGTGGTAGCGCTGCTGCATGTGTCCGAGCAGTGGATAGAGCTGAAGTCTGAAGGTAGGGTAGCTGGGGTCCAATGGTTAGAGACGGGGAAGGAGGGCTCTGGTGCTGCTGCCCTTGATGACTGCTAAGCAGGTCTGGTAGTGCTGCTGCGTGTGGCCAGAGCAGGGGAGAGAGCTGAAGTCTGAAGGCAGGGTAGCTGGGATCCAAGGGTTAGAGACAGGGAGGGAGGGCTCTGGTGCTGCTGCCCTTGACCACTAAACAGGTCTGGTTGCGTTGCTGTATGTTGCTGGAGCAGGGGAGAGACAGCCGAAGTCTGAAGGTAGGGTAGCAGGGGTCCAAGGGTTAGAGACGGAGGAGGGCTCTGGTGCTGCTGCCCTCGATGACTGCTGAATAGGTCTGGTAGCGCTGCAGCATGTGGCCAGAGCAGAGGAGAGAGTTGAACTCTGGAGGTAGGGTAGCTGGGTGCAAGGATTAGAGACAGGGAGGGAGGGCTCTGGTGCTGCTGCCTTTGACAAATGCTGAACAGGTCTGGTAGCGATGCTGTGTGCAGCCAGAGTAGGGGAGAGAGCTGAAGTCTGGAGGTATGGTAGCTGGGGTCCAAGGGTTAGAGACAGGAGGGAGGGAGGGAGGGCTCTGGTGTTTCTGCCCTCGATGGCTGCTGAATAGGCTAGGGGTAGAGGAGTGGTGTAGGTTTGCTGGAGAGTCTAGGTTGCAGGTGGGTGATTTAACAATATTGAGCAGGGTAGAGGAGCAAGGTGGGCTTGCTGAGAAGATGGGAAATGGGCGTGTGATCTGACAATATCAAGTGGGAAGAGAGAGTGGGGTGGGTTTGCTGAGAGGATGGGAAGATGTGAGTGATTTCACAGTATTAGGAGGATAGTGGAGTGGGTTTACTGAAGTGTTGGGACATTGGTGGGTGATTTGATGAAGGAACATGGTGAAACTGTGTAGAAGCAGAGATGCAAGAGAACAATTTGACAAAATTAAGGGGGTAGAAGATGCAAGGTGCATTTGCTGAGAGGTTGGGACCTTGGTAAATGATTTGACAAGTTCTAGGGGTAGAGGGAATGGAGTGGGTTTTGCAGTTAGGTGATTGGCAATATTAAGGAGGCAGAGGGAGTGAGGTGGGATGGCTGAAACTTTACAATCTGAGTGGGTGATTTGACAATATTTTAAGAGGTAGTGGGAGTGGTGTGGGTTTTCTGAGCTACTGCAATGTCAGTGGGTGATTTGACAATATTGCAACGGGTGCAGAGGCAGAATCGTGGGTTTGGTGAGAGGCTGGGATGTAGGTAGTGGCCCTGCATTAAATACACATCTGTGTTCAACTGGACAGCTCATCAGTCCCGTTGGGCATGGGTTGGTTGTTTTGGATGCAGATTAGACCAGCAGCCTGTGTTCTTTGATTAGGAATCCTACTGACTGAGTTGATAACCAACTGGCTGAACAGAAGCCAGAGAGTAATTGATGTGGGTGCAGAGGGACACAAAGTCATGCTTATGAATAGTGACCACAGTGCCAGTTCTTGGACCAGTACATTTAACCTATACAAATGACCAGTGTAACCTCCTATAAAAAAGAGAGACAGAAAAGGACCAAAAAGTGGATACATGCCTATTCCGGATCATGACACGTTGATGATGGTTGAAAGTGTCACCATGTTACTTGTTCGGCTAATCATTGTGAAGTGATTCATGTACCTAGATGGTGCTAGGCTTGACAAAGGGGTGTCAAGAAGCATTTTGGCTGTGAATAATTAGAGCCTCCTATAAAAGGATAGGGGTTACTAAGGGGTTTGGTTCTATGCTATAGCTCAGTGGTGGTAGAGCACTGGGATGGTATTTCAGGGGTCTGGGTTCAATTCTCAGTATTATTCTTTCTTAAATGCTAAGCAGTGGTCATTACTGCACCAAACATATAAATGTTATCTTGGTTCTATACTATAATTTGCACCAAGGGTTAAATATTCTAGCCCCTGACTAAAATGTAATTATGCGTTTCTTGTTTACTGCCCTATCAGCCCCAGCAACAGAGAGTGGTCCATTTTCTGAGTACCTCCTGTACTCATTGGCTCCGGAACTCCTGTTTTTTTGCCACACTCCAGGGATGTAAATATGGGCTACCAAAAAAGGAGAGAGGCCACAGAAGTTCAGGAGAGGCTCCTAGGGTCAGGTGGTGGGGACTCAAGAGCTTGGGCACCTGCAGGATACCATGATTCAGCTGCAACCTGCTGGAGAGAGTCCATGGGCTTGGGATGGCAGGATCCTAGGACAAGTATGTCATTAGATCCTTTCAGTTGGGTCTCTGGAGGCTCAGATTCTGGCCAGATTCCAGCTGAAGCAGTGGGTGCTTATTGATGGTCAACTGTCAAGGCGGGCTGCCTGATGGCAAATGCAACCAGCATCTCAGGGTTCAGAATAGTAACAGAGTTTTCCTGTCGATTAACCCTATCAGAGGAGTTGTACCAGAGATGAATGCAGAGGAGCAAGGAGGTGGTGCTGAGACATCAAACTCTGAGGGAGGGTAAGGTGCAGTGAGCTTGTTTATACCTCATTCTACTCTAAGAGGTGGTGCTGAGATGCTCAAGCCCAAGAGAGTGGTAAGATGCAGTGAGCTCATTTATACCTCACTCTGTCTGGCGTTAGTGTCCATGTTCTATACTGAATTAGTTAGGAGGTGTCTCTCTCAAACAGTTACCAGAGAGCTGATGACTGTGTAACTGTGTTGTGTATGGGTGTGGGTACATCCCATGGTACTCCTGGATCCCTTGTGGCTGTGACTGGGACATTATGAACTGTACATACAGTCTGTTGCTGCTAGATATGGTGGCCAGCGCCTATGGGCTCAGGACTTTTAAAAAGTGATTTATGTCAGACCTTAGTTTGAGACAGTGGTCAGGGCTCTGCCTATGTAATCTCTTCACTAATATAGTGCTGTGCACAGTGCTGTGTAAGTACATTGTTGGTTTGCAAGAAAGTTTCCGATCTAAACATGGTGCCCTGTGCCATGCTGTTAATAAATATGGAAAAGGAGCCAGAGTTTGCCCTAATCCAAAGCATGCCTAAAGTAAGTTGCAATTAAGTCTAAGTACATTGCTGTTTACCCCAGCTGGCTTGCAGGGACCTACTGTACGTATAATGCTGTGTAATTAAATCCATCTTTTGACCAGCCTTGGGAGGCTCCATGGAGCCGTTGTTGATGATGGGCCGCAGCGATGAGGGAATAAGGAAAAGGAATCATAGAGGACTATGCTGGAAGGTAAGGGAGGTAAAAACCAGTGAAGAGGAAAGACCACGGAAGCCAATGGATCCTCCCCATGGAGGGCACTACAGAAATATAGAGAGGGTGGTGCAGGAGTTATGTAGGTGGTGTCCCAGTAGTCATGTGACAGGAAGAGGCAGCCCAAACCAGGTCCATTTGCAAGGGTTGTCTTCCAGACAGAAAACATCATCCTGATAATCTTAGACACAGGAGCTGCCGCTGGGCTATAGCTGATGCCTCCCCATAGCATGGATCAGGCCAGTAAAGAGGACTGCGGGGTGGGATTGTCAACAAGTGGGGGCTCATCCTGAACGTCCTGCTCTGTAAATGGCTGTTGGAAGATCTGCAATGTTTTGGCCATGTGAACTGCAGGTGCAAAGGAGCAGTGCTCTCCGAAAAACTGATTCAAGTGCTTTGTGACCTTGTGAAGTAACTTTAGGACAGTTGGCGCACATGGCAAGCCCACTAACCTACAGCTCCCTTGGAAATGGGGTCCCCAGATACTTGGTTAGGAACTTGGAAAAATACAACATGTCTTGATTCCATCTGGTTTTGACTGAAAACATTTGCTAGTTCAAGGACACATCTCTAGTCCTACTGGCCCGCTCTGTGAGGACAGTGTTTTTGGGCAATAGACTCTGCTAACTTTGTGAACTCACTTACTGATACAAGGAAGCCCAATATGGATCCATGGGATCATAGCCTTGCCTATCTATTGGGGGTTCTGGCCGTCACCCCCTTGCTCTGACCTTTTGGGCACAGGGTCCATTCAATGACTTTCAAACCTTTCCCAGTTACCCCAGTGATACTGATGTATCTTGGATGCTTCCGACTTGTTGTCAAGAGTGGACCTGTGCTATCAAGATGCTCTAACTGTTGAAGACTTCTATTTGGATATTGGGGACAATTCTTCAAAGCAGGTAGTTTCCTTGGGAATTCAACTGAGGGCTCTACTGGAGCCCCAGCAGCACATTAGGTACTGCCTCGACAGACAATTTGTGACATTACTGCTAATGATTCTCAGGTCATCATTGATGTGTCTGTTGCCAAAATTGAAGTGGCCATTAAACTCAATGAGAAACCCACTCATTCACTGGGAGGAGTGGGGCAGCATCTGGCAGCTTTTCCCTGCCCTTTTGCTCTCCTCCCAGTAATCAGTGGTGGTAGCATTAGATCAGGGGAGTATGCAGAGTCAGTGAACAAAGTGGGGGGGCAGAATCCCCACAAAGCTAGGTCAGTCTGTGGGCATATATAATTATATTACAATTTAGTTGGAGGATGATTTTTGACAGGGGGGGGGCCAGGGTAGTCCCCGCCCCTGTCTGCACCTATGCATTAGATTGATTAGCATCTTAGAATGGGAGCAACTTGTTTTAGTGTCTCAGAAAGAGAGCAACCGGTTTGTACAGTATCTATGGATCTGGAGTGACACTTGAATAATTTGCCCATCCTGAACTACTGTAGTATTGTATGGTGCAAACATTTTTCCTTTGTAGGTTGAATCTAGGCATCAATGGAAGTGTTTCATTAGTGGCTTTAGGGTTTATTTCCTGTTTCTGAACTGGCCTGCCAAGGCACTGCAAGTAGATACCTGAGGTAAGGGCCCATGCTTGGGGTTCATAAATTGATGTCATGAAGGACTCTGTATCTGAACTAATGACAAACATTTGTGCTCTCTACGGAGAGTCAAGTGACTACAAGTGCACACCTGCCTACTCTGGACCATAATATATATTGTTAATGATGGCTGACATTGTTACTGTGTTAGTTTTATGCTAATCACTATGAAATTATTCATGTACCTAGATGATGCTAGGCTTGAAGAGGCAAAAGTATTTGTTCACAAAGAGTGCAACCCCATCATAAAAGAATTATATGTTTCCTATTAACTGCCTAACTGTCCCAGCAACAGGGAGCTATCAATTTTCTTAGTACATCCTGTACTTGTCGGCTCCTGTGAGGTCCAAGGAATTTTACTCCCCTTCCCCCAAGGGTTATAATAATAATTCAATGGGCCTATGCAACTTAGTGAAAAGTTACGCTTGTGCAACTTCTTTGATAGTCTGAAGGTATTTGAATGAATATGTTGTTGACCGTCATAGGTGAATACTTTGGCCATTAGCACTCTCTTTCCCATGGGGAACTACCACCTTGTCTTGGTACCGTGAATGCAAAGGAATCCACCCCTACAGGTGCTGCGGGAACATAATTCCTATAGCCTAAAGGTACCTAAGAAAGGAGCCCTAGGAAAGAGGCATGTCACTGTAGGAGATGGGAGGATGGTGAGGCAAAGAAACAGTGCTTCTGACTGAGGCTGGAGGACACTGAAAAATAGCTCAGGCAGGGGGCATGGGTGGTTGCTCCCACCCATTGACCTGCAGGCATAGTCTTTGAATTCAATGGGCATATACAACTTAGTGAAGAGTTATGCTTGTGCAACTTCACTGATGGCCTGAAGGTTTTTGAATGAATGTGCTGACTGTCATAGGTGGATACTTTGGCCATTCGCACTCTCTGTCTCACAGGGAACTACCATCCTGTCGGGGTACCGTGAAGGCAAAGGAACTCTCTTGAGGAGGGTTCCATCCCCTAGAGGTGCCATGGGAACATAATTCCTTTAGGCTAAAGGTACCTTAGAAAGAAGCCCCAAAAAGTACTGAGGAGCAAGTGGTGAACACAGAGCCTCAGTGAGGACAGACTGACAGGAACTAATGATGACTGGTAACAGGCAGAGACTGAATTGAACAATGACTGACAGATATCGGTACTGAAAGCAGAAGAAGCATGACTTTCATAAGGAGAGGGAACAGCAAAATGGAAAAGGGCCACCATCCAACCCCAACTCACAGTGGAAACCTATCTGGGTGAACATTATACTAATACTGTATAAATGTATTCCATTATGGACCACCTCTTGCAGAGACTACCTAACTTTTATGACCTTAGGCATGGAAAAGAGGAAAAAAAAACCTATGAGGGGGAAACCTCTGGGAATCCAAGGCCGTAGTTGCCTTCCGTCTAGGCTTGAGGTAAATCAGTGACGGATCAGCTACTGAAATTTAGAGATCCAATTCAAGAGGAAGATTTTAGAGGAGGGGCTCTCACTCAATCCCTCTAATGGGAAAGTTGTGGGGGGTCCCGTGGGCCAATCTCCACAGCTAAAGGAGGCTCTTCATGAAGGTGTGCCCCCCAAGGCAGGAGGAGGAGAGCAACAACCACTGAAAGGCACTCACCTGGCCTCCATGAGGCAAGGCCTAAAGAGGAAGCTGAACCCTTGAGGGGTAAGGCATAGGAGTTGAGCCCTTGAGGGGCTGGGACTTGGATAATTGGATGATCTTTACCCTTGAGGGGAAAAGAAAGGGAAGTAGGTGGAGACAAGGTGAACCTTAGGTGGCTGTAGGGGGAATAGCTTTCGAAAGTGCTTCCAACTCAGTCTGCACAGCTAAAGGAGCCCCCATGGACTTAGAGGCCCCACCCTTCAGCAGCTGAAGTTTTAAATGCTACATCAAGAGGTGCCGCCAAGTCGATCTGCACTGCTAAAGTTTTCCCTGGAGCATAGGACATTCTCAGTAAAAGAGTAGAAAGAGAAGGAACCACTTGAGTCGAGGGACCCACCCTCAAGATGTGGACTTCAAGGAGCATACGAGACCATCGCACAAAGGGAAGGACCCTGAAGCCATGATATGGTTGTGGCTGGCATGCATCTGAGTGCTGGAGTGGTGGAAGGCAGATGGTGAAGCCTGATGGCCATGAGCACGAGGTAGAAAGAAAACATAGGTATGGCTGAATGACTGATTAGGGTATCAAATGGCAACTAAGCTATTGTATGAGATGGAATGATATGTGCCTGGACTGAATGATGAATGCATGCCAACCAGTTCCATGAGGGAAGTCATTGTTAGTTGCTGATGCACTGCATGCCACGTAGGCTGAGGCAGAGAGAGAACAACTGAAACTACTAGGGAAAAGCAGGAGCATATGGGAACTGAAAACTAATAAGCAGTAGCTGCCAAAGTGAACAACTAATGAAACCAACAGAACCCAAAAAGGAGTGAATGTTGGCTAGAGCCATAAACATTTAAGGATTGTAGTTGAACTGAGAGATTGCAAATGGTATGCAAAAACAGCAAACAAGGAAGCTTGAAACAGCACACGTCAAAAGAAAATGACAAAGGCAGGACGCTGTGAAAACTAGACGTGCCCCCCAAAAACACACAACAGAAAGAAACACAAGGTACAGGAGTGCAGCAGGAATAGGTGACAGAGAAGCACAAACTGCAGCCTGGAAGAAAGAAAGAAAGCAAAATGCTGACCTAGAAAGCTGTAGGAGACACAAACCAAGCAGAAATTCCAAAGGCACAAAGGGAAAGTGGGAGATAGACACAGGGGGAGGAGCGGGCACAGAGCCCCGGCAGAGCCTCCAGCTGCAGCAGAGAAACAGTGCTGCAGAGTGAGCCTGAAGGGAGCTGACTTAAATAGCTCAAGCAGGGGACGTGGCTGGTTGCTCCCACCCATTGAACTGCAGGCATAGCCTTCGAAGAATAAATATTAAAGCCTGGCAAAAACACATACCACCAAGCATTTGTAGCTGATGCAGGTTAAAACCTAAAGAAGCAACAGTGGTCTCCATGACAGGACAAAAATATCAAAAGGAAAACTGATTAACCTCGCCCCCAATGAAGAGGCAGTACACCACGAAGCAGTGGGGACCAGGCAATCACAGCCGTTTGGCTGTATGTGTTGAATAAACATTGTGACACACCTGAGTGTGTGCGTAGATTTGTTTTGTTTGTTTTCTGAGTTTTGGCCATCATTTCCAGTAGCACACTTACTCTATTTTGAGCGTGGGGGTGGGGGTGGCTGTGTGTGTGTGTGTGTGTGTGTGTGTGTGTGTGTGTGTGTGTGTGTGTGTGTGTGTGTGTGTTTGTGTTTCAAATGGAACAGTGGCCTACATGAAATACAGAATCAGTAGCCATTGGAGACCACTTTTATTTTTCCAGAAGGGGGCTAAATGAAAGTTGGGAGTCTGCAGGCCACTTGGCCCCAAGAAGGGTTTAGATGCTTTGTGGGGCACTTTTTAAGCATAAATAGAAGACAAAACACAGCATTCCAGCTGCTGAGCAACTACACTGCTATCCTTCAGTTTTTGTGAGTTCTGTTTACTTCTCTGTATGCATCATTTAGAATAGCACAATAATCTCAATAAAAACTTATCTGACCTCCCACATGCAGGCACCCTCAGATCCCAGTAAAACATACCACACCCTCACACCAGCAGACCCCCAGATCCTGGCAAAACATACCCACACACCTCCCATCTGCAATAGCCCCAAATCCAAGCAAAACATACCCATACCTCTCCACCTGCAGACAACCCCAGATCCCAGCAAGTACACACCCATTCTCCTCCTGACTACAGACACCTCCAGATTCCAGCAAAACACATACCATACCCCTCACACCAGCAGACACCCCAGATCCTGGCAAAACATACCCATACCCTCCCACCTGCAGACAACCCCAGAACCCAGTAAAAACATACCCCCACATCTCCCTCCTGCAAACACCTCCAGATCACAACAAATTCATCTCATACACCCCCCATCTGCAGACACCCCAGATCCCAGCAAAAACATACCAATATCCCTCCCGCCTGCAGACAATCCCAGATCCCAGCAAAAACATGGATACCTAGATACATAGAATTTGATGGCAGATAAGGACTGCCAGGCCCACCTAGTCTGCTCATTTTTCCTACCTGCTGCAAAAACCCAAGACCCTACTTGATCTCTGACTTTGTTCTCCTACCTATCGCTGGGATACCCCTATGCAAATCCCACGTATTTCTGAATTCCCCTACAGAATTTGCCCCCACCACCTCCCCTTGAGGCTGTTCCATGCATCCACCACCTCTTTTGTGAATAAATAATATCCACATACACACACCTCCCACCTGCAAACACCTCCAGATCCCACTAAAACATACCATACCTCCAACCTACAGACACCCCTAAATTCCAGCAAAAACATACCACACCCTTCCAGCTATAGACACTCAAATCCCAGCAAAGCATACCAACACACCTCCCACCTGCAAGCACTCCCAGATCCCAGCACAAGGCATCCCATACCTCCCTCCCTCCTCCTGCAGACACCCTAGATACCAACAAAAACATACCTATACCCCTCCCACCTGCAGGCATCCCCTCAGTCTCAGCAAAATCAAACCCATACCCATCTTACCTGTAAACCCCAGAGATCCCAGAAAAACCTACTCTCACCCCTCCCACCTATACACCCCTCAAAATCCCATTAAATTGTACCCATTGCAAACTAGGACTTGCGTACAGAACAAAAAGTTGCCTCACCCCAGCTGCCAGACTTGCCCTGGCAAAAGGGGTCTTCCTCCCCTCGCTTTGTTATGGGCTTACCTCCTTCATGAATGCACCCAAAGCCTGGATCTCCAAATGGGACACCTTGTATAACAACATATGTCGGTTCGCCCTATCAGCCCCTTGTCTCACCCATTGGTGTCTACTTTATTCTAGACTGGGTTGGCTTTCCCCAAGCAACCATTGCTCATTCGTTGTGGGCAACTTTACGGATAACATCATCTGATCATCTACACCTCCAGCACTTGCTGACCTCCTCCAGCCTGTCCCCTCTGGCTATCAGTTGAGGTCCACTGAATTCCAGGCGCTGATGGTTCCGGAAACTCACTCCCTTGCGGGAGATCGATCATTTGCAGCTCTTGCCCCAAAAACCTGGAACCTCCTACCTCCTCACGTAAGAACTGCCCCCACCCACAGTTGTTTCAGGTCCTCCCTTTGGGATTACCTAAAACAAGCCTCAAGCTGCTTCTGTCCCCAGTAGTCCCTCCCTCCATGAAGTGCCTGAAATTAAAAAAAAAAATTCTTGCCTGCAGGCGTGCATGTATTCCAAAAATAAATAACAAATAAGCAATATTCACTAATATTGTTGCTGCTGACACTGGCTCTAATTTTTCCTGGCTGCCCTCCCTGGGTTGTTCTGCTTCATACTGAACTGCACTAAAATTGTTCTCTGCCTGCTACCTGACTGTAGATGATTGCTTATACCTATCTGTACCTTGCCTGACAGTTGGACCCAAGCCTTTGTACTTTGTTTTGGCTGGTCTTTCTTGCTTGTATTCTGAGTGTACCTTTGTGTAACTTGATGCTAGCCTCTGTACTGTTATTGCTTGTATCTCTGTAACTCTCCCGGGTCGCACCTGAAAATAGGCACGTGACTGTCTAGTGTGCTTACCTGGTAAACAAAAGCTAAATAAAAAATTAATAAATACCACACCCTCTGCAGACACCACAGATCCCAGCAAAAACATAATCACACACCTCCCACTTGCAAATACCCCCAGATCCAGCAAAAACATACCCATTCATCTCCCACCAGCAAATAGCCCCATATCCCAGCAAAAACATACCCATACTCCAGGGGATGGTGTGGAGCCCGAGCAGTATGGTGGCTTGATTTAATACACTGGAGATTGGAACGACAATAAAACTCTGTTTTTGAACTATTCTTGTAAATTTTGCATTGGCAATTGGTGTGGGACCTACTCTGCTACAATATGGGCAATCTGCATAAAGACAAGCATCAAGGTCAGGAAGATATGACCAAATCTCTCCTTGGTCCTCCTACTACAAGATCTGCTGCTGGAAGCACCAATGTGGCCTTGCCTGCAGATTCTGAGGAGACTCTTCAATCTTTGGAGTCAAAATAAATCACCTGATTCATACGGTCTCTGGTCTGTCTGACACATTTGATTCTTTAACTAACGGGTTAGTTCCCCAGAGACGGACATGGTTATGGTTAAGATGGAGACCGTAGATAGTAAACGCTCAGAAGCAGCTCTTGGAGCTACAGCTAATCTAATAAAGGAAAACACCCACCTGAAATCATGTCTGGAGTCGCTGGAAAATCAAGCGAGAACATCTAACATTTGTGTAGTGGAACTACCGAAGGGTACAGAAGAAGATCACCTTCTTCACTTTATTAGAGAATGGCTGGAACAACAACTTGGAGAATCCTTTTTTGCTTGGCCACTTACCATTCAAAAAGCCTATTGTGCCAGCCTGGTGGCACTGAGGGTTGAGGTGCTGGACGCCACACCTCGCGCCACGCCGGCGACCCAGGTTTGGGAATGGACTTGGGCCACCAGGGGTTGGCGGGGGAGAGGAAGGATCGAGCATTCCATGACTGCTCTCCTTCCTCTGGGGAGGGTTGGGGCACTGCAGCGGTGACTGGTGGAGGCCAGTCGCACTACAGCAGCGAGCAGCAGAATGGGGGAAGAGCGCGGTGGGCATCGGCATGTATGCGCCTGGACGCCATTGCACGTCCATCTCTCCAGGGCAAGAAAACCAGGTGTAAAATGGCAGAGCACAATCTCGGTGACTGATGGCCACACCCGCCCCGGTACCCAGGAAGGATCTGCATACAGAGCGGCGTGAAAGCGATAATGGCCCGGCTCTGTGAGGGTGCCAGATGGAGACCGGGGTGTGGGTGTCAGCACTGGGGATTGCAGGGATCTGCTCCACAGAGATAAAACAGAAAAGAATATTTTTAAAAATCCTATCATGTGGTGACCTATGGCAAACCAGAGAACCCGGATGCCATCCAAGCAGTAGTTCTGGTGTTGGATGGTGTGGGCTCACAGGATTTTATGCTGGATCTGGCCCGTTGGAAAAAAATGCTGTTATGTGATAGTTAACAGATCCAACTGTACCCAGGCCCAAGCTATGCAAAAAGGATGAAAAAGAAGAAATTTAATGGCGTTCAGGTGCTTCTACACACAGCGGGCATATCACATGGTCTGCTTTTTCCTGCCCATTTCCACATTGCCCATGAAGGTAGAATCCTCCTTTTTTTCTGACTCAGCAGAAGCATTAAAATGGACACAGCGACATGCCCCAACACGTTCCCAGAGGAGTGCTGCATTGGAATCTGATCCAGAGAAAGAAGCTCCAGTTTGAAGGCTTTATGGTCTTTTGTCATCAGGTTTGCCATTTCTTTTAAATGGAAGATTTGGTCCCACCTTAAAGATTTGCTTTCTCCTTTCTGTTTTGTGTTCAAACAGAGCAAGTGGTTGAATGGGACAAATTTTCATAGCTTTTCCCAGCCCTCAGTTTTCTTATAATCGTTGTCTCCTGTCTTGTAGCACAGTTTACTAAGTCACCTCAAATGGTGGTAATAACACTGTGGGACGAGGTTGTAGTTACTGGGGCTCTGGTTTTGTTAGCATATATAATGGATAGGTTATTTGTTCCTTTCAGTTATTGGTGACAAGTTTGAAGTTTTTCATTCAATTTTCACTCTACTGATATAAAGCCATTAAGATATATTTTATTTTTTAATTTATTTAAGCGTTTTACCAGGTAGGCATACTGAGCAGAGTACCATTCAATTCCAGATGTGCCCTGGGGGAGGAGGGGATAGGGAGAAAAATATAGAATTACAGAAATACAAATAGAAAATACAAACAAATGCACAGCTAGTGAAAGAAGAAAAAAAAATACAATGGAGTAAATTTAGAATATGAACACCTACATTTAGATTGCCTTGAGGAGAAAGACAATGATGCAACCAGTATTGGAGATTTCAGAAAGCAGACCACTAGCTACTACCTGAGGGGCCTGAATGCATGGCAGTATTTGTCTGCTTGGGTTGTAAGAAAGCAACATTGTGTAGTGGCAGCGATAGGGGTCTGTGAACATCAAGTGTGGAGTAGAGCTGCACAGTAGAAAGGCATGATGCTAGGACCTCAGCAGTGCAAGTTGCATGAGCAAGTAGAGGAGAAGTGCATCTTGAGGAGGGAGTTGAGAAGTAGTGGACTGAGGTGTGCCTAATGATGACTAGCAAGGAGTTCCAAATCTCTACATAATGATATTTAAAGGCAGCCTGGCCAGTGGCAGTGGACATGTGCAGGACCTGGAGTAGCTGGGAATCAATGTTTTGAGCGAGTAAGCTGCGGTGGGAGGGCTGCTAGGGCTGCCCAAGGTAAGTGGGGGAGGGTCAGCCTGCACCTAGCTGTGGTCCTTGCACAATCTATCAGTCTGCAATCATGGAGAGAAGGGAGGTCTAAAGACTGGTAAAGTTCACAGTGATTGGTTGGCGGGGCGATCTAGGGCAAAACGACAGAAGGAGTGGAAAAGATGATCATGTTTGGCTAGGGAGGACTTGGGAGCTGCACTGTGGACCACCTCCCCATAGTCCAGTATTGGGAGGATCATTTTTTGAACAATTGCTGAGCACGTTGGCAGGGGGATGCAAGTTTTGTGGCGATATAAAGCACCCAGAAAGGGTGCCATTTCTTGTGGATAGCATAGATATGCAATCAAAAGTTAAGATGCTGATTAGTCGACCCTAAGATATCTGACGGACGACAAGAGTCCAGGGGAAGCTATCAAGGGTGTGGAAGATAAGGGTGGAGGGGAGTCTGGAGAGTTTAGCCCTTGTGCCGAATGTGAGGGAGACAGTTTTCTTAGGATTAAGAAAGAATTTTTGCCTCTAGGGCACCCATAGGTAAAGCATGTATATCTTATTTTCCTTGCAGGATTAGGAGACAGCGTTACTATTAAACAGTATTTGCTTTTCTTTACATGCAGCTAATGGACTCAATTACATGGCATTTGGAATCTGATACTTCTACTTGATAATCTTTCTCATCATACTGTTGTACCTCCCAAAAGACGTATCTTATAGTCACAACAGTTTTAACATGCATGTATTAAGAGGTGGCACCCTCAGTGTACTACTTAATATCCTAATGTGCAAAGTCAGTGTTTTCTGTATTTTGGTAAAACCAATAAAGTTAAAAGAAACATACTCATACACCCCATCTGCAGACACTTTAGATCCCAGCAAAACATCCCATACCAATACCCTCCCACCTACAGACACCCCATAACACAGCAAAAACATAACCCATACCCTCTCACCTGCAGACACCCCCAGACCCTGAAAAAACATACCCATACCTCCGCACCTACAGCCACCCCAGATCACAGCAAAACATAGCCATGCCCCTTCCACCTGCAGACAGCCCCCAGATTCAAGTGAAACATACAACCTTACAACATCTCAATTCCAGAATACTCCAACTCCTATAAAGGACAACATCTTCTACCACTTCCTACCATAAGAAGACACACAGGCTTGTTAATCTCCCATGATCACCCCATATCTCCACCCCCGACTGTGTACCTCCCTGTAATCACTCTATGCTGTTAACCTCCATGGGCCTGTACACCTAAATGACAGCAGTATTCTACCTCCTTCCCCTATCGTAAAGCACTCTGTGATACAGTACTCTGACTCGGATTGTATGAAAGGTGTTTGATAAGACTGAATTCCTTCCAAGTTACAACACACACACACGCCTCTCAACACAAGTGCCGCGCAGCAATAGTAGCCAAACCTAGGGCCAGGCCTCGCTCACACTGTGCTGGCGCCGTGAAAATGCCCACCGCTTGTCCATGTCTGTTGCTCAGCAGGCCCACCATTTCAGTTCCCTAGCTGGACATTTCGGTGCGGAACACTGATCATTGCTGGCTCATGCTTGTCTCTCACTCTGCAGGTGACATCTCCTCCCCAGCCCCGCTTGTGTTGATGCTCATAAAATTAAGGAACTGTCCCCACCTCTCTGTTGCCACTAATGTGTCATGCTCTCTAGTCCTGCACTCTCAAACAGTTATAACTCAAATGCATTAATGAGCACATGCTGGGTTGATATCAGTGGAGAGAGGACCAGAGAATTCTTGGGGTGGTGGGTTGGAATTACACTTTCTTGTGGGCACTAACACAAACTGGGAGGGGGGGGTTTGGCAAACATGATGGCTGAGATAAGAGAGGTGGATACATCTCAGCAACAGAGTTCAGTGAAAAATAAAAAAAATGTCTCAAGTGGTCAGAAGGGGTTCAGCCCCCATTCATTGTTCACAAGAGTGGAGTCCTGAGTGCTGCATATTTGCCTATTTAGAACTGCAACGCTGCTCGTAAGAGGCTAGGTGTTTGCGTGAGAACATCAGAGGCAACAATTTGTGCTCCTCTGCCGTGGGCGTTGAAGCCCGAATTGTTCTCCCGACAGCAGGACCTGCACAGCGTGAGAGGCTGTGTAGTGGGTCCTGCTGATTTCCATTGGTTTGAGGTGTGGGGGGGGAGCCGAGACTTGTGAGCTGAGGGCGGGGCAGTGTTTCAGGAATTGAAGCCGCCAGAAGTCAAGAAGCGGCAGAGTGGCATGAGCACCACTCGGTATTGAAAATCTCCCAGCAGATGAAGAGAAAGAAAAGGGCAGGTTTTTCTTTGTGTGCTTCTAAATAGTGCAAAAGATAATTAGTTTGTATTTTACTGTTTAAATTTACTGAGGTAAGGAATAGCCTAGCTGAAGAACATTATTATGGAAGCAGTTTTGTTCTGTTTTTGAATGTTAACTAATTGATTAGTCTTGTTGTTTGAGCAGGCCAGGCAGATATTTTAGGTATTATTCAACTGTGTTTGATTAAATTTTGATATTTAATTATTGTATTTATAGCTTAGGATGTGTAGGGGTTATATGGAAGGATTTAAGGGGGGTTAGGATTACCTATGGGAGCTCACTGCTACATAATTTACGTCCTTCTATCCCCCTTCCAGTGTCAGACACTACTGCCAGATGCTGTTGGGAAGTGGGGATTGGAGGGGGCCGTGCTGATTGTGGACAGTGGGGCCACCCATGTATGGGCGATTGTAAGATAGAGGTTGTTAGGTTCAGAAGGTGCCCTGGGTTACGACGGGCATCTGGGAGAGGCCAGACGTGGTTGGTGCCCATCCCCAGGGAGTCCACCAGACCGAGTGGTCAGGTAACCCGAGGGACTCCAACACCCTCCAATCCCCTGACGGCAGTGCTTTGCAATGCCAGATCGATTAGAAATAAGACGGCAATTATTGCTGCCTTGAATTCTTCAGTCGATCTGGCTTGCATCACGGAGACCTGGGTGGGAGATGATGCGGGCCCTATTTTTGAGGCTGCAGTCCCTCCTGGGTATACCGTGGTGCACTGCCCCAGAGTGGAATGCAGGGGTGGTGGTTAGCTATTTGTTTTAGATCCAGCCTGACCTTCACCGTGCACCCAGTGGGAACTCCAGGTTCCTTTGAATGTGTGGCTATTCGTGGAGGACTCGGCGCGGGCTGCAGACTCTTCCTCATCTATCACCCTTCTGGGCTGATGGGGAATTTCCTGCAGGAGATCACTGAATTCATCCCCGGCGAAACACTGGGATCCCCCAGATGTGTTTTTCTGGGGGATTTCAATGTTTGGGTTGACGATGGGAATCAAAGATGCAGTTACGATTTCTTGCAGATTATGTCCTCCTTAGGATTGATGCAGGCTGTTACTGCACCAACTCATCAGGATGGCCACATGTTGGACCTGGGTGTTCTCACTGGGGCTTGAGATCAGTTATCTCAGGATTGGAGGTTTGTTCAAGCCTGACGGCCTGCATCCATCCTGGAGGGGAATCCAAGCACTCAATGATGTTTAAATGCTACATTGACAAGCATTTAAACTAGCAAAGGGGGGTGGCAGGCCAGCAAGGAGGGTACCTACTTGCTCACCCCCCACAGCTAGCAGTGGAACCAATGAACCAGAGGAGTGGCTATCTCTGCAAAGCAGTGTGCAAAAGATGGAGATTAGTGCCCAAGAGGTGGATAAGCAGAAAAGGGGCAAAATTCAGCAGAAGGGCAGACAGCAAGGAGAACCAGGGATAAATGGCAACCAAGGAAGGGGCTGGAGTAGAACTGTGAAACAGTCTAGGGAGGTCAAATCATGGAAAGCCATGTGTGCAAATGCCAGGAGCCTTAGCAACAAGATGGAAGATCTGAGGCTGTCATGGTGCAGTCAGACCTGGACATTGTGGCCATCACTGAAACCTGGTGTAATGATAACCACGACTGGGAGATGGCCATACCTGGCTACAACATATTCAGAAGAGACAGAGCAAGCAGGAAGGAGGAGGAGTGGCACTGTATGTGAAAATGACATAAGGGCCACAGAGATCCAGGAGGAACAAAATGGGGAGATATTGTGGGTTAAGCTGGAAAGGAAAATGGGGACAGCCATCCCACAGGTGTGGTCTATAGACCACCAGCACAGGAGGAAGAAACAGATAGGGAGCTGATGCTAGCCATCCAAAGGATGGCAGACAAGGGTGAGGTAGTACTGGTTGGAGACTTCAATATTCCAGACGTGGACTGGAGCATCCCAGCAGCAGCATCAACTAGGAGCAGATTTATCCTGGACTCCCTTCAGGGTGCCTTCCTCAAGCAACTGGTCATGGAACCAACTCGGCAGAAGGCAATACTGGACCTTGTGCTCACAAACAGGGACAGTGTGATGGGGGTAACAGTGGGGGAGCACCTGGGAAACAGTGACCACCAGTCATTGTGGTTTGAAATCACAGAAAGAGCAGAACCAAACCACACAAAAACACGTATCCTGGATTTTAGGGGGGAGACTTTGGGAAAATGGGGAGATACTTGAGAGGGCATTAAGGGAATGGGACAGGAATCAGGGTTGAGGAACAGTGGGCAGTATTTAAAATGGGGATTACAAGAACAACAGAGTTATGCATTAAGCAGGTTAGCAAGAGGAAAAGGAAGAGGAGACCATTATGGTTTTCCAAAGAGGTAGCAAAGAAAGTGAAAGCTAAAAAGATTGCATTCAGGCAATACAAAAAGACACAGGCAGAAGGGGATAGGGAGAAGTACCAGGAGAAGCAAAGGGAGGCAGGGAGGTCAGTAAGGGAAGTCAAAGCTCAGACAGAAGAGCACATTGCAAAATCAGTGAGTAGAGGGACAAACCTTTACAGGTACATAAGTGAAAAAGAAAGACAAAGGAAGGGATAGTGAGACTGAAGGGGAGGATGGGGCCACGTGGAGGATGACAACAGTAAAGCTGACATATTGAACAGGTATTTTTGCTCAGTCTTTACTGAGGAAGAGGAGGGTAATGGGTCTGAAGAGAGTACAAGGGTGAGAATGGTGCAGAAATGACACAAGTCCCTTTACACGTAGAAAGGGTCCTGAAGGAACTGAAGTAAAAGAGTTGATAAAGCAATGGGGCCAGATGGGTGCACCCTAGGGTACTTTAAAGAACTAAGAGGTGGTGGCTGAACCTCTGGCTATCCTGTTTAGCCGATCACTGGAAACAGGGGAGGTACCCAAAGACTGGAGGACAGCAGATGTAGTCCCCTTATACAAAAGTGGGAACAAAGAGGAAGCAGGGAACTACAGACCAGTCAGCCTCACCTCGGTAGTGGGGAAGATCATGGAAGCACTACTGAAGGAGAGATTGGTAGAATATCTGGTTGTCAATGGACTACAGGACCCAAGGCAGCATGGTTTCACCAGGGGGAGGTCATGTCAGACCAACCTCATTGAATTTTTTGACTGGGTGACTAGGGAGGTGGATCAGGGGAGGGCGGTGGACATGGCCTATCTGGACTTCAGCAAGGCCTTTGATACTGTGCCACATAGAAGACTATTACACAAATTGGGGAATATAGGTGTGGGCAGGACAGTAGTGTGGTGGGTAGGTAACTGGCTGGGTGGCAGGACACAGAGGGTGGTGGTAAATGGCTGTCACTCCACAGAGGGAAGAGTGACCAGTGGGGTACCACAGGAATCAGTGCTGGGACCGGTCCTATTCAACATCTTCATCAGTGACATTGCGCAGGACCTAGAAGGCAGAATTTCACTGTTCGCTGATGACACAAAGCTCTGTAACAGAGTAGACACACCAGAGGGTGTAGACAGAATGAAAAGGACCTGCAGAAACTTGAAGAATGGTCAGGGGTTTGGCAGTTGAAATTCAATGCAAAGAAGTGCAAGATAATGCATATGGGGCACAAAACCCTGGCACAATATATCAGTTGGGGGTGAGGATATAGCATGCACCAAGCAGGAAAGGGATCTTGGGGTTATCATCTCTGATGACCTCAAGGTAGGGAAGCAGTGTGACAAGGCAGCAGGTAAAGCAAATAGGATGCTGGGATGTATAGGCAGGGCATCACCAGGGAAAAGGGAGGTCATAATTCCGCTATACAAGATGCTAGTGAGGCCCCACCTGAGTACAGTGTACAGTTCTGGAGACCATACCTACGTAAGGACATAGACAGGGTAGAGAAGGTTCAGAGGAGGGCAACAAAGATGGTGCATGGATTGCATCACAAGTCCTATGAAGACAGGTTGAAGGAACTGAACATGTACTCCTGGAGGAGAGGAGGAGAGAGGGATATGATAGAGACATACAAGTATCTTACAGGGAGGAACAGGGTGCAGGAAAACACTAATTTTTAAGCGAAAAAGATGTTCCAGGACTAGAGGGCATGGGATGAAGTTGGAAGGATGACGATTCAGAGGAAACATGAGAAAGAATTTCTTCACAGAATGGGTGGTGGACAAGTGGAACACCCTGCCAGAGGAAGTGGTGGGGGCTGAAACAATCACGGGATTTAAGAATGCATGGGATAGACATAAAGGAATTCTGGAGGTCAGGGGTAAGGGGCAACAGACTTCTAGGAAAACAAACTGAACTTACAAGCTCAAATGGGCAGACTGGGTGGGCCATAGGCCCTTATCTGCTGACACGGTCTATGTATCTATGTATCTATGATTGATCGAGTACTTTGGTCCGATCTTTGCACGGTGCAGTTCATGCTTGGGGCTCCCGCCATAAGCCCTTCCCCTGCTGAGATGATTAGCTGTCACCCTTTATGGGGTTTGACCCCTGAGGGTTTTCTGGCGGCAGCTAAATTGTCTAGTGTGGGTGCTGCATGCGTCCGAGTTGTTGGGGTTGACACCTATAATAGGGTGTTATCTGACACCATCAACTTCCTCACACCTGTCCGTGTACGACCCAGAACTTCATACCTGAGGTCCCCATGGTTTGACGGGGATCTCAGGGAGATGAAGAAGACAGGTCAGAGATTAGAGCGCTGCTGGAGAAGGTCCTGCCTGGAGGCGGACAAACTGGTCCTGCGTATGTACTATGGTGCATACCAGGAGGCAATCAACTGTAAGAAGGCAGTGTTCCTGTCCAGGGAGATTGCTGCCGGGAAAAAACGACGAGCTTTACTCTTCCGGGCTGTAGATAGGCTTCTCCATCCTGCTTGTCTGCAGCCTGGGAGGGTTTTTTCTAATACAGATTGTGAGGAGTTTGCTCGGTTTTTCTCAGACAGGGTGTCCTCGATCCGGCGGGTGTCTTCTTCAGCCAGTAATGTTATAGCTGACAATGGTCGCCTTATGTGTTCTGAGTGCACTCCACCTAGTTGGGGGGAGTTTAGACCAGTGGAGGTTAGTGAGGTGGCAGTCAACCCGAAGCATACCTTTTCTGAACTGGACCCGGTGCCAACGCGTTTCTTAATGAAATGCGTTGACTCTGTTGGCCCGGTGTTTGCCTTGATTGTACGGTGCTCCCTATCTGAGGGGGTCTTTCCAGATGCCTTGAAGGAGGCTCTGGTGAGACCCCTCTTAAAGAAATCATCTTTGGGCCCGGAGATCAAGGCAAATTACCGTCCTATATCCAACCTTCCATTTTTGGGGAAGGTGGTGGAGAAGGTGATAGCGCTTCAGTTGGAAGAGCATCTCGTGACTCACGAGTTGTATGAACCCTTCCAGTCGGCATTTCAGGCTAGACATAGCACAGAAACTGCGCTTGTTCGGGTGCAGAATGATCTCCTCAGGGCTAGAGATTGGGGGGCAGGACAATTCTTGTTCTCCTTGATCTCTCTTCAGCATTTGACGCTGTGGACCATTGTGTGTTGCTTGTCCGCCTTAGGGAGTTATGCGGACTCACCGGTATTGTCATCAACTGGTTTGAGTTCTTTCTTACCAACAGGAGGCAACGGGTTATGATGGGAAATTCTTCATCTACACCCAGTCTCCTTTTTTGAGGAGTCCCTCAGGGATCGGTACTGGCCCCAATGTTGTTCGCAGTGTACATGCTGCCCCTGGGAGGGATCATTAGGAAGTATGGTCTGAGTTTTCATTGTTACACCGATGATACTCAGTTATATCTGTCCTTTGCCCCAGGAACATCCAACACAGTGGATGTGCTTAATATCTGTCTGGCCGAGATTAACGACTGGATGGCCTCCAGCTGGTTGCGACTGAACCCTGACAAGACGGAGGTATTGGTAGTGGAGTCAAACAGAGTTCGTGTTAGGATGGCCTCTGACTCAGAAACTGGACTTATTCTTGGAGCTGTGTCATTGAAGGCCTCCTCTTGGGTGCAAAATCTTGGAGTGATTCTGGACAGGAACTTAACCATGGAGGCTCAAATATCCTCCACGGTTCGTACCTGTTTTTTCCATCTCAGAAATATTGCCAGGATTAAGCCCCTTGTTCCACCTCTGGACTCCCTACCTTGATACATGCCTTAGTCACATCTAGGCTAGACTACTGTAATGCACTCTGTCACAGGGGGATCTCTCCGCAGACTGCAGCTGGTGCAAAATGCAGTTGCCCGGTTATTGACTGGGCAGCAAAAATTCTGCCATATTACACCGGTATTGTGTGAATTGCACTGGCTGCCAGTCAGGTGGAGAATCCTCTTTAAGGTGGGTCTTCTCACCTGTAAGGCCCTACACGAGCAGGGCCCTGGTTATCTGTTGGACCTTCTGATACTTGCCCTCTCTACCCACCCTCTTCGATCTTCTAGTGGTGGCTTCTGACCATTCCCAGAATGAGGCTTAAATTAGCTGGCTGATAGAGCCTTTAGTGTTGCAGCCCCATTCTGTGGAATTCATTGCCAGCTCAGGTCAGGGAAGCCCCCACTGTGGATATTTTTAAGGCCCATTTGAAGACATTCCTTTTTTTCCCCCAAGCTTTTGATGTTTAGATCAG
The DNA here is from genome assembly GCA_016271365.2 of Neoceratodus forsteri. NCBI lineage: Eukaryota > Metazoa > Chordata > Ceratodontiformes > Ceratodontidae > Neoceratodus > Neoceratodus forsteri. The sequence continues at coordinate 345,813,648 of CM028138.1, read as the reverse complement.
AATTTATTATAGAGTTTGAGATTTTATTGGAGTTATTTATTTTTATTGTTGTATAAAAAATTTTTTGTGTTGTTCTGCGTTTGTGTTTCTAAATGCTGTTTTACAAATTTGTACGGCGCCCAGAGCCTCCGGGATTGGGCATCTTTTAAATAAATTTTGCCTTGCCTTCAGTGCCTGTTTTACTCCCATAGCTGGGGCCTATGTCAGCAGCAGAGAAAGGCAATGTTAATGCCACTTTATAAGGCACTGGTCAGACCATATCTAGAGCACTGGTAGACAGTTCTGCACTTCAAAAAGGACATGAAGGCACTGGAGGAGGCACAAGATAGCTGTACATAAAAAGACAAAGAATCTCAGCACAAGAGCACGGAATCAAGAGTTACTCAAAAGGGCATTGGTGAAAACTAGGTTTCAAAGAAATACAAAATCACACATATCCTCCCAATAATGCAAAGCATTATGGGATGTACATACAAATCACCATGAACATTTAGATTGATTCTGCTTTAAGCAGGAGTACATGGTGCCACAATGCTTTGCATTTTTGGGGCACAGTATGTGTGATTTTGTAGTTCTTTGAAACCAGCCAGGTTTTGTTACCAATGACCTTTTTAGGTAATTCTTGCCTCAGTGCTTTTGTGCAGAGGTGCTTTGTTTTTATAGTTTGCTTTCCTATTTTGGGCTCACTATCACCCAAGCCTGTAAGACCACATAAGGTCTGGTTCATTTTCCCCCAGGCTGAGATACAGGTGAGGAACACCAATGATTCCTAAGAAGGATGAAACGTGCCAGTGGCATCTGTTCACAGCCTTTGCAAATTGTGTGAGAGGAGCATTTGGCAACATCAGCTCCCTACTTAATGGAGAACTGTATTTACCCCCCCAAAAAAAAAATCTCACCCCGATTAGGCTTTTCACAAGAATTTTAAGTGTTTGAACTTACTTTCTTTTATTTTTGTAAACTCTATGATCATGCAACATGCGGGAGCATGATGGAAGCATGAAGTGCCATCTCATGTTATAGTGCAGCACTGCACAGCTCACTTGTATTGAGAAGCATATAAGCAAGCAGTGCAGCACTGCACAGCAGCAGGAGATGGCACCATGCATTACTACATCCCATGATGCTTTGCATTATTGGCATGTGTGTGATTTTATAGTTGCACATAGCTAAAGAAAGTTCATCAGAAATGAAATGCAGCTGAAGGATCGGAGGATTTTAAACCCTGGAGCAAAGGAGAATAATGGGTTATTTCATTGAGGTTTTCAGAGACTTAAAAGTGTAGCACAGGATTAGGTTAAAGCAGTGGTTCCCAAATGGTGAGACCAGCCTCTCAAGGAATGCCCCCAAACTGTTTCAAGGAAGGCCCAGTCAAGTTTGAGAATGTACTGTATTTTAAGTTTTGGATATTTTGTGTCAAAGGATGAAACAAACTAAATACAAATAACAACAGGTGAATTTCTTTACTTACGCACAACTCTGTGACCCGGAAGGGACCATTGAGCCAAAGCTTGTTTAAAGGTGTGCATTTATATGTAAACTGGTGACTGGGAAAGGTACACTGAGTCCAGGCTTGTTTGTACAGTAGTTTATGTAAGCACTAAGCCACGATGAAGGTGGCATCTAATGGGGAATTACTGCATGTTTTTTTTGGGGGGGGCGTTGTGGCACGAGGCCAAAGGCTGAGTGCCTACAATCACCAACCATGCATCAATTCCCATTAAATGTCATTGAGTGGCTTAATGCACTCGTAATGGCTATTGTGGAGCTTTTACTTTATATGTGTATGTTATGCTGGGAAATAAAGAATGTAGACATGTTGCACTGTTCCAATAAGTTTACTGCACTTTTGGAACTTCCGTGATAGTTAGACACATTTAGTAATATCATTATGTGGTTAAAACAAGTTTAGATACACTGAAACAGATAGGTTTGTTAAGCATGTATGTTCACTTTTGAGAAAAATTTATACAGCTATTTTTTTTCATAGCCAGTCCTGGAGGTCTACGCTTTCAGAACATCCTTCCATTACCTGTAGCTCCAAGTTATTTGCATGTCGTCTCTCCTTTGTTTTGTGTTGGTCGCTTCTGTTCGAGTCACATCCCGTTTCTGGAATTACGATTTGTCTCGGTGATGCCGCTGTAACCATGATAGAGATCAGGATTTGGGCAAGTGGATGCATCCACAGTAGCCAGTTCTACTTCACTTGCCGTTATGTGCTGCAGTGTTATTTTTTAGTGCGTGGATGTTTTCAGTACTCCTCTTTGGAGGCAGCATTGCTAAGTTAATGCCGTCTCAAAGTTGGTCATCTGATGACTTTCCTCCAATGATTTGTCTTGATTTCAGTGGTAGTAGTTTTGCCATGTTACAAAAGCAAATTAGTGACTGGGAAAGGCACATAGAGTCAAAGCTCATTTCTGCAGTAGTTGTTTATATGTAAATTGTTGACTGCAAAAGACACACCGAGCCAATGCTTGTTTTCACGTATCACCTGAGGTAAGGGTACAGAAAGCTGCTTAACAGGGTAAGAAGGGGAGAGAGATGAAGTGGCTAGGTTAATTGTTCCAGACAGAGGGGAAGTAGAGTGACAATGGCCTAAGAGTCAGAAAAGTGGAGTGACAAGGTTAACCTGGGATGTGAGGTTGGGGGTGGAGACCAATAAATTGAATAAAAAGAGAATATACTCATTCAGCTTTATTATTTTCACTTTATTCCTAGTGTACTGTGCAAAGTATGATTTTTTTTTTCTGTGGGAGGCCCAAGGTTTTTCAAAATTTGAGAAATCTTTTCCATGGCTTGGGGAAGGCTCACTATCACAAAGTGTGAAAACTGATTTTTTATTTTATTTATTTATTGAAATCTTGGATACACCTGTGAGCAGATGCTCATTGAGAGGTTCCATGTCATGTACATAAACAATGCAAGGAATTCTGGACAATATACAGATAAAACATTGAGTACAGCAAACAGATAACATGAGGGTACATAAATCCAAGCAAAACCAGTAATCATGCAATGTGCAAAGTAAGCGTGCATCAGAAGGGAAGAAGGGAAGGTAGACAGGACAGTGTGGACAGAGGGTGAGCTGGGATAAAGGGTTGGAGATGGAGCCAAGTGCCACAGTTTGCCTATCCCAGGGATAGGGGCTGGGAAGTGCTGAGGCCAGTCAGTGGGTGCATAGGATGACACAGCAGTGGCACCTGCAGGTACTCATTTGAATAAGATGTTGGTGCAGTTTAAGTTTGAAGGGTCCAAGCGTAGCAGTGCCAGAGATATCCAGTGGTAGTGTGTTTTTCCAGAGCTGGGTTCTCTGTGGGTAAAGTAATAGGTTTGTAGTGGCAGGGTCCAGGAAAAGGGGCCACCCTTTGAAAATGAATGCAGAAATATTCCAAAATGATTTCTGGCAAAGTTTTTACTCGGCAGATATTAAGAGTTTGGAACATGTACATAGAGACATTTAAATATACGAGGGTTATAAATAAGGTTAACGTTCAGGAACTTTTCCAATTGGAAGCGGGAGACCAAGAGGGCATGACATGAGACTGAAGGAAGGCAGGTTCAGGAGTAATACAAGGAAGTTCTTCTTTACAGAGAGGGTGATGGACCCATGGAATAGCCTACCCAAAGAGGCAGTGGGGGCCAAAATTATGCGAGTTCTAAAACACATAGGATAGACATAAAGGTAGCATACGGAAAGAAGGGGAGGAATAGCACCAGGTAGGTTCTTAGGCAGACCAGATGGACCTTGGAGCCCCCATCTGCTGTCACTTTCTATGTTTCTATGATTTGATGTGCATGGATTACTAAAAGTACAGACTGGATACATTTCTAGGGGCATCACTTCAGGGTACTGTTGGTGTAACCGGCCAGTTCCTGGGGTTACTAGAATCCCATCAGTTTTAGATCAGGCAGATAGGTGGGCGGTGTTCAGAGAGATTAAATGCTCTCTGTAAACATTATCATTTGCCTGGCTCTGCTGAGCAGAAGATAAGGTAATGCTGTTCGGAACTTCGCAGCAGCATAAGCCACATCTTGGCTAACAGCTGTGCTGGAGCTGTCAGGATGCGTCTGTGAACTTGGAGTTTGTAGTGAGAGGTCCAGGGGCAAGAGCTGGCCTGCTGCCACTCTTGTTTAAGAGGGAAGGACCCTCTGATTCTGTTTCTGCCATAGAACAGTAATCCAAAGGCTGGTTTCCTGGAAGTGGTAGCTACCAGATCCTGTGGAGCCCCAGGCGGGGTGGTGAAGATTCTTTACAATGTAAAAGGAATGGGACTGAAGGTTTAGTAAGTGATTTGGGGAAACCCCCAATTGACTGTAAGAGTTATCAGCACTACCCAATTTGTAGAGATCTGCCAGTACAAGTTAAAGAAATGGACTTGTGTGGAAAAGTATTCAAGAAATGTTTTCTGGTGCCTTGTCAGATACTTGGTGCCATGGACCCTTAGGAACAAAGTGTATGAAATGTGTCTGTAATGGGAGGTTTTCTGATGCTTGTCACACACAGCTGCCATGGACCATAGCACGTTTGTGAAGCAGGATGTCTCTAGCACAGCCCAGTGGGGCTGGAGAATCCAGGATATCTCTAGCAATCCAGTGTGGATGGAGACTCCAGAACTGTCCTAAAGTAATGGCAGAGATGATCCAGTTTGTAGCCTGAGTGAGTAGCCCCTCATTCTAAGCACAGATGGATCTAACTGGTTACTTAGAGGAAAATGTGTTTAGGTGTTAACACGGGTCACCTAGTTGCTTTAAAGTATGCCAGTAATCCCGAAATAGGACTGGTAGCAGATTTTGTAAGTTCAAGGTCCCTGAAAGATGGGCTGGGCAGCAGCATTTTGTAAGTCCCAAGGTCCCTGAAATAGGGATGGTGGTAACCTGTAGAAGTCTGGTAATCCTGAAAGAAGGCTGGAAATGAAAATGAGTATGGAAAGAGAACCTTTGCCTGCAGAAAGTTTTGGAAATGTTTTGCAGCAAATGTGTCATCTGTCATGTACAGTGCAAACCCTGGGGGCCCACCTTTATTCACTGTTAACCTTGTGTCAGGAATAAAATGCCATACAGTAACATCCCAAATTCCTGGTTGTGGACAGTCCACCTTTGAGTACATAGAAGTTGACGGCAGATAAGGACTGCAAGGCCCATCCAGTCTGCCCATTTATTTTCTACCTTATGAATGTGCCAGTGGTCTTTGCTCTGTCAATGGCCTATCTATTCATACTCATCTGTATTGCTCCTTATGCCTATTCCATGCCTGTTTGAAGCCCTGCACTGTATTCATTTCCACCACTTGTAGGTAGGCTGTTCCATGCATCCACCACCCTTTCTGTGAAAAAGAACTTCCTACATTACCCTTAATCAGCCTCCTCTAATCTCACACTGTGTCCTCTTGTCCCGCTATTTTTCTTATATTGAAACATGTTAGACTCTTTTCACCTTGTTAATGCCCTTAAGGTGTTTGAATGTTTCAATCATATCACCTCTCTCCCTCCTTTGCTCGAGGGCATACATATTGAGTTCAGTTAATCTATCCTCATGGGTTTTCTGATGCAGTCCCTGCACCATTTTGGTTGCCCTTCTCTGGACTGCCTCAATTTGGTTAATGTCCTTGTGAAGATGTGGCCTTCAGTGCTGCATGAAGTACTCCAGATGGGGCCTAACCAGTGTCTTGTAAAGAGGGATTATTACCTCCCTCTTACGACTTGTGATACCCCTACTAATACAACCCAACATCCCTCTAGCCTTACCTACTGCTTTAGTGGTCTGCTTGGATGATTTCAGGTCATCGGTGGTGATGGCCCAAGCTCTCTTCCTTGTGACTGCCAGCAACTCTTCTTCGGCCTATAGGTGGCTTCAGGGTTTCTCTTCCTGTGTGCATGATCTTGCACTCTTTTTGCGTTAAACCCCAGTTGCCACTCTTCTGACCATTTTGCTAGTTTATCCAGATCTCTTCTCATTCTGCCCACCCCATCTGGATCATCTACTCTGTTGCAGATCTTGGTGTCATCTGCAAACAGGCAAACCTTATCCTCCAGTCCATCTGCAATGTCACTGATGAAGATATTGGAGGACTGGCCCCAGGACTGATCCCTGAGGTACCCCACTTGTGACTTGCATCTCTTCTGACTGTATACCATTTACCACCACTCTGCTTTCTGCCCGTCAACCAGTTTTCCACCCAGTTGACCAACGCCTGACCCACCCAGCCCACCCAGCTTATTAATTTCTATGTGGAACAGTATCGAAAGCTTTGCTGAAGTCAAGGTAGGCAACATCAACTGCCCCTTGGTCCACCACTCTGGTTATCCAGTCAAAGAAATCTAGGAGATTAGTTTGAGGACCTTCCTTTGTAAACCCATGCTGTCTTGGATCCTGTGCTCCTATGGATTCCAGGTGTTGCACTATCCTTTCCTTAAGGAGTGTCTCCATAATCTTGCCCACTACTGAGTAAGACTGACTGGTCTGTAGTTCCCAGACTCTCCTCCTGTTAACACTCTTGTGGAGCGGGATCACATGAGCCCTTCTCTAGTCTTCTGGGACCTCTCCTGTGCCAGAGACTCACTAAACAGTTCTGATAATGGCTCTGCTAGTTCCACCTTAGCTCTTTTAGTACCCTGGGATGTATGCCATCACGACCCATTGCCTTATCCACCCTGAGCTTATCGAGGCTCTTGTAGGACCCTTTCTTTTATGAAGGGACTAGTTCACACCTCCCTCCCTGTGTCCATACCCTCTGGACTTTCTCCTTTCACTCATGTATCTATAGAAGTCTTGTCACCTTCTTTTACTGTTCCTGCTAGTGTTTCCTCAGTTTGGGCCTTTGCCTGCCTTACTGCCTTCCCTGCTTCCCTTAGGGAAGTTTGGTCTGCCTCCCTATCTTCATCCTGCTGCATTCTCTTATATTTCCTGAAGGCCAGCCTTTTGGCTCTGACCTCTTCTGCTACTGTGTTTGAGAACCAAAGTGGTTTCCTTCTTCTTTTGCACTTCCTTTTCTCACTAACACAATGGGATGTTGCTTTAAGTATTGCATCTTTAATGCTTGCCCACTTTGCCTGTACCCCCTCACCTGTATTTCTTTTTGCCAGGGCTAGCTTAACTCTGTTGGCCATCTTATCAAAGTCAGCCCCTCTGAAGGCCCATATTTTTGCCTTGGAATGGGATGATTTTGTTCTACTGGCCAAATTGAACCATACCATGTGATGGTCACTGGCACCCAGGTGACCTACTTGGAGACCTGTGATCCTTTCCCTGTTAGTCAGTACTAGATCTAGAATAGCCCTGTCTCTTGTGGGCTGTTGTATCAGTTTGAGTACCCGAGTGATGTTTTGGGGGGTCCTCGGATAGGAGGCACAGCATAGTCCTGGCCCATCTCCCAGACTCTTAAAATAGAAATGTTATTTTGTGCACTGCCCCCCCAACCTCTGAGATGCCTGAGCCAAGCATTTACCTAATGCCAGGGTGGTACTTATTTTCTGCCAACTTGTGGTTTGTTGCATTTACTGTGTAACAAGTGGGGTCCTGGTTGCAAGATGGGGTTCTTGGCAGAGCAGTAGTGGTTACATTAGAATACGACAAGAGAGACACACACAATGAGCCAGTGGTCTCACTCTGTCTTGCTTCACCTATGAAACCCTCGCCTTTCCATTCTAACAACATCTAGACTCTTCTGATGGAGAAGTACTAAACCTCAGTAATTAGCACAGATCTTGTGCTGCAGTCTTTATTTTAGCATTTTCCATGGCTCCTAAAGTTCATCCACAACCTCCTGTACAGGTGACCAGAGTTTGCAAACAGACTCAGTGAGCAACATCAGGGAGAACCCATGGACTAGAGTAGCTACCACCTGACAATGCACTCCACCTGGAGAAGGCTGGCAGCTGGATCTGGTGCCACATTAATATCTGTGGGAGAGCCAGGGAGCTTGCTTCCCCTGCAGGGTGTTGTGAACACACAGTGTCAAAATAACAACTGCTCACACCAGTGAGTAGAGAGAGGAACAGGAGGAAACACAAACACAGGGAGAAAACAGCTAGCCACCACAGGAATGACAGCTCCATCCCGATACAGGTTATATCCTTGAGTTGCAGTATACCCCTGTAAGGCAGGTGGCTGGTTAAGCTAGAAAAACCTATATGGCAAAACTTTCATCCACAACCCTGCTTTCCCATTGAGATTTGTTCCACAGAATGTAGGAGTGATTCATTGTACAACAAAATACTAATCGTGTTTGAATAGCATCTTTCAGGCAACAGTATCTCAAGAAACTTCAAGGCGATGACCAAGCAAACAAGCAGTGATGTGAGGAAAATAATGGCTGTGTCTCTCGACTGCAAAAGATTTCAGACCTATTTCAATTGCTGCATTAGCCTAAACTTTTGCTCAACTAATTTTTTGAAAATGCTTTAAAACACATTTTCTTAAAAGTATATTTTATATATATATATATATTATATATATATACACATACTACCTGTGTTAAATCTTTGGCTGCCTAGCTGCTTTTGCAGTGAGTTAAGTCTCAAAATACCACAGTTATAATAATTAAGACAACAGATTTGTATTATAGACAGATATAATATAATGTCAGTTGACTTCTCAATCACATAAATATGTATCAACTTTCAATAATAATGGATACAAATTGTTACATCATCTTCATATATAATCTTTATATAAACATAGTTAAACACGAGCTGTAAAGTGCAAACAATACATGGAAATAAACTACCCAAAAACAAAACAATAGTAACATTGAAAAGATGCTTTCCAAACCCCTCGTCACACATGTCAGCCATGTTCAATGTACAATATAAGCATTTCATGAAGCAGTGATGTTACATTTTCCTTGAACACTTGACAACACAATATATTTCTCTTTGTGAGAAAAGGACCGATACACCAACTCTGTGTCAGGTAATTACTTCACAGTGTAGTAATCAGATTTGAATGGTGCTCTTACTACCTGCTTAAATTTTTACTTTTGCCTGGACAACCATCAGTACAAAGCCGGTCATATTTATTTTTCTTCTAACACTGACCAATACAATCTATTTATTTTATAATATAAAAGATTAATGAATCAGAGCTTTGTCTGGTAGTTATTCCAGTGTATTAATGAGAGTTTAAGGGTGCTTGTCATACTGTCAGACTACACTTGAACCCATCAGTAAAAAATACATGGTGTTCTTTTTGCCTTGAGCACTGGCCAGTACAATACATCTCTTGGCAAAATAAAAGTATTAATAAACCACATCTTTATCAGGTAATTATTCCACAGTGTATTAATCAGATTTTAAGGGTTCCTATCCTACCTTCTTAGATATTTCACAAAGCAGAGACTATGTACCTGGTTTTCCTAATTTAACTTTGATAATGGCCTGTAGAAGTCAGTGCTCATTATTTATGAATTTGACACTTACTTTTAGCTATAGTTCTTGTAATTGAGAGTAGTTTATGTATTTAGCTGTAAAGCTATACCCAAGTGCTATTCTAATTTCTAGCACATGATTGACAATTGAAATTCCGGAACAATCTTTTCTCATCTTTCCACTTTGGTTAGGCTCATAGGCTGGTCTGCAGCCCACAGCCTGAACAAACGGTTGCTACATATCTCCAATGGTTGATCTATCTCTGTTCACAGATGGTCCATGGCTGCTAACTAGGGTTCACATGTTTTTTCAGAGGGGCCTGAAACAGTTTGGTTAAGACTTAAATCAAAATATACTTTGGCTTTTTTCCTCAACAAATATATTTTGCTTAATGCCTCATGTCAGAAGAGTACAGAATCAAAAATTGAGCAAATCAGACATGCCTGTATCCTTATTGTCTGTTGACCATCTCAGAAGGAGATTTAATTTTTATAATCACTACACCTGCAAACTCCAGAGATGCTTGTATGTCATGAACTACCTGTTCTTTTCAATCATTTTAACTTCATTTATTTCCCTTACAGCTATACCAAGATTGTCAGCGAATATGTTTGGCAGTTAAGAAGGTTGCTTTTACTGCAACTTTAAGAGATCTATATACAAGTTAAGCATTGTATATAAATACAACTACTAAATAAATATAGGTTACTATTCTTGCTTTTAGGAAGTGGTTATACAAGACATACAATTACATTTGCTACCAATCAAGGGATTATTTTATGCTTGAACATGTAGCAATGTTAGTACACCTTGATAAGTTATCCAAGCAAGCAGGCTCTTCATAGCCCATTATTTATTTTATCTCTAACTTTAAAAAAAATGATTCGTACAAAACAAACATTTTGATTGGTCAAAATTGCTCACAAGACCATGCATTATTTCACATCACTGCATGGTTCAGCTTATACTTTCGTTTTTTTTTTTTTTTTTTTAAACTATTAGAACCATTTAATAAGCTCAATAACTCACTCCAGGGTATGGGTTGTGATGAATTCTGCACAACACATTGCTTACATAAACACCAGATATTAATGTGTTTTCTTTTGTTTATAATTCCTATTTATGCCTTCACTCTGTGCGTGTCCAATCTCCTTCTGGTCCCCCAAGGCTAGCATCTGTCCCCCTTACCTAACCAACGTGAAGTGCCATACTCCATGGAGTTTGGCTTACCCCTAGGTAGGACGAGAGGTGAGGGACCTTGCCTCAAGCATGTGTAGTGTCATCCGCTTGCAAGCTCATGGGTATAGGCAGGGAGATCTGACGGAACCAGGGGACCATCATCAGGCACAGGGTACCTTTTTCCAGTTCTCAATCCCAGCTCTCAGGAGTTGCACGTGCGAGGACTGCAGGTGTGCATACATGGAAGCACAAGTCACATGCAGCCAGCCCAGCTCCTCCCCTCCCTGGTCTTGCAGAGCCCTACCATCCCCTGCATCCGGGAGACAGTGTAGCAGCGGCAGATGGGAACCTCCCAGCCCAGGGAAGGAGAGTGTCCTCTGGGATACTCAATTCTTCCCCCAGCTGATCCCCAGTAACTTGAGCCTGTTACCGAATCTGGGTCACTGGTGTTCGAGTGGTAATGCTACTACTGCACTGATGGACTGGCTTATCAAACCATTTTCTTTTCATGAAATGAAACCACCGATAGTTTACTTTCAGCACTGGACTTCTTTAAATAAAACCAACGTTTATTGCAGAATGCCAGAAATAACAGAGCATTAAGGAAGAATAAAGAAAATGGTGTTTTTGCCATAGGTTTGAGGGAAAGGAATCACAGCTTCCATGCTTTCATTTGGCAAGGGACCAAAAATGTACAGTACCAAAGAATACACTAAGAAAAATGGTCTTTAAAGCAACATATAATTCCTGTACCTTCTGCAGTCTTAAGGAAAAATTCATATGGGCCCTTGTAAATCACATCTCCATGGAAGTCACTATCGACATGCTACATATCCAGAAGAAATCTAGCAAGAAATGAACCCCACAGAGTTATCATGAAAACCCATCCTATCTAAATTTTGAAGTAGGTTTTGTTGACTTTCAGTTCTTGGGGTTGATAATGCTAGTGCTCAAACAATTTTGTCCCGGAGGTTGCAGGCTCAAATACCTGCCCCATTAGTTAAGAAAAAGTTACCACCTCCAAAAAAAAATTGCAGTATTTTTTCTTTCGTGTTCAATGATGTTGATGTGATCCATAGAATTTGATAGCATTACTATGCCCAGCCTAAGCTGTGAAATTGTTCAGTCACAGAAGATATGAATGAGAAACAAATTCTCAATAGCTTCACTTGCAAATTAACAACAGATATATTTATCAGAAAGCCTATGTGATTAGAGAATAAAACCACTTGCATTTCCAGCTGAAAATACATGTTTTAGATCACAGCTCCCTAATTAACCCCTACACAAATTGTCCGTCTGGTTGCTAACATGCATGTCCCTACATTCTGAAAGGGATTTTTTTGTTTGTTTTTTGTAACAGAATTGCAAATGACACTGTTTCCAAGCTGTATGCTATATAGACATGAGAAGGCATCATTAACTGCACATGGTATGGCACATTTGGGTTGTTTATGACTTGGCATTCTCAGGTAGTCTGAGACAACACCATTGGTAAGATTATGGCACCTTTGGACCATCCATGATATGACACCACTAGACCGTCTGTGACATGATACCAAACTGTCCATGAGTGAGTACTATTAGACTGTCCATGACATACTACTATCAAACTGGATAATGTCATGGCACCATCTTGCTGTCCATTATAAGGCACAGTTGGGCTGTCCATAAGAAGACAATAGCATTGTACATGACAAAACACATTAGGAAAGTCCATGAGAAGGATTCAGATTATACATGACAATGTACAGTTAGATATCCATAAGAGAACATGGTAAGACTGTCCATGAGAAGGAATTATGTATGATCCATAAGAAGAGTCAGACAATGCATAGACAGCATATCTAGGCTCTCCATGAGATGGCACAGATGTCTTGTCTAGAAGCTAGCACAACTGCCCATGACATGGTGCACCATAGGACAGTCCACAAAAATGCAGTTAGTTAGATGGCCACAAAAAGCATCAGACTCTTTTAGGCTTAGCACCACTACATTGTCAATGGAACAAACAGTCCAACTGTCAATATGGTTATTGTGGAAGTGCCATAGGTTTGATAGTCTTCTCTATTCTTGAATGACTGAATAAACTGAAGTGAACACAATTACACAGCATGATACAGAATACAGTGATTAAATCAAAAATCTGAGCAACTAGAACTCAATTAAATTTTACAGAATTCAGTCTTTAATAACAAGCCATCTCTGAGAAGCAATGACTCACGCCTCATTAGTTGCCAGAAGGTTACAATAAAATGTACTTAGAGTCTCAGCGTGATGGCTCATTTTGTTTATGTTCCTTGTGTGAATCTTTACAACATATAAATAAAAGCAATTAAGATATTTCATCAGATTTTCATCAGATGCAATTAAGGGGTTTACCCCAAAATGTACCTTGCCTAAATCAAGCAGGATAGTAGCATAATCTTTAGACACGCATGTAAAATGTTTCAGCACAGAAACGAACTTGCAATGATTTAATCTGAAGACATTTCTCTCTGTCACACTCTCTTCCTTGGTCTGTATCGCTCGCTTGCTCAGTCAGTCACTCAGTCAGGGCCTCTGGACTGGGCAGATGTTATATCTCAATTCGATGGCATGAATGGATTCACAGCAGTTAGTCATACTGCATGCTATTTACAATTACAGAGCTTAGTTTGTACTGCAGAGGTAAACAAAGGCAGCTTGCACAGCTAGAATTGTAAACATACCTGTCACAAAGGAGATATTTTGCTGTCGAGCTAACAGTCAAAATAAGACAGGGAGAAGGGTGAGTGAAGGACAATAAGGGTAGGGTAGAAATACTGAATGACAACTTCTGTTCCGTATTCACAAGGGAGAAAGAAGGTCCATTAACTGAAGGGGGAATGACCCATAGACCAAAACCCGAAAGGGGGAGCAGAAATAAGCATGTAACTGATAGCTGCCGAAAAGGTGCTCAGTGGGCTCAGGACCCTATAGGTAAACAAGTCTCTGCGGCCAGAGAGACCACACCATAGGGAGTTAATGGAGATGGGGCAAGTGCTGGCTGGGCCCATAGCAGATGTCTACAGCTGCTCCCCAGAGTCAAGAGAGGCATCTGTAGACTGGAGGGAGGAAGATGTTGTGCCCCTGCACAAAAAAAGGAGAATGGGACGAGCCAGGAGACTATGGCCAGTCAGTCTGATCTCAGTAGTGGGCATACTGCTGCAATCTATCATTAAGGAGAGGCTAGTAAAGTTCCTGGTAGCAAATGGGCTACAGCACAGAAGGCAACATGGGTGTGTGGAAGACAGAGCCAGTTAGACAAACCTGACTTGACTTCTTCAACCAGGTGACAAAGGCTGTTGGTAAAGGACAGACATCGAACATTCTGTATCTGGACTAGGCAAACTGGAATCTGTGTAGAGAAAGGTGACTAAGATGGGCAAGCATGGCAGGTTGTATAAGCAGACTAGAGAGCCTCCATATGTACTCATTGGAAGTCAGGAGGGAGAGGTTGGACATGATCTAGTCATAGGGTACATGCAAGGAATAAAGTGTACACTAGTAAACTGTTCAGTAACGGTGGCAACAATAATACCCAGGGACAACAACAGGAAATTGGTGGTGGTTATTTGGGGGGGGGGAGGGGTGCTTAAGAAGGATATCAAAAAGTACTTTTTTACATTGTGAGTAGTGGAAATGCCCAACTAAGTAGTCAATTGGAATACAGTGTGGGGATTCAAAAGAGGATGGAACAGGCACAGTAGAATGATTAAGTGCACTGGGGAGGATGGAATGGGGGTAGGGCTGACATTGACCTTTAAGGTCTACAGAACTACCTCACCCAGGTGGACAACAGGCAGACTGGACAGACTGTGGGGCCTTCTGCAGTCCATCTTTTATGTTTCTAATACTGCTAAGATTATTCTTATTGCCTGAAATGGAATACTTCCTCCGCTCCTTTTCAAGATTTGCAGGATAGGTAAATCTTAACGTATCAGATCCAGGCCAGTCTGATGGCAGTGTAGACTAGTGGTTTGCATACAGGGCTGCGAATTAAGAGACCTGTGTTAAAATTCCACCAAAGTCGTTTACCCACAGGCCTGTATGTCTGAATGAGTAACTCAGTCTCCCAGTGCTTTAATTCACCCAGATGTAACATGAGATGAAGCAGGACAGACCCCACTTCAAGTTAGATATTACAGCTCAGCTGGGTGAGGGAATTCAACAATAGAATACAAATACCTTAAACCGCTCCTTATTTAAGGCCCCATTTGCAATGCTACGCTACATTCAGATTTGATAGCCATGTCAGCCTGGACTGCATCCATGTGGCTGCCATCGCATTCTCAATGTTGCTACAAGCAATATACATGTCGCGTAAACCTGCATGCGAATGGAGTCTCTCTCAAACAGAACCATCATCCTGTGCCAGTACTCCTATTTTGAAAGTCCCCAAAGAGTCATGATGGGCCATAAGAAAGCAGAAGTTACAACAGGTGAAACTGTTATATGTCTGTTTGAATTTTGCTGAAATTATATATTTTTTTTTTAAATGATTAAATCTGATTAAGCTCTTTTCAGTTGGCTATGGGAGTATTTTTTCAAGAAAGACTAAACAACTGAACAAATTAGAAAAGAAGATATGGTGGTAATCTGTGGGACAGTCCACTTCTCTGCATAGGTAGGGGACACTTTAGAGAGTTCCAGTGGGAAGGCAACTATCCAGCCTCTCTCTACACCCAGCGCTACCCCTCCAATGCCTCATGGTTCCTACAGCCATGCATGAAGCCAGCTTTGAGATGAAGCTGAAGCTGACCACCAAGGACAGCAGGGATCAGTAAGAAACCTCACAGCAATATAGAATTTGATAGCAGATAAGGACTGATAGGCCCATCCAGTCTGCTTTTTTTCCCTACCTACTAAAAATGCCAGAGATCCTACTTCATCTATGGTTTTACCTCCTCTTTTGAATCGCTAGGGTTCCCCTATGTCTATCCCAAGCAGTTTTGAATTCCCTCACCAACTTTGCTCCTACCACTTCTGCTGGGAGGCTGTTCCATGCCTCCACCACCTTTCTGTGAAGTAGTACTTTCTCACGTTGCCCCTTAAGTCCCCCCCCACAGTCTCATGTCACGCCCTATTGTTCTAGAGCATCTTCTTTTCTGAAAGACCTCAGCAGACATTTTTACTCAAGGACCCAGGGAATGGCCTGAATTCATAACAAGGTGCTTATGTCTATTCTATGATGCAACTCTTCATTGATATTAAAATATTGTATGGATGGGCTGCCGATGGTCTTGTGGAGAGTGACACCCCTTGCCATGTGGATAAGCCTAATTATACAATGGCAAGAAAATGTCCTGGAATCTGATTGGTCAATGTGTGCCTGAGACAGTGATGTTATTACACAATAACGTCACGGTATTGCTTTTGGATGCTATGGATGATCTTTTGGCTATGGATGATGACCATTTGGATTCCTTAAAATCATTTTTTTTTTTTTTTTTATTTTGTATGACGAGCCATTGTATAATAGCAATAAGGCACTCCAGGGATGTGTGTTATCGTGTAATAACGTCACTCCTGGGGTGGTGGAAGCACTCTGCTTCGCCTCGTCCTTCAACCCACCCCAGGAGTGACGTTATTACACAACACACACCCTGTCATGCCTTATTGTTAATTATATTTGGGTGGCAGGTGGTGGGCTGCATAGTGAAAAGGCCATGCACTGCTTCCCAGGGAGAGAAGACACTTTCCACCCATTACGCCTCCCCCACAGTGGCCCAGACAGTCATATGGGTAGGATTAGCCCATCATGTCCCACCATCAATAATATGTACCAGGGTATTGCTGTGAGGTCAGAGGTGGATACATACACTCTGCCATGGCAGCGATTCGTTTCCCAGAACATGATTGTTCCACTGATAGTACAAGCTTCTTCAAACTGCATATATGTTTTATTTTAAGCTTGCTTTATTTAGTGCAGGTAGTTTCTTAATAAAAGGAATAAAACTTCTGACTTTAAAATGTAAAAATATTTGGTCTCTGAAGAATAAAAATTTGAGAAAGGCAATGCAGAACAACCGAACAGTGGTTAAACTTTTACATTTTAGGGACCATTGACAATTCATAAATATAATTAGAACTAAAATCATTATGCTATTTTAACAAACACACAGTATATTGGATTGGGTTAAAAACTCCATGGTGCTATATACTCCAGTTATGCTCAAGGTATTCCCAACAGATGTCTATGGGAAAGATCACCATTATTCCCATGGAATATTTCTTGAAGGGATAATTACTGTACTGTACCTAAAATCCCCAAAATTACATTCCCCACCACCACTTCTCCACAGAAACTAGCAGATAATTCCACTGTTTCAGGACATTTACCATATCTACAAACACTAGTGGATAACACCTCTTTTATTCCACACTATTTGGTTCAATGAATACTTTGCCATCCATGGATTTCAATAACTCCAAGCAGATAGTGAAAGTGCAGCAGTACTAGTCAGTAGTGGCCAAGTTATACTGAGGTAAACTCAGGGCTTTTGTGTTTTTACACTTTACAAATTAACAGTCACACCCATTGGTTGGGATCCATCTTCAACAAGCAACAGTGTCAGTAGTCTGTCAAGCAGTTAAACTTGTAGACAAATCCATCCGAGAGTCAGGCAAGGAGAGATGCAGTCTGAGGTTCTGCACTGGAGGGGGTTGCTGTTCTCCAGTTTTACAGGTTGTCTGTCTCCATTGCATGATTTGTGAAAGAGTAGATGTTTCCGTTTCCAGGCATCTGCAAGAGAGAATACAATCAAACTGCAGGACTGGTTTAGGTACAGATGGACAAATATGGGGCCTCTGCATGTGAAAATATGTAAGTATACAGTTGATATTTTACAAATACAATTTTAGCCCCTTGGTCATCACAGACAAGAGCCACTACTAGGGCTCCCCACCCCCACCACGACAAAGCACAATTGGTGGTGTGGGTCCCCATAGTACTAGTGCTTATGCTTATGGCTGTGGTTGGAAGTTGCCCCTTTTACTCCCTTCCCTCCCTCCTCCCACAAGCACTGCAGCTTGTCCATGTGTCTATAGTGACCCTGAGGAGGAGGCAGAGAATACATTCACCCCAGACTCTCCTTGGTCCATCACTGGATTCGCTGTGGGAGCAGAGGAATGGCAGCATCTCTGATCGTGGACTGCCAGGTTATGGGGAGCAGCAGCACAGTCTCTGTCTCAGACATAACTCATACACATGGCAACACAATGCATTGCTGCTCGGCTATTGGGCAACTGCTATGGTTTCTCCATCATTACGTTAGTTATTTCAGTATACGAATATGATACATACCATGCAGACAACAATTCTTACAAATATCTAAAGAAAGGTAGGAATTTAAAAGTGACTAACCGGTAACAAAAACTAACTGAACCTATACTTAAGAATAACAGAGAAATTTAGGATATTTGGAGTGCTGCTGAGGTTGAAACATGTAATGCTCGTATTTTTCCCCTCAGTCTTACAATAGAAAACTGATTTCCAGGCAACTCCTACAGTTGACTGTAAAGTCATTATACCATTAACAAGAAGACTGGCTCAAATGCAATAAAACTGAAGTTTAAAAAAAAAAAAAAAAAAAAAAAAGATGGCCGGATTAGCAGGCAAGCTGTCTACTGGCCAGCAGCTGGTTAGATGACTGGACGACATCATCATCATCATCTCCATCTCCATCTCCATCTCCATCTCCATCTCCATCTCCCAGTTGGCTAGCTACTTTGTCTAGGATGGGGTGGGAGGGAGAGTAAGGGGTAGCTGGGAGAGAGTCAGAGTGGAGGGTGGTATCACTAAATGCAAGGAGCCTGGGGAATAAGATGGCAGAGCTGCAGGCACTACTGGCAGAAGGAGAGGTGGACATAGTGGCCATCACTGAGATGTGGGCAACCCAAAACCATGATTGGGACTTGGCCATCCCAGGATATAAATTATTCAGGAGGGACAGAGAAAAAGGTAAGCGGGGGAGTAGCCATTTACATAAGGGAAGGGGACTGGATATGTCAGGGAGGAGGGGGAGGGAGGAAGGTAGGTCAGAAGCCATTTGGATACAACTCCATGCCCCAAAGGGGACTAGGGTCTGATTGGGGGTTGTTTATAGGCCCCCAACCCAGAAAGAGGATGTGGATAGGGAGCTAGGGGAGCAGCTAAGGAGACTCTGTGGCAAAGGGAGCACTGTGGTGGTGGGAGACTTCAATTTACCAGGGGTGGATTGAAGCATCCCAGCCACCTCATGCGCCAGGGAGCAGATCCTCCTGGAAGCGATCCAGGGTGGCTTCCTGACCCAAAGGGTGACAGTGGCAGCAAGGGAAGAAAATATTCTAGACCTGGTGCTGGAGGATGGAGAGCAGGTCACAGATGTATGGGTGGAGGAACCACCAGCTGGTAGTGATCACCACACAGTGTGGTTCTCCATCAGTTTGGGTAGAGAGAGCCACAATACAAAAACAAGGTCCTGGACTTCAGAAAGGCAGACTTTGGCAGGATGAGGACAGTGTGGTCACACATAGATGGCATCCACCCGACATGGACGAAGAGCAGAAATGGGCTATCATAAAACTAGGGCTGATTGAACTAAGGCTTGTGTCAAGAGCCAGCAAAAGAAATCAAGGGACCAGGCATCCAAGCTGGATGACCAGAGAGGTAACAGAAGATGAGGGAGAGGAGAAGGGCCTTCTAAACCTACAAGAGAACCAACAGGGCAGAGGATAGGGAGATCTACGTGAGAAAATCCAGGGAAGTGAGCACAGCAGTCAGGACTGAAAAGGCAGTCAGGGAAAGGAAATTAGCACAGGGGATTAAGGAAGGAGAAAAGGATTTCTTCAGGTATAACAGGGAAAAGAGCAAGTGCAAGGATCAAATAGTTAGGATGAGGAAAAGCAGTGGGTGGGTAGACAAGGGGGCCAAGAAAGCAGAAGTACTTACTGAGTACTTCTGTTCAGTTTTCACAAGGGAGAGGGATGGACCCGTTCCTGCAGGGAAAGGGGGCACAGGCATTGGGGGGGTGAGACAACCACAGATTGGGTCATCACAGTGGAAAGGGTGCTGGAGGGCCTTATGTTCCCAAGGGTAGACAAGGCACCTGGCCCAGACGGGGTACATCCCAGGGTGCTGAGGGAGCTGGCAGAGGTCATGGCAGAGCCATTGGTGAATCTGTTCCAACACATCGCTAAATACAGGATGTGTGCCCAGAAACTGGAGGGAGGCACACATGGTACCTCTCCACAAAAGTGGGCCCAAGGATGAACCAGGGAACTACAGACCAGTGAGCCTCACCGCAATTGTGGGGAAACTGATGGAAGCTATGCTCAAAGAAAATCTGGTGCAGTTTCTTGTGGATAATGATCTGCAAGATGACAGACAGCATGGGTTTGTCACTGGCAGATTCTGTCAGACAAACTTGGTTGATTTTTTTGACTGGGTCATGAGGGCACTGGACGAGGGCCATGCGGTAGATGTAGTCTACCTGAATTTCACTAAGGCCTTCGATTCAGTGCCACATGGAAGGTTGACCTGCAAGTTGAGGAGTCTTGGTATAGGGTGGATGCTAGCTCGAATGAGTAGAAAACTGGCTGAGGGACAAGCAACAGAGGGTAGTTGTGGGGAGAAGCATCGAGCCCAGGGCAGTGAAAAGTGGTGTCCCACAGGGATCAGTACTGTAACATTTTCATTGAAGGCATAGCGGTTGGGATCAAGAATAAGATCAGACTCTTCGCCGATGACACCAAGATCTATGCTGAGGTGAAGGGGAGGAGGGTGGCAAATTACTGCAGGAGGACTTGCCAAGACTTGAGGAGTGGTTGCACACCTGGCAGTTTGGGTTAAACCCCAAGAAATGCAAGTTGATGCATTTCAGAGCCAAAAACCCAGGATACAACTACTGGAGGGATAGTATCAAACTGTCCACTTCCAACGAGAAGGATCTGGGGATGCTGGTGACCAGGGAATTAAACCACTTGGCCCAGTGTAGGAAGGCAGTGGCTAAGGCTAACAGGATGCTAGGGTGCATAGCAAGGGGGGGGGGTTACACCCAGATGTAGTGAAGTCATATTGCCCCTGTACAGGTCCTTGGTGAGGCCAAACTTGGAGTACTGTGTGCAGTTCTGGGGCCCATACTTGAAAAGGGATATCAAACTACTGGAGGCAGTGCAGTGAAAAGCAACAAAGATGATCCAGTGGCTGGGAGATAGAACTTACAGGAAAGGCTAAAAGAGCTCAACATGTATACCCTGGAGTATAGGAGAGAGAGGGGACATGTCGAGACCTTCAAGTACCTAAAGGGATGAACAGACTAGGCTCCCAGGGTGGGTTCACTCTCCAGAATGGAAGAGATACCAGAGGGCACTCCCTGAAGTTAAAGTGGGGCAGATTCAGGAGGGAAAGGAAGAGGAGGCACTACTTCATTGAATGAGTGGTAACAGGGTGGCATGCACTGCCTGAGCAACTCACATCAGTGCAGACTGTGGGGTGCTTCAAGAGGGGGTTGGACAAATTCAAGGGGAAAGTACATACCGGGCGCAGTTGGGGGAGGGAAGAGTTAATGGGAGGGGCAGCTGCAGTCTAATGGGCTGAAGTGCTGCATACTCGAGAAGACTAGATAGACCAGATGTCTTGTGTCTGCTGGCAATTTCGTATGTTCATATGGTAGCTGGTTTTGGACAGACTTTTGACTAGGTAGCAGGCTGACTGGTAGACAGATGATGGCTAACCATTATATGATCATCAGGTTAATAAGCTACCCAGTTGCACATGGCAATTCTCATTTAGCAGCTCTTTCAGGAAAGGAAGCAAGGAATCTGGTTTTATTTAGTGCATTTCATTACACACCATATTCCAAAATGCTTTACAGTCCATGGAGAGTTGGCTGCAGTCAGTCACACATGGGTAGGTTAAGGACAGTTGAGGGTCAGTACAGAAAGAGAAGTAACACAGGGAAGGTTAGCAGACTTGCTCTGGGTCACTTAGTAAGTGGCCTGTTGAATTTAAACCTGGGTCTCAAAGTTCACTGCTGTGCTTGAACCACTAGGTTATGCTGCCTCCTATCCTTTCTTTTTCTTGTCTTTTCTTTTTCATTCCCAATTTTCTCTATTTGTCCAATGCTTAACTAGAACAGCTTCCAGCAGGAACCATTTCTGTGACTACAAGGATTCTACAGTACATTATTTAACACATTTTATACAGCAAGTGCCCTGGAATAAAGCCCATGTAGACAACAGCAGGGTCAGTACACAATTGTACAGATAACTGTTTTTGCATATGAAATATACAATTTAAGCTTGGGATAGTCCTAGAACTATAGGACTGATATTCCATGAAATACCAACAATTTCTACATTATAATGTTTCAGTATTAACTACATTAAGGAGAAGTTTAAAATCAAATTACAATTGTCCAAGCACAATATCTGAATGAACCACATCAGCTAGGAACTCGTGCATTCACATATAAATCATTGTCAGCACTTTCCATCAAATGCATACAGTAGTCAGTTTTTTTCCATTATAGCCTCTGTTTTGATGAAGGTATCCATACCTACAAGGTAAAGGCACTCCTTGCACAGTGAAACCCAGGCCAGGAGGGTGGGTTGATGACAACAGGCCTCCTTAAAGTCATTCTGTTAGATTAGCTCCACCCAAGGATCAACAAACAGGAGCAGCACATGTTTCCCAGATCAGGTACAAACACATCCAATTACGACTCGAGCAGAGCAAGTTTACTGGCACAAGGGTCACTCTTTGCATAATAGAAAGCCTTTGACACCTGGAGGTTGCAATTAACCTCCCATAACTGCAAACTGTAAATCTAATGGGTTCCACCAGCCAGGTACAGGAGTCTGACTCAAGACATGTACCTGGGACTCCCACATGATAGTGAAACACGTTAATCCCAGTGCAGACAGGCCAGGCCTCCTGCTAGTACTCGTGCCACGTCATTCTGCAACTCCGAGTATCCTGGGAAGTAACTCGTCAGGTCCCCAAGACGTGCTCATCTTAATTTTGCCTTACTGCTCCACCACCACCCTTGTTGGGATACTAACATTGCAACTGCTGTCCCCTGCTGTACCAGTGTTAACTCCCCGATTTCTGGTACGTCTCCTGCTGCCTCCCTGGTGAATACTGAAGCAAATTACTCTTCAGCCTTGCTACAGTCATGCTATGTGCATGTGCAGGGCAGTGGTGGAAACTTCACTGGGGGAACCCACCACCTTTGGCACAGGATCTTTCTTGTAGCCATTCCTTCTCTAATGTTGGCCCTTTAGGTCATGGCAAAAAAGTTAATCTTCAGATTCCCCTCTATTTTCATCTTGCCTCTATTTTGTATGAAAATTCATGGACTTATGTCACTGGAGGTGAAGAGAGTTTTGGACCCCCAAATTCCCCCTAAACAAAATACATGTGTTGTTTTTGTTATAACTAAATGCCTGTGGAAGAAAATATTTTATAAAAATCTCACTCATTGCTCCAGAAAAATGCCCAGGAAAATCTGAGGATCAACAGATCGTCTGGCCTTAATGCAATTGTACAGAGTAGGCATCAAAAACCTAGTTGTCGTTAAGCCCATTTATGTTTAAATGTTAGTGGTCACTGATTTTTAAAGTTGAACAGTCAGCACTAAGAACCCAACACCCAAGTGTAGGACTGGTCCCAATTTTCACTGTGTTGCAAACACAATCTTTTTTTTTTTTTTTTTTTACTTACTATAAGTATAGTAAATTGTATCAAGCTGATTTGGTGACTTCAAGCTGACATTTTCTGTAACTGCAAATCTAGAATCCTTGCAGCTGACAGGGCTGCAGCAGTGGTGATTCAATAGCAAGGATGGCAAAGGTGCCACGAGATTTTCCTGTCAGGACACCTGTGGTACCTCACTCGTTGCACTTAGTGTTTCTGCCATGCAAGTCCCTTTTCCCATCTAGATTTACTATTCTTTTTTTTCTTTGTTCTTTATTCTCCCCCTACCCACAGCACTCCCACTCTTCGGGAGACACCTATGGCCTTTCTAGTCTCCACCCTCTTACCTGGAGCCCTGGTGCAGTCCATCCCCCATGTAGCCGTGGCTATATCCCCCAGGCAGGCACGGGTCTGGGCCACCCCTGAAGTCCTTCTTGTTTTTGTCGAAATGCTGGCACCGGGTCAGGCAGGGGCATTGGAGATCGGGGCCTGGTGCTCCATCTACCGGGAGCGCTGCGGGGTATTTTTCTGTGGGTGTGGTGCGTGCCCCAACGTCAAGGCGTTGCCACCAATGTCACCCACTCCCAATCCCCTCTATACACTCGTGCGCTTGCTATGCCTCCGGCTTCCACCAGCGGCCAGACAAGCGCAGAGTGTGCGTCCCCCTTCCTCCCGGGAAAGGAGAACTGTCCCTCGGATGCTCAATCCTTTCCTTCTCCTGCTGACCCCCGATGGCCCAGGCTTGTTCCTGAACCCAGGTCACCGGCGTGGAGAGAGGTGTGGCATCCAGCACCTCAACCCTCAGTGCCACTGGGCCAGGCCTAGATTTACCATTCGAACACCATGCCACCATGGGCCACCACTCAAGTGAAATTCTGAGAAAAGACAAGTGAGGGATTGTAGTCTGAATTCAAACCTGCAACCTCTATGAGGCTATAGACCTTTCCACTACACCACAAAGCTGACACAGCAATGAAGCTCAGCCCTTTAGTCAGAGGTTAAAACCATGCTGGGAGGTTCCTGACAGGGCAATTTCCTGACAGGATGATCTCATCCTGTGGCACTCAAAGCATGCCGACTTCTTACTGGAGCAGCACGCCCTACCCACACGTGAACTGTATGTCAAATAGGTTGGCTTCAGCTGAATGGGAGGATTCACCATCAAACCTGCTTGCTAACTAAAGGTACTTCTTGGGCTCCTGCCTTCTGGTGTTAAACTTACTCAACCCTTTTGCAGCTCCAGCACATCGTAGCTCAGTCAACCAACTCTTCTCTGTCCCAAGATGCCGGACTACACACACAAGGGCAGCGATCATTTGCATATAAGAGCACCACTATGGTTTAATGCGCTGCCTAGAAATATCTCCTTACAAAATTGGGATCATTTAAGGCACTCTTCATCAGCATCTTACAGCTAACAGTTCCTGTGCCGTTTCAAACTGACATGGCACTACCTCAGCAGTACTGACACATCCTTGTGTACATACTTCTCTCCCCCCCTTTTCTTCGAATGACCACTTTTACCCTAACTGCTCTGCCCTATTTCCTGCCTCCTTCCCCAATCCTTTCTCCTCACCCCTCTCAACCGTCACCTTTTTTCCACTGTTTATCTTCACTTACCTGAACTTTTGTTCTCCCAAATCTACCTATACCTATTTGACAAAGCACCTTGGGCTGCCTCCTTTTATTAGGTTATTTTTGATTTCCTACAGATTCATAGTTTTAATTTTAGTTGCAATGTTAATGCCATTTTAAATACTTGTCAAAATTTTATGTAATACCATCTGTGGTATGTCTGTCACCCTTCCCCCGGATGTGGAACCTTTGTAAAAGAGCTGTTATGTGCTGAAAGGTATTGTAATCAGAGAACGGATGAAGAAAGAAAGAAAGAAAGGAATCGTGGCATCTTTACCATCATACTGAGTGATAGCCTGCAGTGCTTGTTAAAGTTTTATAAACTCTGATCTTTTGTTTGCTGGTCCCTGTCCTCCCAGGATAAGTAGGTTACAGAGGACTGTGCTTAGCCCTAGGAGAACAGTGGAACTGGCAAACATCTGATCTGAGCTTATAACATCTCTAACATGCACTGCAGGCTATTGAATCTCCGGGCTGCAGCCCTGCTGTGATATCACTGCAGGTGATTCTGGGAATTCTGGTTAAAGCAAATGTCAGCTTGAAGTCATCAACATCAGTCTGACACAATCCTCTATCCTGCAGTAAACAGCAAGTTAAACACATGGTTTTGCACAAAGTGCAAATTGAGACCAGCTCCACTTGGGAGTGAAGCTCTTAGTGCTGACTGTTCCCTTTAAGCAGTTTTGCCTGGCCACCAGATGTTCATACAACCCAAGACAGAACTTGTCTGGTTGGTGGTCTGGGAGCATGTTTCTCATTTGGCGTTCCATTTTTACACTTTTAGTGAATATTTATGCCCTTAGGGATAAAATTATACACAGCATCAGTTCTTCATTTTCCTTCTAAAACTGAGCCAGACTTTTAATTTCACTCCCTGAAAAGAGGCTTTGGGCCCCTTCCCTGCTTTAGCTACCATATCTCCACTGGCCCTCTATTCAGCCAGCCCTATTTTGGTCATCTTTGTCCTCGTGGCTTTTATATTACTGAACAATCTCTTAGTATTAGAACAGAAAGAACTCACTGGCTAGTGAGAAAGTTAACCGCTATTATTATATACACAGTGGACTGAAGGTCTCACTAAAAAAAAATTAATTTATTGTAGCAATTTCGGCAAGTAAACTGTAAAACACCAATAATACAAGTTGTGGTGTGCCCATTAACACATGTGTAAGGTGAATAGCAAACAGCAAAGGCACACTGTAAAGCAAAACAAAAAACAAACTTCTCCAGTAATCTCAGTATTACCCTTGAGATATATCCTTAGCCTTACTCATACTTGTCTTACACTTTTTGTATACAGTACCTCTCTGACAGCTGAGTTGTGATTCTCTGTGCGGTTTTCTTCCACCACTTTTCCTGTTCTCATTTATTAGTTTCCTTCGTGCCATATTCAAACATGCTGGGTGTTTTTTGGCTCCTCCACCTTTGTTACTCCAGGGTACTCCCAAATTCCACTGCCTCCTGAGTGACGTAACTTGCCAATTTTACTTTTTTTCCTATACAGGTTTTTCTCCCTGGCTACCGACATCCACCAGGGGTATACCCTGATTCCAGGGATGTAGTCCATCAGGTCCTTGGCCTCTTAGCTCTGCTGGAGCACGACAACCCATTGGTTTACCTTACATGGCAGCAGGCCTCAGGCCCCCAAGGCAGTCCACTGTGTGGACCAGGATGCAATGCCAGCAGGCACTAGGACCCAGCAGAGCTGCTAAGGTCCAGACCATGATATAGATGGATTGGGGGGTCTTCCTTTTCCGTCCCCTGCCTCCTTCCCTGATGTAAGTGCAGCTCAGGGCCTGACAATGACAATGTGACCCCGTGACAATGTCAGGACCCAGCTGCAGGGGTCACTGTGATGCCAGAACTTACCGAAGACCCCCCCCAGCCAAGACGCACTGCCACAGGGAAGTCACCTTGGCTTGGCCTGCCTCCCAGCAGAGCTCGTTCTCAAACTTAGGTTGTATGCCCAGCAGCACAATGCCCTGCCACTGGGGGAGCCACTGCATTAAATTTCCCCAGCTGAACACAACCCTTATATGCCCAATTAAAGTTCAAATTTTGGGTGCAAATTTTGGGTTTGAATCTTAATTCCCCTTCCCCTGCCTTTCTCAGTCTGCCAGTGCTGTACCAATCACTATTTTCCAGCTACTCTCCCATCTCCATGCATGTCGTCTTTCAGTACTCAGCTCTAGATACTTGTCCCACCCTAAGCCTAACCTTAATACACCAATCTCCTTCTCAGGCAGAGTCAAACTCCCTGTCCACTCAGAATTTCAGAGACTCTTCCTCTGAAAATACTGCTGCCCCTGGAGCAGCAGGGGTGGTGATTCAGCAGAGGTTCTATCTATGGCTATGCAACTGCTTTCAGCACTGTTTTGAACAGTTTGGGTAGTGCCAGAAATCAGCAAATAGTGCACTGCTCTAATCAATAATCTTGGATGCATTAATCAGATCCCCTCGAGCAGCACATTATCTGATCCCTGGACAGCCTGGTGAATGGCATCCTCAAGTTTTTCTACACCAGCTTGTACAAACCCTACTCTCAAAGAAGGAGGGCATCCATTGAATGCCCCATTTTTCTCCTCCTTTTGTCGGCCTGCCACACTATTCTGAAATTGCTGCATAATCTCAGATTATACAACAGACAAGGAAAGAAAAGTCCTGCCATCTGACTGGTCAGTCTGGGTCTTTACCAGTGAGGACATCCGGTTAAAATCCAAATTGTTAGTTTTAAACCAAGTACATTTTGTCTTTTTTTTTGGAGGGTGCATTTTATCATTGGAATAATGCACTCCAAGGCATGGGTTATGGGATTTATCCACTTCTTGTGGGGCTTATAGCATGAAGTTGCCCTTTGTGCCACAACTCACAAGGCGTGGGTAAATCCCAGAACACACTTCCTGCCATACACTACCAGAACACACTTTCTGTCATGCACTGCTGCTTAGTTATCAGCACAGATCCTGGTTCCGCAGCTGCTGGGTTACAGGGCCAGGTCTATTCTGTTCTGTTTCATTCCATTCTATTTTGAAATCAGAATCTGACATTCTAGAGTCTGCAAACATGATATGGGCACTTAGATGTGACCAGTCTACTGATTGTACCTACTGCTTTTCTAGTTTTTTTTGCATTGTATGTTACGCATAACTTGTACTTGTCCTCAACTGGACGCTTCTGAAAACGGGTAATTTTTGCTCACAAGCCTTTTGTGACAGGGTAGAAGAGGACCCTGTCCCATTTGCTATGGAGAAAGTGTTAAATGCAAGATCCTTCTTTTTCTATCTCGTCTGTCTAGTTGCACAACCAAATTTTCCCTGCGAGACCTCAAACTTTATCAACCCGAACAGCCTAGCAATTCTTTGCCTCTCACTGTCTGTTTTCTCTTGCTGTCTATTTTTTCTCCCTTGCATATCTGCTAATATAAAAATATGTGCAAATCACTGTATGAAAATGTAACCCGATAATGGGATCACTTTTGTTTGGAAAATATATAGTATTACTGTTGAACTATATATATATATATATATATATATATATATATATATATATATATATATATATATATATATATATATATATATATATATATTTATTTTTTATTTAGTTGTTTAACCAGGAGTAGCACACTAAGCTGAAAGCTTTTACAGGAGCGACCTGGAGCACAGGGAGTTAAGTGACTTGCTCAGGGTCTTCTACTTTGAGATGGTTGTAAACTCTAGAGGTTTCTAGAGGTTACTAGAGTGCAAACGTTGAGCCTTTTCAAAAGCTGTAGGGGCCTCAAAAGCACACTGTGTTCTAGCAGCTCCTGAAACTTACAAGGACAGAATATTTGCCAAGGATGGAGGTTGAAAACACTTATAAAAGAGCCAAGTTGTTACTGCAAGATAGATTACAGGAAAAAGGGACACAGAGACTTAAGGATGATTTTATTTTGCCTCTGTACACAGTTATTATAAACACTTTTTTTAATGTTACTGCTACTGTAAATGCATGGTTTTGGTGAATTCTACAACTGCTCCTGGCTTTCCCTATGCTTCCTGACCTGTGCCTCGATGACATCTTTCCATTATAATAAATAAACTGATACAGATGTACAAATAATGAAAAAAAATGCACAAAGTTAGATTTCATAGCAACTAGCACCACTACAAAATAGTCCAACAGTAGGACACTGGACAGTGCTTTAAATGATCAATTCAAGTATTTTCTCTTTGACAAACTAGTCTTGAACCACTCATTTTCTTTTCAATTACTTAGCACTGTTCATCCCTACAGTTCAACCATGGGTCAACTCTGGGTTGTTTTGAGTTGTTCTACCTCTGCACTGCCTAGACACAACCTGCTCTGTGATAAGGTGCTTCTAAAGGCAGCATAAGGCAATTTAATTTCTTTGGTGCCCTTTCCCTGGGGCATAGAGCACCATACAAAATAAGCAAATAATAAAATGTAATTTTCCTGGGAAGAGAGAATTTCTTTTCCCCATTTTTTGCTTCAGACTCACTAGGCTTGCCCTCTGGTCCTGAAGTCACTGTCCACATCCTGCCCTGGATCTCTGGTACTTGTGGTCAGAGCCCTTCCATTTTGAAGTGTCCCCATCCATGGCTATCCTTACCCTCAGTTTGTCCCCTGAAGCAGGGTTCACATTCTGTATAGCCACCACATTCTGTACAGTGGAATCAGGAAACAGGGTGGTAGAAGGGGTGGTACTTTCTCATGTCCATGAAACGTTGGCTGCCACTGGCTCAGCCCCACCACCATGCACAAACAGTCGGATTTTCCCCTTCTTACCTCACATAGATCATACATGCATTCTTGCAAATGCCATATTGGGGGGGGGGTGGCAGCAACACATGATTACCAATGTCACCAACCGGCACCATCTTCGGGTTTCAATTGTTAAATATTTATTGGGTTTAAAGGGATTTTACATGAAGTTTATGTACTGTATTTTAAATGTTTTAAGATGACGTACAGCCAATGAGTCACAATGAGAACTGTGCTATACAAATAAAGTTGAATTGAATTGAATAAGCAAACTATATAGAGACCCCAGAGGCAAGGATAAGGGTAAATGGCATTGCATCCCAATGACTAAACATCAACAGGGGTATAAGTCATTGTTGCCCCCCACTTTCTTTGGAATCATATCTCCAGCTAGACAAACTATTGCAATACATAAACGCCTCTGAAACTGAAGTAGTATTGTCTTACCACAACAAGCAACTGTTGCACAGATTGGGGCTTCAGTAACCCCAACACCTTTGCTGGCTGAATCTACTGATAATAGATTTCAAAATGGAGACCTCACAAAAACCACAGTTACAGACGTAACAGGCAGGCATTTCCTGCTATGTGTGTATCTGGCTCCCGAGATCTTGCTAGACAAGAGAGCTAACACTAGGTTATGATGCCATGGAGTTTCTGTGGAAAGTGGCAAGTGGCTATTGCTGTACACTAATGATCATGCAGCATTTGAAGTCTACATGCAGTGAGAGATGTTGGTGCCATTAAAGCCAACATGTAGATTACTTGTGTCCTTTGGAGATGTCCCATCCCAACTCCTGACTCATCCTAACTCCTTTCTGGGAAGGACTGAGGAAAGAAACTCAAAGATACAGTATGTTGGCACTACCACTGTACTAAGTGCAACACATTTGATTTTGTGCTGGTTAGTACCAGAAATTAAACACGCAAGAGGTAAATACCTTTTTAGGAGTCTCAATGTGACTGCAATAAAAGCAATAACCTGCTGTTGGCTGACTGACAAATGTCCTACAGTAATGTCTTGGTTAAACCACTATAAATAAATCTGAGAAATGGAAAGCATAACTATGAAGCTAAGGTTACAGACAACACGGTTTAATTCCAGATGGCTACCCTTCCTCTTACATTGTGAAGAAACAAAAGGAACTCCTTTGACAGGCAATCATTTGTTATAAAGTGACTATTCATTTACAGGTGTCTTCCTCAAAGGCAATTTACTGTAAGACCCAAGACCTTGGATAGGAATACTTAAGGTGTAACAGGGAAGCTAAAGGGGATGTTTATCAACTGATTTTATCCTTCTCCTACAAAGGACAAAAACTAGTCAGGTTTATTTTTAGGTGCGCTTTTCCAGAGCCTCAAGGCAGCATAGAAAAATACACAAATAAATTAAAACAATAAATATTATACAATAAAAATAGCTCTGGAAAGTACATTATAACTTAACAGCATAATCAAGTACAGAATTAGCTTGGGCAGTAAGCTAGTTGAAAACATGAAACTTTAGGGCCCCCTTAAAGGCCTTCACTGAGCTGGCAGAACAAATGTGAAGTGGCAGGGAGTTTGGAGAACAATCACAGCCACCACAAATGCCCCATCTCTGGACAGCTTTTGCAAGGACTGGGGAACTGACGAAAGGCCAGCATCAAGGGAGCAGAGACAGTGGACAGAGGTATGCGAGGTCAATAGGGTTGCCACCTTTGGATGAGATGAAAACCGAATACTAAACCACACCCCCAAACTCCACCCCTAACCCCGCCCATTTTAAGACTAATGAGGGCATCGCTTGGACTCTGATTCGCTTGATTTATTCAGAATTGCTGCCGATATTGCATTGTGTACAACTTCTTTAAATTACATCATTATTATTTTTGGTTCGTTTGATTAAGATTTACATATTTTAAATTTCAGTGTGTGTTAACATTTGGTGGAGTAAGAGGGGGTTCAGGGACTTTCCATCCTGTGTACACAGCTTAGCTGACAAATCAAGTGACTACAAGAACACCTCTGACAACCGGCTATTTTGGATCAGGTGGCCTTTCAATAAATAAACTACATCAGTAATGGTGGATGAGATGCAATTACAAATACCATCTGACATTTTAAGATGTGCTACTGTCCCTCCATTGCTCCTACTCTAAAGTTATTTGTAATGTCAGAGAGTTTTCAAAGTGGTAGGAACTATTCTATGCTGTTAAATACCCTATTTTTTTTCCCGTCAGTCATACATAGCAGCTAGCATATGTGATATGTAGCATGGAGATAGTATACGCAGTGGTTTAAAGCTCTGAGC
The DNA here is from genome assembly GCA_016271365.2 of Neoceratodus forsteri. Lineage (NCBI taxonomy): Eukaryota > Metazoa > Chordata > Ceratodontiformes > Ceratodontidae > Neoceratodus > Neoceratodus forsteri. Next base: position 345,781,712 of record CM028138.1, on the reverse strand, counting down.
TGCAATTCTGGAGACCAGGGTTTGAATCCTACAGCTCAAACTTGCATACTGTGACCCTACACAAATCACTTAATTCTCTTGTGCTCCCAGGTTGCACCTGTAAACAAGCTTTAGCTTAGTGTCTCTTCTGGTAAAAAAATAATTAATGTTTTGAGAATTTTTTGATAAATTGTCTAAATTTGCAGTGCCATCAAATATAGATTGTGTTCCTGTCACCTCATCAGCTACTGCTTTCTCTTCCTTTTCTCATTTCTGTGGCTTAGCATGACATTAGCCACATTATGTGCTGTTCATCTTAGAGGCCTGGAATGGTCTTCCTGGAATATCCAGGTAGTATGAAAATTGACAGCAATAACTACTGAGGAGAGAGAGGTCTAGTATTGTTAGAAATGAAATAAAATATTAGATTATTAATTTAACAACAAAGGGGGAACAAATATTAAAATATAGGACAGACCCTAAAAGAAAAAAATGAGCATTTAAAAGGTATATAATGTATTCCTTATCACAGCAGTCAAAGACCATACTCACAATGCAGCTTGGAAAGGATTAGGTTGATTTGCTGCTAATGGTCTTCATAGCCTTACTTTACACCTCTCAGACTGACTGGTATACAAACAAAGGTCTGCATGACATCAGAATTGGTTTGTAATCTGAACATGCAAGTAAAATGGTGAAGGATTTAACAATATGTTTTACAAGTATGTGAGCATTCAAAATGACTGAAAAAGTATTACCTACGAATAAAACTGGACTGGATTAACAGGTAAAGTTTCTCAAACACATTGTACAGTCCATACTGGGACAGGAAGCTACCCTAATGTGGTGCCTGTCTGGTTTCAGAAAAATGAAGGTGTTAATTAAGGTAGTATTGTTTACCCTTCCCATGAATAATCTTCCAATTTGCTGGTGTGAAGTTAGAGGTGACAACTGAGCAGACAGGGACACATTGGCTCTTTAAATGCCCTGCTCTTGAAGGCACTTCCTGATTAGCATGTACTACAAGCAAGTAAGCACACTGAAATGTCAAACACTTGCTTACAGTCAGATGAGAAGAAAATGAAACAGTTAGTGGGGAATCTCACAGGTGCTGCTTGACCCACCATAAAAACAAATTTGTAATGGTGAAAACAGGAGGACCGAATCTGGACATAGAAAACCAAATCCATTGGGTCAAAAACTGAGTAGGTGGCAACCGTAGAAGTCAATAGATCTTTCAGGTAACCAGGTCTTATGTCATATGCCTTATGCCTAAAAGTGAGTTTTGTCAGTCCATCCTCCTCTCCACGCCAAAAACCGAGGACATTCTGGCAGAGCATTAAGAATGTGGTTGGTGGGGTCTACCAGAGCTCAGGTCACGGACATGCTCATTGATGGGGTAAACTGCAACAACCCCCTCACTATTGCCAATGCCTTCAACTCTCAGTTCACTGACCTGCCAGCTCTCCCCAAACTGCCTGACTACCCCATAGATCGGCCTCTCCACCAAGTGGGACAACCCCCCTCCTGCCCTTTTACCTCAAGGTAGTATCAGACATGGAGGCCCAGAAGCTCCTTGCTGGCCTCTCCCCTCACACTGGTGCTGGGCATGACTGCCTGGAGCCCAAGCTGCTGAGCCTAGGGGCAACAGTACTAGCCCAACCCATAGCCCATGTCTTCAATGCATCGCTTACCTCGGGTATAGTCCCGGACATCTGGAAGATGGCTAAGGTCATCCCTGTGCCCAAGCAAGGGGACCCAAAGACCTTAAGAACTACTGCCCCATAGCAATCCTATCAGCGATCAGTAAGCTTCTGGAAAAGGTAGTCACCTCTCAGGTCACCCATTACCTACGGACCCACAACCTACTCTCCCCTGCACAGCATGGGTTCAGAAAGGGGCATAGCACCTCCACGGCCCTAGCAGTTGTTAACTCTGAGATCAGGTCCGCTGCTGACTGAGGTGAACTGACCGGGGCCATCTTTGTTGATATCTCGAAAGCCTTTGATCGGGTAGACCACGAACTATTGTGCTCCTCTCTCCTACCACTTGGCTTCTCCTCTCCCACCCTTGCCTGGATCAGTAATTATATCATGGGTAGGCAGCAGTACACCAAGTTCAACAAGGCCCTGTCTGAGCCTGCCCAGGTAAACTGCGGAGTCCCGCAGGGCTCTGTCCTAGGGCTTCTCCTGTTCTCTCTCTCAGTAAATGAGCTACCCTCGGCTCCAGCTCTTGGGTCCTCAGTGCTGTACACAGATGACCTAGTCATAGAGGTCAACAAATCAGTTAGTTGGACAAAGAACTTCTATGCAAACTTAAAACCCGGAACAAGCTCTGGAAACAATACAAAATAACTGGACTACCCCGGGATCATCTCATATATAAACAACATTGAAGTGACTGCAAAAAACATATCAGACTTGCCAAAAGCAAATATTGCCAAAACCTATTGACTAGCTCCCTAATGATCCACGGAAATTCGGAGTCATATTAAAACCTTCCTAGGAACCACCCAATCTGTCACCCCATGGAAATGATGCTCCAAGGGTCCCTGCAATGACTCCTCACCATAGCCAATGCCTTTAATCAGCAATTTTCTGACCCATCTGCCTTTACATCCTCCCTTAAATCTTCTGCTTCCCAGCATCACTCAACTGTAATTAGCACTGATTCTCAACCAGCTTCAGCTAAATCATTTTATTTTAAAGGCGGTTACTTGGAATCAAGTTTTCAAACTCCTCAATACCATCTCGGATAACACTAGTCCTGGCTCTGATACACTGGAACCTTGTCTACTAAAAATGGCAGCTCACTTCATATCCCATCCGATAGCCAGAATCTTCACTCTATCCCTCTCCACTGGCACTGTCCTGAAATCTGGGCTGCCAGAATCACTCCCGTGTTCAAAAAGGGAGCAAGAATGATACATCGAACTATAGACCAATTGCCATCCTATCAGTCCTTAGCAAAGTTCTTGAAAAATAGTATCCACACAGGTCATTGAATTCATTGAATCCTCTAATGCGCCTGTGAAGCACAACATGGCTTCAGGAAGCACCACAGCACCACGACTGCACTGGCGAAATTCCTCTGATGTACTCACTAATATGGATAAAGGGCAGCTAACAGGGGCTGTGTTCATTGACCTTACAAAGGCATTTGACCTCGTTGATCACCCATTGCTGCTTGCCACCCTCAGAAACCTGGGCTTCTCTTCCCCTGTAACTACGTGGTTCAGTAGTTACCTTACCAACAGGTCACAAGCAGTCAAATTTAACTCGGCTATCTCTGAAAGTACCGTGATCAATATTGGGGTTCCGCAGGGCTCTATACTTGGACCTCTCCTCTTCTCATTATTCATAAATAACCTCCCCAACGTCATAATGTCTGGTAACTCACTCCTTTATGCGGATGACCTAGTTATCTATGCCCACTCTAATAATGCTACCAACCTTAATGCCGCTCTGACGTCAGATTTCCACTTGGTACAACACTGGCTAAATGCTCATCGCCTCGTACTCAATTCTAATAAAACTAAAGCTTTGCTCTTTGGGTCACTCCATAAACTAAGAACCTGCTCATCTTCACTTAATATTCTTGATATAAACGGTACCCCACTGGAGACTAAGTTCATTCCGTTATCTGGGTATACAGCTTGACCAAAATCTTGACTTGAATCAACACGTCCAGGAAACTTGTAAAGCTGTCAACTGCAAACTGAAATTACAGGACAAACTACTTGCTCCTCCCACCGCCAAACTTGCCATTGCCAGAATCCTATTACCTACCCTGTCCTATTGCTCCCCATCCTAACTATGGCGAACAAAACAGTGCTACAAAATGGGACACTACCTTTAACAATGTCTGTAAGATGCATCAAAAGCGCACGCCTGAAACACCACTGTCAGCTTTATAAAGATCTAGGCTGGCTGTCCCCTCCTCCACCAGGCAATATTATCTCTGCTGCCTCTCAGACTCTATCATTAGAGTGGCGAAACCAGCTACTCTATCTGAACTGCTCCAGCCTGTGATACCATTGGGAACTGAGATCGTCGGACAAATCTCTGCTAACTGTTCCCCTTGCTGGACTACCAAGGGCACTGGGGCATTCAGATATGCTGCCCCCCACTCATGGAACTTGCTGCCTATGGACCTAAGAGTGCCCCTCACACCCTGCTTTCAAACAAAACTACGATCACACCTTGCCTCTGTGGACCAATGCCGTGTTTTGATCCCACTTAAAATCCTTAGTCTCTGTTCTCCCCTATCTAGACAACCTCTGTGTTCCTTACAAATATCTACTTGCTATCCCTCAACTAAGTTTTATGCCCTATATAGTTACTAGTTCCTGTCTGCATGCACTTTAAGTTTACATGTTTTACAAATGCATCCTGTATGGATACTCTGTCCTAGGATATCGTGTCTAATATATCTCTATAATGCCTAGTCACTGTGACTCTTATAATAAGTGTAGTAGGTACTCCACTTATAATGGGTCTACCGATTGTTTTTGTTATGATGTGCTTGCCTAACTTGCTCTACTTTCTCTGTATTGTATATGTAATATGCATTTCTCAATTGTTACCATTGTTGTCCCCTTGTGTTGCACTTAAAACCAATGATGTTACTGAATGTAAGTGATTACTGGTCCTCCCTACCCCTCCCACTCCCTCATGCTCCCAACCTCTCTGACCTTTGCCGATTCCAGTTCCATAGCTCCGGGTTCTACTTACGCCTTTCTCCCGCTATAGCCTTAAAATGCTCTCTGACTCCCAGTTCTCTCGTAAGCTTCCCTACCTCTTATGTGCCTTGCTGACTATAGCTCCTTAGTTTCCGGTTTTACTTGCACCTCTTCCCACTTGAGCTATTATAACGCTCTCTGGCTCCCCCATCCCACTCCCTCATGCTCCCCTACCTCTCTGTACCATGCCGTCTCAGTCTCATAGCCTCCGGTTCAACTCGTGCCTTTTCTGCCCTTCCACTCCCGTATGCTCTCCCACCCCCTCTGCCTTGCCGGTTTCAGTTCCATAGCTTCAGGTTTAACTAGCGCCTTTTCCCGCTAAAGCCGTAAACTCTCTTTGGCTCTCCTCTCCCACTTCCTCACTCCCCCTACCCCATCTGTGCCTTGCAGCTTATCAGCTCCATAGCTTCGGTTCCATTTCGCCTCTTCCCGCTAAAGCCGTATAGCTCCCTGGCTCCCTTCCCACTGTCATGCCCCTACCTCTCCGCCTGGCAGATTCAGTTCCACAGCACCGTCTTTCCATGTCTTTTCCGCTAATTGCTGCTTTGACCATGGCCTCTTTCCCGTATGCCCCTACCCTCTTCTAATGCCTTGCCATTTCGGCCCTAGATCCGGATCTTACTGGGCGCCTTTCTCCCGCCAAAAGCTGTAAATCGCTTCTTGGTTGGCCTTATTCCTCTTGTCCCAACTAGTTCTTGGCGCCGCTAACCCAGAGCATTCCCTGATAAGCCTTTTCCCTCCTCTGAGACCATGCCCCTCAGCCTCCCTGCTGGCCCATGCTCCCATAGGCCGTTCTCCCCAGATCATCTACCCTACTCATACCTCTCTTCCCCTTCTTCCCCTTCTAGTCACCCTCCATTACCCTCTGTCCTCCCTCTGATTATTTTCTACCTGTATGTACTGCCTCCCCTTCCCTTCTCCTCGCCTATTGCTTACCCCTCCTTTTGCATTTAGCAGTATCACTCCCCACTTACTGACCTCTCCTTCTCACCCTGCCGTCTCTCGGTTCCACCAGCCTGGATGCAGGTTGTAACCTTGTACCGCTAAAGCCGTATTCGCCGTCACCTTTCTGCATTAGATTCTCCTCCCTGTCTTGCCCATACCACCTCAGAGCTCTGAATTACACTCTCCCTTCCCTTCTTCACTTCTTTTCCTCCTTTCCTATACTGCCCCTTCTCCTTACAAACCTGTGCTCCCTCCAGTCCCCCTTGCCCTCCCCTCCCCCCTTATCTTTAGAATGTATGCATACCTGTACTTGTTCCAATGAATCTCACTTGTATTGTGTAAATCTGAACTGTCTTACTTTGTACTGTAACTGTACCTCCCAGGTCGTGCTGAAAATAGTCACCTGCTGGCTAGTGCACTTACCCGGTTAACAAAACTAAATAAAAATAAAATAAATCATGTCCGTTCCCAGGACATCTCTACCATCAACACCAAACTAAACTCGGACTTGACCAAATCAAAACTTGGTTGCAGGACCATAAACTTATGATTAACCTGCAGAAGGCCATAAGCCATGCTCTTTGGCTCAGCAGCCAAGTTAAAAAGCTGCCCACGATTCACTACAGATTTCTGGGGCGATGGGTTTCCCACTGCTAGTTGCAGACTCTGTCAAGTACCTGGGGTGACTCTTGACCCGAGAACTGGATATGAACATGCATATACGCAATTCATGTAAGGCCTCAAACTGCAAGTTGGGACACGCTTACAGAGCAAAAAGTTGTCTCACTCCAGCTGCCCATCTCGCCTTAGCCAGGGGTGTCCTTCTACCTACGCTCTGCTATGGACTAGTCACCTTTGCTCACGTTGCAAAAACTAGTCTAGTAAAGTGGGATTCTGCGTACAACATATGCCGTTTTGCGCTCTCAGCCCCCCTGCCTCACTCACCACTGTGAGCTCTACACCTGGCTTGAATGGCTCCCACCGGAAACTCACCATTCCTATGTCGTAGGCAACTTCATAGACAGTATTGTCAGAACTGCCACCCCCCCTTAAACTTGCAGAGTCCCTCGCTCTAGCTACTTCCTCCCTACAACCTGTGATCCAGTCACTCATGCCCTCCTGGTACCAAAACTTGCACACAAATGGGTGACCAAGCCTTCGCTGCATGCGCCCAGGGTTTGGAACTCTTCCATCAAGCTCTCGCCTTCCTCCCACCAGAGCTTTAAAGTCTCACCTGGGCTTTTCAAATTACTTCCACCTGTCTCTACACTAGACAAACCCTCTCAGCCTGTGATGCCCCAACAAACTGAGATGCTACCTAAACAATATGACTTGGGTGAGAGTACATCTGCTCTTATACACTTCCTGTACTCACAGTTTATTAGAAAAATAGACTACTTAGGCCCACCTGCCAAACGGGGTGAGCATTATTACTGTGCACTCCCTTATCTTGCTCTGGGCCCACTCTATCCCAATGTGACTCCTCTTTGCCTACATGCAAGCCTTACAACATTGCTGCCTGGAATGATGAAACCACACTGTACTTCTTCCTACTGCCTCAATGTAAATCCCTGCTGGTACTGTTGCTTGTATTGTCCCTGTGTGTTAATTCTCTTTAATGTAATCCTTCACTTGTTTTTGCCTGATGTTCATGTATGTACCTTGTAATCTCCCTGGTCGCACCTGAAAATTTTTCATGTATGTACCTTGTAATCTCCCGGGTCACACCTGAAAATAGGCACTTGGCTGTCTAGTGTGCTTACCTGTTTAACAAAAGCAAATAAAATAAATAAAATATAAGGCACTGTATACCAAACCTATCTTGAAGATGATGTGCCACCAAATAGGCAGCCAATGCAGATTGTCCAGCATAAGGGTAATAGGGTAATATGATCCCTTGAGATGTACTAGAGATTAATTGGGCTGCACATTCTGGACCAGCTGCAGGTGGTGCAGCAGACGGGAGAGGGTCTGGGTTTGGCAATGTATCCTGCACCTTTGCTTTTACAACTGGCTTTTTGGGTGATGTATCTATGTTGAAATTAACTGCACTTGTGACCTTGTTGGCACTGGCCATTAAACGTTTCATTATCTGCATAGCAGCCTGTGGTCTGTTTTAATTGTTACTGCCAATAGGGTTGTGCTGGCAATTTGGCTCATCTTGGACAGTATTGGGATAAGCCGCCCCTAGCCTTGCACCCCACTACCCACTTTGAGTGCAGTTACTCACCCACCCCCATTCTTTTTTGTGCATTGGACCCCCAGGTATCTCTAGGTAGTGGGTGTTGCAGTAATCCAGCCTGGATGTGACAAAGACATGGACTATGGTAACCAGGTCACCAGGCACCACATGTGGCTTGTTCCAGGTGATATTTCAAAGATGGAAAAAGCCACTATCTATGGATGACAGCTGACACATCAGGCCCAATTTTCAAAGGTTGACACGGTGCTTGCGTCAAGCCCCGTGCCAACTCCAATGTTTGGCGCAAGTGCACCAAACTCCTTTGACGCAACTGTGCCCAATTTTAAAGCATTTGGCACAGTTGTGACATTTTCCACAGTTTACAGCAGCTCACACCAAAGCTTTGGCACAAGCCTCGTAAAATTGGTTCCCAAATGGGGCAAAGTTAGGCTGGGGGGGGGGCTGGTCTAACTTGCGGCAATTGGTGCAGGGGACATACATCAGAGTTTGCGGCAGGCTGTCTTACAAAATTGTTATTGCCACAGTGTTTAACACAAGTCACCCCTTGCATCAAACGCTCTGACACAAGTCCCTTGCACTGATCCAAAGCCCTTGGAAAATTGAGCCTATGCTGTTCAAGTGTTGGCCTGCAGTCCACAGTGGCCCCTAGATTTCTAACTGCAGCCACGGTTATGAGGATTGACACCATTAAAGATAACAGGGTGTTGCTGCTTACCACGTCCATCCCATGGGAACCTGGTTCTACAATCAACACTTCAGTCTTCCTAGGGTTGAGACTCAGTTAGCTGGAGATGATACAGTCATTGATCGTTAACAATGACACAGCACAGGGCCCCATCAACCCTGTCTGGTGAATAAGATGCATCTAGCAGGATATCATCTGCACAGTAGTGAAACTCCTGCCCATACTCTTTTATGTCGTCACCCAGTGGCAGCACATACATTGTGAACAACAAAGAGGCCAGGATTGAGCCTTAAGGCATACAACAAATGAAGCGTAGCTGTCCGAGAGATGGAATTACCTAAAACAACATGCTGTGCTTTTTCGGTAAGGTAGGACAAAGACAGCTGTAACATGCACTTTAAGATGATATGATTGTACAAATACAAAGAAATGCACAGTCGTATTGTTGATGTAAAACGTATGGAATGCATAAACTTTGAGCAGAATTCAAGTTTTTTTTTGGGGGGGAGAGGGCTCACTGGACTGTGATTTATACTATGCAAACCTCCTTAGACTGAGTAATGTAGTATTTGGAGTGGGAGCTTTCTCTTCAAAATGAAGATAAAGAGGAGAAATAAAAACATTCCACAGAGAATGCCAGGCTCATTTCAAGTCAGTTAGCGGACTTGTAAAGAGTGCTATGGTTTATATTATGTTCAGCCTCCCTCAAGTTATATGTACCTGGTGGGGAATTCAAAGTGGGGTTCATAATGTGAGAAATAATAGCTAACTTGTGTCATTCACCCCACCCCAGCAAAATTAGGAAAAAGAGAAGACTGTGTACAACTGAAATGTAACACAGTAAAGCCCAGACCTATCTGCCCCCCTCAAGTTTGAGCTATGAGACAGACTATGCACATTTCAGCAGATCAGCACACTGAGTATAGTAATTGTTATACTTGGGTTGCAGTGGGTTGGGTGCTGTGGACAGTCCTAGGTCTAAATGTTATTGGTTGAGTAACATTTGTAAACAATATATACTCATTCCTGCCCCCAAAAAAAAAAAATAGAATTTAAATGTTGCCAAGGTCACAAGCAAAACCAGGTTACAAATGGATTTACCCTGCAAAATATTGCTGAAGTAGAATAAGACTGCAATAGTTCCTGTAAAGAACAAGTAGGTGTGGAACAGACTCCCATAGCAGGAAGCATCAGCTGATGCTGTATCTAGCTTTAAACTGACTTGACAGCTACACAGGGACAAATTAGGAGACCGAGTATTCCGTTGAGCTGGTAGGAGATAGAACTAAAAGGATCAGTTGATTTATATAATGTAATACAAGGTGTTGACTGGGACAGGCACGCAGGGCCAGTTTTGTGCTGTGCTGCCCCTCCGCCCCCAGAAGGAGAGGAAATAAAAGAAGGATGTACAAAGGCATGCCATTCAGTGTAGTATCCTAATCAGTGTTTTTCCTTTGCACCTAGAATTGCATTTTTTGTACTGTGAGCAGGGAAATTCTTAATCAAAAGACTGCATTTATGAAGCTGCACTATATCCTGCCAACATGCTATAAAGTCTTTTTGTTTGTGTAGAGCTAATGATACAGAGCACTAATTACAAAAAGATGGTGGTTGAGATGTGTGCAAAATTAAAAGAAAAGAAAATGACTCTATATAGCCACCAAGCTTTCACATGGGACAGAGTCTTCTATAGTGGGGAGCATGAGGGCCTTGCTGTATTAATCCTGTGCCTACCCTTCCATATCATGGCAATTCCTTTACTTGTTTATGTCGCTACTTTGATACAAAGTGAGCACAGAGAAGCTTATGCCATTTTTCATGAGTGCACTTTAACCCCATGAGTTTAGGCGTATAAGCATCAGATGCCACTGATGGACTGCAATCAACAAATGGGGGAAGCCTTGAAGCAGTGTGATCTTGTGGCTGGAGTACAAACTTGGGAACAAAGGGACCCAAGTTCAAATCCCACCACACTTATTTCCATGAGATAGGAAGTTTGGGTTGGTGGGGGTGGCGGAGCAAGATGGCGCTTAGTGAGAGGCATAGGGAAAGAGGCTGACGTTCTGAAGCATGACTGTCCTGATATGGACTGGTGTACAAGTGAACCTTGCTGATATTTGCACGTTTGGAGAGAACGTGGTCCTGGTTTAAGTTTTTTCTTCTTTTTGTTCTCTGTATTCGGACAGGATGAGATCAAGTTCACAGGTTTGAATAGTATATGAACCATGGCAGTCTGATTAAACAAGGGCCAATGCGATGAGTTAATGCTTAACAGCTGCTCAGGGTGGTCCGGACAAACTTTTTTCTGATTCGTCCATTTAAGTGACCCATCTTTTTATTCCCCTCATCCAGTGCTCAGTAAAGTGTTTTTTTTCTGTTTGAGGGAAGCCATTGGAAGTAGCAGCACTGAACTACAAAGACCTGGAAAGAAAAAAAAAAAAAAGACGCATATGCAGTAAGATACCTGGTAAATGTCAGTGGCTCAGCAGGTAGCACACTCACCTCCGAAGCCAGGAGATCAGAAGGGTGTGGGTTCTATCTCCACACCAGGCACTTGGGTTAAAATCCCCAATACTGACACTGTAGTGCAGCATGAGGGGAGTGCTGCACTCCTGAGGTGCAGTCTTTCAGATGGGACATTAAATCAAGGTCCCATGTGCTTATTCTGGTGGTAGTTCAGGTGGATGTTAAAGATTCCATGGCACTTCTTGAAAACAGTAGGAGAATTCCCCGATACCCTGGCCAAATCCCCTCCCCATTCACAAAAATATCACCAACAGCTTAATCTGGTTCAAGGTCAGTTGGCATTCATCTGTATCACTCTCCCTGGGTTGTGCCTGAAAATAGGCAGAATTTATCTAGTGCACTTACCCGGTCAACAAAAACTAAATAAATATATAAATGGAATGGGGAATTAGAGAATTCAACCTGGAATACTGCAAACGTAGAAAGTAAGGTAAAATTGAAAGGCCTAATGAGTAATGGAATTTATGTTTGAATAATATAAGCAGTAAAAAAAAAAAAAAAAAAACACACACCTGGAACACATTAAATGATCTGCTACCTCTGACGTGACCGCGTGACCACATAATGCCGGCAGACACAAAACAGCAGCTTTGTAAGTTGATACAAGGAAATGAGCCAGTGTAAGATAGAACAACAATAGATAAGCCAAAATTAAATATCTAACAGTCAGGACTGGAATACCTGAATTTTATCAGCATGATCAATATGTCATAAAAACAGGGCAACTCTAAGTCAATAAAGTGGAAGAAGCAAAAGGAAAAGAGGAACAAGTAAAACAGTGCACTCTAAAATATGAACAGAAAGGAGCCAAAAGATTTCAAAGATATTTTCAGAAAGATCCTGAAAAGCACCAGACTCTGCATTAGAGACAAACAAAAGTGCATAACGCCATCATGGGCTGGCAGTATAGCCTAGAGGTTAGAGGAACAGTATGAACAACAAGCTTGATACATCCAGCAGACCAGACCAGAGTTTGATTCACAACCTCCACTTGCATACTGTGCGACTCTGACCAAGTCACTTAACCGCCAGTCCTCCCAGGTCACCCCTGAAAACAGGCACTTGTGCCTAGTGGGCCTACCGGTTACCAAAGACTAAAATAAAATCAATAAAATAAATCACCAAAACTACAATTAAGAACAGAAAGACTGATCAAGAATTAAGTGAGGCAATTTCAGACAAGACGACAAGGTACTAAATGAGAAACAAAGCTTGGAGGAGGAAGAATATAATAAAATTCAAAATAAGAGACACTCTGATCATAATATCTCAGCATAAAATGGTCCCTAAATTAAAGGAGAGATAAATGTTTAAAGGAACAGCAAACCAAATCTACTCCACAAAATGCTTTTGAGAAACAACCAGGGACCTCTAATATTATTGAAGACTACAGAAATTTGCCGGTACCAGAAGGCTTTGCTTTTTCCCTTTGTTCACAAGTTAACTGAACCTGCAAAAATAGCAGATAATCTAGATAAACTGGATATGGAGAAAAAAATAAAAGATTGTTTGAAGCAGTTATATACCGAACTTAAAAAGGCTTTTAGGAATGGAAAACAAATGGGACAAATTAACAGAGAAATAAGAGACACAAGAAGTGAAATTAAACTAATGCATTATAAAATAAAGACAGTCTCTTTAAACTGAGTGGTACCATGACATGAGGAGGTATAGTCTTAAACTGGAGGCAGGTTTAGGAGGGAGGTCAGGAAGCAGTTCTTCACAGAGAGGGTGGTGGACACTTGGAATGCACTGCGGAAGAGGTCATCTCAAGACAGTGGGCAGCTTTAAGAGAGCTAGGACAGGCTTAGGGAGAAGGTAAGGATCATGGGTAGGAAGGATGGGAGGTGGGGAGGGACATTAGCTCAAGCTGTGGATCCTGCAATATGAGCAGACTTGATAGACCAAATGGCCTTCTGCTGGCTTCTTCATATATTCGTATGTATAAAATTGCAGAACTAGAAACTAGGATTTCTGGAATAGAGGACTCTGTACCCCAATTAGAAGGAAAGTTTCACGACAAACTAAGAACTCTAAGAAATGAAAGACAAAGTAGAAGACTTGTAGTAGAGATCGCACAGGAATAACTTGAAAATGCTAAATATACCAGAAAATAGTGAAGCTCAAGATATAAACCGCTTTCTGGAAGAATGGATAACTGAAAAACTAGGGAGATAGGATTGAAATTGACAGAGCACACAGAATACCTGCATGAGTCTCTAATACTGTACAGAGATACCCATGGGTGATGTGCGATTTCTACGTTTTCAGGACAGAGAAAATATATTGTCCTTTGCGAGAAGGAAAGGACTATTTTAATAAGCAACAAGTCCTGTTTTTTCTGGACCTGGGTCCAAACATCTACAAAAAAAGGAAACTATTTAATCCACCTAAAACTCTTATGGGAGAATATCTAATGCCTAATCATTTAAAAATGTCCCATTGGTTGGCCAGTGGCATGGAGAGTTGAGGTGCTGGACACCACACTAGCTTTTCTGCGACCCATGTTCAGGAACAGGCATGGATCACGGGGTTGTCTGGGGAGGAGGATCGAGCATTCCAGGGACAGCTCTCCTCCTCTGGGGAGGCTGGGGAAGTACAACCGCTGAGGTGCTGGCTCCTAGTGGCAGCTGGGGGCTGTGCAGCATCGGGGCCAACAGCAAGGGGCGGTGTTGGCGGCATCAGACATGCAACACATACAGAAGTGTGTATCGCAGTGTCGCTACGCCACTGCATGACAGCGTCGAGAGGGGCTACTAGAAGAAAAATCCTTGGCAGCATGGCGGCTGCCCTGATAAGCTGCCACAGTCATTACTACTCAAGTCAGCTCCCTCTTGGGCCCACCCTCCAGTTCTCTGCAATGGTGGGGTAAGTACCCGCTGCAATGTGGTCTGGGAAGGGCTGCAGCAGGGAGGTGAAGCTCTGGCCACGACCGGGGTGGGGGCTGTGAAGTCTGACTGGAAGGGGGGGAACCAAAGGCACAACTCCCTCAGCCAAGGACAGAAATAAATTAAAAAAAATGTTCCACCAAGGGAAATATAAGATTTCTGACAATGTGACAAGAGCAGAAATCTTTACAAAATAAATATTGGGGTCAAACTTTGGTAGCTTCAAAAACAAAAGAAATGGACAAAAACAGGAAGATCAAGACAAAGAACAAAATGAAGATTTCCAGACAAAACAGACAGGAACCAATAATGAAAACAAGATCAAACGAACATGAATCAGAAAGCTCTGAAGTTACTGGAAAGTTTAAATTTGCTAGAATCAAAGAAAAGTTGAATATACTCTAAATAGGGACATTAAAACTCAGAAATGTGCTTCCTTCATTGTTTCTAAGTAATGGTGGTTGGGGGGGGGGGGAGATTGCTGAATGCTGACTTTTGGCTCTTCAGGCTGATAAAGGGGTTTGATGCCTTTTTGGTAGTTTGAGTTTAGTGTGTTAGGGCCTTTAGGATTTCTGTGAGGCTCTAGCTGAGCATTCTGCAAAGAATGAGGGGGCTAGGGTTGCATTGGAATAGAATTCTTAAAATTGATATGGATAAAAGATTGGAGGACAGGGAATGCTGAATATAAGGTTTATTTTAAATTGTGTAGCAATGGGGAAAAGAATGAAAAAGGATTAAAGACAAAAATGGATGTAAAGGTAAAAAAACTTCTCAGGAACAAGGGTGATAATCAACATAAACAGATTCAATAATCCTATAAACAAAAACATTCTGATAGTGTGCTTGCATGAAGCACACCTAACATCTCATGAAGCAATTAAAATAGATAAAAATCTGGGGGGAGCAATACATTCATTACACACATCAAAATCAAGAGGTACTTCTATACTAATAAGGAAAAAACTAAATATAGAAATATTAAATAGCCATACTGATCAAGAAGGTCGATTTACCATTATTTCAATAAAACACTATGGGAAAATCATGATCATTGCATCCGTTTATGTTCCCAACGGCAGTGCTTTGACTTTTAGCAATATCTAGATATTTTTTTTTTTTTTTTTTACCACACACAACTTTATATTGTAGCAGGAGATTTTAATTTGAAAATGAATCCAAAATTGGATACAACATCTGGAAGTAGAGTATAATGAAAAAGAAGCTATTTTATTGAACAGGAAGGAAAATCTGGCAGCTATGGATTTTGGAGAATTCTGCACCCAAACATAAAGAATTCTCATATTATGCATCAAGATTTAAATTCCTACTCAAGAATAGATACGATATTGGGCTCCTCTTCATTCTATCATGATAGTATAGAGTTAAATATGATCCAATTTTATTATCGGATCATGCACCACATTGCTAGCTTTGGCATCCAGGGATACCATCCCTAGCTGCTTTTGAAAATTGATCCATTATTAATGAAAGATAAAACCTATACAGAAAGTGTTAGACAGGAGACTTTTTCAAAATAATACAGATGAAGCATCATTTAACGTGGTCTGGGATGCATATAAAGCTGTAATATGAGGTATAACAATTGCCAGCTCATCTACTAGAGCAAAAAAATAAAAGGAAAATTAAAAGACCTAGAAAAATATACTGAATATGCAACAAACATGCTACAACTAATAGTATTTACTTACAGCGATTAATAAAATTCAGATCGACTATCAGGAGATAATGAAAAGACTGAAAGAATAATGCTACTGTATCGCCAATGCTAAATATTATTCACAATCTGATCTTAGTGGTAAATTACTAGCCTATCAGCTGCAAAAGGAAAAAGCAGAAGATTTATTCCACAGATAAAATGTGAAGACAATGTGGAACAAATAGCAATAACTAAATCATATATTAATAAAGAATTGTCAGATTATGCAAAATTGTACAAATCACAAAATCCTATGATAAGCCACAATAAATTCTTAAATACACAAATATCGATGGATCAACAAACCATCTGAGATAAACCTATTGCAAAAATAGAAATTGAAGAAGCTATCAAATTATTAAAATCTGGGAAAGCACCAGGTTTAGATGGCATTAGCATCAAATTCTATAAAACATTAAAAGAAACATTAATTCCCAAACTTCATATTCTGTTTAATATGTTCTCAGATAGGCTTCCTTCTCCTTTTGATGAAGCACTGTTACTGGTCATCCAAGAAAGGAAAAGATAAAACATACTATGTTCCTTATATCATCCAATTTCTCCGTTAAATACAGATTAAAATATTTTTTTACAAAAATCCTAGCTATGGGGCTAGAAAAATTGATGCCAAATATAATTGGGGAGGGCCGGACAGGTTTCATCAAGAGGAGGAGAGGACATAACACAAGATATGCATTGAACATCTTGCACTCTGAGGGCATGGTGTTATCCCTGGATGCCAAAAAGGCCTTTGATAAGGTGGAATGGCTTTATCCAATTGAAGTATTAAAAACAGCAAATCTAGGACAAAAGTTTAGATCGTGGATAAATGGGATTTATAAAACTCCAAAGCTACGGTATTTACCAATAATACTATCTCCCCAACTGTCTTGCTAAAAAAGGGACTCGACAGGGGTGACCCTTGTCGCCCCTCGTTTGCACTGGCTATTGAACCACTGACTAATGTAATTAGAGAAGAAAAGGATACTGATGGATTCAGATTTAGTGATAAGAGTTTTGAAATTATCACTTTTGCAGATTATATCTAAAAAAATCCAGAAACAGAAATTATAAAAATGTTAGATTATACAAGAATATGGACTACAATCAGGATATACTGTAAACTGGCAAAAATCAGAAGCTTTATTAATAAATCCTTTTAATTCCAAAATAAATAGAGATAATCATCCAGTTAAAATACAGACACAAAGCATTCTGTATTTGGGAATCAAACTGACAAATGATATTAAGCAACTAATAAAACTGGATCTGAACCCATTGATAAGTGAAATAGAAAAAAATCTGGCAAAATGGAAGGGATTACCAATATCTTTATTAGGTTGAATCCAGGTAATTAAAATGAACTTACGTCCACCTTTTTTGTATATATTCCAGGCACTGACTATTAGTGTTCCTGATGATATGTGGAACAAAACAGTCAAAATAAATTTATATGGAAAAAAAAATCAAAGACCCAAATTAAAAACAAAAAACCAAAACTATATTTGAGATATGAATATCTGGGTCTAAAACTTCCACATTTAAAATATTGTTAGTCTATTTTGGAGCCCCTTAAAGAATTTTTCAGTATTAACCCTCCACCATGGACATATTTTGAATCAGGTAATGAGTCTCCATCTAAGATGCAATACAATTTTTTATCAGAACTTAAATAATGAGATATTGGGAAATATAATGCATACTACATTTCTAAGACGCTCTCAAAAGCTAGATGAAGATCTTGCATGTAAAATTTGATAATAAAGTATGTATGCAGTCTCCTTTAAGTAATAATAATGTTCATCTATTATTCAATTCAGCATATATAAATAGATGGCTCCAGTTTGGTATTCATAGCATAGGTGAATTTTTGAAAGTCAAGCCATGAAATCATTTCAGCAACTACAGACAGTATGGAATGCCAAGGAATATGTTTTTTAATTACTTACAGATTCGTTCAGTGATCTAAAACTTAATAAATAACACTGGCCCCTATGCACGAATGGGTGCAGGTTACATGCCTAAGGTGCATAACACACCCATGCAGCTCCACACCTGCAGACAGGTGTACACCTGGGGTATACACAACAGATGTGCACCTGTCCAAGGCCCCAAAGCATGCAGGACTTCCGCGAGGAGCCGGGAGGCAGAGTTGCAGATCTGGCCAGGCATCCAATCGGGATGCCCAGACTGGATCACACAGCAGATCACCTACATGGTAGGGTGCACATTGGCAGCACACAGTGGATGTCTAATGGCGGTGGCTGTGCAGGTGAAAGGAGGTAACACCACCAGTCATCCAGCGATTAGCAGGCGCTGCACTTGGCGGGTTGGGGGCTGTTGGCAGTGCGGGGTGGGCACTGTACCCCAGTATGTGCCCAGAGGCCAGTGGTGCCATTCAGGGGTGGGGGCTAGCATCCGTGGGCTGGTGCCCTGTGTTGGGTGTGTATTGGGTGGGTGGGGCACCTGGTAGAGGCCATGCTCTAGTGTGTGCTGTGCCAGGTGGCACTGGTGGTCCCAGTGGATTGCCTATCTGCCCTGTCAGGGTCCCAATGTGTGCACAGGGCACGTAGGGGCTTATAGCAGGGTTCTCCCTGGCATACCCTGCACCCTCTCTGCACACTTGCAGCTAGCACTATGCACCTTTATGCATGGCGCATAGTACTGGCATGCCCCCAGCCTGCCACCGGCATGGTGCAGTCCACAGACTGGGAAGATCAGGTGTGTTGGTCCTGCATGACCCCCCTTAGTGCATCCCGTGTGAGGGGCATGTTGGGCACAGAGTGGCTATGCACCCCAGATACGAGCACGTAGTCACTCTGTGGGGATAGTGCATAGGGCCTAATAAGCTTAGCTTTGAGACCAACATGTTGTTTGATACCTTTGTAAAAATAGGTGAAGAACTAAACTGTTGTCATATATATATATATATATATATATATATATATATATATATATATATATATATATATATATATATATATATATATATATATATATATATATATATATATATATATATATATATATATAGTAATTATGGATTCTAAGGAAAATATGTCACGAGAGCTTAGAAAAAATGGGAGAATGATTTACAGATAGAATCCCACTTGCGTTCAGAAATGGCTAGTTGTAAAAATGGAATAGTGCAATTAATAACTATGAATCAGACTCAATTTTTTATACTTCATATAATCTATTATTCTCCATATCTGTTGAATAAATTTAACAATTTATATCTCCCTACTATAGTAGAGGATGTGGTGAAATTGCCAATTAATTACATGTGTTAGTGCTCTGCCCTAAAATGAGAATATTCTGGGATCAAGTACTGATAACCATTAATGCTATTTTAGGGACTAAACTGATATTTGAATCAGAACTTTGTATGTTAAATATGTCGTCCTTACAGCAATTATCTAAAGAACGACTATATACGTTTTTACATATAGCACTTATGAGAAAATATGTATTACTCGATTATGGAAAAATGCACATATTCCTGAAATGGCTGTCTGGAAAAATCTAATGTTAGAAACTGAGATATGAGAAATTGCATTATAAATGTAATAACAATCAGAGGAAATGTGATCAAATTTGGGGGCAAATGCAAAAAGCTTTATTACAAGATAAGATTTCAATGTAAATATGTAGGGTTATAATGTAAAAGGAATACTGCCTAACCAATTTTAGATTGTATCCGAGAAGAAATCAAATATAAAGTCCTTTACATAGCATTTCTATGATATAGTGCTACGCTCTACTTAATAGTTAGGGTGGGAGGGAGGTTGATATTTAACCATATGTAATGAAATAAAAAATATGTAAAGCTATATTTTCAAAACAACAACAATATAAATAAAAGGGGGAAATTTGCTCAGGTCACTAAACTTCCTAGTGCTTCCGCCTACCAAGCTGTATAAAAGACAAACTCAAAATTAATTGAAAACAAAATATTACATCTCAGCTGGTCTATCTTGGGTAAATAAAATGTTAATATATTTTGGCACCTTTTACTGTCTTTGGTACTTATGATTTACATGGTTACCATAACTATAGGAGATCAGTGATCCTGGAAAAGGGGAGGCAGTGTAGCTCTGTGGTTAGAGTGTACAACTATGAACTGGCGATCTAGGATTAAATTCCCCAAAGCACCGCTTACTGTGTGACCTGGAGCAAATCACAACCTCCATGTGGTTAACCTCTCTCTCTCTCTCTGACCAACACATCTTGATCTCACTTGACCTCCCTATGTGCACTTAATTGCTGCTGTAAATGTTTGTGGCCTGCAGACCACTGTATAAGAGTGTTTGAACACTAGTGTAGTAGGTACTGAAACGTTTAAGTTTGTTACACAGCTTGTAAAGGTAGCCTGCATTTTTTTTTGCAGCATTAGACACTGTTGGAGAAAATGGTGACAGTGGAGTGGAGTGGCTAAAACCCTAATTAAGACGACAGCTGGCTGCAGCTAACCAAATCTGCTTTTAAATTAGTTTGGTATAGCAGACAATAGTAATGGAAGCAAACTGGGCTATTGAGGTGGAGTTCCACTGGGCGCCATGTGACGGACAAAATTCACAGGATTCTGGGGCCACTGGATCCTTAGGAATTGCAAAGGAATGGCATATATACGTACTGGCATGGCTGTCAAGTTACAGGAGGAGGGGGAATGAATTTGCAGTAGTGATGGGGCATATGCCATGGGCGGACAACAGAGGCTGTCCCAGGCTAGTACATTAGTGGTCGCATAGCCTATATGCAACTACTGACATCTGGACAGGTGATTTGCATTAGTGTATGCTGCATTGCAGTAACAGTGGAGAGTCCTCTCCCTGCAAACAGCAATACCAGTTTGTGTATGGTAGTTTAGGTGGGGGAAATAAAGGGAGGCCAAAGCAGCCCCCCTCTCCCCAACAGCATCACCCACCACTCCCCAGACTACAGGGAAGCAAGGCATGGTATTGCAAAAAAATGACGTTACTACAGGCATTAGTGTTGAAGAAGGCAAAGCACACAAAGTAGGGAAATGAAAAACACTAGGGCTTTGGGTCTCTGAGAACATGACAGTGGTGGGGGTCTTCCTTGGGGTTGTGGACCCAATGCCCACCCCTCCTTCCCAGCCTGTAGCCTTCTGTCCTAAGCACAAGGTACACTCCAAGCCAATGCACTCTTCAAAGTTAGAGAAGTATAGCTCACCACATGTTGCCAACAGAATCTGCTGTAGCTTTCTGCAAGCAGGGCCCTGTGGATCTTGCATGAAGAAATGGGACCACATCTGACCTTGTTTGCTCAGGAGAGGGTGGGCATTACATCCGACAACCCCAAGAAGACCCCACCACTGATTCACCAAGGCTCCAGAGACCCCAAATAATGTTTTTCATCCCTAACGTCTGCATTAGCATTTTTGCAGTTAATTTTCCTTCTTTCTGAGGTGAAATAGTATCCTCAGTTGCACAGGTAGAATACCAGAGATAGTCCCGACGTAGTGCATGGGCTCATCAGGTCTTGACATGCATTTCAACATCTTGTGAGGGAAGGCTCTCCGGCCCACCACAAGAAGTCATGTGTGTGTGCCAGAACACTGCTCTGTCCCTCCACAGGCTGAGGCTGGGGCTGGTGCTGCATGCTGCAGCACCTTCTCCCAACCGTGGCACATTCAGCCGGCTCACTGAACTTGCACCTAAACTCAGGTCACTGTCACAGGAAGGTAACATGGTCCCCACTGGGCCAACGGATGTCACTGCAGTCAAAGTTACATCTTAATTTTTTCCTTTTGTGACATTTTGACCACAAAATTTCAGAGTCTTTTTATGACTCCTCCTTCTGATAATGCCAGCTGTCTTTTATAAAATACTAGTCAAACGTAATTTTTCGCCCAAATCATATTTTGGCCAGGCTTTGAAAAAGGACAACTGTTAGGCTCATGAGGTGGTGTGAAAAAATTGGCTATGTTGAACATTTTGGATCAAAATAGTGAAAATTACCAAAGTTAAGAGTGAGTTGAAAAATGTCAATGTATCTTCATAACTTTTTTTTTTTTTTTAAATATTTTGACCCCAACTTTTCAACAGTCTTCTAGATTCTTATGACCCCACCTCACAAACCTGATGGGCTAATTTTGACGTCCTGGCTGAAACATTTCACACCACAGGTGTAAACACATTTGGCCAGGAGTGTATATATATATATTTTTTTTTTTTTAATATCTCTCCATCTCTCCATCTATATATATATATATATCTATCTATATGACAGCTGTCACATTCATGAGGTAGTGTGAAAATACGTTGAAAATGTTGGTCAGAATATTAAAATTATCAAAGTTATGCACAAGCATGACAAATTTTCAACATACTTTCATACCTTTGTTGTGTTTCAATGTTTTTAGCTCAAATTTTCATTATAGCCTTCTTATGACCCCACCTCATGAAACTCTAGGTGAAAAATGTTCAATCCTGCCAGAAAGGTGATTGGAGCAACCGTGAAATCACCTTTGGTCAGATTTATATAACTTCACCCTCATGAGGTGGGGTCCAAAAAGGCCATGTTGAAATTTGGGCTGAAAATATTTAAAAATTACCAAGTTATGAGTAACAATTCAAAATGCATTGAAATACATTATACAGCACTTACCCAATTTCTTCAGTTCCTGGTTCAGCGTTGAAGAGTTAAGATGTGTCTCTGGTCCAGAGAGGACTACAGTGTTGGACTTCCACTAGGCAAGTATTAAGTAAGAAGGGTGTTGGGTGTTGCTTAGGGAGGTCGGAGTGGAGAGTGGGGATGGCAACAGACGAGGGACCATTTTTGTCATTTCAGGGTAAAAAGAAAAAGATGGCATTGGATGGTTTTCTTTATTTTAGATACTGTATCTCTGACACTGGGGACTGGGTACGCAAGCGTTGGCAAGATACTTGGGGGCATTGGTGGTGGGCACCCCAGTGTCCCAGACTGCTAGGGGTTGAGTACACAGACACTGGAGATTGGACACTTCAGTGTTGGCAGATTAACATGCCGAGGGGGGGGGGAATGAAATGGCACTAGTGATGGGCATCCCAGTGTAGGTAAATTCAAATTTACAACCTTTAACTGGCACTGGGGATTGGGCAACCCCAGTGTCCAGTTGAAATAAAGCCAGCCACTGTCTGCTAGAGTAATGACAGACAGTAAACACACATTCAGCAGGGGCGGGCAATGCATGGACATGTAGTCCCATCCCTGCTGAACTACCACAGCATAACCTCACACGCACACATGCCACAAGAACGCATTCTTGTAATCACAGAAATCTGATGGCAGAAAAGGACCTCATGAGCCCATCAAGTCTACCCTTCTCTCCTCCCTTACTCATCTCCATTCTTATGGGCTCACCCCTTCCTGTCACTTCCCAAGCCCATATGTGTGTCCCATGCCCTCTTATATCCCTCCACCTCTTCTGGTAGTCTATTCCAGGCCTCCACCACTCTCTCCGTGAAGAACCGCCTCTTCACATTGCCTCTATATCTTCCACCTTCCAATCTCAGGCTATGCCCTCTAGTTTTAACTCCCTCCTTCCTTCTGAACAAGCTCCCCTCCTTGACCTTATTGATCCCCTTCACACATTTAAAAATTTCAATCATGTCCCCCCTTTCCCTTCTAGTCTCCAATGGGTGCAGATCCAGTTCCCTACACCTCTGTTCATATGGTTTTCCCTGCATACTGTGCACCATCTTCTCTGAATCCTTTCTATCCCATCAATGTCCTTGCATAGGCATGGTCTCAGAACTGGACCCCATACTTCAGATGTGGTCTCACCATGGCCTTGTAAAGAGGCATCAACACCTCCCTCCTTCTGCTAGTTATGCCTCCCAATGCATGCCAACATTTCATTCGTCTTCCCAACTGCCTTGCTACACTGGCTACCCACCTTAAGGTTGTTGATACTATAATCCCCAGATCCCTCTCCTGCTCTGTGGTTTTTTTTTTTTTTGTTTTTTTTTTTTTATTTCCTCCTCCTAGAGTGTAAGCAACTTGCAGAATTTTGCACTGCAGGTGCATCACAACACACTTTTGGCACTGAATTTCCAGTTGCCAAGTTTCTGACCACCTCTCCAGCATCTTCAGGTCCTGCCTCATGGCCTCTGCCTCCCCTCACGAGATGTCCATCCTACTGCAGATTTTGTTTCATCCATGAATAGGCACACTCTTCCCTCTAGACCTTCTGCTATATCACTGATGTATATATTAAAAAGGAGGGGCCCCAGCACTCGACCCCTGGGGCACCTCCACTCACTCCTCCTCACCATGGACTGCACCCCATTTACCACCACTATCTGACTTCTGCCCACCAACCAGTTTTCCACCCATCTAGTTATTTTCTGCCCACCCCTAAGCTTTCAAGCTTGTTTACTAGCCTTTTGTGAGGGATGGTGTTGAAGGCCTTACTGAAGTCCAGATAGGCCACGTCCACTGCCCCCACGGTCAACCACCTGCATCACCTAATTGAAGAACTCTGTCAGGTTTGTCTGATAAGATCTTCCATGTGTGAATCTGTGCTGCCTTTCATCCTGCAGACCACTGTCCACCAGGTAGTCCACTATCTTACAAACATAGGAATGTGCCAGCAGAAACAGACCACTCCTTCTAAGTCTGCTTGAGTGTGTAGCCAACACCCCTAGTTTGCAGCTGCCCCACCCCCTCCCTTTGTCATCCCACTGCCAACCCCACCCTCACTCTCCCTGTTCCTGTCCCATGCCCTTTGAAGCTGTTCACAGATTTACATGATACCACCCATTCTGGTAGGGCGTTCCATTTTGGTACCACCCACTCTGTGAAATAGTGTCTCCTCATTTCCTTCCTAATCTCCCCCTCTATTCTTAGCCTGTGCCCCCTGGTGACCCCTCCTTAACCTAAAGACCCCATCTTCCCTATCCTTATTGATTCCCTTACATACTTGAATGACTATCATGTCCCCCTGTCCTTCTTATCCTCCAGGGTGTACATATTCAGGTCTCCCAGCCTGCTGTCATAGTCTCTCCCTCCATTCCACATATCTTTGTTGTCCTCCTCTGTACCCTCCAGTAGCCTGATATTACGCTTTAGGTATGGCCTCCAAAACTGCACACAATACTCTAAGTGCGGCCTTACCAGAGACCTGTAGAGGGCAAGATCACCTCTCTTCACCTGGATGAACCCCCTCACTATGCACCCCAGCATTTTGTTCGCTTTTGCAGCCACTCTCCTGCACTGGGCAGTATTGTTCATGGTCCCGTTGTACCCCTAGGTCCTTCTCATCAGTGATCCCCAGCTTAACCCCCAGCCAGTATTCTCTCCTTGGGTTCTTCACCCCAAAGTGCATAACCTTACACTTCTTTGCATTGAACCCCAGATGCCACCTCTCTGACCACTCCTCTAGCTTGCATAGGTCCCCCTGCAGCTGCTTCCATCCCTCCTCTCCATCTACCACTGCTCTGATTTTGGTGTCGTCAGCGAACAGACTTACCTTGCTCACCACCCCATGTGCAATGTCTGATATGAAGAGCCCAAACAATACTGGCCCCAACACAGAGCCCTGTGGCACCCCACTCGTCACCGGCCTTGGAGTTGAGAGCTCCCCTCTCACCACCACCCGTTGCAGCCTGCCACTCAGCCAGCTTGTAATCCAGTTTATCATTTTCCCCCTACCCCTACACCAGTTAGCTTCCCCCCAAGCTGCCCATGAGGAACCGAATCGAAAGGCCTTGCTAAAGTCCAAGTAAAGAACATCCACTGCATGACCCTTAACCAGCTCACCTGTCATCCAGTCATAATATTGTATGAGGTTGGTTTAACAAGACTTCCCTGAAACAAACCCAAATATTTTCCTTTATTAGTGCTTCCATCACCTTTCCCACCACCGAGGTGAGGCTAACCGGGCGATCATTTTCCTTCGCCTCCTTACTACCCCCTTGTGCAATGTGACCACATGATTTCATGTGGTCACAAAAATTCAGTAATCCTTAGAATACTGATTTTTTTTTTTTTTTTTTAAACTGTGCATGCACAGAAACAGAACTGTTTTTATTAACTATTTTAAAAACTACTGAAGTTTGGGGAGATAAAAACCACAAAGGCAGACACCTTGGGGCCAAACTATTAAACCTGTAAGTTTCAGGTTTTGAAATCTCCTATTTTGTTAGTAATAGGTGGGCAAAAAAAGTCAATTATAGTCCGTTGCATTTCTTTCATCTCTGTAACTTTGCCCCCAGTGAACCAAGGATCTAGAGATCCTGACACCATGTCTGCGCCTTCCATATTTCAAGTACATGGGTCGAACAGGGCAAGGTTATAAGGTGCAAAAATTAGGGTTTAACATTAAAGTGCTTACTCAACCTCAAATATATAGGGCTACTGTGCCGATAATAGAGATTTATAGCCATATATAGATATATATCCATCTAGCTTTATGGGATATGCCATGGGCTGCATGAAAATAAATGATTTATTCTAAATGGTTATGATCTCAATTGACCATAATAGTGGTGGAGCCATGAGTGAGGTCTATTGAAGTTATACCCAGCTGTTTAAAAGCAGCCGTGGCATATATCATTTATACTGTTCAATACCAGGGCTGGTATTGTACGTTTGTTTTCTGCTATTCTTAGCAGTAGGCTTGGACAGAGAGGAAGATTCTGCACAGAACATTATGATGCTGAAGTGGAAATAGCCCTGTTCTCTGGGCTGGACTGGAAATGAATTATTTTCACTCCAGCTCCCTGCCCATTTGCAATTTGGTATCGGTCACGGTACAGTGCAAGGGGAGAGAACAACTTTGGTAGTGACACTGTGCACCTGTGCTGGTTTTGAATCCAACCAAGACTGAGTTACTATTGGTGGGCTTGGAGAAGCAGATTTCCAGCCATCCATGGTGGCCTAATTCTTCCCTTTCTGAGGGTGCATCTTCAGGTGGTAGAGGAAGCTTGCAGTCTGGGAGTTGTTCTTGATGGACAGTTCACATTTATTCTGCAGGTGTCTTCTGTGGTCAAGAACTGCTTTTAACATCTTAAGATGTTGTCAGACTGCAACCACTGCTCGATTCTGTGGATCTAGCTACACTAGTCAATGCCCTCATTCTTCTCCAGGCTCAACTACAGCTGTGCACTCTATGAAGACTTACCTGGGGGTCAACTGCATCACCTGCAGCTAGTTCAGAATGTGGCAGTGAGATTCCTGAGCATCATACAGAGGTCAGAGCACATTACTCCCTCACTGCAGGTTTTGAGCTTGCTGCCTGTTAGGTGGTGCATTGATTTCCAGGTATTGTTGGAGACAAAGCCTTGAACTGACTGCATCCACAATACCTCAGTGATCTTTTATTCCCCATGTCCCACCTAGGGGTTTAAAAATCAGGTGCAAGGGGTCTCTTAGCTGTTCCTTCATCGTGATTGAAGTATGCTGGTGATTGGGCTTTTTCAGTGGCAGCCCCTACCCTATGGAACTTGCTCCCTGAAGGGGTATACCCTGCCAATTCTGTATTTTCATTTAAGCAGCAACTGATATGTTACCTACTTCTGAGAGCTTTTCCCTAAACAGAGCTGCTTAATGAAATGGTTGTTAGGTCTGTGTATGTCTAGTATTGTATAACAGGATGATTTTTGTATGACAGGATATAGTTTGTAGCATGGTTTTATGTTATGTATAGTAGACTTATTCACACTACTTATGGTGCAGGTGTTCCGAACCCTGGAGGGTGCGCTATAAAAATCCAATAAGCAAACATAGCACCATGCCATGGGCCAATCCCTATGCTGTTACAGTCCAGCATCTTAATGGTCAGATAGCTAATGTGCCACCATTAGTATCAGGACAAACATCTCCATAGGTGTGAAACTGTTACTGCCATGGAAGAGAATACATCTCCTACAGACAGCAACACCCATTTGTAAATAGCAGTTTTAGTAAGCAGTGGTAAAAGGCACCCAGTGTTCGCCAGAACAGCACCACTCACAATTCACCTTTGTTTGGTTTCATTGTTATTATGTCTGCTGATAGAAAGGGAGGAGCCTGACTCAGTCTCATTTATTTGGGTTATTATGCAGAGCCAAAAATAGGCGAGCAATTTAAATGCAAAGAACTTCAATGCAAACACACTGACGCAAGACATGCACTCAAAGGGGACTGGTAAAGCCATGTTTCAGAGAAATAACATTTTGCATATCTCACTATGCAAAACATCACAGAAGCATAGAAACATACACAGAAGCACAGAAACAGAAACTGATGGCAGATAAGTACCACTTGGCCCACCTAGTCTGCCCATTTTCTCTACCTACTGCAATACCACAGATCTCACTTTCTTTTACCCTCTCTTTCCTATTACTAGGGTTTCCTTGTGCCTATCTCATGCATTCTTGAATTCCCCTATCATTTTTGCCCCCACCACCCCATCCACCACTCTGTGAAAAAATACTTCCTCATGTTACCCGAGTCTACCCCCTCCAGCCTCATATCATGACCCTTGTCCTTGAACATATTTTGTTTTCTGAAAGATGCTACCCTCATGTACCTTATTTATGCCTTTGAGGTATTTAAGGCCTCGGTCATATCCCCCCCCTCCTCTTCCAGGGTATACATATTGAGGTCCTTTAATCTCTTATATGACTTTTGGTGCAGACCTGCACCATTTTTGTTGCCCTTCTCTGAACTGCCTCTACCCCATCTATGTCCTTCCTTAGATGCGGCATCCAGAACTGGACACAGTACTCCAGATGGGGTCTCACCAATGATTTGTACAGTGGTATCACCACCTCCTTTTTTCTGCTGGTGATACCTCTCCCTATGCACCCCAGCATCCCGCTAGCTCTCCCCACAGCCTTTTCATAATGCTTGGTCACCTTTGGGTCATCAAACAGGATTACCCCCAGGTCCCTTTCCTGTTTGGTGGCTGTCAGGCCCTCCCCCCCCCATCAAATACTCTTCCCCTGGGTTTCTGTGCCCCAAAAAATTGTTTTACACTTCTTTGCATTGAATCTTAGTTGCCACACTATTGCCCACTTCTCAAGCCTGCTTAGGTCCTTCCTCATCCCCCCCAGAGTGTCAACCCTGTTGCAGATCTTAGTGTTGCCTGCAAAGAGGCATACCTTCTCTCTGCAATGTTGCTTATGAAGACATTAAAGAGGACTGGCTCTAGAACTGATCCTTGTGGCACACCGCTGGTCATCCTCCTCCTCAGAATGAACTCCATTTACCACCACCCTTTGTGTTTTATCCCTCAACCAATTTCTGACCCAGTTTACCACCTTGGGACCCACTTCCAGGCTGTCCAGCTTGTTTACAAGCCTCCTATGTGGAATGGTGTAAAAGGCCTTGCTGAAATCCAGGTAGGCCATATCCACTGCCCCTTCCTGATCCAATTTCCTGGTCACACAGTCAAAGAAATCTATCAGATTTGTTTGACATGACCTTCCCGCTGTGAATCCATGCTGCCTAGGATCCTATGATCCACTGGATTCAATACATACTACCATCCTTTCCTTTAGCAGTGATTCCATTAATTTCCCCACCAAGGTCAGGCTGACTGGCCTGTAATTGCTAGCCTCCTCCCTGCTCCCACTTTTGTGGAGAGGGACTACATCTGCCCTCCTCCAGTCCTGCAGAACCACTCTTGTGTCCAGCGATTTGTTGAACAGGGCTGTCAGTGGTGCTGTGAGCACATCTCTAAGCTCCTTTAATATTCTTGGATGTATTCTGCCTGGCCCCACTCTGTTTTGCGAGTTCCTTTAGGTCCATCTCCTCCGTAAATGAACTGGTGTCCTCCTCCCTTCCATTGATGCTCCTGTCATGTAACTGATGCCCCACACCTTCCCCTTCTGTGAATAATGAACAAAAATATCTGTTCAGGATTGCTGCTTTCTCCAGGTCCCCCCCTCCACACACTCCTCTCCTTCCCCTTTTAGCCCAACAATCCCACCCTTAGTCTTTCTTCTTTCACTAATGTACCTGAAGAACATCTTGTCCCCTTTCATTACGCCTGGGCTATTTTTTCCTCCATTTGTGCCTTTGCGCTCCTGACAGCTTTTCCTACCTCCCCCTGTTTTTCTAGATGCACTTCCCTGTCCTCCTCCCACTGTTTCCTTGTACCTCCTGAATGCTAGCCTTTTCGTTCTTACCTTCTTGGCCACTTCCTTTGAGAACTAAAGTGTTTTTTTGTTTCCTCTTGCTTTTGCTTAATAGCGCAACGCAAAGGTTTGTTGCCTCCTCTATGGCTTTTAGATTCACCCACTGTTCCTCTACACCCTCCTGTCCTCCTCCCTGCCAGGGCTTTCCTGAGATATTTCCCATCTTTGCAGTCAGCCTTCTTAAGTCAAAGGCCCTTGCTTTCATGTGGTTTGACTATGCCACTCTTCTCACATTGAACCACACCATATGGTGATCACTGGACCCCAGGTGGCTACCCATCATGACATCTTCAACTCTGTCCCCATTGGCAAGTAGTAGATCCAGTATTGCTCTCTCCCAGGTGGGCTCTACCACTAGCTGCCTGAGGCACGCCTGCAGGGCATCCAGGATGTTCCTTCTCCTGGCTGAGGCTGCAGCTGGGATGCTCAATCAACATCTGGCAAACTGGAAGTCTCCCACCAGCAGCACCTCCCCTTCAGTTGCCATCTTATGGATGTCTTCCACTAGAACCCTGTCCAACTCTTCCCTTGTGCTGGAGGTCTGTAGATCACTCCAGTCGCGAACAGTGGTGCTGTGCTGTGACCCATAGTTCCTCCATTCCTCCCACATTCCCTGTACCTCAGTTGCTTTTATACCCTCCATGTCGTAAAGAGCCCTCCTCCTCCCTTTTACCCATCCTGTCTTTCCTGAATAGAGTGTAACTTGGTATGGCTATATCAAGTCATGGTTGCCATTATTACCATGTCTCGGTAACAGTGACAATGTCCAGGTCAGCCTCTGCCATGAAGGCCACTAGGTCCAGGATTTTATTCCCCAGGCTACAAGCATTCATGCACATGGTCTTCAAGTCATGCTACCTTCTGACAACTTCCTCTTATCCTCATACCTTCCTCTTCCCTCCTCTTAACTCCCATTTCTCCTTTTCTCTGCCATTCTACCTTTTCCGATTCTAGGTACCTTTGGTGAATTTCTGTCCTTAGGGTCCTCCCTACTGACTGCTTCCTCCTGTGGGGGGCATATGGATTCTTCCTGCTTTATTCTGACTCCCCCTTGGCTAGTTTAAATGCTTGCCAATGAAGTATTTACAGGAAAAGTCCACCCAAAACTTGCAAAAACATATGTTGTGCAGAGTGTTTTGATTTGTATGTTAAGTTGTTGTGTGTCCTTCCCTCTGTCTGCTAAGAAGAGTTTTTCCTAAATTAACCTGCTAGCTTTAGGGTAGTTTTACGACCCCTGGAGATCTCCATATGAAACAGCTTAATTGTATTTCTTTTTCCTACAATGCACCTTGTTTCATGTGATGGTGATGTAGCAGAGACCACAAATCCAGAAGAAAGCATTGCTTTACAATCAGTTCACAGCGGTACAGATGGCTATATTTTAAAATCTGTAGAATTCAGCTTGGTGACCACCCTCATCGTAAAGGTCTTACTGTCCTGAAAAACTTTGCTGCTGGTAATTTTTGTGCAGCTTGTAAAGCTTCCAAGATATTTAGTTTGCTTGGCATGTGCGTGCTGAATGTTGGGTCTCTCTTACATCACAGTCACATGAGACAAGATGCACTGTGGGAACAAGAAATACAATTAAGTTATCAGGATGAAGATCCCAGGGTCATGAAACTAGTATAAGTTAGCAGGCTAATTTAGGAAAATCCGAATATCAGTCAGAGGGAAGAAAACACTAGAACTTCACATACAAATTAAAACACTCTGCACAACATATATTTTTTCAAGTTTTGGGTGGACTTTTCCTTTAAACCTTTCACCGAGGATCCTGGTTCCCTCCCTGATAAATGCAGGCCATTTCTTCTGTATAGGCCTCCACGTGGGAACCCAGTCCCCAATGAAGCCAAATCCCTCTGCTCTACACCAGTCCTTCAGCCATGCATGGAACTACTGGTGCAGAGTATCCTGTCCTCCCCCTTGTTGTAGACAGGCAACACCTCTGAAAAGTTACTGAGCATACCACTTGTCTAAGACCCCCTCCCCAACTCCCTGAACTCCTCCTGCACTACCCTAATCTCATCACTAGTCAGATCATTTGTCTCCAGGTAGACAATGACATCTAGCTCACTTGCCTGTCCTGCTGACCCAGTGATCCTAGATGCATTTTCCATCCTCCAAGCCATCGTGCCAGGCAGGCACATGATCTCCCTCACTCCCTCCCCCCAGGTCTACTCCTCTAACAATAGAGTCCCCCACCAGGAGTTGCTTCCCCCCCTCGGGTCTGCACTGTGGAGGACCCCTACATCCTCATTGGTCTCCATGGTGTGTGTCTCCTTGGAAAAGTCCTGCCCTGCCAGAGCAGTGTAGGAGCTGTGGAGTAAAACTGTAGGAGTTATGTGCCTGTCCCACTGCCCCCACCCTTCCTGAGCCCACAGTGGCCCAGCCACCACTCCTTCTCTGCATCCATTGAGGCAGTGGGGACAGACTTAGTGGTCCCTGGATGGGGCAGGAGGCTCACTGAATCCCAGCCAACTCGGTCTGGAGATTAGCAACCTCCACCCTCAGCCCATAGAGATGCACGCAGATGGGGCAGCACCACAGCCACCAGAAAGTCTTCCTGAAGAATGCTGTCCCCACAGCCACTATACTGCACCACTTCCATCATGTCCATTTCTAGCGTTCCCGTTTCAGCTTTGCTAGCTTACACCCCCTTTCTGTTTTAGCTTTGTTAGCCTACACTAGAGAATCCCCCGCAGAGAGTTAATAGTAATTACAGAAAGTATTCAGTATACCACATCTTCACAAGTAACCCTGTAAAAGATATTGACACAAACACAGCTTTCCAAGTAACTCCTCCAAAATAGTCTAACACCCTTTTAGCAAGATTCAATACAATCCCACTTCACACCAAGAAAACCCTGTGGAAAGAATAAATTCTCAATTTCCTACCTTCCTGCCTGTGTAGTACCTCCGGTTAATTCTTTTATGCAGCTTCTGTAGTCCTTCACACTGAGGTCCCTACCTTGACTCTTGAGAAGCCTTTGCCCTGATGTTAGTGTGCCTTGGTAGTCTCCTTCTTCCTTGCTCAGAGTTGAAAAGTATATGCATGGGTCTCAGATATTTCCCACTATGCTTTGTATTAGTGGGATATGTACAACTGCTATACTACATAGGTCCTAATATGCAATCTGTATGAGGATACCTTTGGGCAGGCAGAGTTAAGCAGAGGTACACACAAATATGATCCATGAGGGGCTTCTAGACAAAGGGGTCACAAGTCTTTCCCTGCACTACCACATGGGTCAGTGAGTCCCAGCACAGGACAATGGGGCGTCAACAAAAATAAACACACAAATAGAATCATCCAGTGATTTAGCAAGCAGACTAGGACCTAGTTATGCCAGAGCCTAAGATACGCCCATCTCCTCTTAGCACTAGGAACTAGGTCCTGGCCTAGTAAGTCACTGGATGATTCTATTTATGTATTCACTGCTTTATTTTTCCTGAATTATTCTGTCTTGTCTAGCAGCATCATCCATTTCTGGGTATGAGCAGTTTGTGTTTGAAAGAGTCGGGGGAGTCTGACGTAGGGAGGGTGCTGGTATGCAGGGAGGCACTGTACTATGCACAGTGGCTTCCTGGTGCCCTCAGCCCCTAGTCACAAGATGTAGAGACCCCTGCAACAGTAGACTTAACAGAAAGCAGTTATTGCAGGGGCTGTAGCTTTGAGAACTAGAGCATTTGCTCCAGAAGGGAGTGAGGTTAGGCAGTACATGGCGTAGCACCACTGAGAACGGAAATGAAAGAGCACAGAACAATAGAAAAGGAGATAGAGTGGCTGCAAAGGATGTGGACAACCAGGTTACACAAGGAAAGACCGTCATGGAACAGTACACACAGCTCTGCACTTTACTTGACTTTTCTGCAGAGTACCTGCCATTTGAACTGCTGCCGCTTGGTGCAGTGAAGACAGTTCCTGTCCCAGAGACTGGTAACATCTGTTGCTCACAACACAACCCCTTCTTGGCTGGTGGCAGAAGCTGGAGGTTGGGGGTGTGGAAGGTGACATTTGGTGGCAGGGCACTGCACTTTTAAAAGCTAAGCTGCTAAAGTGGTTCTAACACACAGCTCTGCACTTTACTTGACTTTTCTGCAGAGTACCTGCCATTTGAACTGCTGCTGCCCAGTGCAGTGAAGACAGCTCCGGCCCCAGAGACTGGTAACATCTGCAGCTCACAACACAACCCCTTCTCAGCTGGTGGCAGAAGCCGGAAGTTGGGGGTGTGGAAGGTGATGACATTTGGGGGAGAGGCACTGCACATTTGAAAGTGGAGCCACTCAAGCAGCTCTCCGTAGTGGCTCGTTAGAATCACTAGCGGAGGCTGCGTTGCAAAATATTTTTCTATTAAGTGACCTAAATAGTTAGAAAATGTTATTACTTATTTTGTTCTGCCCCTCCCTGAAGCCCATATTTTAATGAAGAAAATGTCCTCCATGGAAAAGGAGTTAAAAAGCTCCAGCAGGTGTCCACTGCCCCGGAGACCATCCAAGAAAAAAAAAGAGCGAGGGCATGCGGGACAAGGGCTTCTTATCCATTGCGTCTTCCTCAGGAGTCGCTCTGCTGCAGGTAACACCCCCAGGGACGAGTCTGCAATGGCCGCTTGGAGGTTTCCAAGGCAGCATCATTCCCACCTGTCTACGGCTTTCGCGCCCTTGGGCGCCTCCAGAGCATTGAGGCCTCCATTCCGGTAAAGCCACCACTGTGCGGCCTACTGGTTCAAGCGGCTCCGGTAGCTGGACATCGGCTCCTCCGATGCCTGCGAGGAAAGGTCGATAAGTCACCCAACCCCGCGGTAGACACGGCTCCTCTTCACTTCCGACCAGACCACCCTCGCCCAGCGACCTGCCTCAGGTGGACGGGTCTGCTAAGTCAGACATCTGCCCCTCTGGCATCCGCTCAGACCCCGCTGATAAGTTGGACTTTGGCTTGCCCGACGTCCGCATGGCGGCTGGACCTTCCAACGTCCGCTGTTTCAGGCTCCCCACAGCCTTCACTGCCCTCTGGAGACCCTGGGTCTCCTCAGCCTTACCCCGGGAATTTTTCCCCTCCATCACCGGGCGATGCCGAGGTTCCTGCTGTGTCCCCATTAGACCGCCTGCCCACTGGGCTGACCGACCTGACGTCAGCTCCCCGGCCGCCGGCCCCAATGCTGGTCTTGCTGACCCCGGGCGACATCCCACTTCCAGATGCTGCTCCAACGCCGGGCCCTCCGGCCACTGGGCCTTCTGCTCCAGACCCGCCCATGAGGCCCTCGGCAGGGCCATCTGCTCGCAGAACCCTCAGTTCCCAGGTATCTGACCCCGTCATATCCAATGCCATCTTACCTGGCTCCGCAGTATCTGCCACCCCAGTACCCGGCTGGCCTATCTGGCGCCACAGTACCGGGGCCTCAATACCAGACGCGGGCTTCCTGCAGCCGGGTTATGGATATGTGCCTTTACGGTATAATCCATACCCGTATCCCTTCTCCTTCCGCCCCCTCAGCCGCTGGTGGACTTGAAGAGACTCTGGCCTCCTGGTGGGCTGAGGCCAAGGCTAGCTCACCAGAGAGGTGTGAGTCATCTCCCGATGCGGTGCGGTTCTAGTACATCGATGACAGACTCCCTCCCCACCTCTGGATACCAGGGCCGAGCCCTCTGGTTCCAGGGTGGGGCAGTTCTGCTTTCCCGAGGGGCTTCCCAAGGGTCCGTTCCTCCCACACCAGGACAGGGAGTCTTCCTCATCATCTTCTTCCTCCTTGGACACCTCAGATGACTTAGACTGTTGTTCTGAGCTGGACGACCCGAGCCACGCTCTCTGTCTAAGCTCAGGCCAAGGACTCCTCCGAAGTCCCCTCCGGAGGATCCTTCTTTTACGGAGTTGCTACGCAAAATCCAGGAGGTTCATAAGCGGCATTCCTTGGAGCCGGATGCCCAGTGTAAGAAACTCACTGAGCATGTGGATCTGCCCGTGACAGCTCCCACCTTGGTGCCACCCTGGACTGAGCCTCACGCCAATCTTGTTTCCACTATTTGGAAGCAACAGTCTGCTTTAGCCCCACTGCCTCAGAAGTCGAACAGGCTATATCAGGCTCCCGAGGGTGTTGACTTTTTAGATTCTCACCCTCAAGCTGATTCAGTCGTGATTAGAGCCACTCATGGCCGAACAGCTAACCCGAAACATCTGAGCTCGTCTCTACCTGACAAAGAATCCAGTCTTCTGGACCAGTACAGGAAGAAGATCTATGCTTCTTCCACTCTGGGTATCAGGGCCCTATATTATGTCACATGGGGGATTACCAGAAGGTGATTCTTAGTGAGGTAGAATCCAAATTGGACTCCCTTCCGGACACTCAAGTCAAACAAGTGGCTGACCTCATCCGCTCTGCACGTTCGGCCAGTTGGCACATACTTCGTGCTACTTACAATGCAGTGGACACTGCTGGTAGGAGCTCCGTTTTTGCCGTAGGCTTACGGCGTCATGCATGGCTCCGTGTGTCAGGGTTGGTCCCGGAAGTGCAGTCAGCTATTCAGGAAGTGCCCTTCTGGGGTTCGGTGCTGTTCAGTGGTGATGTCAAGCACATCATCACCGATCGGCAGGAGAAGGGGACTGCACTGAAGTCTGTGGACTCCATGTACCATCCTCATCAAACACAGCACCGTCCCTTTCGCAGGCAGAATCAGCAAAAGGCGAAACCTCAGGGAAAGCAGGCTGCTAAACGCTGGGCCCCTCCGGCTGACAAGCCCCCTCCGCCCAAAAAAGCAGCGGGTGCTTCAGCCCGGGACTGCCCCACACCACCCGACTCCTTTCCTGTCCCACAGCCTCTGGGCCTTCCAGAGGAACTGGTAGGAGGGAGGTTTTTCCTCCACCTCCCGGGCTGGGAAAGGATAACTTCAGATTCCTGGGTGCTCCAGCTGATCGCAGAAGGACACTCAATAGAGTTTCTCCAGAAACCACCTCGTCACCCTCCCCCCAAGGTCATCGTACTCTCGGGAACACCTTCTTCTGGTCCAGAAAAAGATTTCAGCACTTTTGCTGAAGAAGGCGATAGAGCACATCCCCCTTCCTCTTCAGGGAATGGGTTACTATTCCACTTCTTTCTGGTCCGAAGAGACAGGAGAGTCAAGACCGATTCTCGACCTCAGTTCCTGAACTTGTTCATGGAGTACAAGAGTTCTGGATGCTCTCCTACAGGGCCTCCTGCGGGACAGTGGCTGTGCACTCTGGATATGCAGGATGCTTACCTGCACATCCCTATCTGCCCTTCTCACCGCAAATACCTCTGTTTTGCTTTCCAGGGGACCACTACCAGTTCAAGGCCCTCCCATTTGGTCTTTCCTCAGCACCCCAGCTGTTCACCAAATGCCTTTCGGTGGTAGCGGCCTACCTGTGTACCAGTGGGTGCAGGTTTTCCCGATACATGGACCCGATTGGCTCCTGGTGGCCCCATCCAGGAGGATCTCCTGCGCTTTCTTTCCTTACCCAGTGGGTGTTTTTCTCCTGGGCATCACCATCAACCAATCCAGGTCCCACTTGATCCCATCCCAGGGCTCCAGTTTATCAGGGTGATCCTGGATACGACCTCTGGCGAGGCCTTCCTGCCACTGGACAGGCGGCCACCTCCAGGCTCAGGTCAGCCTGTTGTCTGGCCGCAGGTGGGTCAGTGCCAGGTCAGTCCTTCGCCTCCCGAGACTTATGGCAGCTGAATCTCCAACAGTCCCTCATACTCGGCTCCTCATGAGGGATCTCTCAGTGGACACTTCGGTCTCAGTGGGATCAGTTGGCGAGCGACCTGGACCAACTTGTCCTAGTCTCCTCTCCCACGGTTTGGGACTTGCAGTGATGGATGGTTCAAGAGAATCTTTGTCAGGGAGTTCCCTTCTGTCTTTCTCCCCCCTCCCAGACTCTGACCACAGATGCCTCGGGCGAAGGGTGGGGAGCCCATCTCGGACCTCACAGGACCCAGGACTCCTGGTCCAAGCTCAAGACAACGCTTCACATCAATGTGCTCGAGCTTCAGGCAGTGTTTTATGCTCTTCAAGCTTTGCATCTGCACCTCCTTCCAGCCACTTAGACGGACAATATATGTGTGGTATGGTCAAGGCCCCTGGAATTCTCTTGAGGTTCTTGAATTTGCGCAGAATTGCATCATGCACAGAATATATATGTGCTGCAGAATTCATTGTTTTTTGGTGAATTTTCATATAATTATACTGTTTTTCCATAGTGTCAGGCTTTCTTTCCCACCTCGTTTATCTTGAAGCCCTCCTCTATGCTCAGCATGTCATCATCGATGACATCACATCATATTAGCCAATGACAGGACTGCATTCTGCCAGAGAAATGAATAAATAATGCATGAAATCAGAAAATGCTGCATGAGAGTCAAGAGCCCTGCCAGAAATCAGAAAATTCTGCCACAGAACACCAGGGGCCCTGGGTATAGTACATCAACAAACAGGGAGGGACTCATTCCTACCCTCTTTGCAGGGAAGTGATGAGAGTTTGGGATTGGGCAGTTCAGCACAACCTCCACCTCACGGCAATTCACGTCCCGGGGGTCGAGAACGCCTTGGCAGACAAACTCAGTCGCTCGTCTGCTCAAGCTCACGAGTGGGCACTGGATCAGGGGGTCTTAGACGATATCTTCCTACGTTGAGAATCACCACTGGTGGACCGGTTTGCCTCACCTCTAAACGCAAAGCTTCCCAACTTCTGCTCACTCGCTCCAGAGCACGGCATTTTTTGGAGAGACGCTCTGTCTCTAGATTGGAAGGACATATTCGTCTACGCTTTCCCCCCGATCCCTTTGATTCCGAGAGTCTTACAGAAACTCAGTTCAGAAGGAGCTCGAATGATACTGATCGGTTCTTTCTGGCTCAGGCAAGTTTGGTTCTCTCTTCTGCAACAATACTCAGAGGAACGTCCTCTTCCTCTGTCGTGACTTTACTGACCCAGGATCAGGGGACCCTGGTCCATCCAGGTCTCAAGTCCCTTCAACTGCAGACGTAGCTCAAACCCAATTTGGGGTTTCACCCCGAGTGGCTGAGATTCTGATGGAGGCTAGAAAACCCTCCACTAGGTCTACCTATGCCATGAAATGGAAACTGTTCACAATCTGGGCCGCTTCAAAAGATTTGAAGCCTTTCTCGTGCTCTGTTGGGTGGCTGCTGGATAACCTGCACCACCTCTTTGATCTGGGTCTCAGTCACTTGTCCTTGAAGGTACACATGGCAGCCATTTCGGCTTACCATGTCCCTTTTTTGCAGAAAGGACGTTTGCTCAGCTGGAGGTCTCTAAGACTTTCCTTAGAGGGGTTCTCCACTTGAGACCCCCTATGCGGGTTCCTGCCTCTCCTTGGGATTTGAATTTCATCCTCGAGAAGCTTACTCTGCCTCCTTTTGAACCGGCAGCCTCAGCAGACATGAAGTTCCTCTCATGGAAGACTCTCTTCCTAGAGGCCATTACTTCTACTCAGAGGATTTCCGAGCTCCAGGCCCTGATGTGTAAAATCCCGTATTTGATTTTTCACAAGGAACATGTGGCTCTGCACACCAACCCTAAGTTTCTCCCCAAGGTGGTAGTGGAATCTACATTGAACCAGTCCATAGAGTTACCTGCTTTCTTTACGCAGCACTCCAATCAAGGGGAGTATCTCTTGCACACTCTGGACGTTCACCGAATTGTGAGATACTACACTAACAGAACAAAAGATCTCAGAAAGACTGATCAACTGTCTCTTTTGCCCACAAAAGAGAAGGCAGTGCAAAGTTATTTTATGTTTCCAAGCAATTACTAGCCTCATAACTTCAAAGCTATGTAGAGTCCATATTATGAGTCCCTCTCATTTAATATTGTTCTGGGCAACAATAAAACTTAACTAAGTAATGTTCAATGTTCCCCAGGTAATGTTAAACTTTGTATTGATTTTTTTTTTTTTTTTTTTTTTTTTAAATGTGTTACCCCTCTAGGGAAATAGTAGTAGTGGGAGATTTTAATCTAAATTTGTCCTCAGTTTAAGCAATGGATGCCAGAAATGTAATCTCTGGCTTGGGGTTACACCAACTGATTGATGAGACTACTCATTTTAACTACAGAATGGGCTATGAATCAAGTCTTGATTGGGTGATTACTAATAATCCATCACATGTGGTCTCCAGAAGTTTTGCCAGACAGAGATCATTGCTGTTTTCTGTGGTTAGTTAGGTAAGTCTGGCAAAACAGTTCCCAAGGTTATAACTACCATCGGTTGTAGGATTTGGACATGTAGCAATTTTAATGAGATTAAAACAATTGACTTGTCCTTTGGACAAGATTAGTGATATAGATGAAGCTTTTGATACTTCTGTATGCATTTTATTGCTATATACGATAAACTTTACCTTTAAAAAGTCAGAGTTAGAGGATAGTAAGAAAAAAAGAAAGGGTTACAATTGAGCTACTTAAATTAGTAAGAGCTAGGAATAAAATTAGGAGCCAGATTCAGGAAGTCAAAATCTCAGTATTTACAGGAATACAAATGGTTATATAACAAGTGCAAGTCAGCTGTCCAAGCTGCTAAAGTGAACTTCTTTAAAGGCTTACTTCTGAAAATAGTAATTCCAAATCAACCTGGTTCACACAAAATTCCCTGTTAGGAAAATCTAGCAAATCTGATAAAATCTCTGTTGACATTGAGGGTCAATTGATTAAGGACTCCATAAAGGTTGCTAATTTTTTAATTCTCATTTTGTTAATTTGGAGAAGTATAGATCTAAGAGAAATGTTTCCTCATCAGATTCAATACAAGTGCATGCTGAGGAGGATAAGTATTGTACTAAAATCACTGGTCTTTGAAGTTTCTAAATTTTATTTTTGTTCCTCATCTCTTAATGATGTTTATTGGCACACTGACAAAATGGATCCCAGACCTTTTATTGGCGTTGGTAATATTGAATAGTCAGTTATGTTTTATTTACCTAATTATGTCAGTGTTTTTTCACATAAAATGGAAGTGTGCCATTGTCAGGCCAATACATAAATCCGGAGCAAGGATTAATATAAATAATTTCTGGCCAAGTTCACTTTTTGCACCTTTATGTAAAGAGAGAAAATTGTTTCAGATCTGATTTCAGAGCAGTTAGACAAGTAGTCTTTGGTCCCCTTCTCAGCATGGTTTCAGACCTTGTCATAATATAGAAACTGCCTTGGTGAGATTCACAAGCCAAACCTACAAAGCCCTCAATGAGAGCAGATAAGTGGCTTCGGCTTTTGTGGACCTCACCAAGGCATTCAACTTGGTTGACTATAAGGAGTTATTAAAAATGTTGTGTAGGGTTAACTTCTCTGATGAAGTTAGCCTATGGTTTGGTAACCATCTTCAAGATAGGACTCAAAAAACATTGATTAATGGTTTATTTTCTAAAGAATGTCCAATAGGTTGTGGAATTCCACAGGGGTCCATTCTTGGCCCCCCGTTTTCACTTTTTAACTCATTTACTGACATTTGTAATAATACTGAACTGCTTTACATGGACAATGTTGTTTTACCATGTTCAGGGAATGTCTTATCTACTGCTGAAAAAAACTCCAAAAGGATTTTGGTTTGATGCATGCATGGTATGATCAGCATAAATTAGTATTAAATTCAGCTACAACAAAACTCATGGTATTCACTTATCCAAGAAAAGTCGTCATTACATATTTTTGTATTAATAGATAATGACGGCAATCAGACAGTTTCTGAATTTAAATATCTTGGTTTAATCATTGACCCCCACTTATTTGAACAGTATATTGTCAAATTAATATGCAAACTGCATCAATGACTGGGGAAGCTTTATCGACTGAACAAGCATTTAACATATGAAACTAGATTAATTCTTGCTCACAGTTTTTTTTATTTCTCTAAGGACTATAGATCCATAATTTGTTCTTTCTCTACAGAAAGAATGCTTAAACTTAAATCTTCTTTTCATAATATTATACATTTTGTTACTGGATTGCAGAAAAAGACATCATTGTGAACTTTATAGGCTTTTTGGTTGCCTTTAATGATATTTTTACTTTTAGGTTATTACTTTTTCACGCAAGATTCACTAGGGCTTTTCCAGATTCTATTGTTTCCAAAGATTTTTTATGTTGTTTCTACTAGATCACAAAGCAGGTTTTCCTATCAGGTTCCTTCCCCATACTGCCATGGTTCAAAATTCTATACAATTTAAAGTAACTAAACTTTACAATGCTTTACAAATTCTGTTGTAAGTTGTTCAAATATTTCTGCTTTTAGATTTCTTTAAAGAATTACCTACTCTCTAACTATGAATGGAAATGTTTTAACTAATATTTTATTATGCTGTATTATGTGTATGTTTGTTTCTTATGTCATTCTTTATATTGTTATGTTTATTATAACTGGACGCCAGTGAAAAGGGGCATTTTTGCCCACAGGCTATTCAGTATAAGAATAAACAGACAATACACACTGTATTTCATCAAACTGAAGCTGCCCTTGCTAGAAGCCACCCTCAAATAGATCCCACGACTCAAATTTATAAATAAAAGCCACTATTATTTATAAGTAGTGGCTTCTACTTGAGTCAGCTTCTAATTACGTGTGGCTCAGAGGTACAGCTGTTGTATGTTCACCTCCATATCCCCCCATATCAGTCACCGATTTCAACATCCGTAAAAGTTGTAACATGAAGTTATGACATACACTGTCCAGAGAATCCTGATGTTCACAATCCCTATCATCCTTGCATCCGTGTGGCTTGTGCTCCACTGGCTATCACAAACAAATGATCTGTTTAATATTTCAGGTCAGAAGAGGGATGAATGAAAAAAAAAACAGATTTGAAATGTACAGGATATTGAAATGTATGTCAATGCAGAAGTGCTGTCCTGGAGCTACCGGTACTCACGGCAGTCATGCTCTCTCCAGGAAATCTCTCACACAGCAGAGCATCACAGCTATTGGTATCATACTTTCAATTTTCTTCTTTTATTTTACTGTTCTAGCAACAGTCCTAGCCAGCTTGTACAGGCTGCTAGGCAATGCTGCAGAAGAAATAGTCTTGCGATCTCATTTACGAAG
Organism: Neoceratodus forsteri; assembly: GCA_016271365.2. NCBI lineage: Eukaryota > Metazoa > Chordata > Ceratodontiformes > Ceratodontidae > Neoceratodus > Neoceratodus forsteri. The sequence goes on along the minus strand of CM028138.1, from coordinate 345,738,835 downwards.
GTTATGCGAGCTCAGAACAAAAAAGCAATTGGAAAGACAACTTCAGTGCAAAAGCAGTAAAGCTAGATTTATACTGGAAGGGCATAACAACAAAGCCATGTTTCAAAGAAATACCACATTCAACAAGCCCGTAATGCATCACGGAAAGTGGTATTTACTCACCTGGCAATGGTGATTAGATGAGCTCCTTTATGTTGCTCATGAGTCATCACCAGTGGAATATCCCTAATCTATCCTGCAGGATAATGCACAAGCCAATGAAATTCCATTCCAGAAACTCCCAGTCAATTTCATGCATCCCTAGAGGTGTTTCTTGATCCTAGACTGCGCTTACATTTATAGGTATTTCATTAAAAAAAACTCAGCTGTTTTCTCTCCTTTCCCCATCCTAGCTACCAGGGTCAATTTTCTGCAGTGCGTCAGGAATGCATAATATTGCCTTTTCTGGTTTCTTTCATTAACTAACCTTCTAAACATGTGTTGGTCTGGAGCCTTCTGCAGCTTGCAAATCACTAGTTAAGGTAGCCCCCCCGAGACTGCTACAGCCAGGGAAGGTCTGAACCCTCCTGCAGCTGCACCGTCACACATACATATCTGGCAGTGGGGTCCCACATTCCTTACTTTTAGCCACTGATGTGACCCCTCTTGCAAGCTAGTGGGAGAGAGACACAGAAAAAAAAAATGTATAAGCATGGGATACTACCTTCGTTTTCCAAACATGATCAATATAGTGCCATGCAACATCATAAGGTGAGCCAGGCCTGGTGGCATGCACAAGCTGCCATCTAAAATGGCTGCTGCAAGATTTCATGGTGAAATGGCCCCCGATCTCACACTAATAAATGTTATAGGGGCAGTCAGGGTCCCAGGAAACATGGCTATAGGTGCTGTTGCCCCCAAAATGGCCACCAGATCTCTGAGGATGGAGGCCCTGGATAAATGCAAAATACATCCCTAAGATGACTGCTGAAATCTTGTGGCTCCAAGATGGCTGCCCCAAGATCTACGAGACTTTCTTGGGTCCCAATGGGGAACTCGTGTTCTCATGAGTCTAGGCCACCTGGATTGCTGCCAGAAGGAGATCTGGTGACCAAGGAGAAAATATGCAAATAACTGGTGTTAATGGCATCAGGCATCATGCCAGCTGGAGGAATTAAACAACCACAAAGGTGGTGATGCGGTTGGAGGGGACATTCAGCCAGAAAAGGACCTGGGAGGGAGATTTAAGATAGAATAATGGATGGCATGCAGGTAAGGCAGTTGCTGCATTTTATAGCCATGGCGCAATCATGATCTAGACAGCAGCCACACAGGATGCAAAGTTTCCCCCTTCCTCGGTCTGTCCCTATGGCATGGCAGTAGAGGTATGGACCCTGCAGGAGGGTCTACATCCACAAGTAGCCTGGAAATCCTTGCCCACCAGATTGTAGAAAGGGATGCTAGAAGAGGGTCTGTTTTATCAGGTATCTTGCCTATGTGCTGGATGGTAGGGATGCTACAGGAGGGTCCCAGCCACAGCAAGCCGATCTGCTGACAAAGGCTAAATGCTACAGGAGGGTCCAGACCTCCTGGGCTGTAGCAATCTCAGGGGTGCTACCTTAACTAGTGGTTTGGAAGCCACAGATGGTTCCAGACCAACACATGGCTAGAGTTATGCATTCCCAATGCACTGCAGAAAATGGCTGTTAGCAAACATGCTCAGGGGGGGAGGGGGGCGGCAGAAACAGAAAAGATATCTATATCTACATACACATACACACACACACACACACACACACACACACACACACACACACACACACACACATATATGTTTTACAAAATACCTGAAAGTCTGGGAGCAGTCTAGGATCGCATCACGACCAACCTCTAGAGGAAGCAAAAAGTAAACTTGGGAGCTTCCGGGATGGACTAAGGGGGCTGCCCTTTGGCCAGGCCGAATTTTATTCGATCACTCATTGTCCTACAGGATGGATGAGCGATATCCCACTGGTGATGATATTGGAGTACTATGAAGGGGCGAGACGGAATATATGTATGGCGATTTTCATATGCTTCCCATGCTTGGCATTTGTGGGGTATGTGCAATTTGGTATACTATTTTATTTATTTCAAATTCGGATTAATACCTTTGAGCCAGGTGCTAGTTTACAAAGGCTCCAAGTCAACAAGGAATACAAGACATTTACAGGTGGTGAAACATTGCAGAACAGAAGAACATCAACTAACAAGTAGTACAAGTGTGCAGTTACAACATTAAGCAGGGTACAACAAGTGAGGAGAAACAGTGCCACAGTTGCAGAGAAACATTAATGCTGCACTAATTAAGTGCGGTACAGTGTTAATCATGTTGCAGTTCAGACAGGGCGCTTCCATTCTGGAGAAATGCAGTTTTAGCAGCTCTGTCAAGGGGAGGTAGTAGGTGGTGGGAGATGAGCAGGTGTGGAACAGGAGGGTGGAAGTAAGAGAGGGTAGTGTTTGACTGTTTGACGGGCGCGAGAACAGCTGTCAAAGGCCATGGGTTAACAGAAACACTGGCAGTCAGATTTGCTGGCAAGGAGAGATCGAAGCCCATTTTTAAAGTGGCCAAGTCTGGGGGAGTCTGCAAGGTCTGCAAGCAGATCATTGAACCATTTAGGCCCACAGTAGGAGAGGCATCTTTGGCCAAGGGTGGTTCGTTTGAAGGGAACAGTTAGGACAGCCCTGGAGGCACTCCTTGTGCATTTAGATGGTTGTGCAGGCTCAAAGAGGGCTGAAGTAGCACTAGGCATGGACCCCATCAGGGACTTTTTGTAAGGAGGCAGGCCTGGTACTGGAGTCTGTGGTGAGTGGGAGCCAGCCAGTTTCCTTGTAAAGGTCACAAGAGTGAGTCATTTGCGTACTCTCAGGACCAGGCAGCAGACCATGTTGAGGATGGTTTTGACCCTTTTAAGTGCTGTGTGTGCCTGCCCATATATGACAAGGCCATAATCCACAGATGAGAGAATTGAACTGCACGTAGCAAGTTTCAGGGCAGCCGGTGTCATAGAGGTGCAGTGTCTGTACAGGATGCCAAGCTTCATATTGGTGGACTTTACCAGTTGTTCAACATGGGCAGTGAAGGTGAGGGTGTCGTCAAGGTGAATCCCCAAGTACTTGAATGTGTTGACTTGGTCTAGTACTTCTCCTTCGCTACAAAGTATATGCAGTGAGGACCCCATATAAGTGCATACATGCAATCTTTATGGAGATATTCTTGGACACATTGGGTTAGGCAGAGGAACACACAAAAGTAATCTACAATTCACTGAGCAGTGTTCCTACTTCCTTCCTGTAGACCTATTCTTGTGTGCCCTAATGTCTGCCGACTATGCTAAGCAGTCTTAGGCCCTGTCCACACTACCCCCCGAAAACCCCTCTAACATTAGAGTGTGCAAACTGGTACCGCAACGGTTCGCATTTACTCCGGTAAGGTTACAGAAGGTGTTTTCGGAACCGTTGCAGAAACCTGTCAGGAAGTGGTTTCAGCAATGTTTCCTGTAACTGTTACAGGTCTGTAACATTACCATTGCCCGTCTAAATGGGCCACCGTGTTGCCAAAGGTCAGCCGCTAGACCAGTATGCAGTGCACAGCAGGGTTAAAGCTGGGAGGGCAGAGGAACTAGGAAGCGAACAGGGCAGCGAGGTGCTCTAGTGTAGAGCACACCTACATAGGGGCAGGAACAACAGCAGAGCCATGGCAGCACAGCAGCAATACCCCCACACCGGAACCACAGCATAGTCACCCTGTCCCCCGAGCACTGCCCATGCCAGTGGTGTACCAACATACCCTGTAACCCTGTCGCTGATGACAACAGCAGTACACCACCACCCACCCCATGCCATGTGCCAGTAGGACCAATGACAGACCATGGTGCTACATGGTTGGACAAGGCCACATACCTGCTGGTGGAGTTCTGGTCACAGGAGATGGTGCAGGCAGAGCTAGCCAGTGCCAGGCACAACACAAAGGTGTACCAGAAGATTGCAGACCATCTCTGAGAATGGTGTGGAGAGGATGGCAAAGCAATACCGCGATAAAATAAACCAGTTGAAGGTGCAGTACCACAAATCCAAGGACAGCAACAGGCGCTCAGGGGGTACACGGGTGGTGTGCCCCCTTCTACGATGTGTTGGACACCTTACTAGGTACACGGCCTACCACTGCACCAGCATTCATCCTGGAAAGCTCACAGGTGGACAGCCCACAACCAGATTTGGAGGATGATGGGGACACCACTGAGGACCTGTGCCCACACCAGGGGGATGACAGTGAAGATGGTGGGCAACAGGAGACAACCGACACAGGTATGTGGAATGTGCAATGCACTGGTCTGTTGGCTGGGATATATGGTGGGCACAGCTTGGCATGCTGGTGGAAGTGTTGCCAGGGAATGTTACAAATGGTGATGGACATAGCACAGTGATAGGAGGTGGCATGTGTGCATGGGGGCAACCAGCGGATGTGCCATGGCCCATGGCCAGACGACATGCCTGTGACACCTAAAGTGTGTGTAGGCCCATGGGTGTGGGAGGGGGGGGGGAGACTGTGGTGTGGGGATGGGGAAGGACGAGGGGTGTGTAGGTGAGGCAGCAGCATGTGTACAATGATGACAGGTGTGTTCTGCTGTTCCAGAGCAAGACCCAGGGGAAGGGACATCCACAGACACTGACACAGCGGAGGCATCCTCCATGTCCTCGGGCATGCAGGATGAGATGCCGGGAACCTCCAGTGATACCTTCACTGCTGGAAGGGGCAGACCTGCAAAGTGGCAAAGTGATCAGAAACCCCTAGTGAACCTCCGGAAGAGGAAGTCCAAAGCCGAACGAATGACAGAAGTACTTGGGGCGGTGCTGAAACCAACACAGAAAATGCTGCAGGAACACCATAGGGAGATGTTGGAGCTGGAGAGGGAGTGGGCAAGGGAGGAGCGTTTATGGGAGACAGGAGGCTGGACAGACAACAGTTCACACAGATGTTCCAGTGCCTAGCCATGCAATGCCAGCCACCACCCCCAGCAGCTGCACTGCACTGTATGGGTTTTGCCACCATGCCATGCCACACACCACCGTGAGCAGTGCTGGCACCGCCACCACAACCCCTGATGCCCTATTCCCCGTGGTGCAGTGCACTGATGGGATTCCCACCCTGCCCATGTCCACAGGGAACCCCACGGGTGTGAAGGACATTGCCATCCTTTGGCAAGCCGCATGGCAGTGCCAGCCACCACTGGTATGCAGCACCCATCCATGGCTACACCCCTCAGGCATGTGACCGCTGCGGGGAGGGTGTACACAGGTGGCACCACCACCTGTGCAACCTTGCCTACCACATCCAAGGCACCTCCGTATGGTGTTGGCACAGCACAGCAGTACCCCACAAGTGGCACAACCGCTACTGCTGGTTTGCACACTGCCCCATCCCTGATGCATGGTGCCACCGACCAGCACTGTGTCACCCCACCAGCACCCACGACAGGCATGCCAAGCTTCACACAGGACCTGTACAGTGGCGAGTTCCAGTGGACCACACTGTGATGCCAGATGCTACCTGCAGTGGTTTGCCAACTGGTGTGTCCCATGAGTTGCCACCCATAGCACGCATTGCGTTCGTGTTCTGTTGGGGACACCACTGGGGGTCCCAGTGACTCACAGTGCCTGGTTTGTGCTGGCACAGTGGTAAGTGTCACGTTGGCACACTTTCATACTGTGCTACATTGTTGTGTGGCATGTCTACATAATGCAATGCCTGGGGTTTGACACATGGATGACGGGTTGTTTGACATCCTGGGCTTGTTACTGTGTTCTGTTGTACTGGGTCACGGCTACAGTGGACTGGTTTCATGATGGATGTACACTGATGGACAAAGTGTAGACTTGCATGGTGTATTGCAGTCAGGCCACGTGATAAGGTCTGTGTCCAGTGGGTGTTCTGCATCCACTGGTGGCCGTACAGTGCCTTCAGTGGGTGTTGTATCTGTTTGCTCTGTGTTCATAGGCACTATTGCAGTGTTTACATTGCCTATCCAGTGTTGCATATGTATTGGGTACAGTCCGCATAGTACTGTGCTGCGGGACATTGTATGTTTCTTTTGGATTCTTGGGGTACTGCAGCAGTGCACAGTCTGATGCATGAACATGCTGTCACATAACGTTCTACATGCGATACTGCCACCAGAGGCCATGGTGGTGTTGGAATAAAGACTGTCTTGTGACTCCCTACTGTGTTGCTCTGTTGCTTGGGCGGTTTTCATGCATGCACATATTGCTGTCTGGGGACCTTGTGGGCTTCTGGTTCCATGCGGCACTGGTGTGGTAGACCTGGGTGCGTTTCCTGGATGCTTTGTGTGTGCCGGATCCATGCAGCATGCATCCAAGGGGTGGACGCTGTACATGGCATGCCCTGTCCTGGTAGTGCACCGCATACCTGCTGAGACATGCTGCAGGGTCACACTTTACAGCTCCCGTAGGTGCATCATGGCCCACCTACATGCCACATCAGGACCCTCCTCTGTGTTCAGTTCCACACCTTCTGCTGCATCACACCTCCCCATCCGTAACGTATGCCACAGGGCACACATTGCTGTCAGACACCATGCCATGTTCTGCCTCGCTCTGTGTACACTGTGTATGCTGCCAGCCGGATGGGTATGTGGGTGTCTGTCATCGCAGCTGTCATCACCAAGGGCACCATGGGATGTGCTCTGCATTTCAGGGGCTGGGTCCACACACTGCCCACGATCAGTGTGGATGGGCTGTAATGGTTTAGAACCATTTTCGCACCTGTTCCCTGGCAATGTGGACACAATGTACCGTTTACAGTCTGTACCAGTTCGGAACTGTTACAGCATTTTAGTGGTGGAGTGTGGACAGGGCCTTAGAAAGGTAGCTTTGACTTTGCATGAAGGGTTACCAAAACAAGTTTTCCACTTGTTGTTCAATCAGGAGCTATCATAGATGGAGCAGTGTGTGGTGCCTAGTGCGAGCAGGGATTTAGATGCAGAAACAAAAAGCTGACTGGGTACCCTTAATGATTTTTACCATGCAGTGCTGCTAAAGAACTGTATTATGCAGTTCATCAAACTCTCTGTCCTCCTGAGCATTGTTGTGTAAAGATGCTAGAAGCAAGATAAGACCGAGACAATTGAAAGAGCGCCTGTCTATTATTGTATACAAAATACCCAGATGGCCTCAATGTTTACAATAATCACATGCAGCTATTTGCTTCATTTACACACTAAAAACAGTCACAATAGGCACAGGGCAGGCAAGGACAGCTGATTAACATCTGTTGTCAACCTCCTTATCACGAGGTAATTACGCTGAAGCACAAAGAAGCTGCACTTTGGCACTGAATCTGAAATCCAGTGGGAAAAAAATTCAGTTGCAGGATTTTTGGTGGCTGGGTTACCTGAACCCAGCAGTAGTGGGGCGGGGGGGAGCTTGACTATAGGCCAGAAGGTACATAGGCTTCCAGATGTAGTTATTTCTGCTGCATACCTATGGTTAATAAACGCTCCCCTAGGCCTAGCAGGTGAGCACAGTTTATTACCCCCAATTTCCTGTACAACTTGCCCTCCTGATTTATAGGAGGACACGCTGTAAGTGACTGGCAACTGCTAAGTGAACAACATCAGTGGTGTAGCCAGAAATGTCCGTTTTGTACACAGTCTCCAACAGTTTCACCCCCAATAATAAAATGTACACATCCTCTCCAAATGGTACCCCTTCCAAACAAGTCAGATTGTTGCTAGATGATTCCTCTAATCTCTGAAGAGGTAATACATGTATCTGTCTCTAAACAACAGAAGTTTAAACAGAGATACTCCTCAGTGGCCTACACTAACCTAAATACTACAGATTAGAATGAAAATGTTAACAGAAAGGCATATGGTTTGTGACAGGCACTCAACAGAACTGTACACAAATGTGTACAGTGAGTATGCCTGCCTACACCCTTGAACAACATGTGACTGGCTAAATAGGAAACTAACTCAGGTGGAAAGTAGGAAATGATGGACAGGCTTCTGCTGCTTGTTTTCCCCCCCTTTATTTCCTTCTTAGAAACAAAAATGTGATGGTTTATTTCCCTTGGTCTGTCTCTCTCTGTCTCTCTCTCTGTCTCTCTCTGTCTCTCTCTGTCTCTCTCTGTCTCTCTCTGTCTCTCTCTGTCTCTCTCTGTCTCTCTCTGTCTCTCTCTGTCTCTCTCTGTCTCTCTGTCTCTCTCTGTCTCTCTCTCTGCGTTTGTTGTTAACATATTCTACCAATAATTTCTTCTGTGTGTTTAGCTCTCAGACTTGTTTTTCCATTTCCCTTTGACTCAGTGTCTTTCTCCCAGTTACCATATCTAGCTATAACTAGTCTCCCTCCTCGCCTATTTGTCGCTGTTTTGTTCCCCTTTATGTCACTAATTCTGACACCAAAGCATTTCATCTTTGTGCCGCCTCTCTCTCTCTCTTTTTCACCCCTCTCTCCTTTTCTGTAGCTTTTGTTGACTTTTTAGTTTACAGCTCTTGTTCTTTGTATCTTCCGCTTCTTTCGTGGAGTTTTTCCCATTTTTTTTTGTTCACACCCGTATTCAGGTAATCATTTGAAAAGTGTGTGTATGTGTGTATTGGGGCTGTGATGAAACATCAGCTTTAGTTTTTCTAAACTATTTTTATTTAATAAATTTAAATTTGCATCATACAGATGGTCGAAAGGCCCCATGAGATCTGATATCTGACTTCGTGGTGTTGTGGCCTTAAGAGCATAAAAATGTGGCCTAATTTTCCAACTGTTGTCATGTGTCATGTATTCGAGTCATTGCTGAAAAACAGCAATTATCTGCTAAGTGTATACACGGTAATCAAATAATTACATCAGTCAGCCTGTACCTGCTCTTAGTTTCTGCCCATGTCCCTGAACCAGGGTTATCTGGTTGCCTTTTCAAGCCTCCTCATACAAAGGGAATGTACTCTGAACTTCCTGTCTGTATCAAATATGTTAACAGATGCTTTTCGTGTGGAGTGTGAAATGGAGTGTATCTAATTGCTATTATGCTACTGTTATGTGCTTCTTGTGCTGGGTACACTATTACTCGGGCCAACTTGTTCTTGAAAATAGGTATTTATTACGTAGACTACTTACCTGGTTACCAAAAAGTAACCACACACAAAGTGTAGATATAATGCACAATATAATAGGCTACAGAGGTCCTAAAGTACAAAGGATAGTGCAGTAAAATCATGGTAGCGACCAAGTAGGATTCTTATCGACTGGAGGGTTACCTCTGCACACATTCAAAACTACAGAAAGCCGAAGTGAAAGCAGATGACAGATGTATACAGTGCTGTCTCTCTTAATGCTAGAAATAATTAGCCTTTTGGCTACCCCCCTATTTTTTTAGTCACCATTTTTTTTTCCCAAAAGGACGGACACCTGCTAACAAAGAAATTTACCAGTCTATCTCTAAATAAATGTGCACACATCTTTTGGTGCCTTACCAGAGGGAAAAGCTGCCTGTGTGTAGTTGCCCAAATGATTTTAAATTATTTCAGAAGAAAAAAAAAAAACGCTCATAAGTTCATATTTACGGGGGGCTCCTGTACTTCTCGGTGTTTAGGTCCACCCCACGTTTTGGCATCTTTATGTTAGTCATCTGGTGCCCTTGTTTCATCACCACATACTTATATACAAAATTGCTTATAAAGTTACCCCCATAGTGTATCATGTAACACGTCCCCATGCTCCCCCTGTCATTATGTCATAAAAATGCGGCGCAGGGACGGATCTAAACACCAGGAAGTACAGGAGCCCCCGTAAATATGAAGTTATGAGCATTTTTTTCTCTGAAATAAAAACTTTTGGACAACTACACAGTCAGCGTTTCCCTCTGGTAAGGCACCGAAAGGTGCGGTGCCTTACGCTATAGTGGCAGTTCTCTTTAATATTAAAAAAGCATCAGCCAACAGTAGCTAATTAAAAAGAATTGTATTAGCACATCAATTTTCAAAAGCCAAAAAGCTTGGTGGCTAATTGTAGAGCCAACACGGGTAGTATATTAGTTTATACATGTAAATATAACTGTGCAGGCATTAACTACAGTACAAAACAAATTCAATCGAGGAAGTGTCTGCAAGATCTGTGAGCGGATTAAGATGCAACTTTTACAATAGTGGGAATGTTTGTAGTAGTTGCCCTAAACAAACTGACCGTAGGTCACCCTTGAGATTTCCCCAAGTCTCAGCTTTCCACTCTCCAGAATATGGAAAATGCCTCTACCCATATCCTTATACCCTGTCATACTGACAATGGGCAGACCGGGCGGGCCAAATGGTCCTTATCTGCCATCACATTTTATGTCTCTACTCGTGCCAAGAAACACAACTACAATATACCCCCAATCTTTCATGGCCTGCACTGGCTCCCAATCCATCCACATTCAGATTAAAATGGCCTTACACTTTTTCAAAAACCTTGATGAGCTAGCTCCTACCTAGCTCAACAATCTGGTCTCCCTATAAAAATCCTTTCCAACTTTCTATTTCTCAGGTACTGGTCTCCTTTTTGTTCCATCTACCAGCCTAATCAGTGCTGGTGGTAGAACGTTTTCTTGCATTCTCCCTGCCATCTGGATCAACTTACTTCTATCCCTCGCTTCACCTAACCCTTCCCTCTTCAAGTCTCACATAAAACCTATCATGTATCCCTTGCTTTAAATTTTTAGTTTTTCTCTATTAATCATATTGCTTTTCCTAATTGCTTATTCTGGCCTCCTTGAGGAAGAGACAGTGAACCTCAATACGTAGGGGGAGTGACCAAGGATCTAGCGGTTAGTTTTGCCAGTGTAAAGATTCATATTCTGTTTCGCACTATGCACTTTATTTTTGTGTTTGCACAGAATCAATGATTTCAGTGTTCGTCTTGGTTTTTATTTGCGTTACTTCCTTTTAAGCTATACGCTTATTTTGTCTGCCTGTGATAAACAGCTACCACCCTTCAAGTTGTACTGCCTCCACTTACTCCCACCTTGGCCTACCAAAAATAGTCATCCTACTGTAGAAACATAGAAACACAGAATTTGACAGCAAAAAAAAGGACACTTGGGTAGGCTCACCCAGTCCGCCCATTTTCCCTGCCTGTCCTGTAATCGTATAATGAGACTATAAAGTTTCAACATGTATTCTTTGCAGGACAGATGCAAGAGGAGGGACGAGGTAAAGGCTTTCAAATTCATGAGTGTTCAGCAGAGTGAAGACAGCAAATTTATCAAACAAAGAAACAGGCTGTTCACCTGGGGGCATGCAGTCAACCAGGAGGATGGGGGGCTAAAAACTACAGTAGGAAGTTCTTCACACAAAGGGTAGTAGATTTGTGGAAACAGAATTCCTGACAAGTTTGTGGAAGCAACAGCAGGGTTCAAAGGGAAGTGGAATGCATATAAAGGAGTTATCAGATGGAAAGATGAGGAGGGAATGAAAACTGGGAGGAAGGGTGGAGACCAGAACATCTCCAGGCAGGGAATCTAGGGGCAGGCTAGATGGATTGTGCGGGTCTTTCTGTCCATCACACTTTTCTACACCAGTAGCCATCCTAAACTTTCCTCTCATCTCAGAACTCGTGTTACCACATTAAGGGATATGGTCAACCCTTTCGCATCATATTTCTAGCTGAAAACCACCATTTTACAATTGCTTACCTTCTCTAAAACCCATTGAAGTAGGTTGTTTAGTCTGCTTTCTTTCATAGAAACATAGAAATGGACTCTGATGACAGATAAGGACCACTTGGCTCACCTAGTCTGCCCATTTCCCTACCTATTGGATAAGCTGCAGATCCTAGTTAACCACCAGCCTACTTCTTTCTACCCCTAGTAAACCACCTGCCTACTTCTTCGTATCCCCCCACAAGAACTGCCTTATGTCTGTTCCATGCATTCTTGAATCACCCCACTGTTTTTGACCCCACGACCTCCTCAGGAAGGCCGTTCCATGCATACACCACCCTCTCTGTGAAAAAAATACTTCCTCACGTTGCCCCTGAGCCATCCCCTTGTTCTTGCACATCTCTTTCTCTTAAAGATGCTACACTCTTGGATGTTATTGATTCCCTTGAGGTACTTAAAGTTTCTATCATGTACCCCCTCTCCCTCCTTTCAAGGTTATACATACTAAGCTCCTTTAGTCTCTCTGGCTTCTGGTGCACACCCTGCACCATTTTAGTTGCCCTCCTCTGGACTGCCTCCATCCTGTCTATGTCCTTGCGGAGATGGGGTCTCCAGAACTGCATGCAGTACTCCAGATGGGGTGTCACCAACTTTCTGTATGGAGGGATAACTTCCTGTTTTCTACTGGTGTTACCTCTCCCTATGCATCCCAGTATCCCCCCCAGCCATCCCTACTGTCTTCTCACATTGCTTGCTAACCTTTAGGTCATCTGATATGACTACCCCAGGTCAGTAGGAGATGAAAGGAAACTAATCTGTCAGTATATGCCCTGGATCCTAACTATCTGACCTGGGATCCCTGGATCCTAACTAGGATTCATCACTATCTGACCTGGGATCCCTGGATCCTAACTAGGATCCATCACTATCTGATCCCAGATCCTACACCTGTCTTTGGTAGAGTTTCTAATAAGATTCAAGGTAGGATACCAGCACTATCTGACAGATCCACAAAAGCATTATTTGAGCAACACTATCAGATACATGTTCTGACACTGCTACAGGAAATCAGTTTGTACATTGCAAAGCTTCTCAGTATTACTGCTGATACTGCTGATTGAGGTTTTTGCTTTTTTCATGGATGCTCTTGTGTTGCCATCTTTCAGACTACCCTCTGCTAACTTCTTCCCCACCAAACCCGAATACAGAGTTAGCATCTGTGATAGCCAATTATATATCAACTCCTGACATTTCTAGGAACAGTGGACAACTAATTCCCCACTGGTTCTGGCCCAATGGTAGAGCCAGAGCTACCTGTATTCCCATCTCGGACATAACTACAGCCCTCTGCAAACTGCGTCACAATTACTTTGTGCGTAGTAGTAATTCCATAGCCACCTGTGTCTCTTCCTGTGATGGTGCTAATACTATCGGCTAACTGGTTCACCACTGGTTCTGCTCTAGAAGTATCCTTGTCAAGACTACTAGTACCCTCTTCAGCACTAGTTCTTGCCCAGTAGTATAGTGACCTGAAATAAGCACCTAATGATGGTTCCCAGCTGTGCTGACCATTTCAGTACTGTGGTACACACTGAAAGACATGTGAAGTAAAAAGAAGAGGAGTTGTTTCATGAATGTTTACTAAAAAAGCATCTATACATAATGCATTTAAACAGGGCTTAACCTGACTAACTGTAGTCTGGTTAAAAAAGAGGGTAAAGAATCACACTCACAAACAAGCATTTGTCAATGCTGAATGTTGCTTGCTTCTATGTGCTGTTTAGGTATTTGGAAGTCATTGGAATGCAAATATTGAAAATTTGCAAACTTACAAGCGTGCGTAGGAACTGCACAATGCGCTCGTAAAACAGTCATTTTAGGAATTTTCACCAAATTTTTCAACATTGCCATTTAAGACCTCTGCTCATGAACAGTGTCACTGTGATTTTCTTAATTTGTCTCATACATTGATTTCGCACACTGACTGCGTCATTCTGCGCTACATGGGCGGAAACACATTATGGGTGAGATGTGAAAAATGACAGCTGTACTGCTCATAAGAAGATGTGGTAAAATGGCAATGTTGAAAATCTGGAGTGAAAATATTGAAATTTCGCGAACTTACGAGCCTGCGTAGGAACTGCGCAACGCACGCTCGTAAAAGTGTCATTTTTTGAAATTTTGGCACCAAATTTTCAACATGGGGTTTTTGGGATCCCTTCTCATGAATGATGTCACTGTCATGGCGGTATTCGGGTCCGAAGGGTGATTTTGCAGTCACTGCGCGAAATCACCCTTCGGGCCTGAATAACGTCATGACAGTGACATCATTCATGAGAAGGGGTCCCAAAAACCCCATGTTGAAAATTTGGTGCAAAAATTCTCCAAAATGCCTGAGACATGCAACAAAGTTGAACCCCATCTATCTAGCCCATTATACAGCTTACCGGCATTTCCGCAGTTCGCGGTCGGCTTTGAAGAGTGCAGACGTGTTCCCGGTCCACCGAAGATTGTCGCGCCAGAGTCCGGAGGTAAGTATGGGGTGGGGGCGGAGGCTGCATAGCAATGGTGGGTGCGGGTTGTGGGGGTTGGGAGACGCGCCAGGACCGTTTTCATTTTCAGGTATTTAAAAAAAAAAGACTACCTGGGACCCTTTGCCATGCTGGGGTGGGCTCCCAGCGTGGCAGGAGGATGTTGAGGCGTTCAGCCGACGGGGATTGGCCACCCCATCGGTCATGGAATTTCTTGCCACGCTGGGGTGGGCTCCCAGCGTGGCAAAAGGACGGGCGCGTTCAGCCCGGCGGATTGGCCACCCGGCCATGGAGATTTGTTCAGGCGAGGCGTTCAGCCGACGGGGACTATGCACCCCGTCGGCAAAGGATTTCTTGCCACGCTGGGGTGGGCTCCAGCGTGGCAACTACTACTTGGGGAGGGGAACGAGCTCAGCTGACGGGATTGGGCACCCTGGTCGGCTATACAGTGCGCAAGGCGGCGCGACGCCTCAGGGGGGGGGGGAGCTGCGCGTGAGCAGCCTCTTATCGCTGCTCACTGAAGCGTAGCTCCCCCTTTCAGCTGTATGCCACTGCATTTTGGAGCATGTCATAGACAGCTCCAAAATGCATTGGCTTACAGGGGCCGCACCTGCCAGCTCACTGACTGGATTGGAGGAGGAGGTGACACCTCCGAAATCTCCGATGATGGCACTATGTTTCTTGCACATGCGTGCAAGCAACATAAAAATGACACTGTTTAGCCTTTCACAAGCATGTAGTACAGTGAGGCCTTTTAAGTGGTGCTGTTGCACCCCTGCTGGCCAAATTCCAGAACAGCACTGCCCAAGAAATATAAATACAGTACCAACCACTTTAGAGGAAAGCTGGTTAACATGCCTCAGTGGATCGGCTGCAAGTTAGAGGAATGTAGGCGTGGTGTGCCTATTGCCAGTCCCCTGTAATTGTAAAGCCCATGAATAGAGCTTTCAAGTGAAGTATTGGGCTAAGCTGCAGGTGTCAACAGTCCCTTGATCTAAAAGTAATATGTACAGAAAATCAAGGCATGCCATCATCCTGCCCTCCAAGTATCAGATTGCACAATGTCCTCTACCATGAACAAGTAGTAAGAGGCAGATAAACAGTGATACACAAATTCCCTTCTTCCTATCCCCCCAAATATTGATATCCTGAACTCTGGGAGCAAACTGGGTCACCAGCAAGCTAAACCGTTCCATACTACTTGCTTGGCCCCCTGGAGTGATCGGTACTGGCCAGATATTTAAAAAGCAAAATATGTTTACCATGGAGCTGCAAATTTAGGTGGCAAGTCAACATTTTAATAAAAATAATAAAATGTATTTATAGAGCGCAGTTCAACATATATCAAAACGCTGTACAGAATTAAAAACAAAGATAAAACATTAAAATACAACAATGAATCATTAGATGTTAATCTCTGAAAGCAAGGTTAACTAAATAAGTTTTTAATGCCTTCTTAAACTCTCCAGAGTCAGGCACTCTCTAGTCAGACGAGGTAAAGAGTTCCACAGGGTCGGAGCTGCATAACTAAAAGCTCTTGCACCAGAAGTCCTTAAACCCTGGGAACCTCTAGCAATCCCTCATCAGCCAAGCGGAGGGGTTCGAGGGGGCAGTAAAGAATCGGGAGCTCTTGCAGGTGGCCGGAACCATGACCGTGAAGGGCCTTAAAGGTCAGTAAACTGACCTTAAGGGTGATCTGCCACTGAATTGACAGCCAGTGCAGTTTGCGCAGCACAGAAGTAATAGGACTGGTCCGGGAAACCCCTACCAGAAACCTGGCTGCAGCATTCTGCACCAGCTGCAGGCAACAGATAACCCCTAGAAACTCTAGGTATAGGGAGAAGCCCTAGGTATAAGGAGTTACAGTAATCAAGAGGAGGTCACAAATGCATGGATCAGCGTTGGAAGATCACGAGATAGAACAAGGTGCTTAATCTGGGTAATGTTCCTCAGATGAAAAGAGGATTTGACTACGGCTGACACCTACCATGGTACCAGTCTTCGCAAATATCACACCCAGATTCCTCACCTGAACAGAGGGCAGGTGCTGGTTTAAGTTTTAAGTTTAATTCTTGCCATTAAGGGTCAAAATTTTAGACACCTTTGAAATTTTCCCAAACCCTGATAAAAGGGAAAGAAACTATTAAAGGAATGAAAAGCCGTTATCAAATTGTAGATAATAATAGTTCTATAACATGAGCAAACCTTCCTGAAATGAGTAGGTGATACAGAAATCATCATATGAAAGGAACACATTTACCCTCTACTAAGGTAGAACATTTAATTTTTTTATACAAGATATGAGTGTAATTTGCAATGCATGGCAGCAGCCAGGAGTCAACAGCTGAATTTTGCAACTGTACGGCACAAACCGGCTTAGTGGGGGTGGGGGTTGGGGGTAGGTATACATGGTCTGCTGAGGTAGCAGTTCAACAGTGCTGAAAGCTGCTCAGATCTGATAAATACAAATGAAGGCTCAGGCCTTGAGGCGACAATTGGATAACTCCTGGCAGGAGATGGATGTTTTAATCAGATATCCGGAACAATCTCTTGCTGCAGCGTATCAGTTGTCTTTTTATCTACTGAGATTGTTTTTAACGGGTGAGTTTACAGAGATTTACAGTAACCATTTACAGAAGCAACCTAGAAAGAAAAGTGTGTGTGTGTATGGGGAGAGACAGGAAAATGGTCCAACTCTCATCTGACCTAATTATATCTGGTGTTCTATGTAAGGCACAGTATCACATCCTGGAACTGCAGCACCTGGGAGGTCCTGTACTGACTTCTCTGCTAGCTGTACTTAAATACCTCAGGGGAGTGATTGATAACTTGGGATTCGCATCATACTATAGGAATGTCCTGACAGACTGGATGGGTCATACTATAGGAATGTCTGGACAGACTGGATGGGTCTGTGGGCCAATTTTCTGCCATCAGTTTTTGTGTACTTGGCACCCAGATAGTTGACTGTGTTATTTAGGGGTTAGGTTATCATCCCTTACTCTAACCCTAGAAGAATCATGAGACACGAGACTTTGCCGAAAGTCTTACGCCCTTATGGTTTGACAAACAAAGGTAACACAACCCCTACAGTGCCTTAAAACTGTTTTTACCTTTCCAAATGAATATTTTTTATAGCTAAATTTCTATTGGTTCTATTTGTACATGAATGTTTCCAGCCACTAACATAACCCTTGCAGAACTCTGTCAGCCAATCAGAATGCCCCATTTATAGCCATTCTTTTATAATCTGTCCTGGTATTCAGCCAAATTTTTAAAGCAAGTAGCAAAACATTTAAAAATAACTGTTCTCCTCTCCAGGTAGCCAAGGCTGAGCCTTTGGCCTTCCCTCACCTATCCCAGCCTACCCCCAACTGCAGTTTTCCCCATACATAGTTTTTTTTTTTTAATGCCAGGCTCCTACTTTGCTGATATGCAGGAGCTAATACTGTCTTTCAGATCCACCCCAAGATCAACCCCTCCTTGTATCTGTGGGAGGGCAAGGTTAGTCCAACCAAGCTGTCCAGTTCTTCCCTCCTGACCGTAGTGAGCCCTTCCATAGCTAATAGTCTACCATCTGACAGAATTAAAATTCAGTGAGCGCAGTCCGAAAGGGGGTGCGAGTCACTACACCAACAGTTGGCAGTATATGCTCCCGCTGTGACCTGCTGGAGGATGCCTGCAGGCTTGGGATGATGTCACCATCTGAAGAAGGGAGGTGGTGTTAACCATATAGATCACAGGTGAGACCCCACCTGGCGTAGTGTATCCAGTTCTGGAGACTACGTCTCAGGAATGACACAAATAGAGTGGAGGCGGTCCAGAGGAGGGCAACTAAATGGTGCAGGGTCTGCATCAAAACCCCTATGAAAAGAAACTGAAGGACTTCAGTATGCAATCCAGAACAGGAGGTTGCTCTGGGATGGTGTGCTAATAACACATAGAATCCAGCACTCGCCACCTAGTAAAGAAAACGCTGCTCCAGAAATATGTAGAAAAACTGTGCCAAATGTATTGATGTCTGATTTAAAAAAAAAAAACACCTTTAATATGTACATCCTGGAAGAGAGTCAGGAGAGGGGTAATATGATCAGAGACCTAGAAATACCTCACGGGGGTAAATAAAGTACAAGAGGGGCATATGTTTCAGGAAAAATGCACGAGGACAAGGGGACATGCACTGAAGCTGGAAGGAGTAAAATAGAGAGATGTGAAGGGTTACTTCTTCACTGAAAGAGTAATGGATGCCTGGAACAGTCTTCCATTAGAGGTGGTGGGGATACAAACGGTGGTGGGCTTCAAGTGTGCATGGGACAGGCATAGGAATATTGGTTGACAGCAAGAAGGGGAGACAGAGATCAGTAAGGGCTGCAGTGGCAATAGAGGCAGGGGGAAAAATGGGCAGACTGGTTGGGCCAAGCGGTCCTTACCTGCCATCAAATTCTATGTTTGGTAACAGGGTCCCAGGTCTGGTGTGGCACTGGCTCCCTCTGCAGTAGGTCTCCAGGGGTCTAGATCCTGGCAAGGTTTTGGAACGGGCAGGGCCTGTTAGCAGTTCATTCTCAAAGAGGGCTGCCTGATGACCACTGCAGCTAAAGTCCTTGGGTTTAGACATAGCCAGAGGTTTCTCTGGTGACATCCAGACTTCCAGGTACGGAGTGAGAACTGGACCTGCCTTCTGGAACCAGAGGGACACTGCTGAGATGGCAAGAGCTGAGGGTAGGGACACATGCAGTGAGCTTCTCCTACCTCTCATTTTAGGGCACATGACTGTGTACTGCTGTTCTAGCTAGGAGGGTATACCCCTCACCCTGTTGTCAGGGAGACCTTTGCCTGTGTAAATGGAGTGTTGTGATGTGGATAAATCCTGCAGTACCCCCCCAACCCGATTGCTTCATGGCTGCACTAGAACAATGTATTTTGTACATACTGTATGTTTTCTGATGAATCTGGCTCCCATTGCTTACAGGCTTGGGGCATGTTAGTAATGATTATATGGGCCCTCACTGGGGGTAGCAGTCCATCTGTGTAATTCATCCGCCTGATGTGGTACTATGCACAGTGCTGTGTAAATAAATAGTTAATGTTTCAAAGCAACTTTGCATCTCTAGAATGGTGTCCTGAGCCCTGGAGTCATTTTTTTTTTTTTATTTAGTTTTTGTTAACCGGGTAGGTGCACTAGCCAGCAAGTGACTATTTTCAGGCACGACCCGGGAGGTACAATTACAATACAAGTAGTACAGTGCAGGTTATACAGTACATGGAAAGGTACATTGATGCAAGTATACAATTTTTACAAGTAGGTAGTGCAAACAGAGGGTACTGGTGAAAGGATAGATTTTGGAGTAAATAAGGGAAACTAACAAGGGGGAAGTGGGCAGGGAAGGGTAAATGCACAGCTAAGTTCGTTTGGAGGTGGCGGGGCCGGAGACCAAGGTAAAAGAAGCCCTGCCAACTGATTGAGCTGTAGGGGGAAAGGGGCACCCGGTATCAGAGATAGTTAGAGGGAGAGTGTCCAGGGCAAGCGGGGGGGCAGGCAAAACTGTAGGGTGGGGTGAGCGATAAAGTTACGGCTTTAACGGCGGGAGGCAAGAGTCTGTAACCGGGCTCATGGAACCGATTCCCGGTTTGAGAAACAGGCGGGGGGAGGGGGGCCAGTGTAGAAGTAGGTCAGAGGCTAGCCGGCGGTAGCGGAAGGTAGGAAAAGTGAGGGAAAGTGTCCAGACCACTGGTTCTTGAGACGGGCAAGGGGTAGAGCTACTGAGGAGCTGTGCCGAGTTTACAACAGCGAGTAGATTACGGCTTTATGAGAAAAGCAGGGCAGTGACCAGACTCGCGGAACCGTGAGTCGGTTGGAGGCAGGGGGCTGTGGCCGGGCTGGCGGGTGTCCTAGCTAGACAGTGTTGGCGACCTAGACTGGGTACACCTCGCTCGTCCAACGGGTTATTTCACAGGCGAGGAAAATCGGCAGGAGAGGTCGACAAAGGGGTGAGGTAGACAGGCGGCTAGGAGGCATGGTTTATGTAGTGGCAGAAAACGAGTCGAGAAACAGGGACGGGGTAAGGCGTAAAATACGACAAGAGCGGTAGATTGCTACAATCGGCGTCTGGGCTATGGAACCGTATGCCGGCCGGGCATGTGGGGACTCTGTCTCTGAGGTGAAGATACAGCAAAAGGTGGCTTTAACACAAAAAAGGTGCGGCAGCGACCCGGTGCCGCGGAACTGAAAGCTGGATAGTATACCTGGGCTAGTCAGTGTGTGGGGGGAAGGGGAGAAAGATGAGGTTTAAGGGATTTAGGAAGAGACCAGTACCAGTTACAGAAAAGTAACATCAAAGATTAGTGCAAACAGTAGGTTGAGAAACAGGCACGAAATAGTAAGGTGATTTGCATTTGTCATACACAAAGGCAAGAACAGTAAAGTGACTAGAGGCATTTGTCATACACATAGGCATTAGGGAGGCAAGACAGTTGAGCCATACAAGTTTCTTTGTTTTCATAATAAAAAGTGCAAGTAGTCCAACTGAAAATGCAGGCAATTAGTGGGAAAGTAGACGTTAGGTATATACAAGGGATAAGGAGGTGAAACGTAGACAGGGGGAGGAAGAGGTGGGCATGAAGAAAAGATTCAGGTAGGATCATAACAGGCACATTGGTCCATAGAAGTAAGGTGACTCCATAGTCTTCGCTTGAAAGCGTAGTGTGAGGAAGCTTGTCTTAGGTCAATCGGTAGTAAGTTCCACGCTTGTGGGGCAGCATGCCTAAATGCACCTGAGCCCTTGGAGGTGCAGCAGAGGGAACTTTAGGAGAGACTTGTCAGATGATCTCAGCTCCCGAGAAGGATAATGGGCTGGAGCAGTTCAGATAGTGAAGCAGGTCTAACCACTCTGATGATGGAGTCAGAGAGGCAGCATAAGTAGTACAGTCTGGTGGCCGAGGGAAAGCCAGCCTAGGTCTTTGTAAAGTTGGCAGTGGCGTTTGAGGTGGGGGCCTTTGATATATATCGGCAAACATTGTTGTAGGTGGTATCCACTTTTGCAGTGTTGTTTTGTGCATCATGGTTAGGATGGGGCGCAGTAGGATAGAGTTGGCAGGAGGATTCCCCTGGCAATGGCCAGTTGGCAGTGGGTGTGAGCATGTGGTTGGTTCTGTAGGCAGCCCCAGTTTGCAGTTAACAGTTTTGCAGGTTTCTTGGATGTGCAGGTTCAGGTCAAGGGTTTGGTCGAGCAGTATGCCCAGATAGCGGAACGTACTGACAACCCCGAGAGGGGTTCCGTTAAGGTCGAGTATATTCAGGGGAGATGAGCAGGATCTTAGTTTATGGGTCGTACCCAGTAGCATGGCTTTTGTTTTGCCGGCGTTAAGTATGAGGCGATGAGCGCTTGGTCAGTGTTGAGCAGAGTGGAAGGCAGATGTCAGAGTGGCGTTTAGGTGGTCAATACAACCTGAATGAGCATAGATGACCAGGTCGTCTGCATAGAGTAGCGAGGCACCAGATGCTATACTGCTGGGAAGATTATTTATGAACAGTGTGAAAAGGAGAGGACCTAGTATTGAGCCCCGGTACTCAATATTGATAGTGGCGCTGTCAGAGATAGAGTTGAGTTTGACCGCTTGTGTCCTGTTTGTTAGGTAGCTTCTGAACCAGTTCGTTACAGGAGATGAGAAGCCAAGATTTTTAAGGGTAGTCAGTAGAAGGGGGTGATCCACAAGGTCGAAGGCCTTGGTGAGGTTGATGAACACAGCCCCAGTAAGATGACCTTCATCCATGTTTGTAAGTGTATCAGAGGTAAACTTTGCTAACGCTGTTGTGGTGCTGTGATGTTTCCTGAAACCATGTTGTGCTTCACAGAGTAAGTTTGAAGATTAGGAATTCGTGGCCTGGGTGGCTACTATTTTTCTAAGATTTTGCTGAGGACCGAGAGAATGGCAATGGGTCTGTAGTTCGATATTTCGTTTTTGTTTCCTTTTTTGAAAATGGGGGTGATTCTAGCGCCCTTCCATATCCCTGGGACTGTGCCTGTGGAGAGGGACAGTGTGAAAATCCTGGCTAATGGATAGGAGATGAGATGGGCAGCAGCTTTCAGCAGTCGGGGTTCCAGTGCGTCAGAGCCAGGGCTGGTGTTGTCTGATATGGCGTTTAAGAGTTTAAGAACTTGTTTTCTACACACAGCCTTGAAATAAAAAGTTTTTATTGCTGCTTGTACAGGGTTGTTTGTCGAAGTATCGGCTTTCTCTTTGGTAGAGAGTGGCTATGGGGCAGCAGATGCCGTTGTTAGGGTGGACGTATAGGGAGATAGGTCCGAGAACTGTGGAAGACGTTTGCTATGGTAAGGGAATCACTGCAGTGGATACCTTGAAGAATCATTTTCGAGGGGGTGACAGATTGAGGGGTGCCAAGGAAGGTTTTGATGTGACCCCAGAATTTGCGTGGATCATTTGAAGAGCTGATTAACAGATTCTGGCAGTACTTGCTTTTTGCGAGCCTGATTTGTTTTTTGCAAACACTTCTATGCTGTTTGTAGATAAGTTGATCCCTTGGTAGGCCAGTAGTCTTGAAATGCTTCCAGAGTTTGTCCCAGGCTTTGAGTTGGTGGAGTAGTTCTTTATTTCACCATCGCGTTTGTTGACCTCTGACCCTTCTCTTTACTTTAGGTACATGCCGATTTTGTACTTCACCAAACCTGGTCAGGAACACATCTAGGGCATCCTCAGCACTTGTTGCTAGGTAGATTTCAGACCAGTCCGTGTTGGCTATGTCAAGGAGAAAGGCATGTAGATCCAGTTGTGCAAAGTTAGTAAAGGTGACAAGGCAGGATCGAGGAGCAGGTGGTGGGCAGGTAGCCAGTGGCAGATCGTGGGCAAGTGGTCAGTTATAGTGTCAACCAGGACGGATGCCTTAGTTATGTGGTCTGGTCTGTTTGTGAGGATCCAGTCTAACAGTGTCCCTGATAGGAGTTTGTCATTCTCGTATTCTCAGTTATTAACTGATGGTAGTTGTGCCTTTGAACTAGTGACGCCAGAGTGCTATGATTCGGTCCCAGCCAGTTTAGATTAACATCACCTAGCAAGATGGTTTCATTCATGTTGACGACTTGTGATGAATGTTGTAGTAGTTTCTGGAGACTTTCCAATCCACCAGTGGGTGGATTGTATAGACATATTATGTGCAGGTACTTCGCACCTAGGGACAGTGTTACATGCAGTGATTCGCAGAGCAGTTGAGGACTAGGGGTAGGGGCAGCTTTTAGCATAAGGTGGCTTTTGTAGTAGATGGCAACACCCCCAACCCGCTTAGAACCAGTTCTATCCTGTCGGATAATAGCATATCCGGGCAGGGTCCATTGGGCATCCAGGATGCGGGGTTTTAGCCATGTTTCAGTGAGGCATAGGATGTTGGGACCAACCATTTGTGTCCAGGCCTCAAGCTCAGTTAAGTGACCTAGAAGACTTCTGATATTCATGTGAGCAATTAGAAGGCCTTTATTCGGTTTGGTAAAGGGTGTTAACGGGGTGCTGCTTTGGTGAGGTCCTGGGTTAGGTTCAACGTCACCAGCCAGCAGTAGTAGCCGCTGAGCTAGGAAATCAAGCTGCACCATGAGGAGCAAGTTGTATTTTTTCTGTTTTTTCCTTTGTGTCGAATAACTCATAAGTAACAGGTATGTGCATCCTTTTTTTGAAGAAAGTAGTGAAAGGCAGGTATTGGGTGGTGGTATGAGAGGAGCAGGTTGGAGAAACTAAAGTCACTGAGTGATGGTACGCTTTGTTGTTGGTCTTGGGGTGAGAGAGAGATACTGTTTAGTCCAAGCATTAAAAGCAGGCAGAGCAAAAGGGTTAGTCCTTTACGACTAACAGACAAGCACAAGGGACTCTTATGGAGGAGGAGCATGATAGTATTGATAGAGGAAGAGCAGAGTTTAAGAAGGAGCAGGGAGAGAGAGAGAGAGAGAGAGAGAGAGAGAGAGAGAGAGAGAGAGAGAGAAAGGCGAGAGTCTATTTGAAAGCCATGTAGGACTGTGACAGATTTGGGAGTATCGTGTTCAAGCGATGGAGAGTCGTTTTGGAAAGGCGGCATGGGAAAAGCGGGCTTAGGCTAAAACAAGGGCCAAGTTTTAGAGCCTAAGTAGTTATGAAGTGCGAACCACTGGAGAAAGGGACTAATGCCCCCAGTGGTAGTAGAGTATAAGGAGCCAATGGAAAAGTGGACATAGTCATATGACCAGCGGGAGCCTATATAGCTAAGGGGAAGGCCAGGGTGGGTGAGGTGGGGGCAGGACGAGTGTTCACGAGGGAGCTGATCACTTAGCGCGAGATGGCGTCACAGTCCTGGGGTGTGAGTTGGAGTTCCAGAAGTCCAAAATTAAGGTGAAAACAGCCGCTTTCAATGAAGGGTGGAACCAGCTAGAGCCCCAAGCCCCAACAGGAGAGAGCTGGCGGGAGGAAATCGGTGGAGCGTACTTCTGACTTTAGCACCTTTGGCCGGTACAAAGGTACCAGTGGCGGCAGAACTCCTGGTTCCCTTCTCGGCGAGCATGCGGTGGTGTGGCCCCTGGCAACAGGCGTTCTGGCGGAGAGCGGCTTTTCTTCGATGGGGGCCGCTGAGCAAGCGGAGACCCCAGAGGCTTCTTTGGGTGTGACAGTGGGTCCTTTGGTCCTGGGAGGAGTGGGTCCGAAGCCCCGGCCGGCTTGGAGAGGTCCTAAGGAAAGTAGCAGGGAGAGGTTATTAAGTAGGCGAGCTGGGTAAAGCAGGACAAAAGGAGAGGGCGGGAGGTGAGAAAAAGGTGGAGATTAGTTTACAGGGAGGCAATATCAGAATTTCTTGCAAAATAGTAAATGGGACCAGAGAGTGTTACAAAAATAAACTGTATACTGAGTGGGAAAGGGAAAGAAAAACAGCTCTGCTGTGCTGGTACATAGACTTTTATAGCTAGCACCCTGGCAGTCACATGGCTGGAAGAGGTGGCAGCTTGTGGCAAAATGTTTTACAAGGGGTGGCTCCTGGCAAAGTAATACCATCACCTAAACCCCTATTTATTTATTTAGCTTTTGTTAACCAGGTAAGTACACTAGACAAGCAATTTGCCTATTTTCAGGTACGACCCAGGAGAGTACAGGAAATTACTTACATACACACTTGGGACAACATGGTACATAATTAAGAACAGGTCACACATCATGAGACTACAAGGTAAGATTACACATCACATAATTAGGAACAGGTTACACATCATGAGACTACAAGGTAAGATTACACATCACATAATTAGGAACAGGTTACACATCTTGCATCAAGTTTGGGGCAGTACAGAAATACTACATTTTAAGGGCCGGCAGTTTTGTATGGGTGCAAGTGCTAAACATATGTCATGGGGGTTTTTGACATCCGCAGGCCGATGCACTTTAAGATGGCTCCATAGGGAAGGCGCCAGAGCTGCCCTGGGGCAGTGTGGACCTGGGTTGGGAAGGTATTCCAAAGTTTGGGGCACATGCTGCAAGTCCTTTCACCCATCTTGGTCCTAGTCACAGGTACCTTGAGTGTGGCAGACCCTGAGACCTAAGGTGATATGACAAGGGGCAGTTTGGGCCAGCAAGCTTGCCACCTGGAGAGTACCGTGTTGAGGACCTTACCAGTGAAGCAACCAAGGACAAGGTCAATGTATTCTGTAGGCGAGAGCCAGTGTAGCTTGTTGTAGACCTCACAGTGATGAGTGAGCCGTGGGGCCAATAGGGCGTAGCGACAGATATTGTTATAAGCCGACCACCTGGAGAGATGGGCCTTAGTGGTGCTAGCAAACAGCAGGAGCCCATAACACAAAGAGGGGAGAAGCATCCCTCTTGCAAGGGCAGCACGTGCAGCTGGTGTGAGGTTGTTTTTTGCCCTGTAGGCCAGACCCAGTTTACAGTTGACTGTTTACATATCTTCTGAATATAAAGGCCAAGGTCGAGCTGTGGGTCCAGCATTACCCCAGGTATTAGTTGTCCGTATAGGGACTGGACATCTCCCTTGCTGGATACACAGAATGGTACACGGGCTGCCTTAATCTTTGCCCGGACCCAAAGAGCATGGCCTAGGTTTTTTTTAGGTTAAGGATAAGCTTGTGGGTCAGGATCCATGCCTGAATGTTTATAAGGTCTTCACTCAGTTGTTGATTGATGACCACCACCTCATGGGAGTGAGACAGGATAACCAGATCGTCTGCCCTAGATGCAGGAGTTGCCCCTGGACTATGACCCAACACCCATGGAATAATGCTCAAAGCTGGATTGACTTGACACAGCCGAAGGGAGTTGGCAAATAATATACGAGGCTTGCATATCCCTACTGTCTGACAAAATAAAGATTAGTAATACTGGATATAGCTGCTTCATGTATTCCAGTGACCTCCATGATTCCATGAATGTCATGACTATATTAAAACAGTAAAAACTTCGAGGTTTTAAATGGACCCTGCTTTATGATCATCTCAGTTTTCCTTCTAGTTTGTTTTTTTGGACTGGCTAATATTGCCAGTTTGAGCCCAGTTGTAAGAAAGCTGCACAGATCATGTGCTCTGTGAAGTTCTAGTAGAAGTACATACATTTTGCAACTTGTCAGGTAGTGTTATCAAGAGGTTAGAGCACCGGCTTGGGAACCAGGAGGCTGTGGGTTCAAACTCCACTAAAGCCAAATACTTACTGTGTGACCTTCAGCAGGCCACATAACCTCTCAGTGCTAAAGTCCACACAGCTGTGGAAATAGTTGGAAGTGGGACATCACTGGAAACGAGATGCTTCACCTCAGATGAGCTAGCCTGAGAAAAAATGTTAAGTGTGTGTTTGTATGCAGCCATGGCATTTGATGTCCTACAGTGTTTGTACAATCTTTATGTTGTAGTAATCTCTTTTCTGCAAGTACAGTTTCTGTTTCATGTTTTATTTTATATTTATTTAATTTTTGTTAACCAGGTAGTGCACCAGACAAGAAATATCTATTTTCTGTTGGTATCCTAATTTCTAGGATACTGTCTGAGGCAACACTAGTATCCCATATGGCAGCAGAATCCTAAATATTGTGCTGACTATATACTGGAAGGAATAATAAGGAACAAGGAAGAGAAGAATCTAAGAAAAGGCTTTGGCGCAAGTAAAGGCAGAACAACAGGATTACAAAGCAGGAGCAGTGTGTGTTAAAACAGGGTTCACGTGACTGAAAGGTTCTCCGGCAACCGACTACTCATGTCTGCTGATTACAAGGGCATTAAGTCTGCCCTTCCACAAATTAAAACCAACCTTATCAAGTTTTGTCAGTTCTATGGCTTCATTTGTTAAGGATAATGTTTAATAATAAACACTCAAGAACCTAAAGTACACAGTTCTAGTCTGACTCACAGACCATAGCTAAAAAAGCTATGGCCAGAGGAACTGAATGGTTCAATGGATTGGCACTGGGTTAAGCAGCCTTTCACCTCTAGTCCACCACTTCAAATCCAGCACAGGTTGGTAGTGGCCAAAAGCCATTATCACCCAAGGGCTGTTCAGTGGCCTATGTGAAATGAGTTGTGGTGGTCTCAGTCCAGTTCCTGGTGGGCAGGTGTCCACATCACAAAACCAACAACACATTTGCACGAATCGTCTCCCTTGTCAGCAGTCTCCACGTGAGAGGGCAAGGACTGAATGGGCATGGAGTGTGAATTACCCTCTCACCTATGTGGTGGTCCATCAGTGGTAGGGTTGAGGCACATTAACAGGGCAGTGTGGGGAAGCTTGCAATGTGATCTCCTGTGCTGTACCTGCCATGTGGATCAACATAAGACTTCTGGTTCCTGTGTTGTCAATTAAATACCTTTCACAAGCACTAAATTCACACACACAAAAAAAAAAACCTAAAAAAGTTAGGGTCCACTATTATAGCATTTTGTTAACTGGGTAGGTACACTAGACAGCATAGCTGCCTATTTTCAGAGTACGACCGAGGAGATTACAACAAAGGGTAAGTAGACAATAGTAGATGCAAGAAAACATCACGGAACAAGTAGAAGTCAAACATAGTACACTTATACAAAATTTTCAGCAAATTACAGTACATTTGCAGGAATCTATATGTAGTAACAAAATAGGAATATAAGTGCAAATAACTAACAGTCATAAGTCATACAACTAGTGAGTAAGCGCTAGGACAGAGGAAATAAGATTTCCAGGTAGGTTTGAGAGTAGTAGAGACTGGAGCCGGTAGGCAACTAGGAGGAACCAGTACAGGAGTGGGTGGATAGAGGACAGGAGCAGGGTTCAGAGCTTAGAAGAGCCATACGAAGTTCCTGTTTGAAGCTGTGTGGAGAAGGGGAGATTCTTAGACTCAGTGGAAGGGAGTTCCATGGTTTAGGGGCCCAGCTAAAGAAAGTATTCTCCCCGTTTTGGTTTTACATCTCGGTTGGACAAGAAGGGATTTGTCAGCTGATCTCAGTGGGTAGGCAGAGGTCACAGGTTTGAGCAGTAGAGCCAGTTTGCCAGGTATCTGGGAGGAGATTATATTCTTTATAAAACAGTAGGAAGTAAACTGTCGGAAGGCTGAAGGGGTAGACCATCCCAGATTGGAGTATAGTGTGCATCGGTGAGGATGTTTGGGCGAAGACTGAGCAAAATGGCAAATGCTGCTGTAGCAGACATCCCACTTTTGGAGGAGCCCTCCAGTAGTTGCCGGAAAGGCTATTAACCCATATGCCAATTTGGGTCTCAGGATCCCCTGTGCAATGGCCATCCTCACCATGGATGTTAGGCTATGTCTCACCTTGTATTCCAGTCCAAGTTGAATATTGACAGATTTAATAACTGAGGCTAGGTGCAGGTCAAAATCCAAGGCGGGATTAAGGGTTACTCCTAGGTATTTCAAAGAGGTAACTGTTAAGGGAGAGCCATCTAGTGCTCTGATATGTAATGGTTGGGTGCAGGACCGAATTTTGAACCTGAACCAAGAGCATAGTCACCATTTTTTTTTTTTTTTATTTAAGACATGCTTGTTTTGCAATAGCCAGCTCCTGAAAGGTACTGAAGTTACTATTTGAGATTCAGGTTGATATGAGAGATTTGAGGAGGATGGGTAAAGAACAAGATCATCTGCATATAGCAGACCTGAGCAAGCACCAGTGAGTGGTGGGATGTCATTTATGAAGACTGTAAACAGGAAAGGACCAAGAATCAAACCCTGGGGCACTCCGATCCAAGTAGGAGCAAGAGGGAACTTAGCATCTCTGATCTGGACAAATTGTTGCCGCTTTGAAAGATAATTTTGGAACCAGGCGGTGACAGAGGGCGAGAAGCCTAGGGATGACAACTTTGATAGGAGCAGCGGGTGGTCAACTAAATCAAACAGTTTTGTAATATCAATAAAAGTAGCCCCAGTGAGAGCCTTTTTCCATAGCAAGTCTGACATCATTTGTAACTGTATGAGAGCAGTGGCTGTACTGTGCCCATGTTGGTCAGGGGTGAGGAGTTTGAAAGAGTACAGGTGATCCGAGACCTGGGTAGCAACAATTTTCTCCAACATTTTAGAGAAGGTGGAGAGGATGGCAATAGGGCGGTAGTTATCCAGGTTAGTGGTGTCCCCCCATTTTGTAGACCAGTACAACTCGAGCAATCTTCCAGAGGGAAGGGATATGTCCTGTAAGAAGAGACAGGTTGAAAAGTCTAGTCACTGGAGAGACTATAGAAGGTACAAATGGTTCTTAGGAATTTTGGTAAGAGTCCATCTGCCCTGCCGATCCAGCAGGAGAGTGGATTTAAGCAAGAATTTCACTCTCAGAGACTGGGAAAAGGGTGAAAGATGGGTTGGAAGGTTTAAGGTTATCCTACGGAGTAACAGGTAAAAGCCCAGGAGGTGCAGTATAGGAGGAGAGGTCAGTGAATCTGGAGTTAAGAGCCTCAGTGATAGTGAGCAGGTTATTGCAACTACAACCATCCACGACCATATCAGAGATGCTGTTACACTTGTTTGTCCCCATGATGGTGTTAACATGACTCCAAAAACCACAAGAGTCACTGACAGAGGTATTAAGGAGCAGACTGTAGTAATTGCCCTTAGCAGATCTGATGGAAACCTTACATAGGTTTCGGAGACTTCTGAACTCCTCCCAGTCTGACGGGGACTGGGTTAGCTTAGCTTTGTTCCAGGCTTTATCCCTCTTTTTGAGAGAGGACAGGAGTGAAGAATTTAACCAGCGGGTAGCAGATCCCTGGATACGGCACCTTTTTGCTGGAATATATTTGTCTTGAAGCTTCAAAAGCATGGTAAGGAGGTACTGAGCAGCATGTTCTGTATTACAAGTATTATACAGAGGGTGCCTAGTCCGTGTTCTGTAGCTCAAGATTAGGGCTCCCTTATACATTTTTGAAAAATCCCTGAAAATAATTTCTCTGGGGGTGGTTTAGGGGCCCTAGCCTTCCAAACACAGTAAACTGGGGAGTGGTCACTGACTGAGTCTGGTAAAACTCCAACAGCACTGGTCCTCTCAGGCCTGGGTCATCTCCAACAGTCTAGAAGAGACTGGAGACTGTTGTTACTAGCCTGTCTGGTCGGAAGAGTGACCAGTTGAGACAGGTATAACCTGTTGAGTTCAGCAGCATAGAGATTAGAGTTTTTCCCTAGCTAATCCAGGTTGAGGTCCCCCATAACAATTAGCTCTTGTCTACCCTTTAGCGAGGAAACATGGTCAATTACCTTAGTCAGGCCTGTTAGCCCATTTTTAGGAGGGTTATAGATGCACACTACATTTAGCTTCTTAGTGAGACCCAAGGTAATAACTATGTGAATAGTTTCACATAGACAGGTAGTGTTGACCGGGAGGACCATAATGTCAAGGTCCTGTCTGGTATAAAACAAAACACCACTACCCTTTTTAGCATTTGGACGATCCCATCTGAAGTTTATATCCATTGATCCTACATAATGAATATCTGGCATATGGGGTTTTAACCAAGTCTCGGTTAGACCCAAGACATCAGGGGAGTTGTGAGCAATCCAAGCTTCAAGCTGTGCAAAGTTAGCTGACAGACTTCTAATGTTCATATGTGCAAGCCTAAGCCCCTTTTCTGTGAACCAATAAGATGGGTTCTTGGGAGTGATGCCATCAGGAAGGCCTGGGCTAGGTTCAATATCACCAGAGAGAGAGAGAGAAAGATGACAGGGGTACCCAGGTCTCAATGAGAGAGGTTTGTAGTTTGCCCTCCAGTGGCATATAAAAAGGGGAATGGCTTAGGCAGTCAGCAATACTAGCAAATGGGATAAGCTTTAGGATCCAGGTTTCAGGGATAGCGATATTACCCCTGGTAATTAGGTTTGAGAAAAAATAGCTCCAGTCCTCGGCTATATTTGAATAGCCAGAGTCAGTAGATGGCTGGCAGAGAAGAGTTGGAGGGCTAGCAGAAGGAAACTACTCCTACAAAGCTGCAGTGAGCGAGATCACCCCATAGTGTACACTGGTAAGGAAAAGAAGGGAGCGTGAGAACTAGGGAAGAGAGAAAGCAGTGAATTCAGGACTGGAGACAGGACTGAAGTAAATGTGCAGTTGACTGCAGGAGTGAGACAGTAGCCAAATCCAAGGATGAAACTATCCAGCAGGCAGAGATATAGCGCTGCAACTAGAAACCTTATAAAGACTTCTGCTAAGTGTGGAGATATTCACGGGTTCCTGGGGCAATCCAATAATGAAATTCACAAATAGCTGCCTTGAGATCCTCACCCCAGAAGAAATGGTCCAATCACAGAGGAAAAAAGAATATCACCCCAAGGAACAAGCATTTAACAAGTCGGGAAGGTAAAAAATTTGACTTCAGTGTCTCACAGAAAAAAGGCTAGGAGCATACAATTAAATCAGAAACGGCACCATAAACTCCAAGATTGCAGTACACACAGAAATGCCAGAACTACCAGCTAGCTGCAATGCCAGGCACAAATTCAGTTTACAGCTTGGCTGGATCGAGGCACATTTAAGTCAGTCTGTAAAGAGGTTTTTGTAGTCTCCTCTAGTCTGCAATAGTGCAGAGGTAAATTGAGGTAGAAATTCAGCCACAGCTTGGAAGGCAGGGAGCCGCTTAGAAAAGGTGCCAGAATTCAAAGCTAGGCTGCCTGAGGACTTGAAATGGAACCTGCTGGCTACAGTACCTTGCTGGGATCGAGGTGGTCTGGTGAAGTCCAAAGAGCCGTAGGGAGTGCTGCGTTAACCCCAACAGCGACGACTAGGAGCCTTGCTGGGTTCGACGTGGGCTGGTGAGGTCCAAAGAGCAAACACCTACATGCTTGTCACCAATAAATTGTATCACCCTCTTACTTTTTGTAAAATTGATATTTTATTGATTTATTAATCAGGTTTTTGGTAACCAGGTAGGTACACTAGACAATGACTAGGGAGGGTAGCGAACAAAAATTCTTCAAACAAATAAATATAGATAAAAGTTTGGAAAACTCACACTTCCAAGACAAGTAAGGATATACAGTGAAACAATTACAAATTACAATTTGTGCACAGAATACAAAATGTTCAGGGCAAGCTCCATGGTGCTGAGCGATGGGTGATCACTCGGCACGCTGGCAACCCGGGTTTGCATCCCGAGCCTGGGACGTCTGGAGTGGAGGCTGTTGAGGAGGGGGTTTGAGCTTCCTCTGGATGCTTCTCTCCCCCGGGGTAAGGGGTGCTGCATTGCTGGTGGCCTGGGAGATATCCTTGATGTGGGTGACCACACGCCACCGAATGTTCCTGTCACAAGATGCCACTGAAGTAAACACTCTGTGGGTAGGGCAGAAAAGCAGAAAATGAGCCTGTACCAGCCCTGACAGATGACAGCTGCCTGTCCCACCATGCAGCAGTCCCCAGAGCACACCACCCCTGTCCCCACATCTGCTCTGGGGGTAGCGCTCAGACTTCTCCTTGTTCCTCCTGCCTGGGGGAAGGGCCCTTCCAGTAGGGTTATAGCCAGACTCACCAGCCACAGGTGTGTGGGCTGTGACAGACGGAGGATGGCAGTGGGGGTGAGATTGGCGAGTACAAGGGACTTGGTGCAAGCCCAAAGGAGTGGTGGGCTGGGGGCAGGAGCGTAAATAAATACACTACTGTTCAGGTACATTTTAGGATGCAGACAACTTTGAGGCACAATAAAATTGTGCAATGGTACAAGCAAGTGGGGAAGTAAAGGACAAAATTTGAGGACATTGGTAGGGTGGCATGAAAAGTATGAAGTGTACGGAAGTTGGGGCTAGAAGCAGTTGCAGGACATTCACAATGTGAGATGAGCCTTCAGGGCAGTTTTGAAGGATGACAGGGTGGGAGAACTGCAGACCTTAGAGGAGAGGAGTTCCAAATCCTATAAGCAAATAGGCCAAAGGGTCAAGAACAAGACCACTCCAGTAGGAAATTAATAAACATGACAGGTAAAATCTGACCATATTAAACACAGAGAAAAAAAACAAAGATTTACTCACAATTAAGTAGTCCCCACAAACCTATAATGTCTTGGGGTTATCTATATATTGTACAGTGACAAGAGCCAAAATTGCAGTCAGTTATGTTCAAGTGCTGTGGGAATCCAGGCGTGCAGTGTAATGAAAGCACATGCGAATAATACCATACTTCTAACAAGTTCAGTCCCACAATGAAATGAATTTAAAGTACACTTGGAGACAGTTGTGCAGTTACAGATGTAACCTAGATGGCGTATCCCAGGGGCTACTACCCCTGCCTGATTTGCCACTAACAGGTTGAGGGCCTGGATCAATGGGGGTGCCTCCACCCAGAGGTCAGGGTTTGCAATAGTTAAACTAACTTGGTCACAGCCCTCTGGGACACTGTCCCTTTCTTCCCACTAGTGGCCACACAATATATCAAATTACCTTCACAGTATACACTTACCCCAGGTCTGGTTCGGCACTGGGACCTCCTGTGAAATGAGATACAGTGCAACAATCACAGTACAGTACTTTAACATAGACAAATACCTCAGGCAGTATAACTTTGCTGAAACAAGCAGCTCTGATTTATTTAGGGGATATAACAAGGACAGGGAAATCAGGTTAATTAGCTTATCACTCTAATAATCTACCTATGGCTCTGTGCACAGGCCTATCCCTATCAGTTACTGTCCTGGGTACCCCAAGCCTAGTGGCTAGTCCAAACCGTGGCAGCTGGTAGGGACCCTTTCACCAGAGAAAGGAGAATTAAACAGTCAACAGTACAGTAATTCCATTTGGATTTAATGTGGCAATTCAACAGGAGCAACCCTGAATTAGTACTCCGACCTCCAAATAAGATAGGGTCCTTCAATGTCAGCAGGGCTCACTTGAGGTACACAAACCTCTTCACACATCCATATAAAAGAAAGTACTATACCAGGCAGGCTGCATCTGTATCCCGATCGCAATTACTGCACAATACCGGGAGAACACACAGCAGATTCAGTTCCTGACAGACCCGAGTGCAATTTTCAACCAATTCTTCCAGTCTTCTACAGGGTGAGCCTGGTTTCTACTCTTCAGAGATCCTTTGATTCTTTCTCAGGACAGGATTCAGTCCTAACAAGCTGTTACACAAGCTGCAGACCGGAACTCTGGGCCTTACACACGTTTTAGCTAAAACTGCACACTGAAAAGCACAGGGCTCCTTCCTTCTTCACTGCCAAAAGCTCAACTGAACTCCAACTGTCAAACCGGGCACTTCCTTTGAGTTCCTCCCAGTTCTTGACTGGATTGGCTGTCACTCACAATAGACTGCTGCTGTTGGTCCAAAAAGGCACTGAAGTCTAAACTACATCTCCCAGAGTCACTGCCCATACAATCCTCTTGTGGCTGGCTCAGATTATGAGTCAAGTTCTGATTCGTCCAAGGCATCATTTTAGAGCTAGCTTACCCCACACTGATTTGGTCCAGTTCAGCAGTTCAAAACTAGAATGAGGAACTAGCAGACACAGTTCTGACTGCAAAAGCAGAGTTAGACAAACTGTAATTTCATTATTACTCTAAATAATTTCTGGCAAACAGTTACATCTTTCAGATAGGTTCCTTTGCACTCCTAGTGACTGCAAAATGAAGTGAATTGGCAGCAGCTGAGTGGTACTCAGGAAGCACACAGTCCCCATACAAACTAATTATGTCTGCAGCAGACTGACTCTTAAGAGACAGTACCAGAGGACTCTAAAACACTCACTGATAAATGGCTTAAATGCCAAACACCATTCAGGCTTGGAGCATTCAAGCAAGCTCCTGGAAGTCTTTTGGGAACCCCCATTTGCAGGGTTTACACCCTTCCTGGCCTGGGAAAGCAGCGTCCAGCGATCAAGCAAGTACCCTAAGTTTCAACTGCAACCATATACATTTGCGTAGGCTCGCATATGTAATCATCAGTCAATATATCATTTTACCAAGAACACATTTCTGAAACATTGCAGTACGTCACTCTTTACACAGTATTACATACCATTGTACCATAACTCAAGTTATTACCTCTTGTACATGAAACCTGAAGAGGGGCCCTTCCCTATCAGTTACCTTGGGGCTGGATGGGGCAAGGGCACCATATGTAGGGCAACACAAGTAACCTGGAGTTAGCACTGATGCTCAGTTTGGGCAATGAGCTCGGGGACACATACACTCCTTTATGGACAACATTGAGGCAAGTCCACAGGCCTCCCAAGTGAATCATAACTGAGGTGCACCACAGGCTTTACAGCTCGACCAGTCTTTCTAGGGGGAACTGTTATAGTCTCTGCACTCTGAGCCTCATTTTCAGCATTGTCCTCCTTGTCAGGAGTCTCCATGGGGTAGGAGGCTAGAACTTGGGGCACTTTCAGCTCCAGGGTTACAGTTTCTGAGTCCACAACATTTGGCTCGCATGGAGAGCTTTCGGACACTGGCAGTGGACTGTCAGGGCACTCAAAATACTCTTCTTGTTAGAGTGTATCACCAGTCTGCCCCAATCTATCATTTTCCTCCTGAAAGCTCAAACAGTTCAACCATGCACAATGATTCCATTTCATCTGATCTGATGCTTTGCACTTCACTTTCTAGGAGCATTGGCTCCAGGGATGAAGCTGGGGCTTAGACAGTCAAGGCCCAGCTTTGTCTCCAGTATTGACTAGAGTTTGCCCAGGAGCAATTGACTCAGTTAAATGAAGGATAGTATTCAAAGTCACTCTCACTTTCTTCCGATATGGACTGACAGTCATGCTCAACTGGGACTTGTGGAGAAACACTTTAACTTTGCTTCTGTAGGTGCAGACTTTCTTGATCTTTCTAGCAGCAGCTCTAGTCACTGGTCCAGAGGGGCATCTTCTAGGGGCTCAGACTCAATTAAGATTTGTCCAATGGGCAGTAAATGATTTCTATGCATTGTTTTACATCTTTGAATTATTCTCAGGCCTTACTTTGTACACTGGCAGATCATCTGGTTGCCCACTACAATGTGAGGAGATGGTGCCATCTGTCAACAATCTTGTGCTTGCCATGCAGTCCCAGATTTCTTAGCAATACCAGATCTCCCTCCTGGAGTTCCTGCGCTTTCACCTTTTATCATACCTTTCTTTGTTGGCCAGATTTCTTTTGGCAGCCATGGTTTGAGCCAGTTGAGTACGCATGGTGGCTGGGCCTTTAACTTTTGCACATACTGTAAATAGTTGTCAGCTTGAACCCCATCAGGAGAGACCCCAAAACACACATCTACTGGTAGTCCAGCTTCTCTTCTAAACATCAAGCGTAGGGAGAATCCAGTGGCATCACTTTGGTGCAGTTATAAGCATGTACCAGGGTGCTAATTTGTTGCTCCATCTAAACTTGTCCTTTGGGTGCAGGGTGCCTAGCATATCTAGCAAAGTCTCGGTTGAAACGTTCAGGCTGTGGGTCCCCCTGGGGTGGTAAGGGAGTGGTTCTGGACTTTCGCACTCCCACAGAGAAAGCATCTCTTTGATCAGACGACTCTCAAAAGTCTCTCCTTGATCAGAATGGATTCTTTGTGGAGCCCCATAGTGAACAAAAGTTTCTACAAGTACTTTGGCTACAGTGGATGCTTTCTGGTCTTTGGTGGAAAGCTTGGGCATATCTTGTGAAATGGTCAGTGACCACCAGCACATTACTGATATTTCTTTGACTCGACAAACTTAGAAAATCAATACAGACCAGCTCCATGGGTGCACTGGTGGTTATGTTAACAAGGGGCAGCCCTCTGGGGCAAAGCTTTCCTCTGTAAGCAGCGACTACAAGGTTCGAATGTGTTGCTCATCAGCCCCCATCTTAGGCCAATAGAATCTGGATCTCACCAAGTCAAGTGTTCTGTCTATACCAAGGTGCCCCATGTGTTTGTGCAAGGACCTCAATACTGAGTCTCGAAAGGCAGTGGGCAGCACTAGTTGTTGTTGTCTACTTGTCCCCCTCTGTCTACTGTTTCTCTGTATAACAGTTTATTGATCAGTTTCAACTTAGGACCTTCTTTGTATAACAGTGCAGTTCTCAAATCAGTGGGCGTAATTTGGACACATCTTTCCTGCATAGGGGCTTCTAAAGCTGCTTTGATCATGGGATCGCGGGATTGAGCCCGATGAATACTGTCATTGTCCAGCTGAGGCAGTGCACAATGTCTATTGCCAGAAAAGTGGCAATAAGCAGCAGGTATGCAATTCTCAGAGGCTCCCAAGCAATCCACCATGCAGTCCACTGCGTCCGTGGACATTGTTCCTCCCTGTCAAACTTCCGGCAGAGTGCCCGAATGTCAGAGTTCTGCCAGTCGGACCCAATCATTCTGGGGAACAGGCCTCCGGGAGAAACATCAGCATCTATGTGGTTCAGACCTGCTCTGGTATTCGAGAGCATAGTCATATGTAGATAATGCAGAAAGCCACCTATGGCCAGTGGCATCAACAGCTGAGGTCTGCACATAGGTCAAAGGATTATTGTCAGTTTTTACTAGTATTTAGCCCATACAAGTACTCATGGAATTGGTCAACAATAGCCCACTTCAAAGCTAGGAACTCTAACTTATGTACAGGATAGTTCTTTTCGGATGGGGTCAGGCTTCTACTGGCAAAGGCCACTGGTCTCAGGCCATTCTCGTGCTCTTGGTACAACACAGCCCCAACCCTTGCAAGCTAGCATCAGTGTGCAGGGCGTAGGTTTTCTTGGATCGGCATAGGCCAGCACTGGAGCATGGGTAAGTTGATATATGATCTCATGAAAAGCAGTCTCACAATCAGGAGTCCAAGGACCAAATACTTCACTAGGATGAAAATACACTCTTTCAGTCTTGAGGGATGCTGACTTTTGGTATTTTTGTGGGTTGGGGATACCTTGAGTAAGTTAAGTAAAGGCGGATCACTCTTGAATAGTCCTTGATGAGGCTACGATAATAACCACAGAATCCCAGGAATCTTTGCAGTTCTTTTAGATTTTTGGGCTGTGGCCAGGTGGTCAAGGCCTCAACTTTACTTGGGTCGGTCTCTATTCCCTCGGTGGATACTATGTGTCCCACATACTTTACTGATGTTTGAAAAATTGACACTTATCAATGGACAGTTTAAGGCCAAAGTCCTCCAGTCGGTCCAATACCTTAAATAATCTGCTCATGTTCCTCCAGTGAGCTGCCAAACACAATAACATCATCTAGGTATACCAGGCACTCTAGTAAGTTCATGTCCCCACTGCACGCTCCATCAATCGTTGAAAAGTGGCTGGGGCACACTAAATCCCTTGAGGCATCCTCATGAATTCATAAAATAGCGGACAGATAAAGGCTGTCTTTCACGGTCCTCTGGGGCCACCGGGATCTGATAGTACCCACTGCGGAGATCCAGCACAGAGAACCACTTGCTCCCGTTTAGGCAGTCAAAGCATCCTGAATCACGGGGCATT
Organism: Neoceratodus forsteri; assembly: GCA_016271365.2. Lineage (NCBI taxonomy): Eukaryota > Metazoa > Chordata > Ceratodontiformes > Ceratodontidae > Neoceratodus > Neoceratodus forsteri. The sequence continues at coordinate 345,699,786 of CM028138.1, read as the reverse complement.
GTGTACTGATCAGGGATAGTCCGCCGGTTTAAGGTGCGATAATCACACACATCCTTACTGTTCCATTCTTTCCTCACTACCACAATGGGAAGCATAAGGGCTTCTGGATTCTTGTATTACACCAGCAGCTAACATCTCTTGCAGATGCCGTCTCACATCATCTATGTCAGCAGGTGCCAGGCGTCGAGACCTCTCCACGAAATGGTCTTCGTCATGCAGCGGATATTGCTCCCAGCTCCTTGCCATCCACCATCCCATTTCGCTTTAAAGAAAACACCTGGTCTCTCTGGGCAAGCTTCTCACTGATCTTCACTTTCCATTCAGCGCTGGCAGCGGGAGTCGCGAAATCAAACAAGTCAGGCGTTACTCTGTCATTCTTCCGTGAACTCTTGCTGCTGGGTAGCACTGCAGTGTCTGCACAATGCACATTAGCCAGGATGCAACCTCTGTTTACTCGAATGTCTCTTTCCAGACACATTATGAACTTGGACCATTACCCTTCTGGCATAAGCATGGGCTCTAGCGGGCAAAATACTAAACGACCAGCAGTCCCTCTGGCAATTTTCCATAGCCTGGTGCATCCAACATTAATATTTTATTCTTAACATCCTTTCTGATCGGACCTCTCCTGTAAGGTACACTGGGCATTTGGCGCCAGGATCAGAGACTCAGGATCCTTCTTCCATACAATTCCGACCGGTTCCTCTGGTTCTGTTTTTCAGCATCTCTCTGTGCCTCATAGGCCTTCTTAATTAAAGCGGAACTCTTAAAGCTCTACTAGTCTTTGACCCCTGTTTTCATAACACAACTGTGCCAGCCTTCGAACATATGAGCATTTGTTCCAATCAACAAAGGGACACCATCATACAGTCCAGTGGGGGACACACTAAGGCTAGGGTCTCTACTTGTTCGGCCACTCCAGCCACGGAGGTGGGAAAGACAGCCAAATTCGGATATACCGGAATAGGGGTAGGCCTTCTCATAACCCCATACATGCAGTCCTTCTAATGGTTGTAAGGTGCGTCTGACAAATGCTTCTGATACCAATCTTGGAACATAATTGTCACTTAGAGCCACTGTCTAATATAGCTCTTGTAGACACTCCGTTCACCTTTACAGTGGTCTCCATGGAGGACCCACTATTCCTGGACCAGTCTGGAGGCGGTAGTGGGGCCTGGGCAACTGACCTTGCCACAAAAGGGCGTGAATTAGCATTTTTGGTGCCCTCACTGGGATCATCGTGCACCTCTTAACCACTGATTTCTTCTCAGAAGCTCTCCCTGTAGCCTATAGCAACTTTGTCAGTGTCTTTTGGGGACTGGCATTCCCTTTCATGTGCCCATCTTTCCCACAATTATAGCAAAACATACTTCCTGGAGTTTGAGCTGGCGGCGGCACTTACTGGGAGCCAGGCGGGAGTATTACTAACTGGAAACCTTGGTGCCATCTCTGTCTCTGACGTGATAAGCATTTGGAGACATCTCGTCAGTTTCTCCACTTCCATGGTCAAGGAATCGAGTTGGACCTGTTATCAGCAGGAGATACATGGGTGGTACCCACCCCCATAGCAGATACAGTCGGGATATGAGCCAGGGCCCAATACTTGCAGGCGTGGCCTTCATAAAGGACTGTTTTGAATTCGGATCTCTCTCAACAGTTAGCCCCATTGTGACATATCTTTTTCCTTGTCAGAGCACTCATTGACTGCCAGCCTCTGCCCCTGAACTTCACTTGATGGGTCACCCTCAGTCACTTTCAATTAAGTAGCCGCAGCTATTGGTGCAGGTCCCTCCAGGTCTAGTCTTTTCTCAACTCCTCGAATTTCTCTCATTAACTCATCATGGGAGGTGGGATTCCAGTCGATCTGCCAGGTGTAACTGAAGCAACAGCAGTTCTGAGAAGGGGCAGACTTAGGATCCTGTCCAGCCTGGTTCGGTCCAGTTCAATCGCTGGCAAACTACCTTTTCTGAGGCATTCTTGCAACAATTTTTCCAGCCGAGATACATACACAGACAACAACTCCCTTGGTACTGTTGTGCATCTCTTACTCTCCACCATAGGTCCTCATCAGAATCTGGCTCCCATACACATTCTCAAGGCCTCAAGATGAGGCCTGTGCAGTCGCTTCAGGGTTACTGGCCCGTTTAGCCACGGATGGTAGCCAGGGCAGGACCTCGGAGGCTCTCACTAACCCTCTTTAGCTTTTCACCTTCCGAGGCATTGCCATTCTAGCACTTGGGGGCAACATAGTCTATCAGGTCTCACAGTCATCCTCCCTTGGGGGGGTGGGAGGTGCCAGAGAAGATCCTCAACCTTTGGTAAGAGTCGTGACTAATGGCAGGTGCAGAAATAGGAGTCTGCATTGGTTCAGCCACCATTACGGGCACTGGAGCAGGAAGGGTGTTGGGAGAACACCCAGGTGGCAAGAATAGTTTCTTCAAGTCCTCCACAGTTTTCCCTCTCCCAGCAACCATTCAGCAAATTTCTCCTCAAAAGTTTCAGATAGTGGTGGGGCTGATTCCCCCAGAGTCTTTACTGTCATAGTTATCACTCTCCAAGCAGTGAGGGCTCCTCTGGGGTAATGGTCTGTGGCACTTTGGAGCTATCTATGGGATCCTTAAACTCTACTAGGGCCAGGAAAGGTGTGGGTGAGCAGATTAGCATGCTGACCCACCACCACAGGGTTTTGTAAACCTTCCACCTTGAAAGTACTACTGCACAGTGTCCGTGATGATACCCAGGGGATGTCCAGGATAAACATAGCATTTTGGAATAAGATCTCCTCCCCAGTACACCCTCCACCAGCAGGTGCACAGCCACTTCTGTCAGGTGCCCATTTTTTCTTAACAGTGGTTCGTAAATATGGCCTAGAGGACACACAATCCCAGCGGTGAGCCTCAAGATGCCAACCCCTAGATGGCGCTATCCCTGATTTGCCACTAACAGGTTGAGGGGCCTGGATCAATGGCGGGTGCCTCCACCCAGAGGTCAGGGTTTGCAATAGTTAAACTAACTTGGTCACAGCCCTCTGGGACACTGCAACCCCCTTTCTTCCCACTAGTGGCCCACACAATATATCAGAATTACCTTCACAGTATACACTTACCCCAGGTCTGGTTCCGGCACTGGGACCTCCTGTGAAATGAGATACAGTGCAACAATCACAGTACAGTACTTTAACATGAGACAAATACCTCAGGCAGTATAACTTTGCTGAAACAAGCAGCTCTGATTTATTTAGGGGATATAACAAGGACAGGGGAAATCAGGTTAATTAGCTTATCACTCTAATAATCTACCTATGGCTCTGTGCACAGGCCTATCCCTATCAGTTACTGTCCCTGGTACCCAAGCCCTAGTGGCTAGTCCAAACCGTGGCAGCTGGTAGGGGCCCTTTCACACAGAGAAAAGGAGAATTAAACAGTCAGCAGTACAGTAATTCCATTTGGATTTAATGTGGCAATTCAACAGGGAGCAACCCTGAATTAGTACTCACGACCTCCAAATAAGATAGGGTCCTTCAATGTCAGCAGGGCTCACTTGAGGTACACAAACCTCTTCACACATCCATATAAAGAAAGTACTATACCAGGCAGGCTGCATCTGTATCCCGATCGCAATTACTGCACAATACCGGGAGAACACACAGCAGATTCAGTTCCTGACAGACCGGTGCAATTTTCAGCAATTCTTCCAGTCTTCTACAGGGTGAGCCTGGTTTCTACTCTTCAGAGATCCTTTGATTCTTTTCACAGGGACAGTTCAGTCCTAACAAGCTGTTACACAAGCTGCAGACCGGAACTCTGGGCCTTACACGTTTTTGACTAAAACTGCACACTGAAAAAGCACAGGGCTCCTTCCTTCTTCACTGCCAAAGCTCAACTGAACTCCAACTGACGAAACCGGGCACTTCCTTTGAGTTCCTCCCAGTTCTTGACTGGATTGGCTGTCACTCACAATAGACTGCTGCTGTTGGTCCAAAAAGGCACTGAAGTCTAAACTACATCTCCCAGAGTCACTGCCCATACAATCCTCTTGTGGCTGGCTCAGATTATGAGTCCAAGTTCTGATTCGTCCAAGGCATCATTTTAGAGCTAGCTTACCCCACACTGATTGGTCCAGTTCAGCAGTTCAAAACTAGAATGGGGAACTAGCAGACACAGTTCTGACTGCAAAGAAAGCAGGTTAGACAAACTGTAATTTCATTATTACTCTAAATAATTTCTGGCAAACAGTTACATCTTTCAGATAGGTTCCTTTGCACTCCTAGTGACTGCAAAAATGAAGTGAATTGGCAGCAGCTCAGTGTGGTACTCAGAGAAGCACACAGTCCCCATACAAACTAATTATGTCTGCAAGCAGACAGCTCTAAAGACACAGTACCAGAGGCTCTAAAACACTCACTGATAAATGGCTTAAATGCCAAACACCATTCAGGCTTGGAGCATTCAAGCAAGCTCCTGGAAGTCTTTTGGGAACCCCCATTTGCAGGGGGGTTACACAGAGACAGGGTAGATCGAAACAGCACCAAATATACAGGTTAAACAATGCTGTATCTGAACAGAGAACAGCACTCCGCACCTCCCAATGCAGCCATTTTTCCTTTCTTCACGCTCAACACTGTGATCTGTATAGAAGATCCCCTATCCCCAGCATGTCTGCGAGCCTGGGTAAATCTAGAGGAGAAGCGGGAACAAGTCTATGGAAAATCCATCATGGCCTCCTGACATGTAGTAGTATCAGAGTTGTCTCCCCTTCAAAGTCCCAGGTAGTGACGGACTCTCAGTTCAACAACCAACTGAAGTTTCATGCATAAAAATCTAACAATCAACTGAACCGTAAACAGAGACCTACAACCATAACCACAAACTCCAACACTGAGCAGAGATTAATTACCCAGTCCAGTCTTCACTTTTTATATTTAGTAGCGGTGTTCCTCTGCTGCCTGAGAAGCAAACTCCTCCTTGATCCACTGGGCCAGCTTACCTGCTTCCTTAGGTTCCTTCTCAAAGTAAAACTTCTTCCTCCATATACAGTTCTGAGCTGGGCTGGGCAGGCAGTACCAAGGCACATCACTCCCAAATGCCACAGTTTGAGCCTCACCCTGTTCAACTCTTTTGTAGAGTACATGTCATATAGCTAAGACTGGAGAACAGCATAACCGGCATCAGTCAACACCTCCTCCTGAAGTTCCTTTGCTGTTGCCAGAAGTTCATCTTAAACCCCCAGACCAGATATTACTAATAAGAAAGTTCTTTTAGCTTCAGGATTCTCCAGAGTCTACATAAGGATTAAGCCAGCTGGCCCTTTCAAATTTCCCAGTGAATTCAACAAGTTAGAAACGCAGTGCCGTACAGAGTACGAATTTCAATAAGTCTATGTGGTTGTTACCCTCCGCTTGTTGACTAAAGCCAACAATTCTTACTTTAAGGAGCACTAATCACCTTTCATACTGACTAGAAGCAATATTTGGTATTTCGGCTACACATCACTGCTGGGCTTTCTCAAGACTGAGGTAGCACTGGCATTACACCTATTTTAACAGTGAAATTTAAGCGACATTACATCACCACACAAGTTAATCACATCTATACATTTCAAGTAACACCAAAGCCACCAAGAGGAAGCGCAAGGTTTTGCACGAAAACGTTCGGCTGTTTGGGGAGGGGCACGCTTTAGCTGTGTGCTAATGTTATTTGTGCAATAAAAAGTTTTTATGCTTATATCCTGACTGCACAATGCTGTTTTCTCCCAGCAGTGATGTGTAGCAGTGCTGCCGTCTGTACAGTGCAAGTACCCTACATTTTTTACCTCTATCCTTTGCCTTGCAGCTGCCCATTTGTGATATTTGCACTGTTTTTAAAAATTACATAGGTGCTGAAGTCACCCCCTTAACAAGGCCTTCCTCCTGTTGTACCCTCCACCAATTCTAGACGTCATTTCTAAGTTTTACTTTTCCACTTGGTATCTATTTTTTTCATCCATTGATTCAGTTTGCTTGTCCAGAGCCCAGATAGCCAAAATCACTGCTATTAGTGAGGCTTTCTCTTCTGCTGCAGAGGTATGCAGTTGCTGTGGTGCCACTGCTGAGCTTTGACTGCTGCATTGCTACTGGTTTTGCACTGCTGCTTTCAAGCCTCATATTGTAGGTACCCCATATTTAATTTAATTTGCAAATATAGCTCAACTCCAGAGACCAGGAGGCAACCCGCATGTAGCTATGGTAAAAAGCCTCTAAGAAGTTTGTTTCTGATAAGATAAATTAATAAATAATGGATCTTTTAGCAAAGCACTTCAAAACTGCATCCATTCAGTTAGACCTATCCTCCAACCCTCTACACACCACTTGCTTTCTCTTTCTATCTGTACAAGAACCTGTACAGCTAAAGGATTTCCTGTGTGGTACAGCAGTCACCATTTAAGCAATAATGACTGAAAAGCCGGTCATTTCCTCAAGATTAATGACTGTCTGGGGGGGGGGGGGTGGCGCCGAGGGCCAACCCATCTCAGTCAGTTAATAGAGGAAATGACTGGTTCTGAGGTCATTATTGCTATTATAAAAGTCTAATCGCAATAATGGTTTGTTTTGTACATACTTTTGTTTTTGTGGTGCTAGTAAGTGTTTCAATGGAAGTGTGTGGGTAGGTAGGGCGTTTCTGTGGCACAACGTGTTCTACGGCACATGGTACAGGTACTGTCATTTTTTCTTTTATCATTATTGCGGTTGAACTTTTTACGTTCTGTAGTTAGTTTTCTCTTAGGCTCTGCGGTTCACTTCCATACAGCGCTGTAGTAAACAGCTACGGTAGTAGTGGGAAGCTGTGAGCGGGTGTCACGACGGTCACTTCTAAGAGATTTCAGACCGGTGTGGCAGCCAATCAAGAACGGCGCTAACATTATAAATAATTAGACTTATAATAAATTACTGAGACCAACTGGTCATATAGACAGTTTTCTTTTCTGCATGTTTTAGACAAATCAGTGTGAGAGACAGAAACAAACTGCAGACAAGAGAAACTGTTAGGAATCAATTTTTTTTCTTGTTGTGATGTTCAAGATGAATTTAAAAAAAATCATGTATTTATTCCCCTGACAGCTCTTCCTTTCCACAATTTTCTAGTGCCTACATGCCCAATGTGAATCTATTTCGTAGGCTGCCTCTGACCTGCCAGGCCAACCCCTTGCCTAACAATGGCACCTGCCCGGCAGGCCCTGTAGGTTGTGAAAGTCTCTGGACTTTTCATAAGTTCACTGGGAGAGGCAGGAGGAATGCGCAGCTTGGAAATGACTGTGGCGTGGGTGACTTGAGATGCCATCATGCATGCTGCAGGCAGTGTATTTCAACATTTGTTGATCCCACTCACCTCCTGCAATGCTATAGCAACCTGCACACCACTATCCTGAGAGAGGGTGGCAGGACTACTCTACTAACCCACAATATCCCATACTACCCCAAATCTCCCTAGGTGGAGCACAAACAGTAAAGTTGTGACCACCTGCCCACTGTTCCCCCAGCCTAGGATGGGTGGGTTCGCATAGCGAACCCTGGTCAACATACGGGAGAATGACCCACTGTGCCGGCAGTATTCTGTGGGACTGAAGATGGAAGACTTGCCTGCAAACTGTTAGCTTTGCCTCATGAGTTGGGTTACTTCCCTAGCATCATTTGCAATGCGCAGAATGCAAGGCAGTCAGGAAACTAATGGAGCAATGCTCAGGAAAGATTTATTTATTTTATTTATTGAATTATTCGAATACACCTTTGAGCCAATGCTATTTACAGAGGTTCTATGCTATATTACACAATCAGAAATCTTAGAATACAGATTCAGTAACAATTACAGAAGTCACAATATGAGTGAGTTATACACTCATAGTAGGAAGAATTGTACCAAAATATACATAAAAGAAATGCATCTAAAATTCAAGCCAGGGGCACAACAACTAGCAGGAAATGATTGAGGAATCAGATCTATTATCTTGGTGCCAAGGAAGAGTATGTAAGAATACACATTTACCCAGAGGCCAGAGTAAGGAAGTACTACAGAGAAGGAAAAGTTATGGGGGAAGATAGTGGAGCAGGCAGAGAGGAGAGTGGGGGAATTAGAGTAAAAAGTAATAAGAGGTAAGGTGAAGTAGGATAGAAAGTCTGGCAGTGTTATGTGCATGAGTAGAGGAGGGGGAGGCAGGAGGTAGCAGAGGGGCTGTGGGTGGTAGTGACTAGGTTGCAGCCAAGGCAGAGGGCTAGGGGAAGGACTAGGTTCTGCAGTTGCAACCACTGTTGAAGTAGGGCATGTAATTTTGACTTAGAGGGTCCCAGCTTGCATTCCTTTTGTGCCTCCATACTGAGGGCATTGAACCAGACAGGTGCATGATCTAGATTACAGTGGGCTATAACCAAGTGGACAAATCTCAGGGCAGATGGATAGGTTGCAGTGGTTCCCATAAGCAATGGAACAATGATCTGGGGAAATGGATGGGTTTACAGGGAGTCTTAAAACCAAGGGTGCAATCATCACGAGAGATAGATGGGTTACTGGGGTCCCATAATCAAGCAAGCACTGCTCAGGACAGTTAGAAGGGTAACTGGGGTCCCATAACCAAGGGAGTGCTGCTCTGGGGAGATGGATGGATAACAGGTGGTTCCAAAAACCAAGGGAACAATACCCAGGGGATATGGATGGGTTACACAGAGTCTTAAAGGCAATGGAGCAATGCTCAGGGAAGATGTATGGGTTACAGGTGGTTCCAAAACCAAGAGAACAATACTCAGGAGACATAGGTTACTCTGGGTTGCAAAACCGAGGGAGTAATCTATCCATCTCTTGTGAGCATAACGGTGCATTGATTGGGACACACTCAAGTGAACACTCTGGGAAATGCATAGCATTCTGTGGGTAACAGAATGTGGGGAAAGCTACAATGTTACTACTGTTTGACAGGTTACTGTCATCCCTCTCCCTAAAGGTGGTGATCCTTCTTCCCCTGGTAACTTCTGTCCCCTCTCTCTACTTCCCACTCTGGCCAAGGTACTGAAACACCTCATTCTTCCTCAGCTTTCTTTTTTCTTTGACTCCTCCTCCTCCTTTACCCCCTTTCCTGTCTGGTTTTAGGCACTCCCACTCCACTCCCACCTCCCTCCCTCCAACTCACTGACTCCATCCTTCCAGGTATGGACCAGGATCTAATGACCTCCATCATACTTGTCAATACTGCTAAAGCTTTGACACTGTGGCACACCACCTCCTTGTAGACAAGTTTAATCCAGTGGGCCTCTCTGGCTCCTTAGTCAGTTGGTTTAGCTCCTACACCTTGAGGGGAGGTCTCAAGCTATCCAGATCAGAAGCTCCCCATCTCACCCCCCTCCCAAATCTGCTCAGGAATCCCTCAAGGGTTATCCTAAGCCTTATTCTCTTTTTCATATTCTTGAATAATCTCCCCTCTGCCTGCTCCTCTGTGTCCATTGATATGCATGCTGATGATAACAGTACTCTTTGCATCTGGCTCCTCACCCTATGACCTTACCACCCAGCTACAGCTGGATTTTGACAATATTCAGCACTCATTCTGATCAAACCAACTGTCCCTCAATGCCAAAAAACAGCTTCCATGACTTTTGGCACATAACAGACTTACCTCCTTCCCATTATTACACACTTTTGATAGTGCTGTGACGGAGGATATATCCGCTAAGTACCTGGGGGTCTGGTTGGACCAGATCCTCGATTTCTAAGTGCACATCGATGCCATGTACCATAAGCTCCACCCCCAGCTTGGTGCACTGTACAGGAATAAAGCGAATATCCTGCTTTCTGCCCACCGAAAGATGGTTTTAAAGATGATTCTCCCTATTTTGACTATGGTGGCATAGTTTACAGTGGAGTTCCCAAATCCTCCCTTGCCAAACTGGTCCCCCTTCTTTCTCTCTTTTTGTCATTTTGTCTTAGATTGTCCTCTTCATACCCATCACTGCTCACTCTACTCTGTCCTTTCCCTCTCCTCTCATGATGCCAGGCAAGTTTCTCATTGTGCCTCCTTTATATCCAAATTCTGGTTCGGTTCCCTACCCTCCTATCTTACCTCTCACTGTCCTCTCCTCATCCTTCCTCTTACCCTTTCCATAAACTCTGGTCTATCCTTCCTCTGTCAATCCACTCTGCCTTGTCTCCCTTAAGTCTCTTCTTCTCGACTTTTCTGCTCCCAACTCCATCTGTCCAGAACCCCCGACTCGGATCTCCTTCCCACCTACTCATATTGCCATGGCCACTTTTTTCTCTCCCACTTCCCTTCTATGCCTGTATGAGTAATTGCCCCTTGCCTAACAAAGTTCAATTTTATCTGCCTCAAATACTCGTACTGTTTTGCCTTACAGTGTTTGTGATTATGCTCCTTTGATGTACTGTATTGCTGTATATGACTACTATTTCTGTAATGCAGTTAATTACTATTTATCTTTCTCCTCTTTCATACCTCTCACCCCCCTGGATGCGTCTGGAAACAAGCTGTTATCAGCTTGGTATGTCTTTCCTCACAAAACTTTTGAGCTAAACAAACAAATAAAAAACAAACAACTAAAATATGCCTGGCTGGAGAGCTGGCTTGAGGACCAGAACATGAGAGAGAGTGAGTCAGAGTCAGGACTGATGGCAAGACAGTATTGCAGACCTCAGTAAGGGATAGAGAAAAAACTAAAGCAAAATCCAGACTGGGCTGGTATCCTACCCCTCATGCAATAGCAAAGCTTCATATAAAACGCAGTTTGGGCTGGTACCCTACTTACTGAATAAACACTTGAACAGTCTGCCAAAGAGGGTGAAGACAGTGGTGAGCTTCAAACATGTGGGACAGGCACTTGGGTATAATAATAGAGGGGAGGAGGAGGAGGACTCCTGTGACCAAATAAGAGTCTAGACTGTAGTGTTAGGCAGGGAAATAGGGCAGACTAGATGAGCTTACTAGTCCTTTTCTGCCAACACATTCTCTGTTTCTACGTTGAACTGCACTGCTAATATAAAGGCATGACCAGGAAAAGAAAAACATGTAGCACTAACACATAAAAGGCTCCAGTGCAGCACCAATATAAAAACAGCTGCTAAATAAAAAGAAAGGTGTGCAAAGAGAACCAAGAAGGCAGTATTAGGTAAATGCAGCAACCAATTTATTTATACAAAGTGCACAGACCTAAAACGACAAACAAAAAATCTATAACCTCAGCGCTCAACCTCATGGATTCTTCATCGGGGAGTTAGCGTGTGGTAGTCAATTTTAAAGGCTACCACCCTAAAGAAACAGTACCATAGTTCATTCCACACCACAAGTCATAATGAATAACAATGCAGGAAAATTGCAAAGAAATTAAACAAAGTAACAGGCTGGGTATAAATCTTTGACTCTAAATAACTATTATAATGCCAGACAAATTATGGCATTATATGGGATAAAATATCCTCAAAAGTTCATTTCCTAAAGCAGAAAGAAAGGACTTCCATTATCATGGGACTAAGTAGAATTCATTCTGATATATACCTGTAAAAGAAAAAAAAAAAAAAAGGAGAAAGAAAAATATAAACAAACACAAAAACCATAATCAGGCAGGTATTCGTGCAAGACAAACTTATCTTAACAAATGTTCAAAAATTCACTTAAAAAAATAAATCTTATTCAAAGAAAGGGGGTAATCTCCCAATTTTCATTCAGTCCTTTAGGGGAAACTGCATTCAGCTGAAAAAATGTGTCTGCTCTCCCTCTGCAGGAGTAAATTACGTTGGTTACCTCCTCTAAAAAGAGGAGGTACATGATCAATCGCAGTGCATTTAAAGGATGACAGAGCCTGTCCATAGTGCATACTCAATGTGTTGCCACTGAGGGTGCCACAATGTCCATGTAAAATGGATCCAAACATGCTCTTGTATGCATTCTTTTAAAGGACGGGTGGTCATTCCTACATACAGGGTGGGGTAATCACACCATAGGGCATAGACCACATGTGTGGTATGACAGGTAACAAAATGATGGAGACTAATGTTTTTTCCATTTGTTGGACTAATAAAGGTGCTCCCTCGTTTCGTATAGGTACAGATATTGCAGTTTCCACATGGGAAAGAACCCTGTGGTTTTGCCAGGAGTAAACCCTCAACCGGAGAGGGTCCAGGGACAATACGACTTCTAACAATTCTGTCTTTCACAGATCTGCCCTTTTGATAAACAACTCTTTGGGAATTACCAGTGCTACCCGACAAATCACTATCAGCTTCCAAAATGTGCCAAAACTTTTTTTTAAAGCACCGGCCACCTTAGGTGTCACCCTATTAAATTCTGTGACAAAATGAATAAGATCACCATTATGTTCTCTGTTTCTAGGTCTCAGTAATGTTGATCTATCCTGCCTAAGTGCATATTCCTCAGCGTCCTGTAGGATTTCCGTCTCATAGCCACAAGCCTTAAATCTATTGACGAGATCACCTGCATGTTGCAAAAAAGACTCTGTAGAGGAACAATTCCTTCTCAGCCTCAGAAATTGGCCCTTGGGTATCCCTTGTGTGATATGCTTTGGATGAGCACTATCAGCCCTAAGTAAAGTGTTTCCAGAGTTCGGCTTTCGAAAATTTTCATATTCAGTCCTGCCATCCAGTGTGGCATGCAAACGCAAATCCCAAAAAGTTACAGAAGAAGGGTCAGTTAAAAAGGTAAACCGCAAATTAAGGTAATGTTAAGTCTTCCCAGAAATCTTCTGCTTCAAGCTGCATGCCACACCAAATGCACAGGATGTCATCAACATAATGACCCCAATATTTGATCTTATAACTAAAGGGTTTCACCCTGGGGTCGAAGATGACAACCTCCTCCCACCAACCCAAAAATAGGTTGGTGTAAAAGTGTGCCATTGCTGACCCCATGGCTGTGCCACAAACCTGTAGAAAAAAACAAAACTTAGAATTAAAGGTAAAAAAATTACTAGAAAGAACTGTAATGCATCCAAACAAAATCTGAGCTAAAAGGCAGTCTGACTGGTACCCTACCCATCATTCAACCGCACTGCTAAAGCAAAGACAGACTGACCGGTGCCCTACCCATCATTCAACCGCATCACTAATACAAAAGACAGACTGACCAGTACCCTATACAAAAGGCAGTCTCACTGGTACCCTATCCATCATTCAATAACATGGCTGATACAAAAGGCAGCCAAGGCTGGTACTCTACCCATCATTCAACAGCACTGCTAATGCAAAAGGCAGTCTGACTGGTACCATACCCATCATTCAATAACACTGCTAGTACAAAAGACAGCCAGAGCTGGCACTCTACCCATAATGCAAAAGCACTGTTAATACAAAAGGCAATCTGGCTGGCACCCAACCCATCATTCAAAAACCCTACTAATGCAAATGGCAGTCTGGCTGGCATTGTACCCATCATTCAACAGCACTGCTAATACAAAAGTCAGTCTGACTGCTACCCTACCCATCATTTAATAGCATTGTTAATTCGAAAGGCAGATGGGGCTGGTACCCTACCCATCATTCAGTAGAACTGCTAACACAAAAGGCAGTTGGGCTCATACTATAACCATGTTTCAGTAGTACTGATAATAAAATCAGTCTGGCAGCAAAGGGCAATATGATCAGACCCCCAAGGAGAGGTCAGAAGCCTGCTGCAGCCCTCGAACAGCTGTAGGCACCACAGTTGACCTACATGTAAGCCTTTATAGAGTTCATTGCAGTAATCCAGCCTGGACAAGACAAAAGTATGTACTAGCACCCTCAGATAAGCAGAATCAAGTTAGGGGTGCAGTCGGGAAATGTTCCAAAGATGCTCTAATGCCTCCAATCTACCCACCACACAAGTGAGGACAGCAACAAAACTCCTAAGAGCTGATACCTGCTTATCTGAGCTCCCTGAAAGTACCTCTCTCTTTTCTGGGTTATGAACCAACTAACTGGAAGACAAGACCTGACCTTCTTCAGACACCAATTTAACAGAATCATGTGAAAGCCCTTGTCAAGGGCTAAAGACAAATACAGCTTGGTGTTATCTGCACTGCATTGAAACTCCATGCCATACAGTTTAATGGCCTCTGCTAGTGGAAACAGATGGAATGCGACAGAGGACAGACCCCAGAGAAACTTTGTAGACCAGGGCAACCAGCCCCAACTGATGTTTACTAACTTGAGGACTTACTGAGCGCTTTCTAAGAGGAAAGAGCAAAACCATCATAAGGCTGTCCAGGACAGTCCCTTGTGAACCCCGAGTCTGTCCAAAACTCCCTTTGAGCAATGGTGTCAAACACTGCCATGATGTTGTAAGAATTAGGATAGCCACATCTCCCCAGTGCCTCCCTGGTAGAAATCATTACGGTTCTTGATCAGGATGGTCTCCATGTTGTGTCTAGGACAGAAACAGGATTGCAGTGGATCAAGTGTACTGAAAGCCTTTAGGTGTTCTACCAGCTGATCAGCAACCACCATCAATTTGTACAACCTTAACCAGAAACTGCTGGTTGGAGGCTGGTCTGTAGTTTGCAAGATAGTAGTGCTTCACAGTTCCATGGCATAACCATTAGGCTACCCTGCTTTCCACCTTTTATAACCAGGCAAACAATGACACCAGTTAAGACAGAAAATGCATGCTGGAGTGTATTTGTAGAATGCTTTACTGAGAAATGCCATCCCTACCTTTGCTATTGTTCAGCAGATTCAGGCACCTCACTCTAACTGTATAATGCAATGCTGGTATTTCGATGCAAATGCTTCACCTCAGAGGTAAAAGCCATGTATGAACTGGTTTCAGTGAACAGATATGAACTGGGTTATAGTAGAGGAATTTAACAACGTTCGTAGCAGCTCTCAAGAGAGGGTACAGTGCTACAGAAGACTGAAGAAAAAGCATTTTGTTGTCTCTGAATCTACCACTTTCATTTTTGCTTTACCACAGCACAGCTCCCAAGGGTGACTCTCTAGAAATGTCATTGTACTACCTACTGTGGAGAGGGATAGGAATGCCTCGGTCAGTCATCTGCAAAGTTAAAAGTATGCTGCATCGGTACTATTCAACATGGTTTCTGAATCACCTGATGAGGGCTATTTTTAACAAACTGGTCACCAATGTTGCTGGCAAAGCAGTTACCCATTACAGAGTAATTTTCTCTGTGTGTGTGTGTGTGTGTGTGTGTGTGTGTGTGTGTGTGTGTGTGTGTGTGTGTGTGTGTGTGTGTATAGTGGTGGTGGTGGCAGTAGGGAAGGGATATTTGAACCAGTGGCTGCAGTGGATTTGATTTTGGTATTCCCAGTTTCACAATTCTGTGCTCTAACCCATGGAACCTTAAAGAGTAACTATTGTAATAAAAAGCTTAAACGTACCCTAGTTACAGCAATTATGTTTTAACTTTGTTTTCTAGATATTCTTTTAACATGCCCCTACAGTTGATCTATTAAACACTGTAGGTAATGTAGCACTCATTTCACTGAGCCTTTCGAAATGTAGCAGACTCCCCTGCTAACCACACAGTTTTCTGTTTGTGATGTTACAGTCTATTATGGTGAGCACTATAATGTCAAAGCCAAGGTGCTGTGAGGTCAACAGGCAAAAGTTTCTAATTGTTTTCTATACAGAATTTTTGTATGGGCCACAAGATGTACTGTAAATCGTGGAAAGGAACATTTAAAGTAAAAAAACAAAATTATTCTCTAGTAAATTGCAACAGCAGAAATGTCATTTATGGAAGCACATGCTGAAATGCAGAGTTGCTCTTTAAAAAGGACACAGCCAGGTTCTGTGCCTTTTTTTTTTTGCACCTCGCAATTCTGGTGCCTTTTGCTTCCTATATTCATACTGAAAGCATGCCTGGGTACCCAATAGCTGTAGGATATCCAAAAGCTGGTTTAGTGCATCATTACAGTTTTGGCTAACTGACTAGTTCTCCCCAGCCTGTGCGCGCTTCACAAGTGTGCATGGGCAGTGCCTGTGGAAGCTTGTTCATGACCACTCCCCTTTTTCCGAAGGCATAGGAGTTTACTGTTCGAGTATAAACCTGTAGCGTGCACTAAGCTTGTCCATGTAGTTTTATATTGGAAATAAGTGGTATAACTAAAAGAAAAAGCGCTTTGAAAAGTGAAGCCTTGACTCTGAGCGCGTGCAGTGCATGCCCAGAGTTACTGCTTCATTTTCAAAGGGCTTTTCTTTACTATAAGCTCATTTCAATATAAAAATACATTGCCAAACTTAGTGCACTTTCTGAGTTTATATTCACAATAAGAAAGCAGTCATGAAGCGAGCCCACAGAGTGCTCCGATGCTATCTACACTTGTGAGCGGCGTCGCTTTACAGGCGAGGAAGAAGAATAGTCAGTCCACCAAACTGTAATGATGCACTAAAAACAGCATTTTGGATATCCTATAGCAATCGGTACCAGGTATGTTTTTAGTATGAATACAGAACAAAAGGCACCAGAATTATGAGGTGCAAAAAATAGCACAGAACCGACAGTGTCCCGTTAAAGGTCTCACTGGCAGCTAAAGTTAGATCAGAATCGGACACTTAGAATGAGGACAAATGGCTTGGGTGATGCTTCCAGCTCACTTCTACCCTCCAACACATACTAGTGATGGTTCTAACACCTGAATCTGCCCTCATACACATGAGTGATGGCTCCAATTCTTGCAACTGCCCTCTAACACATGATAGTGATGGTTCCAACAACCCTGCCCCTACAACATGACAGTGACAGTTCTAGGTTCCACCCTACTCTTTAATACATGACAGTGACAGTTCCAACAGCTACCCCATCACTCCAACACACACTGGGTTTTTTTTTGCAATTTAGCTTTGTTAAATGTTTTTTGGTTTTTTCCATATTCTGTTTATTACTTTTCTAGTTTTTCTTCCTGGTTTCCCCTTACGACCTGGAACCCCCAGAACACTGTTACACATGTCTGTGAAGATGAGCATGAGCCTCCTGTGACTCCGGTAACAGCCCCTTCCCCCCACCTGGCCTAGCACTGAATCTCCTCTTGGTGTTGGTACTATTATCAAGCCTCCACTTGGTGGCAGCCAAGAGCCCAGGAGACTCCAAATCCTTCCTGGGAGAGAGAGCTGCCTGATGGCAGATCAGTCCCCTCCCCGCCCCACCAGCCAAACCCCAGCAACCTGGGCTCTCTCCCAAACTCTGGTCACCAGCATATCATGAGGTGCAGCATCCAGCGCCTCAACCCTCAGCACCACCGGGCCGGCTTTAAAGTTTTTTTAAGTAGCAGAAACACATACATACATAGAATACAAGGGTGGCAACCATATATCTACTTTGATACAAGAAATATGTTCAGCAAGTCAATTGGTGGGTATACAGTATACATAATAAAGGAGCACTAATTCTACCTTCCCCCTCCACAGGGCTCAGCTCCTGGGAAAAGGCAATGGGACTGCTCTCTCAATGAACAAGATCTGTGTCCACCTCCATCTGATGAGCATCCAGCAGCGCCATGTCTCCTCAAAGACAGTGACAGTGTTATTCATTCTGGGCCCTATTCATTGCAGGTATTCCAGCCCTGCACACCTTCTACATGGCGTGTAGGGGTGGGATATCACCTCCTGGGTGTCTGATGAACACCTGCAAATGCAACCGACGCACCTACTCTGTACCTCTGCCTGGGACTGTGTGGGGATCCTGCGTAGTTACTTTGATGGTCAGAGTGGGGGAAGGGTGGGCATGCCTGGGGAGGGTTGGCAATGTGGCATATAATATGCAATGGCGCTCTGCTGGGATGGTATCAGGGCTTACATTAAGCCAGCCAGATGGCTGCCATAATGGCTGGGCAGACCCAACCGCCATCACAAGGTACATTACACTGTCCTGCAGTCTCAGACCCCAGTCCCACTCAATGCCTTGTAAAGCTAGGAGTGATGGCAGGCTATGGTGTGCCGACCTCTGAAAATGTACATTTTGTTGTCTGTCACTGCAGACATGATAGCCAGTATGCAGGCTGCCATGTCCCATGATCTCCTGCTCGGTCCAGTTAGAGCTTCTGATAGGGAACCCCAGTCTGGCCCATATCTACCCCTGGCTGGCCCTAGCACAGAGTTATGTGGCCACACTCTGGGCAGACAGGCCCACCAGGGGATGAGCATACTGACTTGTGTATACCACAGGGCTGGCTACACTGCGCACAGATGCATGGACTGGTACAAGCCCCTACCGGCACATACCTGGTCTATTAGTGAATAGCACCTTCTATGTGTAAATCACTAATTTATGCAATTTTATAACTAGTTCTCCATAATGTGACAGTAGACAATGTCTGTGTGAACCAGAGCTGCTTTATAAATTTTTTTTGCTGCTGTAACCAGAATTAATAAAAGTACAGCCTTACATATTACTGCCTGGGGGAGGGATAGCTAGAAAAACCAAAGATGTCATTGTTAACTGCTAACTGTGAGACCATACATGGTATCTATGCCCTGGCACTCTCAGAAAGCACATACGTGATCTGCCATAGTGCTCCACATACATGATAGCAATAGCCACTGTCCAGGTCCATGTATTTTGCCTGTAAGGTCAGTGTTTCAAAAATCTAGTATGACGTTTCCATGAAACTTCAGAGGTATGGTGACAATGTGACCTTACAGGCTGGCAGCAGTGTAATGAATGTTTTTCCAAAAAAAAGCTAGTTTCAGCTACAATGAATAAAAAATATTAGCATACTTATCAGATCTACTTTACTAGGTATCTCTTATGCTGCATAACAAGTTTTTTAGTTTTCATGATTCTAACCTCAGCCAGGTCTCCAATGGAATTTAAGCAAAATGTGGCAGCTATCTTTTTTTATTGAGAAAAAAATTAACAAAACATTTATAAGATATTCCAGTTTTAGTAGAACTAGAAATTGTAACCACAAAATAAAACGAAAGGATGTCTGGAATCTATTACAGTGAAAAAAAGGTAAGTTCAATCCTTTTGCCCAGTTCTGTTGCACTGTTGCTTTAAGCCAAGTTCTGTAAGAATGCCCGGTCCCCAGTTCCACGTTCCACCTATTCAACAGGTAAGGTAGTCAATTGACTCCCCAGTTAATTCAAGAGGCCCGGTAAATGTTACCTGTCATATGTTGCCAAGTTTCCTCAGCCTGATTCCGTTCTATGAAAGAGGTCTAATTTTTCCAGGGTATGGGCAACTTGGGGGCCTAAACTCAGTATGTAGGAAAACAGCTGAAAGTGATCAGAGTGTGGAGGTTGGTATTTACGCTACAATACACAAAGGATCACCCCATGAGATTCAAGTAACTGGTGTATGTAGGAGATTCCAGATCTGCTCCATCTTCACATGGAGGTATTAAGGTTGTTACACTTTGAAGGTCACTACTGTGCACGTAGGGAAAAGAGTGAATTACAAATAGCCTGGTGGACTAGCATACAAGTATTTTTCCATTGGAACTCGTGAAGGACAAAATTTAACATTCTTTCAGTAAGATCTGTGGCCACACCATGTCCACAAATTAGCCGAACATGGGCTATCTGGACATATAAAACAAGGTGAGGAAGGTCAAACCCCCACAATCCCTGGGTAATTGCAGTCAATTTAAGGTGCATTTTGCTTCTACAGCACAAAAAATCCGAACTCATTTGTGAATGAGTGTACGCTGTGGTTTGTGTGGCTCCAGCACCATATCTCGCCGATGCACGGGATCAGTGGCACTGCTCATTGCCAGTTAATAAATTATTTTTAACAGCTATAAAGGATACCCCTTTCCTTTACACAGATGTAGTGGCATTTTTAGATTCTGTAATTAGAGTAGGTTCTACAGGAGCACAGGCGACTTACATTGTGATGCCCAGGAAATCTTAAAAAAAAAGCTGATGGTGTCCCTTTAAAAGGAGACATTTTAGTGCAGCATAGACCATTAAGTGGTAACCACTGTAAACATGAACAGAGGAAAAGTGAAAGGCTTCCTGACCAAAGGTGGTCTTACACTGAGGAATTTCAGAAGTTTTTTGGACCGAGATCTAGTGCAAATGGCACTGTAGGATTATGAAATAATTTTTTTTTTTTTTTTTTTTTTAAATCTTCCTCTAAGAAATTACTTTTATTCAGGGCCACACAATTTTATAACCCATTGCCTAATGAACTTACTAACTGTTCTACCATTACAAAGTTTAAAGTTAAGTTGAAATCATGCTTACTTCATCATATCACCTGTACTTGTTTCGGATGAAGAGATTAACTTGTTTGTTGACCCTATTTTTTTCATCTTTTGTATTTCTATGTATTGTTTGTACTATCTTATGACGCTAATGAAAACAGGCAGTTATGCTCATGAAAGTATCTCCCAGCCTAGTATTGTGAAGCATCTGGGCTAAACAAATTACATCTATCCTCAAAGGGAGGCAGCCTGTGGCGTATAAAGATGACAGTGGAGAGCTGATCTGGGTTGACTTGTGACAAAATGGCATGCACTATTGTAAGTGCCTTTCAGTTTGAGATAGGACTCTCTTTGATGCAACTGAATAAACAATGATCAGTAGTCAGTAATGGAACATAAGAGGCTATGGGCTAACAACTTCTGAGATTCAGGATTTAAGAAAGCACATGCTCTAAAAAGAGCCAAGACTACAGTAATTAGACTATCAGTAGAGACAGGTGAGACAAAGGAGAGAATGCTATTCAGTGACCCCTAATACTTGAAATTGTCAACACATTCTATGCTTTCCTGGTTCAGATCAAAGGTTAAATGGTCCTATACTGTTCTTTCTTGGGCCCTGAAAGAAAGAGCACAGATTTGTTTACTTAGTGTTAAGAACCACCCCACGAGACCTAAACCACTCCTGGAACCTATCAAAGTCTTCATGGACAATGGCAGAAGAACCTCCATGTCTTCCCTACACAGATTATTATGACCGCATCGTCAGCATACAAGAAAGGCTGGTATGCCTGCATACTATAGAGGCCATATTCAGCAAAAAGTGAGAATTCTAGGGTGTCAAAATGAACTCCACAACAAATGGTCAAATAATCTAATTTTTCATCAGACACATCAGTTCAGTGTGATCGATCTTTGAGGTAGGCAAAGTATCCTTGGGAAATTATACCTCAGTGAAAGAATCCAGGAGCAAACTATGATCCATCAGGTTGAAAGCCTATGTGAGGTCCACAAAAAATAGGGCCCTTTATCAAGTGCTCCCTGCATATGGCTTGTGAACATCAAGGTGGTCTCTGAATTATGACTGGAATGAAAACCATGCTGTGATACTGTTTTGAATATTATGTTTGAGAAGAAACCTTCCCCCGCCCCAAACTCTGTTCATCTCCCCAATTCCAGAACTCTCAGACCTCTCCAGCTGGCCAGTACCGTTCTGCGCCCACTGTGAACCCCACCATCCTCAAGGCCATTACTTTCTCCCTGGGCACCCCTGGAGACATAGGGTCCCAAGGAGATTGAAGGGGCAGTGTCAGGGCTCCATTGTTGGGCGTGTGCGGCAAGGCTCTGGGAGGGCCATCACCTATCCGGGCGAAGGGTATTTAGTAATGTTCGCCCCGATGTGGGACGTGCAATGCCACCAGCCCGTGACATGAGTGCTCCCACTCATGTCTGTAAGGCAACCGCCCGGACGTCTGCCCCAAGCCTGTAAGCCCTGCGCATTGCAGTGCCACGGTCTCCACCAGGGCGGCTGCTGCACCAGGCTACCCTGGATCCCTTCCTGAGAGAGGAGAGCAGTCCCTCAGATCTTGATCCTCTCTCTTCCCTGCCGACCCCAGTGTCAAGACTTATTCCAGGCCCAGGTCGCCAGCATGGCGCGAGGTGTGGCGTCCAGCGCCTCAACCCTCAAGCGCCACCAGGTGACGACATTTGGAAAGGAAATTGTTTCTCTGGCTGTATAGAAACATCAGAATTTGGAGATAACACCGACTAACAAAAGAAATTGTGGTATTTCTTAAGGTCTCCAAAAAATTTACTGAAGTTAGTAGAACTAAACCAAGGTCTTCTGTCATGCCATCCTTATCCTAAGGAACTAATTCAGTGTTCGTCCCTCTTTTTATTATAAGGAGTTAAGTGTACACCAGGTCCTTTTTCAAATTTCCAAGATCATATAATTGTTTATCTCTATAGTAGTTATTGTTTGCTGAAAGAACTCAGATGTGCATTTGTTGTGAAGCATCATACTCCTGTAGGTGATCAGGATCTTTTTTTCTATAAGGCCTTCATTTTTTTCCTTTCATTTGTCGTAACAATTCAGTGTAGATCTATCCCTTTTTACCAGTTCTAATCCTCACATCCTTGTTGAGAGCCCCTCCTTAACATAATAGGGCCAGAGAGGGAGCCATTTACCCTACCATAAGCCTGTGGTGAATTACAACGTCTTGAGAATTTCCACCACCTCTCCCAGACAGCTGAAGCAAAGCAGGGTGTCCCCAAACAACGGCCAAGACACTCTGTCCAATGCCTTCTCTGCATCGGGACTGGCCAGGACCAGGAGGACTGACTATGTGATCACATAATTTAATGTGCGCAATGTTCGTCTTGCACTGTTTTATCTGATGGTGATGTACATACCAACTGGTCCATGTCCAGTAATGACAGAAGAGCATCAAAACAATTGGCCCAAATTGCTGTAAAGACATTATGATCATAATCCAGAATGGAAATTAGGCAATAAGATTGGGATGGACTGGGATCCTTATTCAGATTCAGGATAGCGGAGATAGTGGCATAATGTCACGATGGTGGTGGGTCATCCCTGCTAGACTGATTGATCAGCTTAGAAGAGAGCCAGAAGGAGTTTAAGATGTTTTTAAAATCCCAATGGGTACCCACTGGGCCGGGACACTGTTTTCAATTTCTGGAGGACACCTAAAACCACCAATGTGGAGACAGGAGCCAATAGTGCAGTTTTCTAGACATCAGCGAGAACTGGGAATGGAAGGGATGAAAGGTATGATTGAACTAAGATGGGGTAGGGATGGCCTCTTCATGATGAAGATGTTGGTAAGAATCCCTTAGTATGCTTTGAATGCCCTGGGAATGAGAGATCAAGATCTTCCTAACAGGGTCTAGCATTTGTGTGATGCAGTTTGGGCTCAAAGTCTCCTGGCCAGTGTGAGGCACCCTGGATCCACCCTCATAATAATGGTATCTTAAGCAAAAATAGGGCTTGCTCCACCTTCAAATACAAGATATCTTGGCTATCCCTATTGAGACCCACTATCTGTGGCAGGACAGTTATCACTCTGCATGTGGAACAGCTGCAGTGTTTTGAGGTCTCCTGTAACTGCTGCAACCATGCCTCCCTAGCCTTCCTTTTTGACAGGCATATTATATTATTTACAAACATATGCATATGCCAGCAGATAAAGGCCTTACAGCCTATCCAGTCTGCTAAAGTGTGCAGGTCCCTCCTATGTCTACAGAGTGACCTGTCCTCTCTCCCCAAATCCCATCTGACCCCCTTGAATCCCCTCCCCCATC
This sequence comes from Neoceratodus forsteri, assembly GCA_016271365.2. NCBI lineage: Eukaryota > Metazoa > Chordata > Ceratodontiformes > Ceratodontidae > Neoceratodus > Neoceratodus forsteri. Next base: position 345,676,336 of record CM028138.1, on the reverse strand, counting down.
AGCAACTTTTCTCATTACTCTCTCCCATCCTCTGTTGAAGCGATTCACGATTTCCAGGGAGACCACCTCCTCTGGCAACTCATTCCACTTGATCACCACCCTCTCTGTGAAAAAAAGTGCCTCCTCATCTTTCTCCTGAATCTTCCCCCCTTCCAGCTTAGGCTACACCTCCCCCCACTGCACTTGTTTCCACTGAGGCAGAAGAGGCCCTCAGTATTCACCCGGGTAATACCTTTCAGGTACTTGAAGGTCTCAATCATATCCCTCCTCTCCCTTCTGTCCTCAAGAGTACATATAAAGCCCCTTGAGTCTCTTCACAGGCATTGCCGTAATGACCCTGGATCATCTTTGTCAACATCCTCTGGACTGCTTCTAACAAGCTGGCATTATGATAAAGGCACCAAAACTGCACACTGTACTCCAGGTGTAATCTCACCAGTGACCTGTACAGCATTAATATGACCACCGCCTTAGGGTTACCATCTGTCCCTACTTTACATGGGACAGTCCTGATTTGGGCAACTGTGTCCTGCGAAAAAACACATGACAAATACTAAATGTCCTGACATTATAGTACAAAAGAATATTTTCAGACTTTCCTCTAAATGTGGCAAAAACTACAGTACCTTAACTAAAATACCTTAAAATGATTAGAAACACTAGGGAACATCTAAAAACCTACAACACTTAGTCTTAATTCTGATTATTTAGAGAGAAAAAAAATCTGTTGCGTTGGTTGAGGTTACATATTGTCCTATGAAAAATCATGTTTCAGTAAGAAATGTCCCACTTTAGGCTTCTTAAAAGGTGGTAACCCTACACCGCCCTTCATCATCATTTATTGATTTTTAAAAAGTGCTCTTCCTAAGCTCAGGGCACCCTTACAACCATCATAAAACTTGCAATAAAACATCAATATATATAATATACAAATAAACCAAAATTAGCCTACAATAATTTATACAATTATATATATATATATATATATATATTTTTTTAATTATATATTAATCCCTCTGGCAATGAAGTCCAGCATCCGGTTTGCCTTTGCTGATGCTCTCCTTCAGTGTGTGCAGAGTACTCACACAGAGCTTTTTATGTCTGCAAACAGGCAGATTTTACCTTTGATCCCATCCGCTATGTCACTGATGAAGATGTTAAATGGCACCAAACAGAGCACTGAGCCCTGTGGGACCCCACTGGTCACTGGCTTGGCTTTCAAGAATTCTCCACTGATCACCACCTTTTGACTTCCGTCTTGCAGCCAGTTTTTGACCCATCTAGCAAGCTTGGCCCCACACCCAGGTCTTCCAGCTTTCTGACCAGTCTCCTATGAGGCACTGAGTCAATAGCCTTGCTGAAGTCCAGGTACAGGACATCAACTGCTTGGCTCTTGTCCACTGTCCTGGTCGCCCAGTTGAAAGAGTCAAATTAGTCTGGCAGGATCTCCCCTGACACAAACCTGTGCTGCCTCTTTGTCCTGCAGACCATTTTACTCGAAAACACTCACCAGTCTTCTCTTCAGTATAGTCTCCATCAGTTTCCCCCAGTATTAAGGTCAAGCAGACCAGTCTGTAATTCCCTGGTTCATCTCTTGGACCACTTTTGTAGAGAGGTACCACATATACAGTTTTCCAGACCTGTAGCACACTTCTGGACTCCAGAGAGGTGTTAAACAGGTCTGCGAGGGACTTGCCAGCATCTCCACCAGTCCCCTTAGGAGCCTTGGGTGGACACAATCTGGCCCTGGGAATTTGTCTGTCTTCAGGACCCTTAGGCTCTTGTGCACCTTGCCTACCTGTATCACACCATCTGTGACTCCCCCCTTCCCTGTTCAAAACCCCCTGCTCCCTTGTGACACTGGTCTGTTCTCTCTAGTGAAGATAGAGCAGAAGTACTTGATTAAACACTTCCGTTTTCCTTCACTTCTTTCTGCCCAACCCCCCTTTAGTCTGACAATCTCATCTTTACTATCCCTCTTTTCCCATATATTTGAAAAAGACCTTCTCACCTGATTTTACTCCCTGTCAGGCTGCACCTTACCAGTACCCTTTGCCTCCTAACCATTCTGTTGCATACCGTAGATTTTGCAAAATACCTCCCTATGCCCCTCATTCTGAGTATGTTTGTACTTCTGGAAGGCTACCTTACTTTCCCTTATCAAAACTTCCACTTCTGTTCTGAACTAGCTGGGCTTTTTGGCCTTAGATTTCTTGCTTCTGATTTTGGCACACATTGGTGGCCTCCATCAAACCCTCCTTTATTATGGCCCATTTCTCTTCTATCTCCATGTCCTTTCTTATCCCAGCAAGGTGTTCTACCCAACTTTCTCCCATCCCATTAAAGATAGCCTTCCTGAAGTGCAAAACCCTCTTCTTTGTCCTGACCATCTCTCTGTCTGTTCAGGTTTAACCACACCATGTGGTGGTCACTTCCTGCAATTAGTGCTTCCATCTTCACATCCTGAACATTTGCACAGTTATACAGGACGAGGCCCAATGTAGCCCTCTCCTTAGTGGGCTCCATGACACCCTGTGTCAGGAATTCACTCTGAAATGTGTCAAGCAGTACTTGCTCCCTGGTACTTGAGGTAGCCAGCATTTTCCAATCCACCCAGGTAGACTGGTCACTTATTACTACTACTTCCCCTTGCCTGCCTTTTCTCGATTTGGGACCTCAGTACCTTTTCCAGCATCTCATCTTGCGACAGTGGTTTGTATACCACCCCCATCCTTAGTTTCTTCCCTTTAGTGGATTGTACCTACACCCATAACACTTCAAACTTTCCATCCGCTCTTTCCTTTCTGGTACAGGTTATCTCTTCCTTCATGCAGAGCCAACCCCTCACCTCTTCCAGTCACTCCATCCCTCCTATACATTTTATATTCAGACTGAGGTCCTAATCCTGGTTTTGTGAGGGCCGCATCTCTGTGATGGCTACAAAGTCCACCCCTCTGCCAGCCATCAGCACCTGCAGCTTAGCCATTTTGTTTCCCAGGCTTCTGGCATTCAGAGACACCAACCTCCATCGTGACTGAACTCCCTTTACCCCATCCTGCCCCCCACCTCCTATCCCCTCCCACAGTCCCTCCTTCTCTCTCTCCAACCCCACCCCATTAGTTGCTCTCTATCCTGTCCCGACTGCAGGAGAGGCTCAACTGCCTCTGTCACCAGGTGACAGATGGTACGTTGAACCCTGCTGCCTCCCCCCTCATCAGTTTAAATTGAGTTTGTTTCCCATGAATTCCTCCAGCTTGCCCTTCAGGGCCCTCATGCCCTTATTACTTAGATGCAACCTGCCTGGTGCATGCAGGTCTTTGTCATCCCAGGTCCCTCAACAGTCTCCAAGTATCCCATACCCCTGTGCCTCGCACCACCCTCGGAGTCATGCATTGAATTCCTCAACTCTAACCTTCTTTGCAGTGCTTGCCCTTGGAACTGGTAGCACCTCTGAGAAGGCCTTCGATCTCTGTACCTGTTGCAGGGTCTCCCTATATCCCTGGACCTCTTTCACCGGCCCCACCTCACATTCTGCAAGGTTGTTCATATCCAGGTGCACTATTATTTGAGGTTTCCATACATGATGTTCCTTCCCTTGATGGCTCTACAGTGCTCCATTTCATGAGTTTTAAACTCCTTATAGTCTTCCTATAAAAATGCACTGCATGTACACTGAGCCATGTATATAACCCGTGAGGTGGTAAACATTGAGAACTGTAATTTTGTGCCCTCTACCCAAATGTGGATTTACAAAGGTCTCCAGGGACAATATATCTGCAAACACTTCAGCAGGGAGGTAGGGCCCAAGAGATAACCCTCCCGGGCAGAGGTGCAAAAGACAGAGTGGGGACAAAGCAGAGGCGGGCGGGTATAAATCAGGAAAGCAAGAGAGGATTAAGGGAAACCGGTAACGGAGAAGGTAACAAGGGAAGAGTTAGGTCAGGTTGAGCATCAGGGAACAGCACAGGCTGGAGGGAGGGGAAGCAGGCAGTGAGGGAGTAAGGTATGGAGAGCCATGTGCACTAATGCAAGTAGCCTGGGAAATAAAATTCTGGACCTGGAGGCCATCAGGGCAGAGGCTAGCCTGGATTTGGTGGCCATAATGGAGTCATGGTGCACTGACAGCCACGACTGGGACAGGGCCATACCAGGCTACTCTCTGTTCAGGAGACAGGGAAGGGAGGGAGGAGGGGATGTTACCTGTAAAGGAAGGAATCGAGGCCACAGACGTGCAGGAGCACCCGGAGTAAAAGGAATGGCTGGAAGTAGTGTGGGTCATCCTGGAGACAGCACTGGGGCAGTTATACACTGTCTGTACAGGGGTGATACACAGACCTCCAGCAAAGGGAGAGGAGTTGGATAAGGCACTTGGGGAAGCTACCATGAGGATGGCAAGTAAGGGGGAGGTGCTGCTAGTTGACTTCAGTCTGCTAGATGTGGACTGGAGACTTCCAGCTGCAGCTTTGGCAAGGAACAGGGCCATCCTTGACTCTCTACAAGGGACTTTTTTCAGGCAGCTAGTCAATGAACCTATTTTTTTTATTTATTTGAACCTTGGAGAAAATACCTTTGAGCTAAAGCTCATTTACAAAGGTTCCAAGTCATTAATTAGACAAGACAAACATAGCATAATCAGAAAGTGGAACATAAAGTGGTCATAGTTTACAGTACAAAAACAATTGGCAGACTGGGAATACATAGTTTGTGGGTAAACTGGCTAAAACAATATGAGGACTATAGTGATTAAAGCTTCACGTAACCAATCAATCAAGCAATCAATCAAGTCTTTATTTAACCAGGCGTTCATCGTTGAGCAATAGCTCATTTGCAAGATGGACCTGGGTGGAGCATGAACAATTGTATATACAGGTCAACACAGGTATTTACAAGGCAATACAGATAATACTCTTTACAGAGAGGAAGAAAAAGAAGTTAATATGTACATAGAATTATACAGATATTGTACAGATTACATGGTATTTACATACATAGAAGTGTCTATAGGAAGATAAAGCAGGTTATCTAAGGTTGCAGGAGGAAGTAACGGAAGAAAAAAATAAAAATAAAATATACACCAGGTAGAGGTGAAGGTGTGGGGGAAGAGAGAGGGAGGAAGTAGGGGAGAAAGGCTAGGAGGGCACAGTGCACAGAAAGGAGTTGGTAAAGCTGGATGTAGAAGGTGGATGGAGAAAAGGAGTATGTGTGAGCCGAGATTGAATGCTATAAAGTATGGGGCATGGTAGGATGTCACAACCCAGGGTAGTGAGCTCCTATCCGAGGTTGGGAAAAGGAAGAATAAGGGATGGATGGGCCTAGTGTTGATAAGACAGGGGATAAGAGAGAGAGACAATTAGGCTGGTGAGGAGCAAGCTGTGGGGGGTCAGTACTTAAAATTGGGTCTAGGCGTGGCTATATACCAGTACTGGGTCTGAGTGGGTGAAGCAGTTGCATACTTCTCCGATTGAATAAAGCATCTTGAAAGCATTTATACCAATTAGAGTCTTAATTTGAGGGTTTTGTAGATCGTTCCATAAGGTAGGTAACCAAAAGCTTATGGCTGCCCTGCCGACGGGATTTTGCTTTAGGTACTTTAAGTGTAATAGCTGAGTAACTTCTTAACGTATTTCCCAATTATACTCAGGGGAAGACAGCAGGAGATATAATAAGGCAGCTTATTAGAGATGGCTCTATAGGTCAGAGAGCAGCGTTTCTGTGCGCCTGAACTTTAGTGATGTCCATCCTGCATAGGGTGCAGTGATGTGTCGAGGAGTCCGTTATAAACCTCAGTGCTCGATGGTAGAGTGTGTCCAGTTTAGCCATGTAAGAGTTGGGGCATTGGCTGTAGAGGAAGTCAGCGTAATCAACCAATGATAGGAAAATGGATTGGACCAGTTGTTTCTTGGCATCTCTGGTGAGAAATTGGCTGATTCTAAAAACAGTCAAGCCTTTGCGAAATCGTTTACAAGTCCTCAATATGTTCAATGAAGGAGAGTCTTTGGTCTATCAAACTCCCAGATACTTGAATTTTGTAACAAATTCTAGTTTTCACCTAGAACTGTGGTAATTTGGGGAACTGTCCCACTGGACACAGGGTTAGCTATACGGATAAAAGGAGAGGACCATCGCTTTAGTTTTTGGCATTAAGGAGTAGCTTTTTGGAGGAGTTGGCTTTGCAAAGGTTGAATTCTGACTATAGGTCATTGCAGGCAGCTTCAGGTGTTGGGCGACTCACGTGAGAACTGTATCATCTGCAAACAGATGGTTGTTGGCTTCTTTTATACAGTAGTCGATGTTAATGTAGATTGCAAAAAGTAAGGGCCCTAATATAGAACCTTGAGGTACCCCTCTTTGCAGAGTTTTTAAGGGGGACAGGCCTCCTTCGGCTTTAACTTGTTGAAAGCGCCCTGTAAGATAGTCAGTGAACCAACGCAGAGAGGAGGGTCACACCTATGGTTTGAAGGGTGGAGAGGAGCAGACTATGGTCGACTGTGTCGAAAGCCTTGCTTAGATCAAGGAAAACAGCACAAATAAAGTTTTGCTCTCAAGATTATGCTGCCAGTCGTTAGTAACTTTGCGAGGCTGAGATAGTGCTATGTTTAGCTCTGAATCTGGACTACATAGGATTTAGCAGTTCCCTAGACTCAAGGTGAGTCCTCAGCTGTGCATTTACAATTTTCTCTAGGAGCTTGGACAGGACCGGAAGGAGAGAAATTGGCCTGTAGTTAAGATCGCCACGGTCACCTGATTTGAACAGTGATATGACATGTGCTGTCTTCCATATAGGTGGTAAGGTGCCCTGAGACAGGGATAAGTTAAAAGGTGGGTGACAGGTGTCGCTAGTACGTGGTAGGCAATTTTTAGGAAGTAAGGTCCAAAGTCGGCCCTTTCTAGTATCCAACTGAAGCAGAGGTCCTCTACCTCTTTCAGTGTGTGAGTTGAAGTGAGAAAGCGGTGAGAAACTGCTCGGAGTTTCAGGCAGTTGGCTGGCAGTCTGGGGCAGTAAGTTTGCAGGAGTTATCAAATGCCATGCCTGCAGTAGCAAAGTGGTTATTGAATCGTCAAGTATATCCATCTTTTGGTTATAGTCAAGTTGCAGAGTAATTTTGGTGGGAGTGAATTTCCTGGAGGTGGCCTAGCAGATCCTGATTGTGTTCAGAGCTTGATTGGGCTCTTTGTGGCAGAGTAGAGTTCGGATTTGAAGAAGATGGTCTTGATTCTCTGATTGTTTTGGTACATAAATTTCATAGTCTCTGAACTGGTTCCAATCCTCTGCAGTGTTCAGTCTGTGCTTTTTCAGAGCTTATCTCTTTCTAGAAGCAAGGACTTGATCTGAGGGTGAACCATTTACAGGTTTTGGTCCTAGTTCAAACTTTAATAAGGAGCATACTTATTAAGGGCCCTTGATAGAATGTTGTGGAAGATATTGTAAGCTGGCGTGTCGTTTTGGCCAGGTAGAAATCTTGCCACTCAGAGATACTTAAGCTCATTTAGGTAGGCATGTTCATTGAAGTTGCGCTGGATCTCTTGATAGAGAACTTGCTGATGGGTGCTGGGTTGTTGGTGGATCTTACTCCGCAATAAAACAATAGTCGCTGGCGTCTGAGAAGAACATTAGCGTGGGAGAAGAGATGAGGTTTGCTCACCATTAGCACATCCAAAGTGTACTTTTACTGGGGTTCTTCAGTTTGGCGTGTTGGTTCAGTAATAAGTTCGTCAACCCATATTCATCACAGAAGGATGCAGGGGCAGCTGTGTTGAGAGCCAGTCAAAGTTGAGGTCTCCTAAAATAATAGTTTCTGGCAGCCCTGTCTCAACTTGTCACTTAGATATGACACAAGCTGTAGGCCAGCAGGCGGTGGTCTGTAGCATCCTATTACGCAGAGTGCAGTAGTCTGTGTAATTTCCACTTGAAAATTAGGCATTCGGTCGTTGGCAACAGATGCGAGAGGATAAGCAGAGGCAGAAAATTTGTCTTCTTAGAGATAGCTACCCCTCCTCTGGCATGCCTATCAGCTCTGAACAAGCCATAGTTGGGTATGTTTACTTCTCTATCAGTGGTGCTGGGTCTAAGCCAAGTTTGAAATCACAAGTATGTCAGGAGAGGTATGATTTACAAGTTTGTATTAAGGTTATCTTTTAAGGAGGCTACATACGTTAATATGCAAGAAGCTTATTCCTTTTAAATTTGCTAGTTCTGCTGGCAAGCAATAGTTTCTGGGGCCAGGGTTGAGTTCTCGTTGCCTGAACAAAGCAGGAGGATAAGTAGGATTTTCTAAGAGCACTAATTATAAGCATAATTCCTGCCTTTCTCGGCTAGTAGATCTGATGTTTTTAGGGACTGGAAAGTAGCCACCATAGAAGAGCTGATCTGTTGTAGCAAGAGCTAGTACCCCTACCACAATAGGCGGGGAGGAGATAGAAGTGGCAACTGCCAAGAGGTAGGAGAGGTACGAGTGGGCCGGGGAGGGGTGGATTAGTAGCAGAAGGAGGTACTAGGAACAGGGCTGTGCTGGACCTGGTGCTTACAAGCAGAGATGCATTACACATATCACAATGGGCAGTCCCCTAGATATCAATGATAACCATTCAGTATTTTTTAGCATTAAGATGGGAACAGAAGCAAATCACACAAGGGCGATGGTCCTAGACTTTAGCAGGGCAGATTTTAAATAAATGAGAGACTGCTTCAGAAACTGCCTTGTAGGGGGGGATTGCCAGGGAGAGGTAGCAGTACAGTGGGGGAAAAATAAGGGAGGGCATAATTACGGCAACCAGCCTCTGCATGAAGAAAGTACAACAGCAGGAGGAAAGAGAGACCATCATGGTTCTCTAGGAAATGGCCAAGGTGGTGAAGGCAAAAAGGGAGGCCATACAGGAGATAAAATATAAAAAAAAAAAAAGATTAAAACTGTTTACTATATTTGAATATACTCTTAGCTACCTCTCTGTATAGGACGCAATAGTATGCCTGTAATTGCAAATCTGTGCTGACTATCAAAACGCCTTCACATCTGTATGGTTGTTAGACTGTCTATGTATGTCATTGTTAAATTGACATGGAGCCTTTGGAAACGAGTCTCTGACTCAAAGGTTTGTAATTCTGATGTACCAAATAAACTTGTGCCCACTCATACCTCTCCTGCCTCTTGGTTTATTCGGTACATCGGCAGCAATACCACATTGTCTATTGTATAACCGTTGTTACTTCTAGTTACTTGTTAAGTTTACCTGGGGCTCTCATTCCTGGGAGCCCTGTTAACCTACTGTCATACGTTCTACGTCCCTGAGACAATCCTATAATCTTGTATGCCCCATGCACAATTCTGCAGAGTGGAATATTATTATTTATTGTCTGTATTTATTGTCTGTATTCTGCTCCTCTTCCCCCTTCCCCCAGGATGCATCTGGAATCGAGCGGTATCTCTGCTCAGTATGTCTTCCTGGTGAAACGCTTAAATAAATAAAATAAATAAAAGGAAACACGGAAGGAGGAAGGCAAGGCTTTGTACCAAGTAAAACAGAAGCAGGAAAGGCAAAAAGGGGAGAAAAGGGGCAAACAGAGGAAAGGATAATCACAGGGGTAGCTAAAGGGGATAAGACTCTACAGGTACATAAGTGAGAATAGGAAGCCAAGGGAGGGAAAGTGAGGATATGGAGGGTGGCAGGGGCTGTGCAGAAGAGGATCTAGAAAAAGCAGACATCCTGAACAGGTACTTCTGCTAAGTCATTACAGTAAAGGGGGAGAGAAGACGGGTCACTAGGGAGCGACAGGAACAAAAGCGAGGGGCACAAGTCCATTTTCAGAAGAAAGAGTCCAGATGGGACTTGCAATTCTGAAAGTGAACGAGGCTATGGGACCGGATAGGACACACCCAAGGGTACTAAAGGAACTAAGGTAGGTGCTAGCTGCCCCACTAATGGCCTTTTTCATCAGCTTTTTGGAAGCAGGCATGCCTCCAGAGGACTGGAGGAGAGCAGACATGGTCCCTCTACATAACAGCAGTAGCAGGAAGGAGGATAGCAACTATGGGCCAGTGAGTCTCACCTCAGTGATGGGGAAATTACTGGAAACCCTGGTAAAGGAAAGGGTGGTAGAGCATTTTGAATCCAATGGGCTGCAAGACCACAGACAGCATGGATTCATGGGTGGTGGTGGAGGGAGTTCACTTCATGCCGGACAAATCTGATAGATTTCTTCCACTGGATGACCAGGGAAATAGATCAGGGGAGGACAGTGGACGTGGCCTATCTTAACTTTAGCAAGGCCTTAAACACTGTGCCACACAGGAGACCGATGCACCCTAGGGATGGGATCCAAAGTGGTGAACTGGGTTAGAAACTTATTAACAGATAGGAAGCAGAGGGTGGTGGTTAACAGCACTTGCAGCCCATAGCTTCAGCGAAAATATTACAGTGACCTGTTTATAGCGACAAAACGACAGTCTCTGCCAGTCGCTGTAATGGTCATGCAACAACGTGGAGCATGATTGCAGTCAACACTGTCGTCACTGTACAGCCGGTCGACAGGTTTTCTGTTAAACCGGCTTGGTGGAACCAACATTATTCATCTAAAGAGTGGCCAGTGGGTGCCACAGATCTCATTAATGGGACCATTCCTCTTCAAAGTCTTAAGTGACATTGCAGAAGAACTGAAAGGGAAGCTATGCCTTTTTGCAGATGACACCAAAATCTATAATAAGGAGGACACTCAAGAAGGGGATAGAGAAAATGCATAGGGATCTTGTGAAACTCGAGGAGTTGTCCAGTGCATGACACTTGTGGTTTAATGCCAAAAATTACAAAACTATGCACCTTGGGAATAGGATCCTATACTCAGCACCTGGGTTGAGGGGAGGTACCAACAGTCAAGTCACTAAGCAGGAGAGAGACCTTGGGATTATCACATCTGATGACCTCAAAATGGCAGGGCAGTATGACAAAGTGGTGGGTAGGGCCAGTGGGATACGGAGATACATAGGGAGAGATGTCTCCAACAGGAGGAGGAAGTGGTGTTGCCACTATATCACTCACTGGTGAGACCCTGCCTGCAGATTTGTGTGTGGTTCTCAAGGTTGCACCTCAGAGAGGACATAGGATAGAGGTAGTCCAGAGGGGGGCAACTAAAATAATGCAGGGGTTGCACCAAAAGCTCTATGAGGAGAGACTGAGGGATCTCAACATGTATACACCATGGAAGATAGGAGAGCGAGAGGGTACATGATAGAAACTTATAATCCTCACAGGGGTAAACAGGGTGCAGGAAGGGAATCTCTTTCCAATGAAAGCACACCAGAACCAGAGAGCATGTGATGAAGCTGGGGGAGGGAGAGGGGTTAAAAGGGATGTACTACTTCACTTAAAGGAAAGTTGCAAGATTACATACTGGGCTTCACAGCCCGGTACCCTGAGGCAGCGATAGCTCTTCTGTGACCAAGAGTAAAAATTTAATAAGGCTCTGTAACGTTTTGGAAGAGATCGTAACTGTGGAGCTACTGCCAGCCATCCTTCCCACTTCCTGATCTGCCCGCTCCACCCCGCTCCTCCATGCCGTGACGTTTGCCAGGGAAACGCAGGGGCGCATGCCATACTAGTATATGGGGCTACTTTTTCTGAATGATTTTGCATTAAACTGCATGTTGGAGAAATGACCACTGCTTTCCGACTAATAAGACATATTGGTCAAGTGACCATTCTAACAGCGTACCGTCGTTGAAAAAAAACCCTCTATGTAACACATGCTCCCAGCTAACATCGGAAAAGCAAGGATGAGCGGGCGAATAAGAAGGAAGGATAGCTAACAACTCAACCACAGTTATAACCTTCAAAACCACAAACCTATTAAATACTCTTAACAAAAAGCCATCACGTCCTGGGGACAAAAGGTTGAGAGGTATGGTTGTAGATAACCTGGAACAGACTGCCAGTGAAAGGTAGACACAAAAACAGAGGGGGGGGGGTCAAGCATGCATGGGATAAACATATGGGAATATATATAGGCAGGGAGGAGGGAGGGTTGCTGGAGACCAATTAAGGTCCGCAGAGGCGGACTGGGCAGGGACCATTTGAGCAGACTGGGCGATCAAGGGGTCTTTTACTGTGAACAAATTTTATGTTTCTATGGTACAGGGCCCCCCACCCAGTGCTAGTTTTACTACAATAAGTGAATCTTGTTTAGCAAGGTAGTATTAGCAAGGTGCAAAGCCCCCTACCCAGTTAGCGGCTGAAGAAGCAATACCTGGCATAAAACATGACAAGGGGGATGGATTACACAGTCCCAAGCATGCGGTGTTGCAGGAAGGAGATGCACAGTCCTACCAATGGTGGTAGTGGTAGGGTGGGGGAACTTGCACAGTTCTACCAATTGAGGGATTTGTACTGCTGTACTTCACATTATAACTGGGTTGTGACTGAAAAAGGACCCATGTCTCAGTCCACCTTACCCAGTTACCAATAAATACATAAAATTAAAATAACAGCCAGATGCTCAGGAGACTCTAGGTATCCTTTTCCTGGGAAAAAGTGCTGATCAATTAGAATACAACCAAACTGCATATCTATGGTTTTCTAAAAAAAAAATATATATATATATATATTTTTTTTTTTTTTTTTTTTTTTTTTAATTTATTGAGGAATTCGAAAGACCTTTGAGTCAAGGACTCATTTACAAAGGTTCTACGTCGGACATAAGTACAGAGACAACATAATTACAGATTACAGTACATTAGTACAGGCATAGGAGTGCATAGGTGTTCAGGGAGTGGCTATCAGACAAGGATAACAGAAGTTTCAGTACTTTAGCACAGCCGTATATTTGCAGATGGTTCTGTAGTAAGCCGATCATATAGTATGCACATTTGCTTTAGCTACTCTTAACATAGGTGCTAATTTGGACAAAGTACTGAGTTGCTATTTTAAGCCAAAGAAAAGTGAAAGGCCCCATCAAAGCCATTCAAAGCCAGCTCTTTGTTTAGCATTTGTCAGATGACAACTTTCATAACAGATACCTCATTGTTACCAGCTGTTTGATAGCAGTCAATCTCAGACAACCTGCCTTGTTTAGGGCAGTAACAGGTAAACATAACACTGCGTTCTGACTGAATGACATTCAAATACTTATGTCACAGCATTGTTCTCAGCATATAAAATGGTGCTAATCTTAAAACATTATGGGGAGGCATCAAATGCCTATGTTTCAGAATGTTTTCTCCTATCTCATCCCAATCACAGGGGTGTCATGGAAGCACAGTGTCCTCTGGGATGGAAAATGGGCAGGTGGCTGTCTTTGTGACAGATTCCAATGCCTCCTATCACTGGCCAGTAGGGTGTTTCACCTCCACAATGTGCCCAACCACTTGCCAATCATGGGGCAGGAAACCCAAGCTTAAGGACAATCTCATGACTTTCAATTGGCAATGCAGCGCACCACCTGCCACAAGTAGGGCTCAGTAATGGGCCACCATCTCATTTAAGAAATGGACTTGCTTTCTCATTTTCCCTTTCTCACATGTTTCCAATTACAGTCCACTACTCTAGCCCATTTCTGCTTCATGAAATTAGAATCCCAGTAAACTGGACAACAGAAGCAACCCCACTTTTGCTAATTTAGGGTTGATGCCTCACTACTACTTCTTTCTTGATTTCAGGATTTTATAATGAATGTCAGAACATGGCGCCCTCTTGCACTTTGCAGCTCAGTCCAGGTCTGCTGTGAGCAAAATAGTTGTCAGTTTTACATGTGGGGTTTCCTCCATTTACACCAATAAAATTTTCTATTAGGACAAATAGTTCTACAGTATCTGGAACCCACTGTATACAACTCCCAGGGCCCAATTCGCAGTCATAGTTGGTGGTGGCATTATTTTAGGGTTGCATTATCACCAAAAATTGCCATAAGCAAAGGAAAACAGTCGCTGGGGGAGAAGTCTCCCCTGGAAACAAAGTTGCAATGTAAATGACAGTCACCAGATGCTAGTGGTTGCAAGCAAGGTTTTTGACCTCTAACACCTGAAAAGTGAGAACTACAAAGGTTTGGGCATGGCACAGTATCAGTCAGGCTATGCCCTACTCCATGGCACTGGTGCTACTGCCATAGTCTTCCCCCACTTGCCAAACTCTTATGTTTAGACTTGCTTCCAGGGTAGAGCCATTTGATTTTTCACTGCCTCGTGCAGTTATCCATGATGGTCCAGTGACCCCTTCCTAACTGCAGCCCCAGGTAGGACACTGGAGGCAGAGGAAATCAAATAGGGTATCAGGCAAACTTTATGGACTTACGGGACTTATAGGGCTGCAGTTTTAGCCATGATGCTGCAGGCACAATCCCCAATTTTGAGGCTGTTCCTGTGGCATCATAAGGCAACAGGTTTAGCGCTATTGTCAAATGCTTTGCCATATTCACGGCAATTTCAGTCACTTTGCCATAATATGCAGATGCGCGTCAAATACTGACACATGCATTATTACAGAGCTCATTTTGTGTCAGATCACTGCAGGCCAGGCATGACAGACCATCTTTCAGATGGTATGACATATTAGCACAAAGCGTCGAGGGATATGGAGACGATCATGCATACGTCCCAGACACATGGCTTCAAAAATCAAATCCTGACTCCTTGTTTTTCCTGTCCTTATTCATCTACGTGGATCCCATCCTTCACTCTGTTCTCCTGTGGTTGTTTCTTCTTCTTCCTCTTCTTCTCCATCAGGTTCCTCCCTAGATTCTCACTACCCTAAAGCATGTCTACACCACCCATCCAGTTGATCCTTCAGCCCTGTTCTCCTGTACTATCCTCTTCTTCACTGGGTTCTTCACTGGATCCTCAGTGCCCTGTAGCATGCTTATGCTACCCGTCTAGTGATACCATGATAGCTCCTGCCCTATTCTCCTGTGCTGTCCTCTTTTTCATCAGATTCCTAGCTAGATCCTCAGTGCCCTGTAGCATGCCACAGCACACCCACACACCCAGCCCTGTTCTCCTGTACTGTCCTCTTTGTCAGATTCTTTGCTAGATGAGTGCTGTGTAACATGCCTATGCTACCCAGTAGAATTACTTCACACAGTTCTAACTATACTGAGTGCTGTGTGGCACGCATCTGGCTGTGCAGAGGTTGGCATGCGACCAGGTACATCATTTGCATGCAGACCTCAGCCCCTTTCTCTGCATGGCTGCAATGCACTGTGTGACTGTATACGTCAAAGTAAACAACTGTTATGTAACGCAGAATCACACATACCCTCATAATGCAAAGCATCATGGGCTATATATGCAAATCACAACATATTATGCTGATTCAACTTTAAGCAGAATTGCATGGTGCTGAAAGGCCTCTCACAGTCTGCAAAGGGTGACATGTTTAGTCCTACCAGAACTCATGTTTGCCTAGTCTGTATGACACCCCAGTAGAATGAACCAGCTACCCTAAGTTGGTCTATCTGGTTGGGTTGTGGTGAGCCCAATAAAAACAAGCTAAAGACAAAGAAACTTATTTCAAAGTTTTCAAGCACCCAGGCACATGCCCCCATAATGCAAAGTATCACTGGCTGTATATGTCACACACACACACACACACAGCAAATCCATGACATTAAACTGCAGTTAGAGTTAAAAACCTTTTGCAATGACATGATTCTAAACATTAAATATTTGCTTGTGTGCTAAAAGAAAAAACTTGAGTGATTGAAACACTACCTGGAGCTATAAACAGAACATGTAACTGTGAAATAAATCAGTTGCTTTCTGTAGCAAAACAAGTTATTTATTCAACATCTTGAGCATGAACAAGTCCTTTTAAGGACTTGACAAAAGATCCATGCTAAAAGTAGGAAAATAAGTTTATTTACAATGCCAGAGCAACATTAGTGTCTCCCTATTCAACATACAAGGAGAGCAGGACAATGGCGTGTCATCACTTCTTCCCTCCTGTGAAGAGCAATCCTTTGCGGCTTGTCATCAAACAGCTAGAGGTCTGTGCAAACAGTGTGCCTGTACACTATTGGGTGTCAGGTGAAGACAGCAATGGAATAACAGTGAGTCAATCATGGCAAATGGAAAACAGCACATGTCATTTTGGCAAAATGGTTAAGTACAAGCGCATTCGTTTCAGCGATGTAGGTGGTATGGTTGTGTCAGACACACCACTGTAACTTCCAGACTGTGTGCTGCTTTACCGTTCTGCCACTATGGCTTAGATGTTAGAGTCACAAGTGGTGTTGGGACATACAACTGACTAAGTTAGAGTCTCAGGGTGCCATGTTACCTTTTTTCCCTTGTTTGGCGTCACCCCCAAACTTTGTCCCCTCCGTGAGTTGCATTCCCAGTCAGTTTAATATATTTTAAAGGGAGGTATGGGGCTTTGCCCCACATAATATTATGGAACATTTTACTTGTGATGGTTTGCTGTGATTGTATTAGCTGTGATGGCCGGCGCTGATATTGCTCCCCTGATACCGTGTTCACTATTTTTGTTTTGCTCTTTTCACACAGAACCATTCTATTAGTACAGACCCGTAGAAGCACTTTTGTGAAAAGCAGTCATCTGCAAAGCACTACTCATCTTCGTCTTTTGCAAAAGCTAAACAGTTTTGTCCTGTAGGCATTCCTTTAATTACAAAATCACCTTCCTCACTTTATTTTAAAACTCCTTGCTCTTCTCCGCTGCTCAGTAGACCGTATTCTAGGATGAGTCATTCTACAGTGAGCTATCCAAACAGACTAACAATAGCAAGTACAAATGTTAACCATTTGTTGTCTTAGTAGCCTACAGTTATCATGCAGAGATTTGTGACTCTGTTGTGTATGGCAGAATAAGGCTAAGTGCACCATTTTGTGCCACCAACTTGTAACCATGTACAGGGCCCATAATCATTTTAAACCCCCAACCCTTCAGAATCCTGCTACACTTGCCTGCTCAGAGGCCCTACAGTACATCACACTGCTGTGCTGATGACCAGAGTTCGGGAGTGGACATTGGGCGCACAGAGTGGGCAGCCAGGATGGGAGACCATTTTACCTAGCCCAAGGAGAGGATGGCACAATGTCCGACAGCACAGCAACACCCCTGTAGGAGGAAGGGGCGCCCAGTCACCCAGGATGAAGCTGCTAAGCATATGGCTACCAATTGCCAGGTAGCGTAATCATGGGGTGGGAGGGTGCAAAGAGGAGACAGAGGAAGGCAAGGGAATGAAAAGGAGAGAAAACACCAGGCACCAATGGTATGGCACTCCCGTTACACCGGGGCCCAATGTAATGGAGCCAGCCACTGAGTACAGCTTCTATCATAGCAAGGTTGTGTGTGTGGGGGGAGGAGCAACAACTTTCCCCTTTGAGACTGGCCATGGAGGTCAAACTGTGAGGGACTTGAAGCAGCTAAGATAGTAGTACATTGGACTGGGCATTGCTTGCGAGTTTGATTAGGTCAGCGTGTGCTTGATCGGGGAGAAAAGCTAAATGGAGGAAATGCACAGAATCCTGCTACATGGTTTCAGTTACCCCTCATCATTTTATTTTTGCTCAATCTCCACAGCCTTAGTCTCATCATTTCCCAAATGCCATTGTCTGGACTGGTCAGCAGAAATAAAGCATTTGCTTTTATACTTCGCCTGTTTATTTTGATTTTGTTTTTTGTTTTAATTAGTCTATTCTCCCAGGCTGCCCTGCCTCGGATTCTATGTTGTTGGCAATCAAACACCTACTGTATGACACAGACCCCAGGAAGCTCCTGTTTCCTGCCCCATGTGAATCCTCCCACAGTAGGGTCTTTAGGGGTGCCAACCCCTCTGCAGGCTTTATTGAATTCAGTGGTGGGAATTCCATCCTGTTGGAATGCTGAAAAGAGCCCATGTGTTGCTGGCAACTTCACCCATCCTTAGATGCTTGGCAGGAACGTGTCACATTCACTATGCAATGAATGTGGGCACCACAAAGCCAGTGCATCTCCCCTCCCTCCCTCCTTCTGTGGTCCCGGACTGGCTTGCATCTTCTGGGCACTTCCAGTTGGCACCTGTGCAGTGAAGACTGGTTGTCTACCCACCTGAAGAGAGTCTTCTGAAGGATGCTCCACCTTCCTCCCCCCACCCTGACGGCTCTCCAGCACTCGCAGCTCATTCCTGAACCTGGGTCTCTGGTGTCACAAGCAGCAGCGCCTGCCACTGTGCAGACAGGCCTGCTCATGCCTCACGTAACAGGGAGCTGCCTTCAGAGCAGATGAAAAGCAATGTTAGAACAGCCAGGATAAAATGGAACATTCCCAAATCTCTCTGCCGCATTCTCACGCCCCTCACAAGTGAGGGATTGTTCTGAATAGGATTCCTCAGTCATGCATGAGAATGGCAGGCTCCAGGATCAAAAAGGCAGCAGGGATCAATGCTGTTAGGCAAGAATTCGGTAAGAAATACTATCTTGGACAGAACAGATGCCTTTACAGAGATACAGGGAGGACTGCCAAAATGAGTTGAGACAAAATAAGAAAGGTATGTTGTCTAATTGATCCAGAACCAGCGACAGATTCAGTACTGACTGACATTTCTGATGCAAGGGCACAATACATATTTTGGACAAGGTATGTCTGTTTCAGACAGTATGTCTGTTGACACTCATCTGGAGAAATTTATCTTGGTCTGCTCTGTATAAACAACCTGGGAAGAAATTGGTAATAAGTAACCTGTACTTGAGCAATGAAATAATGTACAGTATTGTAGGAAATTATTTCTTTTACTATGCTCAGGAAGGACGGAGGAAAGGAGGAATTCAGTTTTATATGGGCACCTTTCATACAGTGTATGCCAAAGTACTTTATGTTCTTTACAATGCAATGAGTTAAGTACTGGTACTGCAGAGATGGCAGAACAGAACAGAATTTGGTTTTATAAAGCACCTTTTATATAAACTGTATCCCTAGTGTTTTACAGAGCTGAGAGGTAGGTACTGGTAGTGAAGAAACTATAGATTAGACTATAATGTGGTTTTATTTAGTACTTTTCATACACAATGTATCCCAAAGTCCTTTACAAAGCAGTGAGCTAGGTACTAGTAGGGCATCACTTGCAGATTAGGATAACGTGGTTTTACGTATTACTTTCATACACACTGTTTCCCAAAATGCTTTACAGAACTGGTTGGGCACTGGTAGTGCAGGAACTATAGAATAATAGACTGATTTTATATAGCACATTTCAAATTAACTGTATCCCAAAGTGTGTTAGAAAGCAACAAGTTAAGCACTGGTACCCCAGAAACTGCAGAATGGAACAGAATGTGGTTTTATATAGCACCTTTCATACACACTATATACTGAAGTGCTTTATAGAGTAACGAGTTGGGTACCAGTAGTAAAGAGACTGCAGAACAGAATGGAATCGTTTTTTTACAGAACGTCCATACCAACGATATCCCACAGCGATTCAGAAACGATGGCAGCTATACAGTAGCAGCCACTAGGACAACTCAAGGATATTAACTGAGCTTAAGGCAGGCGTTTAAGTTGAGGTCACACCATCAAGCAGTTGGTGCTGGTGGGATTCCAACCCGAGTCTCCGTGTTCACAGTTTTGTTCTCTAACCAACAGGCTACATGACCTCCCTACCTAATTAAAAGCATATAAGGAACATAAAAATTCAAGACACAAACACTGTGCATCCCAACTAGAAATATAAGCAGATCTGCAGCAGGCAAATGGTAAAGGAAAGAACTTGTCCTCCTAAGAAACTGTGGATAAAAATGTAGTACAAAAAGACCAACACAGAATTCAAAATGAGACAATGGAAATGTGAATGGCAGGGATACTAAACAATTACAGCAGAGAACAAGTGTATTCCTTTATTAGTTATTCCTTTAATAGATTTTTTTGACAGCCAGCTCTGCTGTACCAAATAGATGTTGGTAGGAGGAAAAAAAAAAAAGAGTGTCCAAGTAGACACTCCTCCTAGGGGGAGGAGGGGCTTGGCGTGCACCACTCTTAGAGCAGTTTCTAGTGGTGGCCTGGAAGAGATGGAATTAATGGCATGGTTGACCAGAAGCTGCCAGTGCTCCTTGTAGGATGTCGCAATGTGCATGCCCATGTGGGATGCAGGGACTAAAATGCAGAAATATGCCCACCCTAGCACATCAAATGATTACCCTTCTGTCCCCCATGACACCTGTGCACTCACCACGCTGATCACCCTCCACCCACTGCCCTTACAAACCCCCCAGAATGCTTCCTCCCTGGTGACAGCAAGTGGTCACCTGGTAGGGATAAGCAAGAATCTGAGGGACAATGGAGAAACTGAGGTGCATGGAAATGGAGGCTTGGAAGGCATTAGGTGAGTCTGGTGGGCAGCATGAGACTGAGGGCCCTGAATGAGTGGCATGCCAGGTTTCTTTTTTTTTTTTTACCTGAAAATACTTCACTGAGGATAAGTGGAAGCACAGAAATGTATTCATGCAACAAATTTGTCCATTCACCGACTACTATTCTGTGCAAAGATTTTTATTTTTGGAACAGATCTATCCCTTTATCAGATTTTCATGGAAATGGCTCCAGTGACTTCAGGAAGTGGGCCCTTCTGAACCTTATGCTTGCCATTCCAAATGATGTGGGTGTAGGCTTGCACAAGTTTGTGGGGGGCAGAGTTCTAACAGTGGTCACTGAGAAATAGATAATTGTTTATAGATAAAACTGGGAACAGGGATAGGTGAGTACAAGGAGGTTAGGTAAAACAGAGGGAGATAAAGTGAGATAGATGGAGGTTTGGTGAGATACAGGGAGGTTAGGAGAGAATATCGAGTTCAGGTGAGATACAGGGAGGTTAAGCATGAAAGAGGAAGTTAGGAGAGAGGAGGTTAGATGAGTGCAAAGAGGTTTTAATATATTTACTGGAAGTAATACCAGACAGACAGCATGGATTGCAACTTTCCACCATTCTTTTTTTCTCCTGGTCTCTCTCTCTCTCTAGTCTCCACTGTGACATCATCTTACTGAGCCATGCAAGGCATTCTAGGCTATGTACAGTATAAGCCACTTAATGGGATAAGCAATGGGGACGATCACCGGGCACCAATTAAGTGGCTATATAATTCAATGGTCCTCTACTCCTTTAAAGGGGACATTGCAAGCCTGTTATTAGGGATGATTTGTGTCTGCCTCAGTAATCAGGTGCAGCTAAGCAGTTAGCAATTAAAAATTAACACCTGCACTATAAAAAGATGTTAAAGTGTTCAGCATTCATTGGCTGTGTCTTTGTTGCTACAGTACCTGTGCACGGTTGTCTGATGGCATTCAAAATAATTGATCTACCTTTGGCCGGCAAAATGAAGGTGGTAGAAGCACTGCAGGAGCCTGGTGCTTCAATGGCCAAGGTAGCGACACTTTTTAACATCTCAAAGTCAAGTTGGGCAGATTAGCATTAAGAACAAACTTTTGTCCGAATGGCATTCAAACAGCAACCCGAATCGAAAAAGAAAGCGAGACGGCAAGGACACAGGTAGATGAAGCTCTTCACCTGCGGTTTGCCAATGCCGTCAGTAAGGGTGCAGAATTTCAGGGCCAGTCCTCAAGAAAGCCTCTGTTCCTCTGCCTGAAAATCTTACTGAAGAGGAATTTGTCCTTCAATCGACATCAACGCTAATGAGGCAACGGATGGTGATCTCGCTGTCCCAACAGTATATGATGCGCTACAAACTTTGAACCCAGGATCTGATGAGGAAGAGAGAGAGAATCAGAAACACCCTGAACAGGAATCAGTCAGCAACAAGGATGCACAGATTCACTGCAGCCATCTGAGGGATTGGTGCCTACAGCATGAAAGAATGGAAGAAATGCGAGCATATCTTAAATCTGGAGGGTGTGATTATCCAGCAGATGGCAGAGTCGCGGCAAAAGAAAATTATAGACTTCTTCAAATGAGGACTTCACCAGACAGGCAAGTGTGCCACAGTGTACTGTACAGTACGGTTTTTAACATTCTAATGGTTGATTAAAATAAAATTAAAATAAAACAGACAAACAGCACAACTTCTAAAAAGAGCTACAATCACTGTGTTGAGTGTCTCTGTAGTTGTATATCTCTATATCTGTACTCTAGCGCTGTTTGGTTCTGTTGTACTTATTTCTCTTTACTCTTTTTTCGTCACTTCTGATATAGGAGACTGTCTCTTAACTCATTCACACCACAAGAGCTCTTTGAGACTTTCACCACTTGTGCCCTGTATACTCTTAGAACTGCATCTGGGCCTTCCTAAGCAAAATCAAGCCATAATCAGCATGCAACAAACAAATGTGAATACCTCTTGAACCGTAAGTGCTACACACAAAGTACGAGGGCAAAGTTGTTCAGCACAACAATACCTTTCTAATGGTGCTGTGCAATCAATTGTACTCAATTTAGTTTTTATTTTATACTAGCTGAAATACCAAACTGATTTTTTTTTTTTTTTTTTTAAGGTGCTTAGGTGAGGCATGAGAGACAAATGTCAGCCATGCACACCATACCTTAAACAAATATCTCCTAAAGTATAGATGGTAGACACAAAGTATCAGTGGCAGAATTGTTCTGCACAAAATTACCTTTCTAATGGTGCTATGCAATCAGTTGTAATCCATTTAGTTTTTATTTTATAGTAGCTGAAATACAAAACTTTTTTTTTTCAGATTTATTCAAGGTACTTAGGTGAGGCTTGAGAGACAAATGTCAGCCATGCATACCATACCTTAAACAAATGCAAATAACTCCTAAAATATACATGATAGACACAAAGTATCAGTAGCAAAATTGTTCAGCACAAAATTACCTTTCTAACGGTGCTATGCAATCAATTCTAAGCAATTCAGTTGGTTTAATATTTAGGTACAAACTGCTGACTTCCTCAGACGTTTCTAGGCCTGAGTGAAAGTCAGCTGAGTACATCTACAGGCGTTGTTATCCTGAATGGCTATGCTTTCAGACGCCACCTACAGGCGTATCTAGGCCTGAATGAGTTAAAGGGGACGATTAGCCATCCACGGAGGCGTCCCCTTTAAGTGGCTTCAACTGTAGTTCACAGGAAATACACAACAGTCTGCAATGCAACACAGCAAACCCTGCTTTACTATAGTAGCTACCCTTACAAGAAACAGTATACAACACTCCTCCCCCTTAAATTTCTTTCATATTCTCCCAATGCCTGGAAGATGTAGTACTAGAGTCTGGATCTTGTACTTCGGACAGTAACAAATGGTTTACATGCACTTTGCACACTCTTGAGCCCATCTGAAATAAAACCAGAGGCCCACATTTCCTTACAATAGTTCCACACTCCCATTTTTCCTTCCCATCTAGGAAACAATGTGCCTTCATCTTGTCCTGAGGTTTGAGTTCACAGATTATTCTGACTCTTGTCATGCTGTATGTTTTGACTCTCTTGCTTGGCATCAACAGTTCTCCGAAGGCTCCGCCTAAGCAAAGTAAATTTGTTTGTGAGCCAATGATTCAAGAACAAGTCAGGTGGCAAACAACCTGTAACTGAATGTGGAGAGCCTCGATGCACAAAAAGGCTGTTTGCCTGCCGATGCTGCAGTGACAGTTTGTCCCTGCCCTGGCCTACACATAGTACTGCTTTGTAAGGGCCTGTTTTAGTGTTGGCACACATTTTTCTGCAGCCCCATTTAAAGCTGGATCGTAGGGAGGTACATAAATATGTTTGTTTCCATTGGAATTCATGAACTGTTGAAATTTTGCTGAGGAAAACGGGGGCCCATTATTGGATACTACTTCCTCCGGCAGGCAACATGATGCAAACAGATTCCGTAGTGCTCCTATGGCCTTTGCCATTACTGTGGACATTAAAAATCACCTCCAGCGATTCAGAATGACTGTCCACAATGATGAAGTACTAATAGTCTTTCTCAGTGAAATCAGTATGGATTCTCTGCCAGATCCACGTGGGCCATTTCCAGGGGAGAAGGAGTGCCACTGGTGGCATGTTCTGAACCATCATGCACATTCCATAGTCTTGCACCTTCTGCTCAATGACTGCCTAGTCTTGTCCACGAAGTAGCTGCTTGCTAGGACCTTCATTACACATCCCTGAATGTTCACTGAGCAAGTCCTCCAGCACTCTTGTCCTGCAATCTGGGAATACAGTAACAGTCCCCACAGTATGCAGCCCTGCTCTGTTGACAGCTGATCTCTTTGGGTAAAATAAATACGCATTGCCTCATCATTCACATAAGCAGGCCAGCCATTTGGGATGAATTCCCACACCTGAGAAAGAACAGGATTCTTAGGTGTCCCTTCTGAGACATCCCTTTGGGACACATGTAATTTCCCAACACAGGAAATCAAGAAAACATCTGCCTCTTCAGCTGCAGTTGCCCGTCCTTGGCATGGCAGCCTGGATAGGGCATCCACGTTACCGTGTTCTCTTGATTTCCGATATTCATTGTACTCAGTGAACAAGCAAAATGAATGCCCATCTGTGCATCCTTACAGCTGCTAGTGTAGGTGTTGTTGACGGGCCCAAAATGGCCACCAGAGGCTTATGGTCAACAACAAGTGTGAATTCTCAACCATAAAGATATTTGTGAAATTTACATACTCCGAAAATTGACCCAAGTGCCTCTTTCTCAATTTGCAGATAGTTCCTTTCACTACTGCATAAGGCTCTTGATGCAAATGTCATAGGCCTTTCTTTGCCGTCTTCTGTTACATGGGATATCAGTGCCACATGAAGCATCACAGGATAAACTTAGTGGCTTCTTCATATAATAATGCACTGAGACTTGACTGTTTAAAAGGTGCTGTTTGCATTTATTGAATGCTACTTCACATTCACCTGACCACTTCCAAGGTTTATTCCCTCTGTAGTTGCTCATGTAAAGGTTTCAGGGTAGTTGCCAAGCCTTCCAAAAACCGCCCATAACAGTTCTACATAATTCAAGGAAAGATCAAAGCTCAGTGACATTGGTGGGCCAGGGTACTTTCTTTATGGCCGTAACCTTTTGTGTAGTGGGGTGCAATCCTTCCACATCCACTACAGGTAGTATAGCGGAGTGGTTTAAGGCTCTGAGCTGCAAACCTGGAGACCGGGGTTTGAGTCCCACAGTCCCCACTTGCATACTATGTGACCCTGAGCAAGTCACAACTTCCTTGTGCTCCCAGGTCACACCTGGAAACAAGCTTCGGCTAGTGTGCCTTTCCTGGTTAAACAATTTTCCTTTCCCTTACATGTCCCAGATATTCCACACTGGGCTATAAAAACAGACATTTCTCCAGCTTTATTTGGACCCCACAGGACTCAAGCCAGGTAAGCATTTTATCATCCAGTACATTTCAACCCTTGCTGTGGCTTGGACTGATGTATCAGTCCAGAATTCCTATCGTTCCAATTCTGTTGGCAGCCTAAGGGTTAAATATTCCTCTTGATGGGCCTGTGATCAAAATGACATCTAGGAAGCACACCACATGATCCAGTCCTTGCAGAATTTGGTCCATTACTGACTGGAAAATAACAGGAGCACTAGAAACGCAATCTGCAGTATCTGTACAATCCCCGATGGGTGATTATAGTCAGATACTCCCAGAATCAAGTCCAGTTCAAGTTGCTGATACATAATTGACAAGTTAAATTTTGTGACAAAGATTCTACCTGCCAGAGTGGCAAACAAACCTTCAGCATTCAGAAGCGGATACGTTTCATCACCAATACATCAATTTATAATAACTTTATAGTCACCACATATGTGCAGGGACTTGTCAGATTTCAGTACTACCATAGTTGGTGCTGCCCATCTACTTTGCCCCAGCTTGGAAATTATGCCGCTGGCCTGCAACCTTGCTGACTCTTTATCCACATCCTTACAAAGGCACAAAGGTACAGGCCGTCGCTTCTATTACCTAAAGGTTCTCCTCCAGGCTGCAACTTGATTTTTCTATAAAGTTCTTTATAGACACCTAACTGTTCCTCAAATACTGCGTTATGGTTAATCAAAATCTCTTTTTACTGTGCTACTCTGAAGTCACACTCTACGCCACCTGGAAAATATTTGACCAGTTTAGTTTCATATGTTTAAGCCAGTTCCATTACGATAATAGTGAGTGCAAAACAGCAAAGAAAACTGCACAGAGAAAAACAGTATGGCGGGGCGCTGGAGCCGCCCACTGACTAAACACTCAGTAGTAGCTCTCCGGATTGCAGCAAAAAATATAAAAATTCTTATTCAATTTAATCTGTAGAGTTAAAATAGAGATATTTTTGGAAACCTGGTGGCTAGAGAAGCAAAACGATACCTTACTTGCGAATATGGGGCTAGCAACTAAAGGCCCAGCAGCTGGACCAAAAGCCTTTTTAACGGTCTCAACTCCAGCATTGTCTGACATGAGGGAAGTAGAAATGGAGCCTCCTTGGCGGGCTCTACAGAAATCAATGCAGGCTATCAATGTTAAAGTGGAGTCCCTCTTGACAAAGTTCACGGAGCAGGCTAAAACTGCATCGGTATCCACAATGGCCTCTACCACTGAATCAATGGCCACCAAAGCTCTAGCATTGTCGGGTAAGCTCATCCAAGAAAATGCTCACCTTAGATACTGCTGGAGGCCCTCGAGAATGCACAGAAGGCCCCTAATGTACGTATTGTGGGACTGCCTGAAAATGTCGAGGAGATGACCTGCTCTACTTTCTGAGGAATGGGTCCTAAAAGCCCTGAATTTGGACATTATGCAGACTCCTAGAGAATCTAATTAAGGCTCACCGTGTATCGCCAAGATCAGTCGCTGCAACCAAGGAGTTCCTCGGACCATCTTGATGGTGACATTGAGCCAGACAGTGTGAGACAGTATTCTGCAGGCCTCTAGAAAAGCCACACAGCTCAATTATCAGGGGGCAATGATTCATCTGTTCCCTGACTTGTCCTACACGACTAGAGCACATAGAAAGAAATTTGACACGGTGAGAGCGGAGCTGCGGAGCCTGGTGATGGTGCATTCCCTCTTTATGCCAGCCAGGTTATGGATTCAATACAGGGGGTCATATTTACCAATTCTCAGACCCTGAAGAAGCAGTCAAGAAAGCAGAAGCTCTGTCCCAGGAGTTTGACCATACTAGAAGTTCTGAATCCTCAGATTCTGGGAAGACACTTGAACTGGCATAGAGTTGAACTTATCCAGCGGACTCTAAGTTGTTCAGTTTCCCACTTCTGTCTTGTTGAAGCTAAGATGTACTTATTTTATACCAGGGGAAAAAAAGTATTTCAGTGTGTGTTTAATGGTACAAGAGCACTTGGATATTAGACTAAACAGAGGGGACTATACTAGTTATTCATTACATGCAATTTCTATATTAAAATGCTGTTCTTAGAAGTTAACATAATTAGGGTTGTTTTTTTGGTGCAGTTCATCCGGGAGTTAAGTTACTGCTGAGGGCTACAATTTATTTGTATAAGTATTGTAGGTGGAGGGTCACAACAACACTGGTTGTTGGTTTAAAAAAAAAAAATTTGCATTTCCTTTTATATTTTGATTTGACCGCTCAAAGTCTTGTGGGGTGCAGCTTTCTTTGAAGGACTTATGGACAATTAAAATTAAAGGAATACCCCAGATTATATATATATATATATATATATATATATATATATATATATATATATATATATATATATATATATATCTATATCTATATATATATATATATATATATATATATATATATATATATATATATATCTATATATATATCTATATCTATATATATATCTATATATATATCTATATCTATATATCTATATCTCTATATATATATCTATAGATATCTCTATATAGATATCTATAGATCTCTATCTCTCTATCTATCTCTATCTCTCTATCTATCTCTATCTCTCTATCTATCTCTATCTATCTCTATCTCTATCTATCTCTATCTCTCTATCTATCTCTATCTCTCTATCTATCTCTATCTATCTCTCTATCTATCTCTATCTATCTATCTATCTATCTATCTATATACACACACACACACACAACACACACACACACACACACACACACACACACACACACATACATTTTTTACATTGGATGTATCCTAATTGTCTATATCTGATATCTGGCATGAGAAAATTGTAAGCCATTGTTTATTTGTAAAACAATAAACTATAATTACAAAAAAAAAAACAGTATGGCCACATACAACTAGCTCCAAAATGGTGAAAACAGTGCTGCAGTGACTTTCTGTGGGGGGCTGTTCCCTCCCCCCCACATCCACACACCTTACTATATATAACCAACTCTGGGGGACTGCAACTCTGGGAGAGGGAAAGCAGTAAGTCACCAAAATGGCAAGCACTGTCAATGCCACCTCACAAATGACAAGCGCTGCTTTGCCATCATGGTTTTTGTCCTCGCTGTTTTAATGGGACACCTTCCATCCCAGCAATGCTGGCCTATCTCCCTTAGTTATAACTAGTGGAAAAATAGTCAACTGCTCTCCATATATATAACACTTTAACTTTTACAAGTAAAGGAATTTCTTCTCCCAGAATAAGTTTTTAGTTGCAGTAAGGTACTCTGCAAAGGAATATGGGACAGATTTGTTTGTAGACTGTCTCTGGAACTATTGTTACTGTTGATCCTGTGTCCAGCTGCATATTCACAGGGGTACAGTCTAAAATACATTTAATTATCATCCTTTTTCCCCTTCACTTGCTGTGTACCATATATACAGCCCAAACCGCCATCTTTAGCAGTGTTGCTCATCTCCAAACTCTCCTCTACATAGCGTACAGCAACTGGTGCCCTCCTGGTTTTACAGGCTAGTGCAGTATTGCTAATTTTGAGACACTGGTGGAATTTTTCATTTTAAATCTGTTTTGCAGATGCTAGATGAATGTGTCCTGCCACTCCTACAGTAAGCTTGCTGACTTTCAATGTTTGTATTCCACCACCCCAATTGTCTGGACATCCCTCCTTTTATGTACTACGGGAGCAGTTAGCTGCAGTAGCTGCACTGCCCCACACTTTATGTACATCACCAGGCTGAAAAAGTATCTTGCCTGTCAGCTCCTGTGCATTTTTTGAGGCCAGTTCCATGGCTAAAGCAATTTCTGAAGCTGATTGGAAAGTCAGGACCTTTTCAAACAATAGATGTTTTTGTACTGATTTGCTTTTTAAACCACACACTAATCTGTCCGAGTGCTCACTCAGAAAACGTCCACACTCACAGTTTGTAAAATGTTGCTTTAAGGCTGCATTATAATCAGCTATTGTTTCACTGTCTTTCTGATCCCGGTGATAAAATTGAAAGCGCTCTACAATAATCAGTGGTTTGGGCTTATAATGCCCTGTTAAGAGTCTGAGCAAGCTGTAAATAGGATTTATAGCACATTTTGGTTTGTCTGAGGCTAGTAAATTCTTCAACAATCCATAAGCTTGGGGTCCAATTGCAGGCAGGAAAACAGTTCCTTGTTTTCCTCTGCTATGCCATTTGTATGTCATCTGACCCTGTAGGCCACTTCTAGCACTTGCCTCCCCTGCCATGCTACCTCCTCCTCCCCACTACCTGCCACCTCTCCCACCTGTTGATCGGCCAGGCTGGTTCCCTTCACCCTCTACCTCCTCTGGCACACCTGTCTGTCACCCTGTTCCATCTGACAAGGGTACTCCACTACCCGCATGATGTCTGCTATGTAAGCATTTTGTTATCTTTGTATTTATCTGGAAACAATGTTATAATAGGCACTTGGTTTCTAGTGTGCTTACCTGGTAACAAAAGCAAATAATTTACCTGTAACAATGACTTGCCTGTATGCACTGTGCCTGTAATGTTCTGTCTGCACTGTACTTGTCCTTGACGTGGAACCTATGTAAGGGATGTTGCTCAAAGGTAGGACTACTAGCTATCAATAAAATAAATAAAATCCATCCACATTTCAGACTGCTCCAAATAGGATCTTCTTCTGTCTTATCAAACTCTGAAATTCTTCCAATCTGAGCCATGGTGATATAGTGCCTGCTCTGTTTTGACAAATACACTTTCCAAAAGAAAAAAGGCACCACCTCATCATCCAAAACTAATATATTTACTGGAAGTAATACCATCACCCTACTGAGCCACACAAGGCATTCTGGGCTATGTAGTTCACAGGAAATACAATAGTCTGCAATGCAACACAGCAAATCCTGCTTTACTATAGTAGATATCCTTATAAGAAAGGATATACAACAGAGGTTGGGTCAGACAGAGGGAGGTTAGATAAATTATAAGCTCCACTAAGTAGGGAATCAACTGTCCCCCATCTCTGACCAATCCTCACCTAAAGGGCTGCTATCCCAATTCATTTTTGGTTAATTACCGGGAAGGAGGTTCTCGCCCAACTGAGGCAAAGAGTGATTGCTCACCAGGCTGAAGCAGTCTAGAACCAAAATCCCTAAGGATTGCTGCCCCAACCATTGTCCATCCCTCAAAAACCTCTAAGTCCCTACTCCAGGGCATACCTCTCAACCTCCTACCTCATAAATCAGGGACAAGGCTTAAAAAAATCAGGGACAAAGGACCAAAATCAGGACACATCTTAAAAATTAGAGATATCCACCCAGAAAACTGGTAGAATATGGGGCTTAGTGCAAAATGCATTTTCTAAAGAAGAACAAGTCTAACTTTAATGCTTGACATTGTTTTTTGCTTACAGTCCCCACTGTTTAGCCACAAAAACACAAATTTTAGGAGGGACAGAGTAAAATTTTGAGGCAAAATCAGGGACATCACTGAAAATCAGGGACACTTGAGAGGTATGCTCCAGGGATCCATCCCAGAAAGATGGAAAACTACTCTGGTGGTTACCATACACAAAGGAGGGCCTAAAGAACATATTAAGAGCTACTTGACCCATCTGTCTACTTAGCTAAGTAGCCAAGATCCAAGAGAGGCTGGGTTGCAACCAGCTTTAGGATTACTAGAATCTCACCACTCTCTGACGGACATCCAACATGGTTTTAGAAACAAAATCATGGAACAGACACTGCTCTTGTCTGACTAACCATGGGTATCATCATTTGTGCAATAGATGGAGGGCTTGTGACTGGTGCCATCTTCACAGACCTCACTGAGGCATTTGACTCGGTAAACCATAATCTCCTGTTAGCTAATCTTAGGCTGGTGGGACTTGACTACCTTGCCTGTAGCTGGTTTAAAATTACCTGCCTAACTGGAAACAAGTAAAGTGGCAAGGCAGCTTATCTGAGCAAAGGGAGATAACTGATGGTGTTTCCCAGGCTCAGTACTGGGCCTCTTGCTCTTCTCATTATTAATGATATGCCTGGTAACTTTTGGGTGGGGCTAACCTAGAACTTCAGGCAGATGATGCTTCGTACAGATGCTCAGTAGATGTCAACTGAATTAACTTGGAACTGGGTAGTGATTTCAAACAACTTAAAGCATAGCTATTAATATACAAACTTGTCCTTGATGTCAAAAGATGAAAGCTATGCTTTTCGGTCCCAGACTCCTGGGAAAAAGCAGCATCTACTCAACCTTTCCACCCTCTCCGGCTCACAGCTGGAAGCTGTGGAATTGGTGAGATATCTTGGGGTACTCCTTGAGCAAGATTTATCACTCAATCCACATGTTAATGCTGTAACGAAGGTCATGAACCAGAAGTTAGGCTTATTGTACAGGCTCAGCCCTTACCTTACCAAGAAGCGTGCCTAGCAATTGGTAATGGCACTCTGCAGCCTGTACTTTAATATTGTGCCCCAATCCTTCAACTCAAGACTCACAGCTAAGCAGACTAAAAGTATGTACAACAAAATTAGGCAATTCACAGCTGGTGCCTTCTCCAAGGGTCAACACTGAACATGCCCTAAGTTGAAACGAGAGTGGCTTGTTCATTGCTGTCATAACCTACAAAATGACACAGATCATTACCCCTAATCCTGGCCTCTGGGGATTCTCATGGCTAAACCCCAGAGGAGGCTCCTATGCTCCCTCATCCTGTCCTCTGCTTGAAATACAAGGGTAAGAACAGGATCAGGCAAAGGTCCTTTGCCTACACTGCCCTATCACTTTGGAATAGGTTTCCCAGAGGCCCCAAACTGCTCCTCCTCTTCTGTGTTTAAAAGGTCTTAAGGCCTATTTGTTGAGGGTAGCCAGTGCAAATGCACCTGCACCTGCTGAGATTCTCGTGGCTCTACCCTAGGCCAGCAAGCATTTCTGCCTGCTGAATTAATGTCCTTCCTTGATTTTTGAACACTCCCTCATCTCTGTAATTGTCTATAACCCTCCTTACCTCGTTACCTCTAATCCCTGAAACTGATGTGAGAATTTGACTATATGAACCCACACAACTTTACTGATGACTGTACTAAACTGGTCTCACGTCATATTTATAATGCTACATATGTTCTCCTGCACCATGTAACGTGGCTCGCGTAGCTCATGTTATTTCTATTGCTATGTATGGCTCACTCATTTTCACACTGTGTGCGTCTGGCCGTTGCCTTCCCCTGCCTCCATTGTACCATTACGTTATTTGTTTTTCTTTTTTTTCCCCACCACCGCATGCCTGAGGTGTGAATTTACAGTATAAATTGAATTTCCTGTCGATGCTGCTGTCTTTCTGTGTTGCTTGCCACCTGTGGCCAGCTCATGACAAAACGGTCCTCTGGATAAGTGCACTTCCCAGTAAACAAAAAACAAATAAATACATAGTTGTTGGTATGTGCACTTCTCAAATCTATCTAATGTCTGTAATCCCTGAATAAACTTGAAAATGTTATATTGTCTCTGTATGCAATTAACTCTGCACCCCTGAATGTATGACCATGTATGTGCAATTTTTCCTCTGAACGTCATCAACTTTGGGTCACCACTGAAAAAAGGACATCTGGTCTCTGAGGGCCTACCCAGTTACACAATTCGAAGAAATAAGTAGATGCAATAGATGAAGGTTAGGTGAGATAGAGGATGCTAGGCGATTACAAGGAGGTTAGGTGCGACAGAGGAAGTTATGCAAGAGAGGAGACAGAAGGAAGTTAGAAATAGAGGGAGGTTAGTGAGACAGGAAGAGTAGGTGAGTAGAGGCAGGTTAGGTGATAGAGAGGTTGGGTGAGTAGAGGGAGTTTAGATGAGATAAATAGGTCAGGTGAGTACATGGAGGTTGGGGAGTACAGGGTAGTTAGATGAGTATGGGGTGGTTAGGTAAGACAGGGAAGTTAGTAGAGTATGGTGAGGATAGATGGGATAGGGAAGGTTAGGAGACTACAGGAAGAATGAGAGTTAAAAAGAGGTTAGGCGAGATAGAGGAAGCTTAGGTGAGAGAGGGCGATTACATGAGATAGAGGGAGGTTAGATGAGGCAGAACGAGGTTAAACACAAGAGGTTAGACCAGATAGGAGGTTAGATGAGAGAGGGAGGTTACATGAAACAGAGGGATGGTAGATGAGACAGAGGGAGGTTAAACGAGATAGACGGAGGTTAGGCAAGATAAATAGAGAGTACGTTAGTACAGGGAGGGTAGGATAGTACAGAGAGGTTAGAGGAGTAGTGGGAGGTTGAATGAATGAATGAATTGTATTTATATTTCAACAGGACTGGGACTACTAAACAAACCTGTTTACAGAGCAGTCCTGCAACTCGTGTACAAGTTACAAATCAAAACTATAAAATACAAGCTATAAAATTCTAGGTTGATGGTCACAGGGAGATTAGGTGGAATCTAGGGAAGTTTATTTAATATACAGAGAGGTTATGCGAGTACAGGGAGGTTAGATTAAATAGGAGGAGTTTAAAGAAAGCAGAGGGAAAAGATGGTAAGCAAATTGAGGGGGGGTTAATAGCTTGCTTTTGGTCACCCAGTGAGCAAGTGACACTGGTTAGATTCAAACCTGAGTTTCCATGTTGACAACTCTGTGCTCTAACCACTTGGTCAAAGTGCTTCTTTCACTGTTAATAGATGTAGTGGCCAGTAAGGAGGTCACCTTAACACAGTTCAGTTATTTAGGAGGAGGTCCTGAAGACAGTGCAGTCAGAAGCTCAAGAGAATTATCAACAGAAGGATCCACCCCAGGAAGGCCGTGGTGTGGGGTTGAAGCACTGTGGAAGTAGGATGCATTCCTATTGCATGGCAGTCCAGCCACAATACATTTTCTTGCAACCATTGCGACAGTGTACAAATTGTTCTCAAGTGCCGAGTACCTTCTGTTGATGACCCTACATAGCCTTCTTATGAACCCCACCTCATGAACAAGGGTGAAGTAAATATTCAAATCGTGCCCAAAGGTGACTGTCACTACATGTGTGAAAACACATTTTGGGCAGGATTAGAAAAATGGCGGCTCTCACGTTCATGTGGTGGTGTGAAGAAATGGCTATGTTGAAAAGTTGGGGTCAAAATATTGACAAGCACTACCAAATTTTCAACATAGCCTTCTTATGACCCCATCTCATGAACAAGGGTAGAGAAAAACTGCCAGATCCTGTCCAAAGGTGATTTCACACCACAAGTGCAAAAACAAATTTCAGGCAGGATTTGAAAAATGACAGCTGTCACATTCACAAAGTGCTTTGAAGAAATGGCTATGTTGAAAATTTTGGGTCCAGATACTGAAAGTTACAAGCCTGCATTCATAAATTTCTACATAGGCTCACAACTTTAATATTTCTACCCTATATTTTGAACATAGCTTTCTCATGACCCCGCCTCATGAACAAGGGTGGAAAAGATTTTCAAATCCTGCCCGAAAGGAGATTTTGTGCAGTAACCACAAAAATCACCTTTCAGAACAGATTTGCATAATTTCACTGTCATTGTTCATGAGGTGGGGTCCCATAAAAAGGTATGTTGAAAATTTGGGAAACAATATTCAGAAATGACCAAGTTATGATTACAAGTTCAAAACTTATTGAAATACATTGAACTCCATAGCCGATTTCCTCAGTTTGCAGTATGGCGTTGAAGAGTAAAAGACATGTCTACAGTCTAGAGGTTTCTGACATTGGACCTGCAGTAGGTAAGTAAGGGCTTGGGTGTGGGGATTCTAAGTAGGAGGGTTGGGTGGGGAGACAGTAATGGTGGCAGCAACAGACATTGATGGATGTTTCTTTTTTTACAGGGTGTATTTTACAAAACAAAAAACACTACGAGGAATGGTTTTCTTTATTTCAGGTACAGACACTAGATATTTGCCAACCCAGTTGCTGTTTTATGTTGGTGGCACCGAGGTGGTTCCCTGGTCTCACACAATCAAAATGGGAAGGGTGGGGGTAGCAGCCAGCACAGGGATTGGGCACTCCTGTGCCAGAATATTAGCATGGAAGGGTGGGAGAGATTGAGGGAGGGTTTTTTATGTGGGGTGGCATACGGGTGGACTCCCTAGCATCGTACAATGAAAATGGACGGGGGGGCTGTAACTGGCATCAGGGATTATGTTTGGGGCGGATCACAGCAGACTGATCATGACAGATCAGCTGTGCTTGCTGGGTGGCATTGTGTAGATCAAAGGAAAGAGCAATCCCTATGATTGGGCTGGCTGTGTCCTTTGAACTACACAAAGTTTCTGCCCAGCAAGCCAGAACAATGTCATGATCAGCCTGGCTGATGACTAGTGTGACACTGATGAGCCCCTTGCAGACTGCCCTGCACTGGACCACAGCAACACACCTCAAAAACTACTCTCATAACAGTATGTTCACTCGCACCTGTGCACGGTGAACATAATGAGGATGGTGGATGTTCCACTGTGATCTATTTAGAGTGCTTTGCACAGTATGTAAACGTATCCAGTGCAGACTTTGAATAAACAGAAAATATTTCCCTGTTCAATTGTAAAAACACTTCCTGTTGACAGAACCTTTTTGATTTACATACAAACACATGCTGTCAGCAAACACAAACAAGCATTTGTCAATGCCAAATGTTGATTAGCGTTGGTCTGTTGAGCTAAACTTACACAGCCCTGTGTCACTCGCTCAGTCCATTTCTCCGGTGCTGCAGAGCTGCTCTTTTGTACTGGGCTGCTGCCTGCGTTGGCACCTTGTTCTGGCCACTAAGAAATCTGCAGCTGTCCCGAGAGAGCTCCGTTGAGTGGCTCCCCCTCTCTCACTCGCTCATTCTGGTTCTCCTGGCGCTGCAGGCTGCCCTTTTGTACTGGGCTCCTGCCTCTGTTGGTGGCTTTTTCTACCCACAAAGAAATCTGCAGCAGTCCTGACACAGGTCTGTTGAGCCTGCTGACTCACTCTCTCACTCACTTATGTTTCTGCGGGCGCTGCAGGCTGGCCTTTTTGTACTGGGCTCCTCCCTGCATTGCCACCGTTTTCTGCCAACAAAAATCCGCAGCAGTCACGATGGAGCTCCATTGAGCTACTCACTCCCCTCTCACTCGCTCATTGAGTTTCTCCGGTGCTGCAGGCTGCCCTTTTGTACTGGGCTTCGCCTGCATTTGCACCTTTTTTCTGCCTACAAAGAAACCACAGCTGTCCCAACAGAGCTCCATTGAGGTCGCTCACTCCCCTGTGTCACTCACGCATTCTGTTTCTTGTACGCTGCAGGCTGCCCTTTGTACTGGGCCCCCGCCTCTGTTGGTGCCTTTTCCGCCCACAAAGAAATCTGCAGCAGTCCTGACAAAGCTCCATTGAGCTCGCTTACTCCCCTCTGTCACCGCTCAGTCCATTTCTGCCAGCACTGCAGGCTGCCCTTTTCTATTGGGGCTCCTGCCTGTGTTGCCACCTCTTCTGCCCACAAAGAAATTTGCCACAGTTACAATAGAGCTCCATTGAGCTCGACCAGTCCCCTCTCACTCGCTCATTCTGGTTTCCCCACCACTGCAGGCTGCCCTTTTGTACTGGGCCCCTGTGTGCATTGCTACCTTTTTCTGCCCACAAACAAATCTGCAGCAGTCCCATCAGAGCTCCATTGAGCTCACTCACTCCCCTCCCTCACTCGCTCGGTCTGTGTCTCCTGCCGCTGCAGGCTGCCCTTTTGTACTGGGCTCCTGCCTGCATTGGCGGCTTATTCTGGCCAGAAAGAAATCTGAAGCAGTCCCGACACAGCTCCATTGAGCTCTCTCACTCACTCATTCTGTTTCAGCCACGCTGCAAGCTGGCCTGTTGTACTGGGCTCCTGCCTGCTCTGCCACATTTTCTGCCCAAACAGAAATCCGCAGTAGTCACCAAGAGAGCTCCACTGAGCTCAAGCCACTACTGCTCTTGTCACTCATGCGTTCCGTTTCTCTTGGCGCTGCAGGTTGCGCTTGTGTATGGGCTCCTGACTGCATTGGCACCTTTGTCTGTCCACAAACAGATCCGCAGCTGTCCCAACAGAGCTCCGTTGAGGTCACTTAGTCTCCTCCCTCTCTCACACGCTCATTCTGTTTGTCCTGGCGCTGCAAGCAGTTCTTTTGTACGGGACTCCTGCCTGCATTGGCACCTTTTTCTGCCCAGAAAGAAATCCGCAGCAGTCCTGATAGAGCTCCATTGGGCTCACTCAGTCACCCTGTCTCACTCGCTCATACTGTTTCTCCCACTGCTGCAGGCTGGCCTTTTGTACTGGGCTCCTGCCTACATTGATGCCTTTTCTGCCCACAAAAAAATCCGCAGCAGTCCTGACAGCCTCGCGTGAGTCTCCTCACTCCCCTCCGTCACCTGCTCTCTCGCTCCATTTCTCCCAGTGCCGCAGGCTGCCCTTTTGTACTGGGCTCTGGCGCTGGACCCTTTCTCTGCCCACAAACAAATCCGCACCAGTCCCGACAGAGCTCAGTCGAGGCTGCGTACTCCCACTGACGTGATATTTTGTGGAGTGAAAACATATTTTAGCTAGGATGTAAAATGGCAGCTGTACTGTTCATAAGGAGGTGTGGAAAAATGCCACTGTTGAAAATGTGGTGTGAAAATATTACAATTGCTAAGTTACAAGGGTGCGTGGAAACAGTTCAACGCACACTTGTAACACAGTCATGTTATGGCATTTCGTCACCAAATTTTCAACATAGGCATTTTAGGACCTCTGCTCAGGAACAGTGCCACTGTCATTTTCTTAATCTGTCGTGAACAGGTGATTTCCCACAGCGACCGCGTTATTCTGCACCGGAACTGTGAAAACACATTTTGGTCAGGATGTGAAAAATGACAGCTGTACTGCTCATAAGGAGGTGTGAAAAAATTCCACTGGTGAAAATCTGGTGTGACAATATTACAAATCTGCGAAGTTACAAGAGTGCGAGTAAAGCGTGCAATGCACGCTCGTAACAGTCATTTTATGGCATATCACCACCAAATTTTCAACATAGGCATTTTAGGACCTCTGCTCATGAACACTATCACTGTCATTTTCTTAATCTGTCCCGGACAGTGATTTCCCACAGCGACTGCTCTATTCTGTGCCACAACTGCGAAAACACATTTTGGCCAGAATGGGAAAAATGACAGCTGTACTGTTCATAAGTAGGTGTGGAAAATGGCAATGGTAAATCTGGAGTGAAAATATTATAAATTCGGTGAAGTGCAGTATGTGCATGCAAACTACGCGAAGCGCAATCAGTAACAGTCATTTTATGGATATCGTTACCAAATTTTAACATAGCCATTTCAGGACCTCTACTCAAGAACAGTGTCACTCATTTTTTTTTTAGTCTGTCCCAGACACTGATTTCCCACAGCGACCGTGCTATTCTGCGCCGGAAGTGCGAAAACACATTTCTGGCAAGAAATTACTCACTACACTCACTACATTCGGGGTGTGTACCTCAGGACTGGAGGATGGCTCATGTGGTGCCCCTCCACAAGAGTGGCCCCAAGGATGAACCGGGAAACTACAGACCAGTGAGCCTCACATCCATCGCGGGTAAGCTAATGGAGACTATCCTGAAGGAGAGGCTGGTGGCCCTCCTAGAGACCAAAGGACTACAGGACAGCAGACAGCATGGCTTCATACATGGCAGATCCTGCCAAACCAACCTGGTCGAGTTCTATGACTGGGTAACTAGGCAACTGGACAGGGGCCATGCAGTGGATGTCCTGTATCTGGACTTCAGTAAGGCATTGACTCAATGCCACATGGAAGGCTGGGAAGGAAGTAGAGGCACAGGGCGGGTGCAAAGCTGGTGAGATGGATAGGAAACTGGCTGCAGGGAAGGCAACAGAGGGTGGTGGGTGGGGAGCTCTCACACCCAAGGGCAGTGACGGCGGTGTTCCACAGGGCTCGGTGTTGGGACCAGTGTTTGGGATATTCATTGCAGATATATCATGGGACATCAAGAGCAAGATCAGTCTGTTTGCTGATGATACCAAGGTAGGCGGTGGTGGATGACCTAGGGGGATGGCAAGGGTTGCAGGATGATCTGGCAAAGCTTGAAACCTGGTCAGACACCTGGCAACTGGGCTTTAATGCCAAAAAGTGCAAGGTGCTGCATTTTGGGATGAAGAACCCAGAAGGAGTTACCAGCTAGGGGAGTGCAGCTAGCCCAGACAGAGGAGGAGGAGAAGGATCTGGATGTGCTCATTACAGGGTCAATGAACAACTCGGCACAATGTAGGAAGGCAGCTGCAAAGACCAACAAAATGCTGGGTTGTATTGCAAGGGGTATATCCTCGAGGAGGGAGGAGGAGGTGATTCTGCCACTGTATAGGTCATTAGTTAGACCACACCTGGAGTACTGCGTGCAGTACTGGCGTCCGTATCTGAAGAGGGACATTAAGTTACTGGAGGGGGTGCAGCGCAGAGTGACAAAGATGATCAAGGGGCTGGGGGACTTATCATACGAGAGGAGATTGAAGGAGTTGAACATGTACTCACTGGAGGAGGGAAGAGACAGGGGTGACATGATTGAAACCTTTAAATACATGAAAGGAATAAACAAGAGCGGGTACAGAGGGCTGCTCAAAGTAAGGGAGGGGAGGGCCACCAGGGGCCATGATATGAGACTGGAGTGAGGAAGGCTCAGGAGGGAGATGAGGAGACACTTTTTTACAGAGAGGGTGGTGGCTGGGTGGAATGCGTTACCTGTTGAAGTGGTATGCAGTAGAACAGTGGACTGCTTCAAACGAGGATGGGACAGGACAAGGGGGAGGGTTAATGAAGGGGAAGGGTGGAAGGGAGGGGCAGCTGCAGAATAAGGGGTGCTAGCTGCACATTCGAGCAGACTTGATAGACCTCTAGGCCTTTATCTGCTGGCAAATTTTGTATGTTACGTATGTGAACTGACTAGCTGTGCTGTTCACAAGGAGGTGTGACAAATGCGGTGTTGAAAATCTGGCGTGAAAATATTGCAAATTCATGAAGTTACGGCGTGCGTGTAACTGCACAGCGCCGCAGCGTAAAGGTATCATTTTGAATTTTTCCCTGAATTTACAATATAGGTTTTGAGAGCCCACCTCATGAACACTGGCACTGTTTTGTTAATCAGCCTCGAAAGATGATTCCGCGCAGTGACCACGAAATCACCTTTCGGGGTGATTAACGCCATGACAGTTCAAGAATTCATGAGGAGTGGTCCCAAAAACCCCATGTTGAAAATTTGGTGAAAAAATTCCCAAAAATGCCCAAGATATGCACTAAAGTTGAAAAAACCTATTTATTACATTATACAGCTTACGGCATTTCCTCAGTTCGGCGGTCAGCTTGGAAGAGTGCAGGCGATCACCTGGTCACAGTCTGCATCGTGCTGGGCTCAGAGGCCAGTATGGGGTGGGGGTGGGAGGCAGGTGCGCAGTGGGGGTGCGGGTTGGGGGCAGAGGGCGCCGAGACCAGTTCCTTTTTTCCAGGAAAAAAAAAGATGTCGAGGACCGTTTTTTCCTTCAGAGGGCATCTGGCATGCTGGGATGGGCTCCCAGCATGCCAGCCAAGCTTTGTTTGGGGGGCAGCAGTAGCCGATGAGGGATTGGGCACCCCATCGCAAACAAGGGAGTATCATTATGCTGGACGGGATTGGGCACCCAGTCAGCACGAACAAAAAGTGTGGGGTTACAGAATGCCAATGGGGAGTGGGCTCCCATTAAGCAACAAAACACGGTACCAAAGCCGGCCGGGGATTAGGGCCCCCATCGGCAATAAACATGGTGGGGTTAGAATTATGTTCGAATTACATGGCAGCAAGCCACTGCCATGTTCACAAACAATATCAGGTTTTACATCCCGCCCCTGCAATGACGGATGCTTCCCTCATTGCAGCGGATGGCTGACGCCGTAATGACGGGTGGCCACCGATTGCAGCGGCTGATCTGTCTGAAGTTGGTGGCAACTTTCAAACTGCTGTCACCAGCAGCCTGCAACGGCATTGGGGGAAGTGAGACGAGCCTTTGCAGGCTGTGGGGGCATTGGCCACAACAGTGCCGTGCCTCCACAACCTGCTTCTGAGCAAGCTGCCACAATATGTTTCTTGCGCTGTGTGCAATCAACGTAAGAATAAACAGGGTGAAAATATAAAAGATCTACACAGTAATAATTCAATACCACAATACCAAAGCATTACCCCACTGCGGAATGCACTGCCCCACTATGTTTTGGAATCTAACATTTCCCACTTTATTCTTGGGTGATTTTTTTAGCCCAGAAAATGTTGATACTATTCTCGCACATTCTTTGCATGTATTTGGTGGAACTGCTGTGGGGAGAGCATAAAAAAGGTAGAGCAGTTTGAGAAGGGAATTTAACTCATTATCTCCCGGTGGTCATTTTGGATCGGGTTCAGCAATGGATGGTTCCAATGCCATATGGCAGCTATGGAACCAAAGGAGTTAAAACAGTGAGATCCTGGGAAAACAAAGGCAGGCCAATATATCCTACCTACCTACCCTGTACACCATTAAGTCATGGATCACTGGGTCATGGTTATTACTGAAAATATATTTTCTGTTTTTGCCGATTGCCAAGGTACATTAGGGTGTCCCTGTCCCACAACCTTCAAGAATGCCTTTTAAAGGGCAGTCCCCTCAACCTATTTTCTGTATACCTGCGTAGTTATAGGCATGAACAATGATTCCCTTCCTTACACCCCTCTACTTTCATGCTAATTTAAATTTAAATTAAGTTGCTTCACTCTGCCCTGGTGTGAAAACCTGTTTCACTCCATTGCAAAGGTCAAGATCCCACTCATGCAAGGCATCATGGGAGTTGACAATACATACACGTACAAGCTAGCAGAAGTGCTCCTGTCAGTTTTGTTGCATGTCTTCTGAAGTCCCTGTATTCTTTTTTTTTTAATTTAGTTGTTTAACCAGGTATAGCACACTAAGCGGAAAGCTTTTTTACAGGAGCGACCTGGGAGCACAAGGAGGTTAAGTGACTTGCTCAGGGTCACACAGTATGCAAGTGGAAGCTGTGGGATTCAAACCCAGGTCTGGTCTGTTGGATGTCACCAAATTTGCAGCTCAGAGCCTTAGACCACTGCGCTATACTGCCTATATTCTTGTCTTGTGCTGGCCATCAAACTTTTCAAGGTTAAGTTCCCCAACGCTTTCTGTAGTTTAAAACATGTCTGAGTTGGAAAAATGCAGTTGGGAGGATGCTGGTGCTTGTGAAGTTTTATTCAACTGTGTTATTCATTCTTATGTGGCAGGAGCTCTTTGCTTACTCCCAGCCCCATGCAAACACTCATTATCAGCTCCCATGTTTCCTTTTATGAGTGGGGTCATGACCTTTGCAATGAAGTGAAACAGGTTTTCACACCAGGGCAGAACAGAGTGCAGCAACTTCATTTGAATTTAAAGAGCAACTCTCTGTTATAATAAAAATCTTACGACCACTAGATATACACCAGTAGTGTTCACTTTACTGTTTTCTAGTTTTGTTTTGCTATTCCCCTTCTGTTAGTCTACTAAATATTGTAGATAATACAGCAATTGTTTCACAGAGTCTTTCAAAATGTATCTGACTGTCTCCTGTTAACCACACAATTGCCGTTTGTGATATCAGTCTGTTGTCATGATCTGTACTATAATGTCATAAACAAAAGCTCTGTGAGGTTAACAGGGAAGAGGTACATGTTTTCAACTGTTTTCTATACATATTTGTTAGACGGACTACAAAGATATGCTGGAAATCTTGGAAAGAACATTGAAAAATGAAAAAACATGTATTCTCTAGTAAATTGTAACAGCTGAAACATCTTATTTATGAAAGTGCATGTGAAGTGCAGAGCTGCTCTTTAACTTAGGATGAAATTAGGGGGATGCAAGAGAGGGAATCATTGTTCATGTCTACAAACTAAAAAGGCAAACAGAAATTTCCCGTTAATGCTCTGGCTACTTACTGTGTGGTTAAAACACCATTACCTGAATGTTGTGAACATTGAGGGAGTACCCCGATAGCTACCCCAAATATTTAAGATATTCTAATATTGCTCTTAGGAATTGTTCTGGATCTGTTAAGTACAGTACGGCATCCTCAACATACAGTGCCATTTTCTGTACCTTGGAGCCCATATCAATCAGTTTGATTTCCTCACGCTGATGTATCCACTGAGCCAGCAGCTCAGTATACAGAGCAAATAACATCCAGGTGAGGGGGCAGCCCTGGCACATACCTAAACAGAGGTAGAATCTTTGTAATAGGCACCCATTCATGCTGATGAAGGCCTTATGATG
Organism: Neoceratodus forsteri; assembly: GCA_016271365.2. Taxonomy (NCBI): domain Eukaryota; kingdom Metazoa; phylum Chordata; order Ceratodontiformes; family Ceratodontidae; genus Neoceratodus; species Neoceratodus forsteri. The sequence goes on along the minus strand of CM028138.1, from coordinate 345,632,819 downwards.
AGTACAGTTTGCCCACATAATCTACAAAGGTGTGCAAAAATCCAAATTTGACAAGGGCTTCTATTCTATATAAAAAAAGGCCATTCCACCTGATCAAAGACCATTTCAAAATCAGCCCTAAGAAGGCCCCAAGTTGCTTTGCTCTTGTTGATATGGTTACCAATATGGATTTTCTCCTGATGCAGTCAGCAGTTTGTCTGGCTCAGATAACCCCAGTCTGCTGTAAATACTGCCTACTGTCAAGCTGCAGAAATCAGATATGTCCTCCTCTTGTCTAATCCCCTATGCAGAGTCAGATAAAAGGGCATAATGCAGGCTGCAATTGAACCACTCTTACCGGAGGCAATTCCACTCAATGAGAAACTGGGCAGGTTTGTACGCTACAAGGAATTACTAAATCCTGCAACCATTGGGCTGCCTTTTCTAAACAAGCATTTGTCAATGCTGGATGTTCACCACTGGTATAGAAGCCCTGGGGTACTAGATGCTTTGTGGTGCACTTTGCGGCTTATGCTGAAGCTGAATAACAACTACCCAAGGCGTGCATATATCAGAGCACAACTGCACACCCTGTAGTGGGTTATCTGTCTTACAAAATGGCCAAAAATACTGATATAAATACAAATAAATGCTTAATTTACAGTAGGTGATCTGGTTGATCCTGGAATAATAGTGATAAGTTATAGGTGATATTTATCTGGTCGATTCCAAAACGGTTTTGAAACAAAAAAGGGATTAGAACATGTATCTGGTGTAGCCAGGAATTTTAAACTTGTAATCAATGGTGGATGGCACTGTTGCCCCTCTGCTCTTGCTCCCACCCCACAAACTCAAAACAAAAGATGTAATGCCACACCACAAAAACAATAAGCCCACTCCCCCATTTCAGTCAAATACGCAGTAAGCCAATAATCCTAATAGAGTTACATGATTTTATTTTATCCGATGCCCACATGTAGTTGATCTAGTTTCTAGTTACAGCATTTAGGAAACATTGTGATAAGCCTCCATACCACATCAAGGTAGCCCACCTTACAGAGGTCCATTTACACCAGCACTCACGCATGCATACTTAATCAGGTTAATCTGGCCTCTAAAGCACACCCACCCAACAACTCCCACTCACGTGTAAAGGATAGGGAAGGATGCAGTCCACACAGTGCACTCAGGAGAAACCTACTGGTTCAACGACATCCTCACCACACACATACCACAACCAGCCACGTACAGTAAACCCACCTTCCAAGGCACTCATGTGTGCTCACTCCTGCTCCCAAGCACAACAGCCCACACCTGTAACAAGGGGCACTGTTCATTTCAGCAGTCAGGGAGAGTAGAGAGCTACAACTATCACAGTAACAAAAAGGGCTGCAGTGGGCCAAATGGTGCTTAGGTTTCAGTATGGTTATGGTATAACCACCAAACCCCTCCCGCACCAAAAACCCCAAAGCAACCCAAACCGTATCAAACTTGGATTTCTTGAAGTGCAAAAACTAACTTACTGTAGCGCCTACAATAATAAAACACACCCAAAGTACCAGAGTTGATAATGGATTGGTTACCAAATCCCACAGCACCCACAGCCTTGGTTGGTTGTACTGTATGACTACCTAATGGTGCTTTCAGCACCACCCCAGTTTATCGACTATACTGGCTAAGTACACGGTTCCTATTTGGTGGCTCAGAAGTGCAAAATGGAACAGCAACTGCTCTGATGCTGTAAATTCATTCATATTCGTACTAGCAGACATTAAAACAATTGTTCTGATAAACTCAATTTTTCTCAAAACCACTGATTAAATTCTAACTGATCTGCAATTGTCCCAATTTGCTTAGCTAACAAAATGGAAAAAAAACACCCAAATTTTTAGCATTAAAAGCAATAAATGTTGGTCTCCAATGTCAGCACTCCATGAATTTTGGAGCACAGTATTTCTCCAAATGGCTGCCCACAGACAAACCTGAAAACTAGGGAGTCCTGCAGCCGGTTATTGTACTGTTGTACTATTTCTGAGTCTGACAGACAGTAAAGCATTCCCGAATGCAAGAACATTTTTCTATAGCTGGAACAATGCATTTCTTTCTTGTGCAGCTTTTGGGAACACTCAGATCTAATCAGAAGTAAATTTAAAAATCCTTCTTGAGTTCTTGGTACATGATGAGGACAGAACAAACTAGGCTTCCATCATCAAAATTCAAGTGTGTGCAGAGCACGGGTGTAGACAGGCATACTCCAAGCACTTCATGGTGTGCAATTTTATTTAAAGGTGCACTGTCAGCTTTGTCCCTTCATTTTGTAACCAATGTGAAAAGTGTGCCACCTGGCACACACCTAGCACACCTGTACTGCAAAATGTACCTGTTCGGGTTACCACCTTTTCAGAAGCCCAAAGTGGGACATTTCTTACCGAAACATGATTTTTCGTAGGACAATCTACGACCTTGGCCAGTGCAACAGACTTGTTTTCTCTAAATAATCAGAATCAAGACTAAGTATTGTCATTTTTTAGTTGTTTCTATTGTTTCTTATTCTTTTCAGATATTTTAGTTAGGTATTATTGTTTTCTGCAACATTTTGAGGAAAGTTAGAAAATATTTTTTCTGCTGAAAGGTCAGGACATATAGTATTTTTTCATGTTTGTTTTTGCAGGACACGGCTGCCCAAATCAGGACTGTCCTGCAAAAATCAGGACAGGTGGTAACCCTAGTCCCTGTGTGTGTAAAAATGAAGTTTCTGTACCTGAAACTGTAATTTTGCCCAAAATACACTTTTCTCCGGGACGGTCAGAATTCAACCGTGTCAGGCTTGTCCTAAGTTAGGAACATGGGTCATCCGGCGCAGTCACAGTACAAGTTTTTCCTCATGACACCCATAAAAATTTTATTCTTGTCCCTGCTTTAACAAACAACTGCTACTGCTAACGTAAACATGGAACCGAGCACTGTGAGGAGCACAATTTAAACTTTCCGAACGGAGCTAAAATCCCGTGCATGCGCTGGAAAGGCATAAAGAAAGATCCCGCGCATGCACAGGAGCATGCAGTTTGTGCGCATGCACAGGATTTTAGCTCCGTTCAGAAAATTTAAATTGTGCTCTTCACAGTGCTTGGTTTCATGTTTACGTTAGCAGTAGCAGTTTGTTAAAGCAGGGACAAGAATAACTTTTTTTTTTTTTAATGGGTGTCTTGAGGAAAACTTGTACTTCGTGACCGCGCTTGGGGCTGACCCATGTTCCTAACCAGGATGTGCTTCTGGGACACAGTTGAATTCCGACCGTCCTGGATAAAAGTGTATTTTGGGCAAAATTACAGTTTCAGGTACAGAAACTTTTTTTTTTTTTTTTTTTTTTAAACACACACACACAGGGACATTTTGCAGTACAGGTGTGCTAGGTGTGTGCCAGGAGGCACACTTTTCACATTGGTTACAAAATGAAGGGGGGCAGCAAATAGGCTCTGAACTGCTTCCTTTTTCCATGAAAACTAACAAAGAAAATACTGAACCTTTCTGTAATTTTATTCATAGAAGTCGAAACTAGAAGGACTGGTCTCTAATACTCTCTCTGCATCCCAAGGACAATACAATTTACAGGTTCTGTGCTGGTATGTGGATGTCTTAGGGAGCAATGCATGGCATTTGTATTTACACATGCATGGCAACAGCCATTGTCATGAGATACAAAAATTGTATTTATTGTGCCAAATGAGGCAACAAACACGGTCCTGGTATACATTTGTATATTGTCTGGCTACACCCCCAGGGGGGGATAGCTCAGCCTAACAAGGGGGGGGTTGGGTAGCAGTGAGTCCACTTGGTGTGCAGATCTGAAATCCCTGGCTACAGAGCAGTTTCCAAAAGCCGCACAAGAAATTCACTGTTCCAGCTGTAGAACTAGCAATTTCTGCACTAACCACTGAGCCACCTAACTGCACATTCTAACTGTTGTGATACTGTATATATACACACACACACACACACACACACACACACACACACACACACACACACACACACAGTGTAACACAGCAGTGCACCGTCTAGACACAGAGCATTGCTACATACACACTGCCTTATATGGCATTTATTCACCTATACATTTAACCTAAACTTTCATTGTACAAGCACTGTATTTTTGTTAATCTATGACATAATAGCCAGCAAGACTGGAACAAAGTGCCACATGAAAACACTAACACACATGCACTACTTTATGTTCCAAGCAATGCACTACTATATAGCATTAAAAGCATCAGGAAAGAGTTAACAGTGCAGCGCCACACACACACACACACACACACACACACACACACACACACACACACCTCTGTTCCATCTCTCTCTCTCTCTCTAAATGAGCATAGCTTTCCACAAGAAACCTTTAAAGAGCAGGTTTTGACCATTTAACCCCCAAACACATAACATTGTTTACCCTCAGGTTTAGAGCTGCATCAAAAAGCAGAATTTCTTTCCTGGTATATTTTGTAAAAAAAAAAAACACAACAACAACAACAACAACAACAACAACAACCACCTCTCTCATAAAACAGCTCAGTGGAGCAGATTTCCAAAACAGTAGCTTTCCTCCCTCTGAAGCCCCGCATTTTCTGATGTCAGTAACAGAATAGTACTTAAAAGCTGTTCTTATTCTTTTTAGTGCTGAATTTGAAAAAGCAAGGCCACCGCTCAGCTCTGTGTTAGTTGGGCGGTGGCCTTGCTTTCTCAAATTCAACACTAAAAAGATTTAAAACAGCTTTTAAAAAGTTTCCCCATTGCGAAAGCAGATGATTTGTCCCCAGACAAAATGTCGCAGAGATAATATCGCGGATAAAAAGGAGCGTGGACAAAATAATGTTGCATTTAAAAGTCGCATCTCACATATAATTGCGGACTAAATGTCAGCCATTAGAAATTACGGGCAAAATCGCTTTTGGAGCGTAAGAAATGGAAATTACGGAAAGTATGCTCGTAGTCACAGTGGGGAGGTTTGTCTGCTGCTCATAGCATGTAGTCACAGTGGGGTTTTGTGCTCGTGCTTCACACGGGGTATAACAGATAATCTGAAAATATTTCTCTATGCAGTGACTGCATTACCTGCTATGTATCTGGACTAGATACAATACTTGGCTTTTCTTATATTATCTACTTTGTCACCACTGCACATGTATTATTTGCTGTCACTTTACAGCACTCCTGCAAATCATAATCATACATATTGCGTTTAGTCTTCAGACTCCAAATGCTTCAGTTACAATATTCTGCCTTCATCCGAAAATGTACAAGTAGGTTTAATTACCTTAAATTCAGTTCTGTTTTCAAATGCACTGTGGGTAATGGTGTTCGTTTCTCTCCCATTTCTGTTGCCAAATGCTACTGAGTCATTCCCTCGGACCCATTTGAAGATCCTGGGATGTCATGTCATGCATAAATACAAGTGACATCACTGTGTCTCTGTCTAGGCAGTACTTACTTGGTTGCTTAGCAAACTTCAACAACCTCGTACAATATGCAGTGGTCAGGATGCGTTTCAAATGGGCCCCTTATTAACACCAATGGGCCGATGTTGCAGCCTGCATTTCACAATTCTATACACCCTTATTTTACTTTATTATGCCTAGAGGAGTTATACAGGACTGCTTTCCTCCTGGTATACTGTCTTCCATCATTTTTACATTTCTAAAAATTGTTTAAGGGAGGGCTGCATTCACATTTGGGGAGGTAGTGTGAGGTGGGGGGGAAGACATCCTAACCCTTATATGTATTAGATAGTGCATTACACATAACATTTTTGTTAGATTATTGAACTTAAAACAGCATCACTATTTAACACAACATAAAGGACAATACATCGCTGCTTTACATCTCGGCAACATTTTCGGCGACATGTAATCCGGCAGTGAAATGCCCATGCGACATTTAAACTGCAAGCATTTGTCAGCGGTATTACAGCTGGCGACTATTCGTCCTAGTGCTCCCCCATTGTAGTCTATGGAGCGTGCCCCCACGCCATTCTGGTACTGATGTCAGAAAACGTGCAAGCATGGGTGCTCCTGGGGGAGGAAAGCTACCGTTTTGGAAATCAGCTCCACTGAGCTGTTTTACAAGTTTTTTTTTTAGAAAATATGCCGGAAAGAAATTGCTTTTGGATGGAACTCTAAACCAGAGAAAAAGCTACATTATGTGTTTTTTTTGTGGGGTGGAGATGTTTTAATGTGCTAGCTAGCTTATTACATATTTATTTCTTGAGCCATTCAGGCTGAGGCAAAGTAGAGAAACTGAAATGGAAACAGAACATATAGAAGTCTTCAGTAGAGTAAGCAAAGTACTTTTTACAGGGACAGGCAGGATTTCTACAGGGAGCTTATTTCGATCCTGCCATACTGTCCAGTTTAGGCAGTACTTGGAGAACTGAGCAAGAGCATGAGATTCTCCCCCGAGTTCTTGCATGCTGTTCTCCCTACACTTCCCTCGTTTTTGCAGCACTTCTGTAAGTATATATTATGACAACAGTTTGGTTTAACTGGCATCTAAATTTTAGGCTTTAAGCCCCAAATGAGAGCAAGCAGCCAGTCATAAACTTTTATTTATAATCTCTTAAACCTGCTGCCTGTTAAAGAAATTATTTGATTTACAGGACACTATTTTTGGTGGGGAGGGGGGGTCTCTGCCTGGATGTTTGAAATTCCTAGGCTGATCATGACAGATCAGATTGCAGCGTAGATCAAAGGAAAGAGCTGACCTATGATTGGGTCAGCTTTCTCTTTTGAAGTACACGACTGTTTCTGTCCACCAAGCCAAACCTCTCATGATCAGCCTTGCTGATGATTGGTATGACACTGACATGCCCCTATAAGACCACTCTGCATTGGTCTGACGGTATCACACCCCTCAAAAGGCATTCTCATAGCAAGATATTCGCTTGTGCATGCACACATGGCAAACATAAAAAACATGAAGCTACATACAGTTCTTTGGGGCCACTGATGGTTCACCAGAGATGTCAGATTTCCTCCCATGTTTAGATCCCAAAAGCAAACTGTTGAAGGGAATGGGATAATCCTCCCTGGCACTTAAAGAGCAGCTTCCTAGTTCTGTACTGCTGCCCCCCCAAAAAAAAAAAAAAAACATATAGTAAACCTTACCTGGCCTGATGTGGACTGGTACCATGTGATAAGAGCCAAGAGACAACAGCGAGCATCATAACAGCAACTACAAAATCGCCGAACAACATTTTGGCAATCAGCACAACTACAGAAACAAAAGTGATAGCACATCACAAAACTATGTAACCCCTAGATGGCGCTATCCCAGGGGCTACTACCCCTGCCTGATTTGCCACTAACAGGTTGAGGGGCCTGGATCCAATGGCGGGTGCCTCCACCCAGAGGTCAGGGTTTGCAATAGTTAAACTTACTTGGTCACAGCCCTCTGGGACACTGCAACCCCCCTTTCTTCCACTAGTGGCCCACACAATATATCAGAATTACCTTACAGTATACACTTACCCCAGGGCTGGTTCAGGCACTGGGACCTCCTGTAAAATAAGATACAGTGCAACAATCACAGTACAGTACTTTAACATAGACAAATACCTCAGGCAGTATAACTTTGCTGAAACAAGCAGCTTGGATTTATTTAGGGGGAATACAACAAGGACAGGGGGAAATCAGGTTAATTAGCTTATCACTTTACTCATCTACCTATGGCTCTGTGCACAGGCCTATCCCTACCAGTTACTGTCCCTGGGTACACAAGCCCTAGTGGCTAGTCCAAACCGTGGCAGCTGGTGGGGCCCTTTCCCACAGAGAAGAAAAATTAGTTTAAACAGTCAGCAGTACAGTGATTCCATTTGGATTCAATGTGGCAATTCAACAGGAGCGACCCTGAATTAGTACTCACGACCTCCAAACAAGATAGGGTCCTTCAATGTCAGCAGGGCTACTCTTGAGCTCCACAAGACTCCTCACACATTTATATGGCAAACTGCAACAGGAAAAAGTCCTTTAATGGCAGCAGGATTCACTTGAGCTTAACCAAGCCTCTCACACATTTATATGGTGAACAGTAACAGGCAAAGGTCCTTTAATGGCAGCAGGATTCACTTGAGGTACACAAGCCTCTTCACACATTTATATGGTAAAACAGAAAGTACTATACCAGGCAGGCTGCTTCTCTATCCCGATCTAGAATTACTGCACAATACCGGGAGAACACACAGCAGATTCAGTTCCTGACAGACCGAGTGCAATTCAGCAATTTCTCCAGTCTTCTACAGGGTGAGCCTGGTTTCTACTCTTCAGATATCCTTTCATCCTCTTCACAGGACAGATTCAGTCCTAACAAGCAGTTACACAAGCTGCAGACCGGAACTCTGGGCCTTACACACGTTTCCCGACTAAAACTGCACACTGAAAAAGCACAGGGCTCCTTCCTTCTTCACTGCCAGAGCTCAACTGAAACTCCCAACAGACAAAACCGGGCACTTCCTTGAGTTCCTCCCAGTTCTTGACTGGATTGGCTGTCCTCACAATAGACTGCTCCTGTTGGTCCAAAGGCGCGAAGTCTAAACTACATCTCCCAGAGTCACTGCCCATACAATCCTCTTGTGGCTGGCTCAGATTATGAGTCCAAGTTCTGATTCGTCCAAGGCACCATTTTAGAGCTAGCTTACCCACACTGATTGGTCCAGTTCAGCAGTTCAAAACCAGAATGGGGAACTAGGCAGACACAGTTCTGACTGCAAAGAAAGCAGGTTAGACAAACTGTAATTTCATTATTACTTAAATGATTTCTGGCAAACAGTTACATCTTTCAGATAGGTTCCCTTTGCACTCCTAGTGACTGCAAAAATGGAGTAGTTGGCAGCAGCTCGAGTGGTACTCAAAAGAAACACACAGTCCCCACAAACTAATTATGTCTGCAAGCAGACAGCTCTTAAAGACAGTACCAGAGGTTCTAAAAACACTCACTGATAAATAAGCTAGCATGAAACACCATTCAGGCTTGGAGCATTCAAGCAAGCTCCTGGAAGTCTTTTGGGAACCCCCATTTGCAGAAGTTACAACTAAATACACATATGTAATCACAACTGTGTCTGCGGGGGGGGCAGCTCGCCACCGCACCCCACCGTTGTGGGGACAAGCCATCACACACACCCATTATTAAATAACTCTGGGGCCACTGAGAAAAGAGGCAAACATGGGAGGGGCTACTTGGTGGGATGGCAGTGTGCAGGGGAACTTATGAGGCGGAGCAACCTGCAGGAGGGGGTACATAGTTGGGGCATGAAAAAACCACCACCCAAAAAAAAAGGGGCACAACAATCATAAAAATAAACCTCACACTAGTACCGAACCGTGGACCACCATCGTCACAGACTGCAGCCCTACCCATCACACCAGATAGCCAGCTTAATTGGCCCTCCCAAACAAACTGCTGCCAACATTCTTTCGTGTTCTCCCGCGTACCTTCCCTCGCTATGCCATACCTTCTCTATTCGCTCTCCTTCTTCCTCGTTGTTGTGTAGCTGTCACTCTTAATCCAGGCGTTCAAACTGAGTCGCTCAATTTGAGTCCCATTTCACGGGTTACCAGTGGACTGCAGTAGAAAATTTTCATTTATTTCTTCCAGTATTAAAAATAGCAAGCAATCATATTTTGCTCTGTGGAGCAAAAGCACAAATGCTAACACTTCCTGACTGTGAGACGCACCCCCACATTTTGTGATGTCAGTAAATGGAAAAAGTGGGGGCATCCTCCATAGAGTAGAATAGGGACATTTTTAAGTGCTGTTTATTATAATTTAGAGTTCCAATTATAACAAACCAAGGCCACTGCTTGACCAACAAGGACCTTGCTATTTTTGTTCTAAGTGACTTTAGAAGTTTTTTTTGTTAGAATGTTTGTCAGTAATTACAGTGTTCCCTTGCTATAATAAGCCCTGGTATAGCAAAACCCCAGGTATAACAAATGACTTCTGTGGCTCTCGATGTTTCCAGCTGTTGTCAATGTCCATTCCCTGTGCCCAGCCACTCACATTGTGCAGTGCAGTAGCAATAGTTGTAGAAGTCAAGTGTGTAGGGATGGATTAAGGCATAGGCAATATAGGTACAGGCCTAGGGCCCCTGCCTGCCAGGGGGCCCCCAGCAATCCTAAATATATATTTACATACTAACATACCATTTGCCAGCAGATTAGGCCTTACGATCTATAGAGTCTGCTCGAACCTCAGATCCCTAGTTGGGTGCCGAGGCCCTCCCCCTCTTGTGTTCCAGAAACCCCTATCATCCATCCCCACCCCCTGGGACAAGCCATCATCTGATACATCCACTTTCTGTGTCTGTCCCACCCTCTCTTGAAACCCTCCACTGTGGATCTCTGAACCAGCTCGCCAGGCAGTGCATTCCAAGGGTCCACCACCCTCAGTGGAAAAACCTCCTTTTACCCCCTCACCCTTCCACCTTCCAACTTCAAACCATGCCCTCTGGTGATACCTCCCTGCTTTAGTCTAAAGATCCCTTCCACGTTTACCCTATTTATTCCCTTGAGGTACTTGAAGACCTCAATCATGTCCCCTGTCTCTTCTCTCCTCCAATGAAAACAGGCAGAGCTCCTCAAGTCTGTCCTCATATGTCAAATCCCCTAGCCCTTGTATCATCTTAGTTGCCCTCCTCTGTACCCTCTCCAGGAGCTGTATGTCCCTCTTCAAGTGTGGTCTCCAGTACTGTACACAGTACTCAAGGTGTGGTCTAACCAGTCCATTGTACAGCGGCAGAATCACTTCCTTACTCCTAGAGGTGATCCCCCTTACAATGCATCCCAACATCCTGTTTGCCTTGCTAGCCGCTCTCCTGCACTGCTCAGAGTTATTCATACATGCATCCACCATGACCCCTAGGTCTTTTTCCCCTATTGAGGCCTCCAGCGCCTCCCCTCCTAAGGAGTGTACCTGTGTTTAGGGTTTCCCTGCCCAAGATGTAACACCTTGCACTTGGTGATATTGAAATTTAATTTCCAGTGTGTGAGCCCAGCTCCAGGGTGTCAGGTCCCTTGCAGGCCAACCTCCCTCTTCTCCCTCAACTACTGCTCCCATCTTGGAGTCATCAGCGAAGAGACTCATTTCACACCCTATACCCTCTCTGATGTCTGTATGTATGCATTAAACAGGATCGGACCAGTACCCGAGCCCTGCGGTGCCACTACCAACCTCTCTGGGGTTCGAGAGCTCCCCACAGACCACTACTCTCTGGGTGCGTCCAGCTAGCCAGTTTTCAATCCATCTGACCATCAAAGGGCCTACTCCCAACCCCATCAGTTTCTCCACCAGACCATTGTGGGGGACAGAGTCAAACGCCTTGCTGAAGTCCAAGAATAATACATCCACAGGCTTTCCCCTGTCCAGTTCTGATGTTACCCATTCGTAGAACTCCACAAGATTTACTATATACCTTTTTCATTCTGTCTGAGCTACATTGTTTTGTAAAGGATTCAGCCACCGAGTCATCCAAGCAAGGCAGGGGCTGAACTATGACATGATTCTCACCTCCCTAATTAGGTGTTAAGTGCACCTGCTAGCTTCATGCGGCCCTGGCCAGCCTACCCTTTAAGGTGCGAACAGGCCAATTTCCTTTGCTTTGTCTCCCACCCTACTTAGAATCTGCACTTAGAATCAAGTGTTTATTTAGTTTTTGTTGACCGGGTAAGGGCACTAGACAAATCCTGCCTATTTTCAGGCATGACCCGGGGGAGGGGGATACAAATGAATGCCAACTAACCTTGAACCAGATTAAGCTGTTGGTGGTATTTTTAGTGAATGAGGGAAATTTGGCCAGGACACCGGAAATTCCCTACTCTTTTCGATAAGTGCCATGGGATCTTTAACATCCACTTGAACTACCACCAATCCAGGCAGATGGGACCTCGGTTTAATGTCTCATCCGAAGACGGCACCTCAGAAGTGCAGCACCCCTCATGCTGCACTACAGTGTCAGTACTGGGATATTAACCCAAGTGCCAGATGTGGGAACTGAACCCACAGCCCTCTGATCTCCCGGCCTCAGAGGCGAGTGTGCTACCTACTGAGCCACTGACACTGCTACTCTTAAATATAAAAGATTAACAGTGCAATTCAAGGTGTTTGTTTTATATTTAATCTCACTCCTAAAACTATAGTGCATTTCAATGGTACAATTAAAAATCACACTTTTTTTAATTCCCTCATCTCACTTATGTTGAAGTTCTGACCTTGGTATAGGTCCATTTTCATGGTGAACAAATAACATTTTCAGATTCCCATCAGTACATCTTGCCATTTATTGATCCTGGCTTACTTATGTAACCCCCCTACAAATGGGGGTTCCCAAAATACTTCCAGGAGCTTGCTTGAATGCTCCAAGCCTGAATGGTGTTTGGCGTTTAAGCCATTTATCAGTGAGTGTTTTTAGAACCTCTGGTACTGTCTCTAAGAGCTGTCTGCTTGCAGACATAATTAGTTTGTATGGGGGACTGTGTGTTTCTTTGAGTACCACTCAAGCTGCTGCCAATTCACTCTATTTTTGCAGTCACTAGGAGTGCAAAGGAACCTATCTGAAAGATGTAACTGTTTGCCAGAAATCATTTACAGTAATAATGAAATTACAGTTTGTCTAACCTGCTTTCTTTTTGCAGTCAGAACTGTGTCTGCTAGTTCCCCATTCTAGTTTTGAACTGCTGAACTGGACCAATCAGTGTGGGGTAAGTAGCTCTAAAATGATGGTGCCTTGAATGATCAGAACTTGACTCATAATCTGAGCCAGCCACAAGAGGATTGTATGAGCAGTGACTCTGGGAGATGTAGTTTAGACTTCAGCACCTTTTGGACCAACAGCAGCTATTGTGAGTGACAGCCAATCCAGTCAAGAACTGGGAGGAACTCAAAGGAAGTGCCCGGTTTTGTCGGTTGGAGTTTCAGTTGAGCTTTGGCAGTGAAGAAGGAAGGAGCCCTGTGCTTTTCAGTGTGCAGTTTAGTCAAAAAGCGTGTGTAAGGCCCAGAGTCCGGTCTGCAACTTGTGTAACAGCTTGTTAGGACTGAATCCGTCCTGTGAAAGAATCAAAGGATCTCTGAAGAGTAGAAACCAGGCTCACCCTGTAGAAGACTGGAGGAATTGCTGAAAATTGCACTCGGTCTGTCAGGAACTGAATCTGCTGTGTGTTCTCCCGGTATTGTGCAGTAATGGATCGATATGATGCAGCCTGCCTGGTATAGTGCTTTCTTTTATATGGATGTGTGAAGAGGTTTGTGTACCTCAAGTGAGCCCTGCTGACATTGAAGGACCCCATCTTATTTGGAGGTTGTGAGTACTAATTCAGGGTCGCCTCCTCGTTGAATTGCCACATTAAATCCAAATGGAATTACTGTACTGCTGACTGTTTAATTCTCCTTTTCTCTGTGTGAAAGGGCCCCTACCAGCTGCCACGGTTTGGACTAGCCACTAGGGCTTGGGTACCCAGGGACAGTAACTGATAGGGATAGGCCTGTGCACAGAGCCATAAGTAGATTATTAGAGTGATAAGCTAATTAACCTGATTTCCCCTGTCCTTGTTATATCCCCTAAATAAATCAGAGCTGCTTGTTTCAGCAAAGTTATACTGCCTTGAGGTATTTGTCTATGTTAAAGTACTGTACTGTGATTGTTGCACTGTATCTCATTTCACAGGAGGTCCCAGTGCGGAACCAGACCTGGGGTAAGTGTATACTGTGAAGGTAATTCTGATATATTGTGTGGGCCACTAGTGGGAAGAAAGGGGGGTTGCAGTGTCCCAGAGGGCTGTGACCAAGTTAGTTTAACTATTGCAAACCCTGACCTCTGGGTGGAGGCACCCGCCATTGGATCCAGGCCCCTCAACCTGTTAGTGGCAAATCAGGCAGGGGTAGTAGCCCCTGGGATAGTGCCATCTAGGGGTTACACTTACCAATAACAGAAATGTTTGATCCTGGGAATGACTTCTTTTAACAATTACATTGCAATATAATCTCTAAGGTTCATGACTCCACAAGGAGACCACCAGCTTAACTCATGCACCACCTAGTACGTAGATTCTTTTAGAGATGGGTCCCAACCCTACCCAGCTAAACTCCCATGTCCTGGCCCATACTTCCTGACAGGACAAAATGACAACACCCAGACTGTGAGCATACACGTGTGTTGGAGGTTGGGGCCCTGGAAAGGTGCAAATCATGACATTTCACACACCCAAAAAGTATTTTTACCAGACCAATTAGTAATTTTATTCTCTAGACAATTGTTATTTTTGCATACCAACCTTATTAGTTTCATTCTGAAACATTTTAGTTAGGTTGATTATGTCTTATGCTACTTTTTAGGAACAACAAGAAAATCTCCCCCCACCCCCCAAGTTTCAGTAACTCTTACATGTAATGGCCAAGGTGCTAACATACTGAATGGGCACAGTCGTGGTGAAGTGTCATGGTTACGATGAGGAGGGCCCCAGATTTATTTTGTGTCTAGGGCCTCAGATTGCCTTAATCTGGCTCTGCAAGTGTGATTTTTTTTGTGTGTGTGATCTATTTTTCCGCCCGTGCTCGCTGGTCCTCCACTCTTTCGGGCTCTTGCCAAGTTCCCCCTGACCTCTTCTGTCCTTGCCTGACCCTCCTCCGATTCCCCAGATCACAGCCGACCCCTGGGATATCCCGGTGTATCCCTTCAATGGGCGGGTCCCTCTCCTCAGAGGGGGAAGGCACCAGGGGGAGGATAGCCCCAGCGCTCACTTCAAGGGCCCAGGAATGCTGCTGGGGAACAGGAGGCACCAGGAAGGCACTGGAGGCCCTCAGGAACAGAGAGCCATTATCTGGAGGCCAGCGAGTGATTTTCCTGGCTTTCTTGAGGTGCGTGACGTCCGGACGTCAAGGCAAGAGTGAGACGTCTGTCACGCACCACCCCTAATGACCCCGACGTGCTGCTCTACCACTGGCCTCCGCCAGTGGTCGCTTCAGCACCGGGTCGTGACCCCTACCCTCCCTGGAGACAGCGAGCAGTCATGGGACACTCAAGCTGCCTCCCCCCGGCTGGCCCTCCAGCGCCCTGAGCCCGGGTCACCGGCGTCACAAGCAGAAATCCAACCGCTGTGCCGACGGGCCGGCATGTGATTTTATTTTGAAACACTGGCTGTTTGCAAGTATAGTACATGCTCTCTTGGCCCTTATGGCCGCTGGACTGAGTGTCAGTAAGGGCAAGCAGGTTACTGATCAGCTGTGAGCCACCATCAGAGAGTCGGAGCATTGACAATGATGAGGGAATTGCTGATCAACTGACAGTTGCCACAGGACCATCATTCTCTACAAACATTAAAAGCTCCACACTGCACTTTTAAAAGGTGCAGTACACACTCTCTCTATTTGTTATGGCGGCTGAAGTGTTTGAGCATCGGCAAGGATGAGCGGGTTACTGTTCACACATTGCACTTTTAGAACTTTCACAATTTTATGCACTTTAGGGCTAAACAATCAACAGTAATCTCAGATTGAAAGGGCTGTGAAGTAAAGTCGGGACAGGGTGGAAGCTCTTTGCAGCGCGGGCAGGCGGGTGGCGCCTCGACAGGTAACTTGAGGTATAGAAACAATACAGTACTGCAACATATTTTATTTGCTTATTTCCTTAAAAGGCTACACTTTTGCTGTAGTTTTGGAAGTAAGTAAGGGAAGGCATGCTAGGAACTAATGAACTACACTCAACTATGTACCCAGATGTTTTTCCTTAGCGTCCCTCGATGTAACAAGCAGGAGCTATAAGAATGCATGTTATGGTCCGATTCAGTTTGTTATAGCGAGGAACTACTGTACTAGTTTCAGTTTTATCAAAAACTGTTCAGGATACCCTTAATCAGCCCACATCAACATAATTACACTTAACTGGTAGGTAAGGGCATGCTGCCTGAAACTTCTTTTTATAGGGATGAGAAAGAAGGTTCCCAAATGTGTATCCTTTTATCCCTTTAGTAGGTCTATATACAAAGTGGAGAGGAGGGAAAATGGAGCAACCTGACCATGAGTGAGTATATGCCTACTGCAGGCAACAACAAGAGACTCAATATTCCTCCGTTAGAGGAGATCACCCACAACAAAAATCAGTGAATGCTCCTTAACCCCTTAAAGGGGAACAGTTAGCACCAAGGGCCCCACACAGGGTATATGCGTTTAAAAAAATAGTTCACAATTTCTGTTATCAGTAGGTGGTGCTGCTGCTACTTGTTTTCTCCCCCATCCCATGCTCTGCTTGTTCTTTCGTGTGTGATGGTGTTTGCCCGCCCCCCCCCATGCAGTTGGACTGTGTTGCTGTGCTGACGTTTGTGCTGAGATTTTTTTTGTATAGCTTTACTTTGCAAGCTGCAAGGAAAAGAGGCATCTGGTGAGTGCAGCAAGCACTGCTAGCAGCGGGAAGGAAAGGCGGCTGTTGGTGAGTAAAGCGAGCACTGCTGTTTTAAAATGTGCAGGCGTGCTTGCTGGCCGTTTCAAATTGGAGATAGAGTTTCCGATGTGGTTTCTGTTTTTTTTTTTTTTTTTTTTTTAATGTAGGTTTTATGGATTTGTGATCCTTAATTTTATTTTGTGACATGATGGACAGGATTCATGGGTTCAGAGCAAGCCAGGAGGGTAATGTAGCCGATTAGAAGCGGGCTGTGAAGTAAATCACGCTGATGGCTTTGGTTTCAATTTTGTATTTACTTATATAAAATCAGGAGAGTTTCTAGTAGGATTAGTTTGAATTGTTTGGCTAAGTAAAACTGTGATTTTGTCTTTTGTTTTAGTTTTAGTACAGTGAGGGAAGGATCTGTGTGTTTTCAAAATTGGAAGTTCTGACAAACTTTTGACAGCCATGTCTAGTGTGGGCAATTTGAACATGTACATCTGAAGTGATTCTTTTTATATGTCATGCAGTCGTATGCGCTGAACCTTGAGACAGTGATGTTGTGCTGGATAACCTCACTGTACAAGCTGGCCACTGACCAATAAGATTACTAGAATTTTTTTCCAATTGTGAGAAGAATATGTGATTTTATATTGAAATTGAACCCAGGCCCCAAAATACTGTCCCAGTTGTCTGTGGGGGACTGGGTTCAATTCCCAGCAGGTCACATTGTTTCTTTCTCACCACAATTTGTGATTTAAATTCCTTAGTAGTTGCTAATACTGTACCAGAAAAACATCAGATTGTCATCTATAATTTTTCTTGCCATTGTATATTTGTATTGATTTGAAAATTTACTTTTCTGTAGACATTAATATGTGAGTGTTTCAACATTGTTAAAATATGTTTTGTCAGTCCCCCCATCCTGTTACTATCACTACTGATGCAGATTATTTGAAACTGTTAAAACTGATCTCAGTGTGCAATAGGTGACGTGTTACAGGATTAAGTAACAGACTCTGTTCAGCAATTTTCTTTTCCCGCTCTCTTCCTCTCTGCTTTGAGAGGCACTGAGCCATGAAGGTAGTCTAATTTAACATTCTGGATCCCCAGAGAGGTGAATTTAACTCCAGCATAACTACTGGTGAAGAAGGCATAGGGAATCCATTAGTCACGGATCAACAATCCAAATCATTGCAAAAACCATGCAAACGGTCCCTGACGAACTAGTTCACCAAGAAAAATTCCTGGGAATTCACACAAAGCAGTTTTCCTTCTTCCTCATCAAGTTTCTGAGCTTTTCAAATTATGATATCTTTTGTGCACTTTATTTACCCAGGACAGCTCGGCTGAGGTATAACCAGGAGTCCAGATTTTGACTGGGAAGTATTTACTGCTACTATCTAAATGGAAGTAATGCCATGTGCAGACCTGTCACAAACCTTACCTCTCTAAAACAAGTCTCAAACCTACAGGATGGCTACAGCCACTGAATTGCTTTGCCTGATACTGGCGTGGAGTCTACTTCCCATTTGCTCAGTGACATTTTTTTGTTTAACATTTTGCCAGGTTACAACAGCCCTCCTGGCCAGCCAGTGAGCACCATCTAAAACTGTCGTCTAAACTGTACACAAGTGATACTGATTATCTTTTCGTTCCATACCCCTACTGCTTCCACTCTGTGTGTGCTGTGCCATGGCTGCTAGCACTGCATGGCACTGCCAATTTGATGCATGTGCCAACATGCTGTAAGGTGGGAAAAATTCCAAAATCAGAAAGTGGAGGAAACCAAGCAGAAATGGTAGTAACATACCTCTACTCCCCTTATCTGTTCCCTGATATGACATCTCATTTCTAGTGGGGAGGGAGTCCTGCTTTGCCATTTTCTACAGCCCGCAGCACTGAGACACCCGCAAGGCAAATTAGTCTTTTTAATGCACAAGCCAAACAACAAAATATTAACAAACAGTTGCAAATGCATTAATTTGATATGGGATATAGAACTGATGTGGGTTTGGATTGTAAATCACTTGTATTATTATGATGTAATACTCCTGCACTTAAGTCACAAAACATAAACCTTACACAGCAAGCTATAATGCAGGAGGAGCTGTTTTGGGGGCTCGACAGAGAAACATACGCAGACACGCACTCACAGGCACACAGTTGTGTGCACACACAGATGGCCACCACCTCACTTCTTAGTCATAGATATACACACACTCCACTATACGCAGACACGTGCACACCCCCACAGACAGCCACATACTCCACAAGATAGACACATGCACACCCCATCACACAGAGATGTATGCACCACCCCACTACACAAATGTTCCAAGTCTGATTTTACACACAGATACTCCCACACCCCATCATATACAGACATTCCAATACCACATGCACGTGCGTGCGTGCACACACACTAAAAAGCAATCATTCAAAATAGTGTCTATGGACTCATGGACAGCCACCCCAGAATGCAAACACCGACTCCAGTGCAGTCTTCCAATCCTCTGGTTCATCCCCTCTTACACAACAAATACACTAAAAGGAGTACTACAGTCAGAATTTGTAAAAACATATGTTGTACAGAGTGTTTTAATTTGTGTGTGTAGTCGTAGTGTGTCCTTCCCTTTGTCTACTATTAGGAGTTTTATCTTAATTAGCCTGCTAGTTTTACAGTAGTTTTATGGCCCTATCGATTTCTATCTTAGCAATGCTTATTGCTCTTGTCCCTACAGTGCCTCCTGTCCCATCTGACCGTGATGTATCCAGGACCATGGATTCAGCAAGCACTGGTTTAGAGTCAATTCTACAACTGCAGAGCTGTGATATTAAGTAACTTTCCTTATTCAGCGAACACTAATGACTACACTTTTATTTATTGATTTATTTAGTTTTTGTTAACCGGATAAGTGCACTAGACAAATCCTGCCTATTTTCAACCACGACCCGGGGGAGGGAGATACAGATGAATGTCAACTGATCTTGAACCAGATTAAGCTGTTGGTGGTATTTTTAGTGAATGAGGGAAATTTGGCCAGGACACTGGGGAAATTCCCCTACTCTTTTAGATAAGTGCCATGGGATCTTTAATATCCACTTGAACTACCACCAATCCAGTCAGATGGGACCTCTGTTTAACATCTCATCCAAAAGACGGCACCTCAGAAGTGCAGCACCCTTCTCATGCTGCACTACAGCGTCAGTATTGGGATATTAACCCAAGTGCCAGACGTGGGAACTGAACCCACAGCTCTCTGATCTCCCAGCCTCAGAGGCGAGTGTGCTACCTACTGAGCCACGGACACCTTAGCAAATACTTGAGGGCTAACTGAACAGGGTATTCTGCAAGAAAACCGCTACAATCTTTACCAAGTAAAGCACTGATGATCTGGGTGATTTGTATGCTTTTTATGGCTGTGTGTAGCTTGATTAAATGAAAAGTGTTAAAAGCAAAACATTTACTCCTGCTGCCTAGGTCTGACACACACATATAGAAAACAATAATATTGAATTGGAGACCAGAACATCAGGCTGCTATCTCTAGTACTTGCTGAAGCAGGCATCACTGTCTCGTGGGACAAGAGGCATTGTAGGAAAAAGAAGAGCAGTAAATCTTGATGGGAGATCCCCAGGGGCCACAAAGCTACCATATAACTAGCAGGCTAATTTAGAAAAAACTCTTAATGGCAAACAAGTGGGACACACCAGGACTACACACAAAAATCAAAACACTTTGTACAACATATGCTTTTGCTAATTTTATTTATTTATTTATACGAACTTTTGGAAGACACCTTTGAGCATTACTCATTCACAAAGGTTCCACGTCAGGACGGTACAGAGAGAGTAACATTAAGAAAATATTAATACAATTTCAACAGCATCAAGGTAGCATAAATAGCAATGCTTTCTGGTATTGTCAGGTCAAGTAATGGATTATTTACAAGTTGTCCAAGTAAAGGATACAAATGGAGCACTAAAAGAGGAGGTGTAAGATGAAAGAGTAGTCAGGAAGCATTGGGGAGAAGAGGTGCGTGGGAGTTAGTAGTGAGGATGGGATGGGAGAGGAGGGTAGTTCGAGGGGACATTAGGGACAGTGTTACAAGGGAGGAGGTTGGGGTAGTGAGGGGTGAGGGGAGGTGGGAGAGTGAGATGGTATGTAGGGGTGGGTGGTTGAAGGGGGAGAGGGGAGGAGAGGGGTGTGGGGAGCAGAGAGAGAGAGTGTGATAGGTGGGGTGGGTTATCCTATGCATGGACAAGGACTGGGGGAATCAAGGTATTTTCATAATCCCAGTTTAAACTACCCAATTTTGGGTAGCTTTACTAGGGATTGAGGAAGTTTGTTCATCCAGAGTGGGGCAAGTTGGAAAAAGGATCTCATCATTAGGCTGGTCCTACAAAATGGAACATGGAGGGCATTTCTACACATATTTCTTGTAAGGTGTGTATTGGCAGCTTGTCGGAAGAGAGACTGCAGTGGGGGGGGGGGTAAGACCCAAGAGAGCTTTCTTTCCCATGAGACTGGAATTTGAATCTTTGCTCTAAGGGTAGCCAGTTAGCGTTGGAGTAAAGACTGCATGTATGGGTAAACCCATCAGCATCCAGGGCAAGGCGGCAGGCCTTGTTGAGCAGTACCTTGATTCTATTTAGGACCATATCTGATGCTGCTCCATAGACCATTAAGCCATAATCAATGGCTGGGAGGATAGATGCAGAGACTGCAAGGTTAGAAGCATCAAGCGTCATATATACGTGTATGTCTGTAAGAGTTCCAGAGTTTCGGTTGACCACTTTATGAATTTTGACTGTAGTACTCCTTTAACATACTGTCCCTCAAAGAATCTCAGTGTTTCGCTCACAATAAACTGCTAATCTGCAAATGGTAACTACTGAATGAAGCTCAAACACAGAAAACTAACTTCTTTTGGAATGGTAAGCACCAGCCTGCTATCACAGCTCAGTTGGTGGTTGCCATTCTTACCATTCACAGAGAGGTTGGTTTATGCGAAGCTCACAGACTCTTTGAAGGACCAGGATCTTCAGGGGACTGTATGTTAAGACATATTTTGTGTGTATATTGAGATGAACCAGAAGATTGGGAAATTGTACAGGAGTCCAAGTTGTGTTGGAGGAAGGGGACTCCATGAGCTCCAGAGGCTATGCACATACAAGAGGAGCCTGTGACAACACCAGAATGATCCATCACCATTTCCAGAGAAGTCATTCGCTCGTAGCCTGATACAACTCCAGAATCTGCTTTTTTTCTAAAGATGATTCCAACATGCTTGACTTGCATTCTGCAAGCACACATAACAAGGTAAAATTAAATGAATGCTGAAAACAGAACACAGATCTTCAGAATTATCTAGGAAGAAAAAAATGACTAGCTATGGTTATTTATTAGAAAATTCCTGAAAAAACCTACAGTATGATTGAAATGTTGATCTTAACTTTCTGTTTTGTATGAAATGGAACTGCTTTTCACATCCATTTGCTATGTATCAGTCTGAGGACAGGACTGTGGGTTGGTGAGAGCAGATTTTTCTGCTGCTGCTACTTGTCTCTCTTAAAGCATCCGATTATATATAAAAAATCTGTGCTTTTTGATTGTTTATGCCATGTGCTCTGCTGATCATGTACCTGGTAATCTTTCCGCCAGCAATGTACTATTACTAAGTAATTTGCTCAGTTATCCTTTGTGGTTGTTTACATTTCTGCCCCACTCCATTGACTAGATAGCAGCTGCCATATCTTCTGTGGTGCTACAACGGCTGTAATGGCTCACTTCCTGGTTGGGCAGTACTGCTGCTTTAACCTGAACTTACTTGGAAAGACTACTGCAGGGTTTCCTGGGTAGTATAAATATGTTAATTATGAATAGACTAGCAACTGGTCTTTCCTGTGCTTCTCTATTTGTTTAGCTGCTGTGTCTCACAAGGACTACACAGGGTGATCCACAAATATGACTGTTAATGAGTAACTTAAGACTGAGGAATATAAACCAAGTCTTTCAAATATTACAGGCTTTCGGTGGAAGCTGAACAGGCTAAGGGGTCCTCCTGTGCGACTTTGGTCATTTCACACAGAATGTGAAACTAATTCTGCATCTTACACAGAAGTCAATGACTTTTAGAGGTGTGCAAAACCTCCTAAAGTTTGAGCTTGCAAACACTGAAGTTTGAACCAGGCAAAATTTTGTCATAGACTTTACAGTTTCACAGTGCAAAAGGGCAAACTTGGAGAGAACAAAACCCTATCCCAGCCCTCCCATACATGACCAGGGCTCATTCCTAGGCCACCCCCTCACCAACTCATGTTATTTGCCATGCTTTAACCCCTCCGGTTTCCCAACACTACACACATTTTTAAACAGAAATTTGCCAGCTCCTGGTACTATGCCAGGAGTTGACACCATGTTTTTAGAAGAAGAAGAAGAGCGCATTTATACAGCAATGTTAATCAATCCTGCCTTCCTAGCCCACCCTCCAGGCCACAAAATACCTGAATAGTTGGGCCTGCCTCCCGACCCCCAATAAACAATTTGGGCCAGTGGTAGGCAAAAAGAAGGCAAGCTAGTTGGGTCCCACCTGTCTAACCTGCAGTGCTTTGTTTCCATGAGCCTCTCTCTTTATACGCATGTGGCACATACAGCTGGGAGGGAGAGAGGGGCGAAGCTGCTTGGGCCATTGATGATGCTAGGCAGACTGACCAATTGGTCTGCCTAGCATCAAAGGGCTCAGACCAATCCCCCCTCCCCTTTGTACTTAGTCTTGACAAGGCTGTGGCACTGGCTGCTGGCAAAACAGAGCCAACTATAGCTCCTATAACTATAGCTTTTAATAGGTCTCCTGTGACTGATCCTTGTCTGTGATGATAGTTGTGTGAGATTCTGGTTGTGCCACTGGTCGCACTTGGCAAAATGCGATGAGGGAGGATGGCAGGATCAATCTGATAAATATAAACAAACAAATAGGGTAACATTTTAGTGCTCCTAGGAGCTGCCCCATACTGAGATGCGGGACTTTTAATGATAGACACTCCCTTTAAGGACATTTACTGGTTGCAATAACTGAATGCTGCATTTTCAGATGCAATGAATATTTTGCTCATATGTGCTGCACTTTATGTGGGATATTATAAACCTCTCACTCTCTGCTGAGCCATTTACAGAAACCTTAAACAGTGTGGGCCTCCCTAATCTTCATAGATTGTAGACCTTCCCAACCGTGGCAGTGGGCTCAGAGGGGTATGAGCCACCCAGCTGGTACCACTGCCTGTGGAGTGAGACACAGGAGCTCTTGGACTTAGAGGGACCTAATTATTCAGCTCCCTTTCCAGCCTCGAATCACCTATAAAGTGACGGACCTCCAGGATTGCCTGCTGTGACCGACAGCTCGAGCCAACAATCAGAGCTGCTGTTTCTATCAGGAACAGTGGGGGCTTTTCTGAACCCAAAGCAGATCTGCATGAGATCTCGAGAGAGCAGGATCACTGAGAGACCATCAGTTTGTGCTGCAGGCACAGACCAGTGTCTGTCTTCCAAGGACAAAAAGAAAGTGAGAGGCAGGGTCCCAGCTCACTAAAGGGAAGTATTCATGTGCTAAGCATGGCATGGCTGTGAGGCCAGAGGTTACTGCCACAGAATAATCAAGACAATGCAGAGTTGCACCCAAAACAGCTGTGGGATCCACCCAGCCCATACCATACTGGAACAAGTATAATTCCGGCTACGACTTGGAGAGCAATGAAGAGCAGCTGGAACAGAGTGCAGTGGGCCTTGAAGGACACAGAAGAGACGGCACAAAGACTATACTGCACTCCCTCATTGCTGCTCTCTTCACACATTTAGGACCCTGGTTCCAAAATAGAGTTCCTGATCTTTTGTTTGAAATCCTTTGTCTGTATTCCATTTATGGTAGAGTACAGAGTTCACGTTTTGTGGGAACTGTCACTACAGTGTGTTGGTTCATGGGTGGGGGAGCTAGTGGAGAGGTGGGTAGGTACCGCATCCCACGGTGTTACACCATGCTTCCTCTACGCTAACTTTAAACTTTCTCTAGGTGGAGATAGTTTTTTTTTTTTGTTTTGTAACAACCTTGAATTGAATATGAACCCCTAACAGAAATAAACAGGACTCTGGCCATTCAAGCTTGTAGAACCCACAAGGCAGTAGCAGCCAGGAAAACAAAACCATCTACAGTGATCTGTGGCAACGTATAGCCCCACTGCAGACCCCTTTAGAAATTATTTTTGTTACTTCAGTAAATCACAATACACCATTATAGCAGCACATTCCTCCCAGTACGCCAACTAGAGAAAAACATTTCATGCGGATACATACTATAACTGCGCAATGCTTTTATTTTTCTTTCTCAGATTCCAGGCTGTTCCTAAAACCTATTTTCCATGGTGATAATTATAAATCCTATGCCTGTTCCAGCATTTGACTGGCAGAAACAACTCACTCCACAAGGAAATGGTCACACTGTCAACAAACAATTGTATATTTGATTATAACATTCCCAACCTAATAAAGCAACCAAGCTTAACATGAAACAAACTTTATTACCTGTTCTGTGTGTTCTTTTGCACTACAGGTGCTAATCTAACTTTCTGTGTCAGTCCCGCAATGGACTTAGTTATCCAGGTTCCAGCTGATCTGCAGGGATGGAGGATTAAATCTTCTAATATTAGGTAACTGACAGCTAGGGATCCAAAAAAATGGTTTCCACACTTTAAATAACTTGTCTATCCTGTCAAATGTATAATATGCCAGCCTCTCATTGACGGCCATTTTTGCCATGTTTACAATCCATACCTCTAATGCTGGCAGATTTGGCTGTCTCCATTATGACAGTTTTAATTGTTTGGTTCCCAGCCATATTGATGGTCAGTTCTGCCCACTAATTCAACAATAACAGTCAACAACTGTATCAATACTTATGACAACACAACATTTTAAAACGCTTGCAGTCTGGTTTCCAACAGGGGCATCTGACAAATAGTTTTGCTGAAATTCAAAGGAGATCTACAGCATCACTGATAGTGGCAATTTACACCGTACTACATTTCTGGACTTAAAGCAGGCATTTGATACTGTGAATAACGACATATTTTACAAAAAAACATCTGAACAGTGTATTCTCAGATGCAGCATACAGTTTAACAGCTAAATTCATATTTAACGGGCAGAGTGCAAAAAGTCTGCATCAGTGGATACATAGTTCTGAAGCAAGGGCAGATGATGAGTGTACCACAGTGATCCACTGCTTTGTTATATCAACGGCCTACAGCTCTAAATGTCAACACTTCCACCATAGTCTATCTGTACGCAGAGGACATTGTTCTATTTCGCGTGGATAAACTTGTGAAAACATTGTGAAGAGCCTGGATCATGACAAATGTTTCCCTATGGCTATTTAAAGGGACACTGTCAGCTTTTAGTGGATTTTTCGAGCCCCACTTAAAAACAGTGCCAGCACATAACATTTATTTGTTTCATTTAGTTAGTTTTTGTTGACTGGGTAGGGTGCACTAGCTATACATTTGCCTATTTTCAGGCATGACCCAGGAGGGTACAATGGTAGAATTTTACAATGCACGGAGAAAAACAATAAAAGCACCAGGAACTGTACAATTATCCTACATACAATAATCAAACCCCTGTTCATCTAAATGCACACCTTTTTTTTTTTTTTTTTTTTAAGAGTAGGTCACCACCAGTCCCAGGCATGCACTTCTAAAGTCGTGCATAAACGAATTATGATTTTGTAAACTCATTCAGGTTAAACTGATATTTCAATACAGGACACTACCATGAGACTTATAAACTGGCTATGCTTCTGAAATGTGCACTATAGCATATTTAAATCAGCAGATGAAATATTCAGCCGCGACTATAGGCATGTGTATTAGACAGGCAGTCAACGTGCATACCTGGAGTCATGCTGTATATTTCTACTACTGATCTAAATACATAATAGTACTCATTTCAGAGGTGCGACCACCTTGTACGTTTCAGGGTGGAGTCCTGTACTGAAATATCACTTTAACTTGAATGACTTTACAACATCAAAACTCATTCATGCACGAGTTTAAAGTCCACACGCAGGACTGGCAGCGACTTCCCAGGATTTCACTTGGCAAGAAAATCTGAAAAAGACATGCAAGTGTGCATTTTGAGATGAGCAGGGGCTGCGACTACTGTATGTAAGATAATTAAATATGCTGGCTCTGTTTTTAACTGGGACTTGAAAAATCAGCTAAAAGCTGACTGTCTGGCTGACACTTTCCCTTTAAACAAACATTTGTCAACGCCATAGGCTTGCTTACAGTGTATCAGGGCTTCAAAGAGCCCCAGATGTTGTTGGGACAACTCTGAATAAAATAATATCTAGACACAATTTAGCTTATATTTCACCCTTTTTTATGTTGCTCACGCATGCGCAGCCAACATATTGCGGTAGTAGCAGATTTGGAGATGCGGTCACTGTTGGGAGAATGCAAGGCACGCATCAGTAGGTGCATCCCTCATTCCCCAATCAGCCAGCAGCAGGCGCTTACATCATGAATCCTAATGTGGTCACCACATCTAACAAAAGGTCTGCTGCAATGAGAGTGAAGCTCTCAGGCAGCGTGACCACAACACGCCTCCCAATCAGCACACTACATGGCAGCAGTGACTGCCGTCGCCTTCTGTCACAATGCCAACGGGGGAGCCCACTCCCCATTGACATAATGACCCCTCATTTAAAATGTATTCTGAGGGGGTGCCCAATCCCCCTTGGCATCATGCGCCCCCAACAGTTTTTCTTTGCCGATGGGGGGCCCAGTCCCTGTTGGTGTTTGTCCCCTGTCCCGTTTATTTTGCCGATGGGGGAGCCCACTCCCCGTCACCATAATGCCTACCCCTCGCTTTTTGTTCTGTGCTCAAGGTGGGTGTCCAATCCCCCTAGCTCTTACCCCACTTTCCTTGTGTGCCATGCTGGGAGCCCACCCCAGCGTGCAAATCCCTGGAAAATAAAACCATCCCAATTTTTTTTTTTTTTTTTTAACCCTGTGAGAAAAGAAAAATGGTCCTCGCCATCTCCCTGCCCCCTTCCCACATCCTGCACCCACCCTCTGCGCACCCTGCCTCCCCATGCCCCCATCACCCAATACTCAACTCCGAGTCCGGCGTGACGATCTTCGGTGGACCGGGAACACGTCTGCACTCTTTAAAGCCGACTGCAAACTGAAGAAATGCTGGTAAGCTGTATAATGGCATAAATAGGGTTTTTTCAACTTTGTTGCACATCTCTGGCATTTTTTGGAATTTTTGCACCAAGTTTTCAACATGGGGTATTGGGACCCCTCCTCGTGAAATTCAGTCACCTGTCATGGCGTTATTCGGTCCTGAAAGGTGATTTTGCAGTCACTGCGTGGAATCACCTTTCAGGACTGAGTAACACAATGACAGTGCCACTGTTCATGAGGGGGCTCTCAACATGCCTATGCTGCAAATTTGGTGAAAAATCCCGCGCCATACATGCATTGTGCTGTTTCCACTATCGCTCAGAATTTTGTGAATTTGTAATACTTCACTTCGGATTTTCAAAATTGCCATTTTACACACCTCCTGATGAACAGTGCAGCTGTCATTTTACATATCCTGGCCAAAATGCGTTGCACGCCTGGCACAGAATAGCGTGGTCGCTGTGCGAAATCAGTTTTCGGGACAGTTTGAGGAAATGACTGACACTGTCCATAAGCAGAGGTCCTAAAATGCCAGTTTTGAAAATTTGGTGCCGAAAGTCCTTAAAATGACTGTTACACGTGTGCATTGCACAGTTAGCACGCACCCTTGTAACTTCACAAATTTGCAATATTTCCATGCCAGATTTTCAACACTGCCATTTTTCACACCTCCTTATGAACAGTACAGCTGTCATTTTTCATATCCTGCCCAAAATGTGTTTCCGCACTTGTGGTGCACAATGGCGTGGTCGCTGTGGGAAATCAACTTTTGGGACAGATTAATAAAATCACAGCACCACTGTTCATTAGGGGAGGTCCCAAAATGCCCATGTTAAAAATGTGGCCAACAAACTCCCAAAAATAATTGGGTTACGGACGTGTGTTGCGCAGTTTCTATGCATGCTCATGACTTCACCAATTTTTCATATTTTCACTCCAGATTTTCAACGTTGCCATTTTTTTTTTTATGCCTCCTCACGAACAATACAGTTGTCATTTTCCACGTCCTGCCCAAAATGCGTTTTCGTCCCTGTGTGGCCAAATGGCATAGCTGCTGTGCAAAACCACCTTTCAGCTAACAAACTGATTGTGCCACTTTTCATGAGGTGGGCTCAGAAAAAGCCCATGTTGAAAATCTGGAGTGAAAACACCAACACATGCCTATGGTGTTAGGGTTTCCAACTGTAGCACCCCACCCTGTAGAGACTGACTGGCGTCGGGGATGTGACTTGGGATCATCGACCGTACTGCTCACACCATTCCATCCCCACCCCCACCCTACAGCCAGCGACAGGCATCGTGGTGTGCCTTGCACTGTTCGGCCACAAAGTTCACCCCATTCTCCTATGCTGCACCCACCTCAGCGTATTTCCTTATGGAATGGGGTAAGTATAACGCCCAGAGATTCCCAAAACACACCACGACACTTGTCAGTGTCTACAGGGTAGGGTGAGGTACAATGGCATGAGCTTTATAGCTGATGACCCAAAGGCACACCCCAATGCCTGTCGGTCTCTACAGGGTGGGGGTGGGGTTGACGTCACTTCAATACTTCACTGCCATTCCTATTATGCATATCTAACTCCAGCACTACCAATGCCAATGCAAGCGAGACAACATTCATCATTGACAAATGCTTGTTGCAACTGTCACCCTTATTTGTTTATTACATTTGCATGAAAACAGGATCTCTGCCCCCATTTGCTCCATCTACTTGTCTGCTTCTGCAGTCAAAATTCTGCTTATGACATCCCAGACTGTTGTCATGGGGATAATTATGAGGTTATAGAAAACAGGTTACTCACCTGTAACAGTAGTTCTAGGAGTGGTATATGTTGTTCATCCACACTGTCTGGCATTGTCCCTTTCCCCTTTAAATCTTGCCGGAAGTCTTCAAGCTGGCTCCTCCCACCCACCTGGGTGGTAAATCCCTCAGCTCTGACCCATGACGCCAGATCTAGCCCACTGGAAGCAAGGTTGTGCGCCTTAAGCCGGGAGGTCGGGTGGAGTGCGTGTGGATGAGTACATATACCACTCCTAGAACTACTGTTACAGGTGAGTAACCTGTTTTCTAGGAGCGTGATATGTTTTTCATCCACACTGTCTGGCAGACTCCTAGCAGTTCTCTGGAAGGAGGGAGGCAAGGTGCACACCCCTACTTAGGAAAAGAGATTGAGAACCGAGGTCCCAAAACCAGCATCTCGGCGTGACTCAAGGTCGATGTGGTAATGGGTGATGAAGGTGTTGCTGACTTCCAGGTAGCAGCCCGACAGATTTCCTGGATAGGGATGTCCCTGGAAGCAGCTACTGATGCAGCAGTATGGCGGGTGGAATGAGCCCTTAACTCACTGGGAGGATCCTTGCCCAACTCATAACACAGACCTATGCATGATGTGATCCATCTTGCAATAGTCCGCTTGGCTGCAGGTCTGCCAGAAGCGGCTTCAGCGTAGGTGACAAACAGCTGGCGAACCTCTCCCTAAATTTCCACCGTCCTCTCCTTACAATAGGAGAGAGCACGCCTGAGGTCCAGAGTATGGAACCTGTACTTGGCGTCCGAGGTGTAATTAGGGTAATATACCGGCAGGGTCAACACCTGGTTAAGGTGAAACTGACACCACCTTCGGAAGGAACTTCAGGTGGGGGCACAGGAGAACTTTGTCCTGTGAAAGACCAGATAAGGGAGTCCACCGAAGCGCCTGAGCTCCCCTGTCCTTCTGGCTGATGTGATAGCCACCAGAAAGGCAGTCTTCCACGACAAGTGTGAGGGCTCAGACTTGTGCATGGGTTCGAATGGCTTGCCCATGAGCTTTTCCAAAACCAGCAAGAGATCCCATGGAGGTGGAGGTTCACACACCAGAGGGGATATGTGATCCAGGCCTTTGAAAAAGCGCCCGACCACTGTCTCCTGTGCCAATGTTGGCTGACCAGCCCATGCCCGGTAAGCAGAGATGGCTGCCAGGTGCACCCTGAGGGTCGATGACCGAATACCCTCTTTGGAGAGGGACCAAAGGTAGTCTAGAATGTTAGCCACAGAGCAGGATAAGGGGTCCAGGCTCTTTCCTGACACCAAATGGAAAACCTTTTTCCATTTGAAGGCATAACATTTCCTGGTCGATTCTTTCGAGATGCTTCCACCACAGTGTAGACATCCTTGAAAGACCCAGAGCCTGGAACTCTAGCCGCTCAGGATCCAAGCTGTGAGGTGCAGGGATTGAAGGTCCGAGTGGAATACCTTCCCTGGTTCAAGGATATCAGGTCCGGGCGTGTACAAAGTCGCTCTGGAGTCCTACAGCTGAGGCTGAGGACATCTGGATAGCAGAACTGGCGCAGCCAATCTGGGGCTACCAGGATCACCTTCACCTTGTCCCTCCTCACCTTGAGTAACACCTTGTGGATCAAGGGAAATGGAGGGAAGGTGTAAAGAAGGCCTGGGGTCCATGGCCTCGAGAAGGCATCCCCCTGCAGTGATCCCTGCTAAGGGTACAGCCGCAGCTTGGTGTTCTCCCTGGAGGCGAACAGGTCCATCAACTGTTTGCCCCAATGGGAGAACAGACTATAAGCTATCTCTGGATGGAGAGACCACTCGTGGGATGTCTGGCTTATGCGGCGGAGAGCATCCGCCAGTTGGTTCAAGACTCCTGCCACATGGATGGCCAGGAGATCTGCCTCCAGCTGGCTGACGAAGGTCCAGATCCGGAGCGCCTCCCTGCATAGCAGATGGGAGTGCGTGCCACCCTGTTTGTTGAGGTAGTACATGGTTGTGGTATTGTCCGTCTGGACTTGAACCACTTGACCACGGAGCTGAGGAGCGAAAGCTGACAGTGCCAGTCTGACTGCTCTGAGTTCCAACAGGTTGATGTGGCATTGGGACTCCTCGGGGGTCCAGAACCCGTGGGCTCTGTTGTCCCCCATGTGGGCTCCCCAGCCCATGAGAAAGGCATCAGTCGTAAGGACGACCATCGGCTCGGGGCGGACAAATGGGATCCCTTCCTGCAAATGACTCGGGACGGTCCACCATTGGAGAGCGTCCCACATCCTCTGGGTGACAGTGAGCAGCTGGTCGGAGCGACCCTGACGTTGAGACCACTGAGCAGCCAGCTCCCACTGAAGGGGGCGCATGTGCAATCTGGCCCAACGGACCACTGAGGTGCACGGTGCCATGTAACCCAGGAGGTGCAGGAAGTCCCGGGCAGGGCGCAAGTGCCCAACCAGAAATGATTAGGCAAAGGAGGAAAGAACCTCTGCCCTGTTCACCGGGAGCCAAGCTCTGGCTTGACGAGAGTTGAGCTCTGCCCCGATAAAGCCCATCACCTGAGAGGGCACGAGCTGACTTGGCCTAGTTGATTAGGAGGCCCAGGTGGGAACAGGTTCGGAGGGTCAGGTCCCTGGACCGCTCCACCTCCTGAAGGGAGGAATCCATCAGGAGCCAATCGTCTAGACAGGGGTAAATATGAACCCCTTGATGCCGTAGATGGGCTGCCACCACTGCAATGCATTTGGTGAAGACCCGTGGGGGCGATGACAGGCCGAACGGCATGGCTCTGAACTCGTACAGGGTTCCTTCGACCCTGAAGCAGAGGAGCCACTGGTGGGACGGACGGATTGAGACATGATAGAACACGTCCTGAAGATCCAGTGAACAGAACCACATGTTTCGCTCCACAGATGGCATGATCTGGTTCAGAGTTACCATTCAGAAGGTGCGAGACCTGAGATATTGATTCAGGTCGTGGAGATCTAGGATGGGGTGCCAACCCCCCCCGTCCACTTGGGCACCAGGAAATACCTGGACATGAAGCCTAGGTCTGTAGGAGGATCCAGCACTGGAGCTACCGCCTCCTTGTGGAGGAGCTGAGCAATGTTGTCCCGAAGGGCCGACTGCACGCCAACTGAGATCCTTTCCTCCCGTGGGGCATGGGCCCGGCTGGGGTTACTGCTCGAACTCTAGAAGCAGTCCCTGCCCGACCACTTCCAGAACCCACCTGTCCGAAGTGATACCTGACCAGGTGGAAAGAAAGTGGCGGAGCGCCCCCACGGGAGGACCCAGAACTGGCGTGACAGGTGTAGGGGAGGCCACCCTGACCCATCACTGTGCAGGCTTGAGGAGGAGGCGGCACCTGGACCAGCACCTCTGTCTCCTTTGCGGGCTGTTCGGCACTTTGCTTGGGCCTAGGGTGCCAAGCTTGAGCCTGCTGTTGTTGCTTACCTCCCTGGAAGGAGGGCTAACCGCAGGGGAAGAATGCCGAAAGGACTTCTTGAGCTTCTGCTGGATCTTTCCCGAAGAACCCTTAGCAGAGGTGGCATTAGACTGCTCAATGCGCTGGAGATGACCTGCCACTCCCAGACCGAAGAGGTCAGTGCCAAGGAAGGGCACATCAGCTAGCTTGTGCTGAGTATCTGCTGGAAAGGAGGATAACCTCAGCCAAGCTCTGTGGCGAGTGGCCACTGCGGCAGCTAGTGAATGGGCACAGGAATCTCCAATGTCCAGCAACAGCACAGCCCTGGTCATGGACCAGCTTGACCGTGGTCTGCATGTCTGCTGGGAGATGAGGAAGGACTTCATCAAGCAACCCCAGTAGGGCGAGAGAGAAGTGTGCCATAATCACAGCCGAGCTGGCCTGACGAAGGCCCAGGGATGATGCCGCATAAACATTCCGGGCCGAGTGGTCCATATTGGGGGCCCCATGGGGCATTGGTGGTATAGTGGTGAGCATAGCTGCTTCCCAAGCAGTTGACCCGGGTTCGATTCCCGGCCGGCGCAGAGGACATATTTTCAAGGAAGGAGGAAGGGGCCACTAGAGGGCATAGGGGAAGCTGGAGGGGGAAGATTCTAGGAGAAAGGAGGAGGTGCTACTTCACTGAGAGGGTGGTGGAGCCATGGAATGCACTGCCTAGGGGGATAGTGGAGGCAGAGACAGTGGAGGGTTCAAGAGGGGTGGGACAGGTACAGGGGAAGGGTTCTGGAAGCAAAATCCAATGCAGCAAGAATATCCGGAACTGGGAAGGGAGAAGCCAGAGAAGGCGAGAGGGACAGCAAGGTCAGCACCCAGGCTGGGGACTGACCAAACGAGCAGACATGAAAGACCGTTAGGCCTATTCTGCTGGCATTTTAGTATGTTAGTATATTTTTGGACTCCTTGTTCAGAGGGCGGTCAGTATCCGAAGAGCTGCCTGTAGTGCTGAAACACTGAGGCAGTCACAAGGCTCTCGGCCGAGGAATGCTCAGTGAAATTGCCAAGGACCCCATGGGCACCTGGCAGACTTAGGGGCCATATGGGCAGACAGAGCTGGGCAAGAGGCAGGCACTGCCAAAGCTCCAGTGCTGGGCCAACTATGGCTTCGCCACTGGAAAGGCCTCTGTCAGGGTATCCCCCCTCTTAAGAATATCCGTGAGAGGATATTCCACCTTCTTTTGTATAGGCTGTAAAGGCATACCTGTGGACTCAGAAATGAGTCGAAGGATGCCCTGGAAGGAAGAAGGACCTTCCTCCAGGCCGGTCACTGACAGCTCATGTGAGTGAAGGCCAGTAGTATCAGAGTCCGAGGAATCAGGATACAGGGGTCTCCCACCTATGTCCCCCTCGATGTGCCTAGGGTGATCAGGAGTAACAGTAATGGACAACCTATGGGGCAAGCCCATAGTTGTCTGATCCTCCTTAGGGGGAGCTCCTCCCTGAGGCTGTTTAGGTGGTGGTTTCACCAAAATTGGTGGGGAGCCCGTAACAGGCCGACCAGAAATACGTGCCGATCCCACTGGAGGGAGAACCGGAGTCCTCGGAACCGAGGGAGTCTGTGTCGGCCAAAGAGGCTGGGGCCAAGTAATGGCCGGTACAGCCAGAGTAGACGGCTTTTGACCGGTCAAAAGGAGTTGCTGCCACATGAGGTCCTCATAACATCGATGGAGTTTCCGTCTAAGTCTCTCCTCGTCCAAGGAGAATGAGGAACCAGGCGGCACCTCTTCTGGGAGTGTTTATGACCCTTTCTCGGTTTTTTGACCAACGGGGTCCTACTCCTCGATCGAGACAGACGGCGTTGGCTCTGTTGGTTGGAAGAAGCCGGATTTGGTGAAAACCGAGGTTCCAACTCTTGTCCCTCAATTGGGATGCCCGAAGGACGGGTCTCCTCGTCGGGGAAGGAGAGAATGGGAGTCTTCTCCAAGGAGAGGTAGACAGGCGTTGGTGACAATGGCTCGATCGGGTCGAGAGAAATCTCGGCTGGTTCTGCCGTATCCTCGGCTTCGGTGCCTTGGCCTGACAGAAGATCCGAAAAGCTGGCAGCCGAGGAAGCGATCTCGACCGTGGCAGAGACCGCCTGCTCCTGAGTATCAGACCGCTCTCGGTCCCAGGAACGTCTTCTTCGGCTAGAAGATGATTTGGGGTCCTTGACCTTTTTCTTGGATCGGAAGGAGTGCGAGCCGGAAGGTACCTCACCCTTGGTAGGGAGAGACTGGTACAACTCCCGAAAGGACCCCGTGAAGGTGGAGCCCAGGTTGAGCGGGACGAAGAAACTTCGGTTGGCCGAAGTTTGGGCAACTTCCTCTTCGAAAGCCGCCATCTGTTCGAGCTGCTCGGCGGATTCCGTAGCCGTGGAAACCACCCACCTGGCCTCCTTCGATTTCACCGCTGGATTGCGAAGCTCTGGTCTCCCCAGCTTAAGGCGCGCCTTGCGGTCCTCCAGGATGGTGGGATGGAAGGCCAAACAGATGGTGCAAGCCGAAGTATCGTGCACAGCGCCTAGGCAATAAACACACGAGAGGTGGGGATCAGTGAGAGACATTTTCTGTCCACAAGGACACCGGGCAAACCCAGGGAGACTTGTCCTCCATATCCAAAGCTGCCAGATCCGAATCGTAGAACTCGGATGAGTTTTAAAGTGAGTAAGTGCGGCTAAAACCGATTAGACTCAGGACTACGGTACTTGCAAAGTAGCACAAGGAACCTGCATCTACCAGCGGAAAGGAAGATCTGGCCATGGGGCGGAGTCGAGGTATTTACCACCTGGGTGGGTGGGAGGAGCCAGCTTGAAGACTTCCGGCAAGATTTAAAGGGAGAGGGACAATGCCAGACAGTGTGGATGAACAACATATCCACGCTCCTAGAACAGGGCATTCTTTTGTCATGCGAACAAGCAGCCAAAGCTAATAATATCCAAGGGACAGCAATCTTATTTTTCCCTCCTCCCAGTCAGCCCCCATCTGCCTTGCTACTCCCTCCTGCCCTGTCACCAGTCATCTCCGAGACTTGCCATCTCACTGCCGACATTGCCCCATGGATTACCCCGCCCATGGCGGGCCCTCCTGGGGACACCAAATCTGGGAGGAGGCTGGGTAACTGATATGGCAGCTGCAGCCCAGTAGATGGTGCAGGACCTGCGAGGGAGTGTGGCCTCACCCCACATGGCCTCAGCTTCTTCCACTGCTCTTCTCTCCTTGGGCATCCAATGGGCAAGGACTGAAGGGGATGCATGCAAGCATGTGCATCTCAGTCACGAGGTGCCCTCCCTCCCCAGTGGTTCCGCTTGCGCTATCCCCTGTGGTCACCCAGGTGGCAGTATTACAGCAGAGCCAGCCAACCTCCCACCCAGAGGAGGAGAACATCCTGTGGGATGCTCAATCCTGCTTCCACTGTTGACCCTCAAGTGACCCAGGTCCATTCCCGAACCCTGGTCACCACCGTAGCAGCATGCAAGTCACCAGTGTCTCAGCCCTCTGCACCACTGAGCAGATAGTAATCTTGTTTTTATGTCACTTCCCTCAGTAATAAAGGAAAAGGGGAGAGAATTGCAAAAAAAATCTTTCTGGCTGAATGGTACAGACTACAGAGAGTAAAAGCACCGAACTGTAACATAGTAGGTTGCAGGTTTAGTCTCCCTCAGGTCCACAAGCTACAGCTACGAAAACTCAGAGCCACAGTAAACCTGTAGCTAGCCCAGAGGCATGCAGTGCTGAGGCTCTGGATGCCTCACCTCCCACCACACTTGTGACTTGAGTTTGGAAATGGAAAAAAAGTTTGCTCGGGGGCTGGCGAGGGAAGGAGGATTTATTATTCATTGATGGATCGCCTTCTTTGGGGTGGAGGGACACTGTACTGCTGCTTGGCTGCCACCTAGAGGAGGGTAGGTGGCACAGCAATAGTCACCAGAATAAAGTCTGAGGTGGGTGTTGAAACCATGCACCATTTTTACTGTCTACGTGTGTGCCACTGCACGCCACTGGCTCCAACTCAAGGGGAGGAATGGGTGGAAAAGAACCCCTGTGTGCAGCATGATGCTGTAACCCTGAAGATACCATTCCACCACCATCCATGGCACCCAGTCACACAAATAGTGGGGTAAGTCCTGGAGGTGTGGTGAAGGGGCTGCTGGTCAACAGCAGAAGGGAGCCGATGGGGAAGGGCAGGAGGTTAAGTCCATATAAAAGATTGAAAAATATTTCAATGATAAACTAAATTGTTTCCAACTCTGACATTCTTCAAATTTGTCCAACTGGTATCAGAAGTTATTTAAAGGGAACATAAACATCTAATTTAAAGCAACTATTGCTGGTGTTTTCTGTTCCTTATTGACATGCTGTTAACATTATTTAAAGCCATCATATTTGCATTCTGTATGCTGTCCCCCCAACTCTGTTTAGTGTTTTAACACTTCCTGTCTGTAACCAAGGATAAACACACACACACACACACACACACACAGATGATGTCTGCTAGGTGGCCAATGGGCAGAAAACCAATTTGATTGGTGGGCTTTATCCTTTGAACTACAAGAAGTTTAAGTCCATCAGTCAGCTGGACACTGTTGCCAGCCTTCTCAGAATTAGTTTTGAGAAGCAAGCCTCCTACATTTCTACATTCATTGTTTACAGTGCACACCACAGCCACTATACTACAGTAAAATGTTTGCTTTGCACATGTGCACAAGCAAACATAAAAATCACTTAAAGTTCATGTGCAACGGTTTTTACATATTTTTAATAAAAGCTTAAAAAGTTGCAGTTCAAGTCCTTGTGTCATGATTAGTGTTTCCTGAAAATTTCATGCTGTTTGGTTTTGTGGTTTTCTTTAAATCAGCATTTGCTAACTTGCTCTGTAGTGGCTGAAAACAGTGGAGTTATTTCTGTCCTCTCAGTCAAACTTAAGAGTGTGATGACATCATTTTGGATGTAGCTTGCTGTTTCAGATTCCCAATCAGAGCAGCACTCTGTAGAATTTATGGTTTGCTGAGCTCTCCAGGTTTCTTACAAACCCAGTCTCTGGTTTGTATTTAGCTAGATCAGCTTAAAATATATAATTCTTGTCCTTTAAAAAGCTGATCATTTCAGTTTTAATGCAGAATTGAAGTAGAACTCTTTCTGTGAGAAATCAGCTTGTCTATCACAGCTCTGTTCTTTCTAATCAAACCTCAGCTTTTTTTCTAACTATATAACACAGGGCAGTTTAATATAAAATATAAATTTTGTTCATTCACAGAAAGTTTGTTTTTGACGTAGCCTTCATAAATATAATCATGTAAGAACATTTTTTTCATGTCAGATTAACAAACAAGTGCTTGTCACATTCTGCTACAGTATTTCAAGCACATGTACTATCCAAACTCACAAATTTCAGTTCTTCGGTGGTTTCTGTGTGAAAATACATCATGTATGCGTATAACTAAAAACACTATGTGGCATCCCGATGCACCATGTCTCTACCCCACAGTTGAGGCAGCGGCAGTCTACTGCCACTAGTCCCCTGCCCCCACAAGCCCCTTGCCTTCTGCTACACATTCGAGGCGGCTGCACCCTGCTGCCCACTGTCGTCTCCCACACAGTCAGGGATTGTGCACCTGCTGTCTCCATCCCTTGCCTAAAGAATCAGGACTACTACACCCTGCCCAAACAATTGGGGTTGCTGCACCCTGCTGCCCTCTCTCCCCCACCCTCACAGTTAGGGATGCTGCACCTGTTGCCCCGTTCCTGTCTCCACAGTCAGGGCTGCTGTGCTGTGCTAAGCCCTAGAATGCTAGATTCCCTGCCTCCACAGCTGGGGCTGCTGCACCATGCTGCCTTGCACCATATGTGTGGCTTTTGACGCACCCTGCTACCCACTTCCATTACCCCAAATGGTGAGGGCTGCTGCACCCCATGTACCTCATCTCATAGTCAGGGCTGCTGTACCCTGATGCTCCATGTGTTCTGCCCCACAGTTGAGGCATCTGCACCATGCTGTCTTTTATCCTGTCACCACTGACAGGGCTGCTGCACCCTGCTCCTTTCTACACAGTTGGGGTTGCTGTGGCCTGCTGTGCCCTAGAGCCCCATGCCTCTGTAGTCAGGGCTGCTGCACCATGTTGCCACTTGCCACAAGATTCAGGGCATTTGCTGCACCCTGTTGCATGCTTCCACAGTTGAGGCAGTTGCACCCTGCTGTCTCCCTGCCACCAGAGTCAGATCCTTTGCTATACCCTGCTGAAACAGGAACAGGGGCAACATGTGCAGTGTCCCTGACTGGGGGGGGGGGGAGAAGAGAGAGAGAGAGAGAAAGAGAGTAGCAGGGTGCAGCACAAGAATGACATTTGCTGCACCCTGTCCCCTGCCTGTGGAGGCAAGGAGCTCTGTGGTGCAGCAGGGCACAATGGTGGCAGGGGACAAAGGACAGCATGGTGCAGAAGCCCCGAGTGTGGGACAGGACACGGGTGGGCATCAGGGTACAGCAGCCCTGACAATAGCATAGGGTACACATTATGCAGCAGCCCAGACCATCTAGGGCAATGGAAGTGCGTAGCAGGGTTCAGCAGCCCCAACTGTGGATGCAGGCAGCATGAGACTCTAGTGTGTAGCACAGTACAGCAGCCCTGACTGTGGAGATAAGAACAGGGGGCAGCAGGGTGCTGTGGCCCTGACTGTGGGTGTGGGGACAGAGGGCAGCAGGGTGCAGCAGCCCTTAATGTTTAGGCAGGAGATAGGGGTGGCAACAGGATACAGCAGCCCAAACTGTGGGACAGGGTGCAGCAGTCATGCCTGTTTGGGACAAGGTGATGTGGGAAGCAGGGTGTAGCAAAATATTTGACTCTGGTGACAGGGGGACAGCAGGGTGCAACTGCTTCAACTGTGGAGGCATGCAACAGGGTGCAGCAAATGCCCTGAATCTTGTGGCAAGTGGCAGCATGGTGCAGCAGCCCTAACTGCAGAGGCATGGGGCTCTAGAGCACAGCAGACGATAGCAACCCCAACTGTGTAGAAAGGAGCAGGGTGCAGCAGCCCTGGCTCTGGTGACAGGGGATAGAGAACAGCACAGTGCAGAAGCCTCGACTGTGGTGCAGAACACAGGGGGCATCAGGGTACAGCAGCCCTGACTGTGAGATGGGGTACATGTGGTGCAGCAGCCCTGACCATTTGGGACAATGGAAGTGAATAGCAGGATGTGGCAAAATCCCCACTTCTGGTGGCTAGGGCAACATGGTACAGCAGCCCCAGCTGTGGAGGCAGGGAACCTGGCACTCTAGGGCTTAACACAGCACAGCAGTCCTGACTGTGGAGACAGGAACAAGGGGCAACAGGTTCAGCTTCCTTAACTGTGAGGGTGGGGGGGAGAGAGAGCAGCAGGATGCAGCAACCCCAATTGTATGGGTAGGAGGAGGCAGGGTACAGCAGCCCTGATTCTTTAGGTAGGGAATGGAGGTAGCAGGGTGCACAATCCTTGACTGTCTGGGAGAAGATGGTGGAAAGCAGGGTGCAGCAGCCTCAAACGTGGAGCAGAAGGAGAGGGGCTTGTGGGGCAGGGACAGGTGGCAGTAGACTGCATCTGCCTCAGCTGTGAGGCAGCGACATGGTGCATCAGGATGCCAAATAGTGTTTCTAGTTATACCCAACAATGTATTTTCACGCAGAAACCACCAAAGAACTGAAATTTGTGAGTTCTTACAGGTGCCTGTCACACTCTGCTACAGTATTTATAGCACATGTACCGTTTGTCAATCGGACATGGAAAAAAATGTTCTTACATGAAATATATTTATGGAGGCTACATCAAAGACAAACTGTTTCTGTGAATTAACAAAATTTAGATTTTATATGCATTTAATAGCCCTGTGTTACATAGAAAAAATAATCCTGAGTTTTGATTAGAAAGAACTGAGCTGTGATACAGACAAGCTAATTTCTCACAGAGAAAGATTTCCACTACTTCAATTCAGCATTGAAATTAAAATGATCAGCTTTTTATGAGAAGATAATGTTGTATTTTAAGCTGATCTATCTAAACACAAGCCAGAGACTGTGTTTGTAAGAAACTTGGAGAGCTCAGCAACCATTAACTTTACAAACTACTGCTCTGATTGGGAATCTGAAACAGTAAGCTACTCCAAAATGATGTCACTGCACTCCAAATTTGACTGAGAGAACAGAAATAACTCCACTGTTTTCAGCCACTGTAGAGCAAGTTAACAAATGCTGATTTAAAGAAAACCACAAAACCAAACATCACGAAATTCTCAAGGAACATTAATCATAACATAGGGACTTAAATTTCAGCTTTTCAAGTTATATAAAAATATGTAAAAACCGTTGCACATGATCTTTAACTCTAAATACTGAAACAACTAAAACTCAACTTATTGGCTCTAACCAACATCTGTCTAGAATGGAGACCTTGAAAGTGCACGTTAATGAGGTCCTTCTTGAATCTGTGAACAAAATTAAATTAGGCATATTTCGTTTGCATTTAAGGCATATCAGTCTAAACCTTTTCGTAAAATGTTTACCGTTGTCTTACATTAGGGAGAATGAAACTGCCTTTCACTAAAAACAGTGTGTACAGTCTAAAATGCATTAATTCTACCACACTTCGTTAATACAAACTGTTTATTTACTGTTTATCCTTTTCCCCAGCATCTTCATCCCCCTTCAGCCTGCCTCTCCCAGCCATGTCGAACCTTCCCTGTGACTTATCTCTTATCTTCCATGGATTACCCCATCATAGGCAGGGCTGTCAGAGGTGTAGTGTGCCCCACTCCAGACACGGAATTCAGTGGAAAGCCCAGCTGGTGTGGTGGACCCGCCGAGAGCACGGGCGTCACCATGCAAGGTGCTGTTTTATTCCTCCTGTTCCTTTTCCTTTGTACAGCAGCCTAAATACTCTCAAAGTAGGGCGATGACTGGCAAGCACAGAGCAGGTTGCAGATCTCTCCTACCCTACGCTGTGCCCATGCCCTTCGTTTGAACCATCTGGGGAACCTAGGAGGTGCTAGCGAGGCATACTAAGGACAGCCACCCACACCACTGGAGACGAGCATCCTCGGAGACGCTCAATCCTCCTCCTGCCAGATCTCTAACTAATGATGACAGTGCATCACTGCAGCTCCTGTACTGCGTAACTCACCCCACTGATATTAGAACAGTTCCCAGTCACTGACTACTTTTAAAAGAATGGTCAGTGAGACTAAACACCTTTGAACACAGTACATCTATGTTTAAAGCTGGAAGCATAAAATGCTTGTATAAATGTATTTTTTTGTGCAGTATGTTCTGTACTTTGTAAACATGTACCATGTCATGTGTTACTGTTTGCCATTTGGGCAGTACCCTATTGTAAGCAAGCATTCAAGCTCAACAGGATATGCTGTAAAAATATCTTTAGATAAATAACTAAATTCTCCTAATGGAATAATCAGAAACTTAAATATAGTGAAACAGAGTACAGTAGGGAAGCGGGAGGCTAGGACTTCCAGCCACTAAACTTGATGCACTAACTACAAAAGTAGACTAGCCAGTTTAATTTCTTAGGCATCTAAAAAAAAAAAAAAAAAAAAGCAAAATAGAAACAAGACTAAACTGTTCAGTCAGTACACAAACTCTCACATAGTTAAGGGTGAACAAGAAAACTGTAAACTGCACTGTTCAGAGTCAGCATACAATACTGGCCAGTGCTTTTTCCCCATAAAACCCGTTATAATTTGCCATTATAACCAGCTGGATATATGGCAAACACACACGGGTTTCCCTGCCTCTGCGCGATGTGCCAGCTTCTCTTTCCACTTCTCTCACTAGACAGACAGGCATACAACCACCACTTGCGGTAAGTAAAACCCCTCAAAAACAAATAAAAAGAAAACAAGAACTAATACAAAAACTCTGCAAACCTAAAACGGTAAAGTAATTTATAATCTTGGCAGACCATGGACCGTGTTGAATCCCGAGCCTCAGCACTGATCTCTAAGTTTTTCTTTTCTTTTACATAATTGATGTGGTGAAAAAGCAGACACCAGCAATTATATAAAATGAAATATGGGGTTGTATGTAAAACTATTTTACACACACCCTCAGTGTGGGATGCTTTTAGAAATCCCTCAGGCTTCACCCTTGGTGTTTATGTAGCATCCCACACCTCGGTGTATGTAAAATCTCTCTACACACACCACCTCATCCTTTATTCTCTGTTGTCAAACTCTGGGAACTGCACAGTAACTGGTGAGTGGTGACCCCTATATATCAACCCAAAACCAGTACTCTTGAAATGCCATAATACATGGCTAAGACCTCACAACCAAGTTTTGCAGCATTTCATAGCGGCCAGCTCACCCTGACCACTCTGTATTTTGCCCCCTAACTCCCCAACTCTCAACCCCCCTAAATGACTATATATTTATTTTTTTCTTTACGTGTCTGGTTGATCTTACCATTCCTACCATGATTCAGAGTTTAAAATAAACTCAGTGTTCAGCCACACTCCATATCTGCAAGTTGGGTTTTCACTCATGCCATTGAAGACTATGCTGCGAGTCTCTGCTTATTATAAAATCAGAAGCATCACAAAAAATTGCAGAAACACCCAAATAAATAATAAATGAAGTGGTTTTGGAGGTGGATGGTTTTTGGATGCACATAGGGGGCACAATGCTATTATAGATTTTTTTAAGCAGTGGAGACAGTCTGTAAATGTGGTGGGGACACAGCTCCCCCAGTAAATATAAAAATAAAATATATGCAGTAGTTAGTATTTTTATTACTCGTGTGTGATGCCTGCATAAACCTCTGGGCATCACACGCCTGGGGTATGTAAAACACTCATAATACACCATCTATACATTATTCTATATGTATCACCTCCCCCCTGCACCCAAGCTGGGGCTTGCCTTTTGGCTCCATGGAGCCCAGCAGACCCTCCACCATCATTATTGTGCCCTCTGGCCCTAGGGATTTGGACTGCCAAATGGGGACTATAGTGGGAGAGGAAGAGGAGTGTTCGTTTCTTTGGTGCCTACTGTGCCATAATGAGCTGAGACTCCTATCACACATCAAAGGCACTCTGCTGCCGACACGGATCCATACCATGGCATGGAATCTGGATTCTCCCAATCGCTGCCCTGAACTGAGTGAACTACAGAGTACAACCATGCTCATCACACCTGTGTGTAAATCGCAGGGTACAGACCCTTCAAAATTGAAGACTTTGGAACCAGTACCCCTTGGACTCCAACTGTGACAGCCATCCTAGCCACCTCTGTCCCTCTCACTACAACAATGTGGTAAGAGACCAGCATAACTGTTAGAAAGCCTGAACCAGAGCCAAGACAGAGTTTCTGGACCTTAGAGGACTTTGTTATGAGCACGGGAGTGAAGCTACCAAGACGACACTGAGTAACAATTAGACCCTCCTTGGAGATTAACAGAAAGTTTTGACCAATCGGAAGGCTGAGTTTTAACTAAGGAATCTTCAGGCACATAGTCTGCCTACATTGCAAGTCTGCAGGTGTCTGCTGAGGAGTGTGGAGAGCTGCAAACCTTTCATCAGACAGAGAGAGGAAAGAGAGCTGCGTAGAGACTTTGGTTGGAGAAGTGTGTTTATATAGCCACCAAGGAGGAGACTGCTGCTTGTAACTTTGAAGGACAGAGACATCAAAGTCTATAACTGAAAGCATCTGGCTGTAAGAGTCGGCTGCCCTCAGCTCAGCCTTAACATGCAGCTAAAGACATTTCTCAGAGATGGACCAAAGGGGTGTTAGTAGAGATGGAAGCAAGCAGCACCTAAAGCCACCATGCAGGTTACGGCAGCAAGGTGAACCGAAGAGATCTGTATCCACAAGACACCC
This sequence comes from Neoceratodus forsteri, assembly GCA_016271365.2. NCBI lineage: Eukaryota > Metazoa > Chordata > Ceratodontiformes > Ceratodontidae > Neoceratodus > Neoceratodus forsteri. Next base: position 345,588,106 of record CM028138.1, on the reverse strand, counting down.
TGAACAAGGGGCAAATAGAGATAGCCCAGCTGAACCTGCGTGAGGTGCCAGATATAGACTCTGATGGCAGATAAGGACTGCTTGGCCCACCCAGTCTGCCCATTTCCCCACCTAATGGATAAGCTGCAGATCCTAGTTAACCACGTTTGTCCCATGCATTCTTGAATTCCCCCACTGTTTTTAACTCCACAGCCTCCACAGGAAGTTCCTTAGTTCCATGCATCCACAACCCTCTCCATGAAAAAAATACTTCCTCAAATTACCTCTAAGCCGTCCCCCTTCTATTTTCAAATTGTGCCTCCTTGTTCTTGTACACCTCTTTTTCTGAAAGATGCTACCCTTTTGGACTTTGATTCCCTTGAGGTACTTGAAAGTTTCTATCATGCTCCCCCCCACTTCCTCGAGGATATACATATTAAGCTCCTTAAGTCTCTCTTCATATGTCTTCTGGTGCAGAACCTGCACCATTTTAGTTGCCCTCATCTGGACTGCCTTCATCCTGTCTAGTCCTTGTGGAGATTGGGTCTCCAGAACTGCGTGCAGTACTCCAGATGGGGTCTCACCAACTGTATGTACAGAGGGATAACAACAACTTGTTTTTTTACTGGTGATGCCTCTTCCTATACATCCCAGTATCCCCCCAGCCCTCCTTACTGCCCTTTCACATTGCTTGCCCACCTTTAGGTCATCTGATATGACTACCCTCAGCTCCCTGTCCATTTTGTTGTTGTTAGTATCTCACCCCCATTTGTGTACTCTTTCCCTGGGTTTTTGTTTCCCAGGTGCATTACTTTGCACTTCTTAGCATTGAATCTAAGCTACCATACATCTGGCCATTCTTCCAACCTTGCCAAGTCCCTTCTCATTCTTTCCACCCCACCTTGTGTTATCAACCCTGTTGCAGATCTTTGTGTCTGCAAAGATGTACTTTTCCTTCCAGTCCCTCTGCAATGTCACTTATAAAAGACATTGAAGAGGACCAGTCCTAGAACTGAACCCTGTGGTACCCCACTAGTAACCCCACTTTTCAGAGTGGGCTCAGTCATTATTACCCCTGTGTCCTGTTCTCCAGCCAATATTTTACCCAGGCTATCATCGTGGGACCCACTCCCAGCTGGCTAACTTGTATATTAATCTTTTGTGTAGGACTGTGTCAAATGCCTTGCTAAAGTCTAGGTAGGCCATGTCCACAGCCCCTCCCTGATCTACTACTTTGGTCATCGTGGCTCAGTTGGCAGCACATCTGCCTCTGGACCAGAAGGTCGTGGGTTCTCGTCCCACACCGGGATGGACTTGCACCTAAAAAAAAATCGCTGACATCCGAATGCAGTATTGGGGGGTGCTGTCCTTCGGATGAGACGTTAAACCGCTGTCCCTTCTGCCCATCCTGGTGTTGTCCTGGTGGGTGTCCAGGTGGAAGTAAAAGAACCCAGGGTACTCTTCGAAAAGAGCAGGGAACATTCTCTGTGTCCTGGCCAACATTCCCCTTCCCATAAAACCAGTTCATGCAATTATCTAGGCTGTGTGTGGGTGGTGATGTGCGATATGGCTGCTACCACACATTCAGTCACTTCTCTACCAGTCTAGCATTGCTTGTAAAGCACTTTGGGATACTGTGTATGACAAGCGCATATAAATTATTCATTCATCCATTCTTCTTTTCTTCTTCTCTCCTTCTCATCCAGTCAAAGAAATCTATTAGATTCGTCTGACATGACCTCCCCGCTGTGAATTCATGCTGCCTTGGGTCCTGTGCCCCTCTGGCCTCTAGGTACTCAATTCTTTCCTTCAGAAGTGATTCCATCATTTTCCCCATCACTGCAGTCAAACTAACAGGTCTGGAGTTTCCTGCCTCTGCCCAGCTCCCACTTTTGTGAAGTGGAACAACATCTGCCCTCCTCCAGTCCTTCAGTACCACCCCATCCTCCCATGATTTGTTAAAGAGGGTAGTCAGTGGTGTCACTAGTTCTACCCTTAGTTCTTTTAGGATTCTGGGATGTATCCCATCAGGCCCCATTGCTTTGTCCACCTTCAGTTTTAAGAGTTTTTTCAGAACTCTTTCTTCTGTGAATGGGCTGGTATCAACCCCCTATCCAGAGGGTTTCTTTGGTTTAGGTACCTCCCCTTCATTTGTGAATACTGAGCAAAAATATTTGTTTAGTATCTCTGCCTTTTCAGTGTCACCCTCTGCCCACCCCCTCCCATTTATTAAGCCTCACTATCCCTCCCTGGGTCTTCCTTTGCTCCCGATATACCTATAAAAGGTTTTATCCCCCTTCTTAACTGAGTTGGCTATGTTTTCCTCGGTTTGGGCCTTTGCTGTTCCGACTGCCTTCCCTGCTTTCTTCTGCTTTAACTGATATAGTTCTCTGTCCTGCTTCTTCTGTGATCCCTTGTACTTCCTGAATGTTATCTTTTTCTCCCTAACCTTCTCTGCCACCTCCTTTGAGAACCACAGTGGTTTTTTACATCATTTTTTTTGTTTCGTTTGTTTATGTCACTCAAAGGCTTGTTGGCCTTAGTGATGGCAGTTTTGATTATTCCCCATTGTTCTTCCACCCCTCCTTCCTGCCCATTTGCTAATGCATTCCTTAGGCACTCACCCATTTTGGCAAAGTCAGCCCTCCTAAAGTCCAGGACCTTTGCCTTTGTATGGCTTGACTCTACTGCTGTGTTTATCATGAACCGTACTGTTCGATGGTCGCTAGTTCCCAGATGGCTACCCACTTCTACATCTGTGAACCTCTCTCCATCTCCATTTGAGAGTACCAGATCTAAGATTGCTCCCTCCTGAGTGGGTTCCAATACTGGTTGTCTAAAGCATGCCCCCTGCAGGGCATCTAGAATGACCCCACTGTTGGATGTGGCTGCAGCAAATGCACTCCAGTTAACATCTGGCATATTCAGTTAGCCGAGAGAATGGTTAGAAATGTGATAAACTGTGGAATGCATACATCCAGCTATTACTCAGGGAAACTGTGTGTAATTAAACAGGGCCCATGTGTCCTGCAACACAAATCCTGTGCTTAGTTATAAAAACAGACAATGATGGCAGAAAAAACATGAAGGGCAAGCAGGAAGGGAAGCATGGTGGTGGCGGGAGATTTCAACCTACCAGGGCTGGATTGGAGCACACCTGCCACCATGAGTGCAAGAGAGGGGGCCCTGTTGGAAGTTTCTTCAGGACAGCTTCTTGACACAACTAGTACAGGGGCAGACATGGCTGGAAAGGACTTTGGACCACGCACTGGATAAAGGGAAGCTGTAAGGAGCCTAGAAGTGGGGAACTGCTTGCTTGGAGTGACCACTACTCGGTGTGGTTCATACTAAACATGGGAGGAGACACTGGGGCATGGGTACAAGGGTGGTTGAGTTTGGGGTGGACATTAGGATGGAGGAAATTCTCTGCAAGCACCTGGCAGACATCTAACAAGACATGGATGCAGATCAGAAATGGAGCATAATAAGGGAGGCTGGTGGAGGCAACAGAGACCTGTACTAGGAAAAAAACAAGGGCAGGGCAAAGAAACTGAGTCGACTGTCACTGGAGGTCGAGGAAGGGCGAGAGCCAAGGAGGCGGTATTTTGGGAGTATAGGAAATGGGGAGGAAGAAGATAAAGATGTAAACAGGGAGGTCACCAAACTGGTCAGGAGGGCAAAGCATCTAGAGAGCTGAAACTGACCCATGGGATCAAAAGATGAGAAAATACTTCTTCTGTTACATAGGACAGAAAAGGAGAAGCAAAGACCAGCTTGTGAGGATCGGATGGAAGGTAGGTGGAGAAGGGGCAGAACAGGCAGAGGCACTGAATGAGTACTTCTGCTCTGTGTTCACTCAGGAGAAGGGGCAAATACTTCAGGCAAGTGGAGGGTGGGTGAGGGGAGAGGATGACAGATGTAGGGATTACAGAGGGCAGGGTGCTGGAGGGTTGAGGGCATTAAGAATGGACAAAGCTCCTGGGCCAGATGGCATTCACCCTAGAGTACTGAGGGAGTTGCAGAGGTCCTTGGGGCCACTGGCAGATCTATTTAATACCTCTGGACACAGGATGTGTACCACAGGACTGGAGAATGGTCACGTGGTGCCCATCCATAAAAGTGGGCAAAGGATGAACCAGGGAACTACAGGCCAGTGAGCCTCACCTTTATCGTGGGCAAACTCATGGAGACCATACTAAAGGAGAGACTCGTGAGCTTCTTGGAGGCAAACTGTATCCAGGATGACCAGCAACATGGGTTTGTTGTGGGCAGATCATGCCAGACAAACCTGGTAGAGTTCTATGACTGGGTGATGCAGAAACTGGACAAGGGCCATGCTGTGGATGTTCTGTACTTGGACTTCAGTAAGGCCTTTGATTCAGTGCCGCATGGGAGACTGGAGGGGGAAGCTGGAGTATGTGGGGGCAGGACCAAAAATGGTGATCTGGATCAGGAACTGGCTGGGGGGGGGGGGAGACAGCAAAGGGTGGTGGTGCGGAACTCATCACCGAGAGCGGTGACAAGCATGGTACCACAGGGATCTGTGCTGTGACCAGTACGGTTTGGGATTTTCATTGCGGATATTTTGAATGGGATCCAGAGCAAAATCAGTCTGCTCAGAGATGATATCAAGATGGGAGCTGTGGTAGATGACACGGGGGCGGGGTTGCAGGAGGACCTGAATAAGCTGCAGGAGTGGAACTGGCAGCTGGGGTTCAATGCCAAGAAGTGCAAGATTTTGCACTTCAGAGCCTGGAACCAGGGGAGAGATTATTACTTGAATGGGGTTCAGTTGGGTCGCTCCACAGAAGAAAAGGACCCAGGGTGATCAAAACAGGGAGCATGAACAACTCTGTTCAATGCAGAAGAACAGTGGCAAAAGCCAACAAAATGCTGGGTTGTATAGCTAGAGGGATCTCTTCCAGAAGTAGGGAGGTTATCCTGCCCCTGTATAGGTCACTGGTCAGGCCCCACCTGGAGTACTGCATGCAATACTGGCACCCATTCCTGAAGAAGTACATCAGATTGTTGGAGGGGGTACAGCGAAGAGCTACAAAGATGATCCAGGGATTGGAGGGCAAGCCATACGAGGAAAGGCTGAGGGAGTTGAATATGTACTCTCTGGAAGAGAGGAAGGACGGGGGGAGATATGACTGAGACCTTTAAGTACCTGAAGGAATAAACAAGAGTAATACAGAGAGGAGTTTCCAGAGGAGAAAGGGAGGGACAAGATGACACCAACGAGACTAGAGTTAGGTTCAGGAGAGCGAGGACACATTTTCACAGAAAGAGTGGTGGACAAGTGGAACTCCCTGTCGGGTGAGGTAGTGGCCTGCAAGATGGTACACAGCTTCAAGAGGGGATGGGGTAGGGGTAATAGGATGGTGGGAAGCAGCATTATAAGGTGCTAGCTGCACAATCTAGCAGACCTTGATAGACCGTGAGGCCCATTTCTGCTGGCATTTTCATATGTTCATACATTGATCCATCCAGTTTGAATGCAACACCCTATCATACCCCAAGACTTCTTATCTATTCAGGGTTTTAGCCCACACTATCCCCTCCAAGCTTTCGGTTTTACTGCTACTGCCATGAGTAGCCACTAAGCCCTTCACTCTTTCCCAGCCAGGTTTGAAACTACTGACAGTTTTGGCACCCACCACATCAGCTGGTAGACTGTTACAAGGCTCAGCCATCCTCTTTGTGAAATAAAAGCTTCATGATGTCCCACCTGAACCCCCTACCCCACCAGTTTCCATTCACATCTGTGTTCTTAGTCCACTGTTCCTGCTAAATAGTTACTTGCAGCTCACCCTGCTCATTCCTTTCAGGAATCTGAAGGTCTCCAATATCTATATCATATCTTTCCTCTCCTGTCTAGCCTCCAGTGAGTACATGTTCAATGTCTTAAGCCAAAACTCATTTTGGTTACCCTACATTACAACATTTCCAGCCTGATCTCCTCTTATTCCTCAAGTAAGGACTCCAGAACTGGGCACAGTACTCCAGATATGGCCTCAGCTGTGATCTACAGAGAGACAGCAATACCTCCTTTCTATCGCTGTCAATACCCCTCCTGATACATCCCATCTGCCTTACTGAAGACCTTGTTACATTGGCTAGATTTTTCAAGGGAGTCACTTACGAGGACTCTTAGGTCTCTCCTCAGAAGTATTGCTCAGTTTAACCCATCCCCCTCCAGTACTCTGCCCTGGGGTTCTTGTTCCCCATGTCTATATAGCAGGCCCCAAGTAAAATTCAGTTTGTGGGACTAGGCCATCCTGCCAGGATTACAATTTCGGGGTTTGCTACCAAGTTATTGTTTGCAAAATTGAAGTGCACCAGCACTGACCAGCCACATGCAACTGCAACATGTCTTCACTGATTCAGCATCTGAGTACCCAGACTTCACTGGGGAGCTCCCTAGGACTAGAGGTATTTACTGGTGCCAGTGGGGATTGGTTAGTGACTCTGTAACACAGTTGGCCAGTGGCACTATTCCCCCACCAATTGTTTAACCAGGAGAGAGACACTAATCTGAAAGCTTGTTTACAGGTGCTACCTGGGAGTACAGGGAAGTTAAGTGACTTGCTCAGGGTCGCATAGTATGCAAGTCGGGGCTGCGGGGTTCAAACCCAGGTCTCCAGATTTGCAGCTCAGAGCCTTAAACCACTGTGCTACCTGCCTCCCTTGATTGGCAGCTGGCAGCACCTAGAAAGGCATCAGAAGAAGCAGCTTTCTAAACCAATATAAATGCCCATTTTATTTCCTTTAACCCTTTCCTTCCCCTAGGACCTGGTTTCTGATTAAAAAAATAACCAAAAAAAAACCTTGTTATCCTTCTATGTGCATATTTTCATAGTGTTAAAAATTTAGGTTTTGGGTAAGGTGTCATTGCATTGTGTGGGAGCTGGGAGGGCTGTGCCAGTGGGGACCACAGTGGGTTGGTATTGTTTCCCAGGAGCAGTATAAGCAAACTGTCTAGGCCACTTAATCTTTTCTTGGATTGAGGCACCACTCAACTTAACATTTGAACTTTACTAGGTTTGCTAGGTTAGTGAAGACAAAAGTAGGCAATTTTGCCCATTGGGATAGTCTCCCACACCAAGTGGGCAATGTATACCAAGGTACCTTTGGAATAAGAGTTCATCACTTTAACTCAACATTTTTGGGGTAACAAATCCCTGCAGAAGTTATCAATCCAGGAACCTCAACCTTACTGGAGTCCATAAGGCAGGGAAGTGTACTGATATCTATGGTGATCCAGTACACCAATTTTCAGGTGTGCATATGCAAATGATTCCTCAAAACACACATTTATTCTCCATCCCACCTCAGTTTTTTTTGTAAGCTTCAAAAGGGATATTCAACATTCCAAGACAACAGAAGCACCCTGGATAGAGCTAGTAGGACCCCCAAAAAAAAAAAAATTAGTAGGCAAAAATGTTAGTGAATTGCAAAAGAAGATCCATATATCCATATTACTTTTTATTTCTGAAGTTTTTCTTTTTCTATGTACACTTTAGATGGTTTTCTATTCAATAGTATTGGATGTGGTGTGAAACAGTGCTGTACCTGGAAGCAGACTTGTCTAGTTCAGTCCCCCCAACTAATCAGAGCATGTGACCTCAAATGCTGGACATCACAAGCCCTGCAACCTGATTCACACGGTCACAAATTACCAATCAAGCAGCAGGAGACTGGCTCTTCTTGGTTACTTGTGATGTCACAGTCAGTGAGGTCACAATGCTTATGAGGTACAGGGAGGAACAGAACGGACTGTCAGTCTTCAGGCAGAGTGCTGCTGATACATCACACCTAGTACTATATGCTGGAAAATCTTCACTTAGCAAAACAGAAAATGAATAAAAAACTACTTCAGATACAAGAAGTGATAGCTGACCAATTCTGAAAGTTACTATTAATGTCAGGCAGCACACCGTCCCTTTAACAAAGCTAATCAGTCTCTGGCATTCAATTCAAACATAGGGCAGAGATTCCAGCTGTTCACCGAGACTCCCAAGGCCTGTCCCAGCAGGGATATCAATTACAGAGAAATAACAGATAAAACTCTCTGCTCTCTTTCCATGAAGGCCCAGGAAAGGGCTTGCAGCAAGAATTCTTACCCTTCTTAACATTCTGCCTACTATTTCTCCCTCCCCTCCCCCCCCGCGGATAAAGTAGACTCCATGAAAATGGAGAATATGCTTGGGAAATGAAGCATGAAATATGGACACTTAATGGCATGCTATAAGGCATACCATTTTCTTGCACCTAAAGTTATTCAAATGCATTTCATCCAACTCCTAATGATGGTCATGAACAATACATTACACATCTGCATTTTGGCAGTGCATTATGAACCCAATATTCATGAATATCTTCTGTAAAGGACAACAACTGCTACTGAGAAAATGCTTGTTTAAAAGGCTGAATTTCATTTTGAAATTACAAGACCCCTATCCCAACTGAGATAATACATCTAATTTTCACTGGGGTCCTGGTTCTACCCAATGTTTCCACGGAAGTTAAGTGTCTTGCTCAAGATCTCACAATGGGCCAGTGACTGTAGTGGAAACTGAGCCCGGATCCCTTGGCTTATTGCTGAGTGCTCTGTTCACTGTGCTTCACTTCCATCCCAAAGCATAACTGATGTCAACTTGAAGAATCCAGTACAGTAATCAAGCCTTGATATAACGGAGGCATAGCCACTGCAAAAGCACATGTAACCCCCTTGTTCCCAGGGGTTACTAGAATCCCATCAGAATCAGTGGCAGGCAGGGAGAGGCAGCTAGTGAAATGCCAGTTAAATGGATTTCACATTGTCACTCTCTGGTTTCAGTCCCAGCTGAGCAGCATAAGCCACACTCGATCTAGCTGCAGGGAGTTCGCTTTAGAATGTTGAGATCAGTCTGAAGTTGGGAGTCAGTGGAGGAGGTTGCAGGTAATGCATCTCCTCTCTTTAGCTCTGTCAGAGAGCTACCTTTACTGTTTTTGTTTCTTACCATAGTGTGAGCCAGTACAGCCTAGTGGTGAAGTGGTGGAAACCAAGCCAAGTGGTTTTCACATTGACCCATCCCAGTAGGGATGGAGTGGATTCTAGGATTCAGGGGCAATCCCCCTGGTCCAGTCTGGACTGTGTTGAAGCTGCCTGAGATTCAACTGCTCTGTGAGTACCTGTGACTTTGGTTTGGAAAAGTCCTGGGGCACTTGCATTCCTTGTGGTGAATTTTCTCTGTCAAAGGGATCCTGTCACCTAGACTGTTTTCTGTTTAAAAGTGTCTGCTAAAGCTGGGGACTAATGAAGAGACAGTGCCAATTACAGAACTTTTAACTCAGACACCTCAGAGGTGTGTAATGCAGTATGTTAAGTGTGAAAGACATTTCAAGGTAGCATCTACAAGTTTTCTGTGAGGGTGTTATTAACCAGATGAATGGCAGAGTACAAACTTGGAAGCAAAAGTGGGAGACTCCCCATCTAGAGTAACCAGTTTACCTCTTTGGTTCAGTTTGGGCACCTGTGTTTTCTTTTGGTAGCACCCATGCAGAGTGCTGATTGAGTGCTACACTTTTGAGCAACTCAATAATAGTGCTCTACAACACAGCGAGTGGTGCAATGTCGCTATACCCTATATAGCGAGTATAGCAAGGAGCTGTACTCACTATTGCAGGATGTAGCATCCTTTGTGGTCAATTCCCCACCAAGCTGCTTGCATAGTGTAGTGGTGTACACCACTGCTTGCAATGCAAGCAGACCTGTGTTCAGGTCTGGTTATAGGCAGAAAAAGTCTTTTTTTTTTGTTTTTTTAAATCCAATAACTTGCCCCGTGGTCCGCGCCCCCCTTGGAGTTGGTTATTTAAGTCTGGGAGATGCGGGGGCACAACCCCCCACATTAAAAAAAGGTTCTTGTGTGCAAATGTTAAGTATTGTAGTGACTGTCTCCATTTGTGACTGTCAGTACAATATCTGCCGTCCTTCTGACCATGAGCTCAAGTGTGTTCACTGTATGAGATAAGCAGTCTTTCAGATTCGCCCTTTATCACATAGAACATTTTCTTTCAGTGCATTTGGCCAGTGCCTGAAGAAAATAATTTACCCAGACGTGGGTTGGATTTTGGTGGTCATGTGTGCCACCAGTAATTCCTCATGAAATACGGGAAAGTGTCCTAGTACTAGTCGCGTGTGCCTAGTCAAGAGGAAATGTACCAGTTCTGGCCGGATGTGCCAACCTCCTAATTCAGAAACTGAGAGTTTGCTGTGTAATTCAGAACCTGAGAGTTCACTGTGTGTGTTAGTATGCCTATGCTAAATGGGAATTCAGGAAGTCTGTACCTCAGTACTCTGCATTAGCAGTAGGAGTAGCCCTGTGGGGGTCCATCTTCACCTTATTATTCTGTGTATATGAATAAAAGCCACACTCTAGAATCCCAGCCTGGTTTGGACAGTACTGTTATTGCTTCCACTGTGTCTGGATTTACTTGGGTGCCCTGATCAGAAGTACAAACCTAGCATAATTGTGAGCAAACGTTTTCTCCCAGGGACCTAGGTTGATGGCCATGGTAAATGATCCCACCAGGTGTGCGCCAAGTAGTTGCCACACTTGGTTTGCTTGCCTGTGTATGCCAGGCTCAGAAGCAGATGTACTAGTAAACTGAATTGTGGTGACAACCCCCACCCCTCTCTTTGGCACCATGTGGTGAGAGCAGCAGCTCTGCTAGCTAAACAAGGGGGGGCCGGTTGGGGTGGGTTACAAAATGGAGGCACTGCTGGGATGTGTTTGAATTTGGGAGAAAACAAGAGATGTTTGTTCAGGTTGTGGCTAACATTTTGTCTGTCTTGCTGCTGATAACCCAAAATCGGAAGCTTTGCGTATAAGGGACTTGCCCAAGTACTGATCATCCATATGTGCTGCTGTGTGCCTGCTGTTCATGCTGCTGTGATTGTGCCAACATTTACCAAGGAGCTGTAAAGACAGATTGTGTGTGCCTTGTCCTGCATCAAAAGAAATGTTTGCCAGCTTTAATTTTCAAGTTGTGACAGGAAAATGTATTGTGAACTGTGGGAAGACGAGACAATTGTGTCCTGAAAGATTCAAATGCTTGCTATGTGGACTGGGGAAGTCACTAGAGAAATAGCCAAGAAAAATGGTTTAAAATGGTGCTCCCGCTGTGAAGTTACAGTTGAAAGAAAAAAAAAAAAAAAAGTTGTTTTGCAGTTTAAATTTTGCCTGCTCGATGATCGCCATGAAGGAGAAGAGCATGAAAAGAGAGGGGCTCATTTGCATGGCGTTGAGTGATTGCAGTCTCACCAATCAGTCCCACCCCCTAGCCAGCTTCAGACTGCTGCCCAGTGTTCGAGCTGGTAGTCAGGAGGATCGTCGCAGTGACTGTGAATGTTCTAAAAGTTAAAACAGACTTTTCTGTGCTAAAATCGGGCTCAACCTGTATTCCAATCAACTGGGGAGAAAGTGTGGTGTTCGTAGGGACAATCTGCAGGATCGCCAGCCAACTTTAACCCAGAGGCCTTCCAGAATTGGCTCTAGGCAGAGATTTCCATCAGAGCAAGCCAGCTACTGATTCAGAGAGTACCATTCAGCAAAACTGAACTCAAACTGTGTTGTGATTTTCAAAAGCCAGCTGTGTGTTTTTGCAAAGGACTGTGTAAAATAATTAAACCCAAGCAAGAATTCTGAACATTAGACTGTAAGTATGTATTATGGATTCAGCAACAGTGTCATTTTCTGAGCAACTAGAGAGACCAAGTTGTAAGAGAGGCTACAACAAACAGGCAATCCTGTTCAAGAAATACTGTGGCTTTATTGACTTTAAGCAAGTAAAACTGGTTGAAAGCTAATGGTAAAGTCCTAGAAAATCATATAGATGTGCTGAGAAAGAAAAGCAGTGCAGTCAGTACAGTTTGAGTAAAATTTATCAGTATGCAGTAAATCGGATACGCAGTATCTTGAGTCAGATACAGATTGTTGATGCACCAGGAGTGCTGCCACTGCCATTACAGGGTGGGACTGTACTGTAAACACAGCAGTAGGGAGTCATTTTGTGAGACTATTCCAAGTAGAGTGAACTCAGTAATTTGTGTGTTTTTCTACAGTCATGGCTTCGGGATCATTCCGCTACCCGGATCATGCCCGGGCTATGATAGCTGAAGAGGTTACCAAGCTTAAAGAAATAGAGCAATGTTTCTACGGTGGAAGTTTACCTCCTCATGTTGCGATTCCCAGATACCCTATGAGAGTATGCATAATGTGCCTCAAGGCTGGAAGGGATGTATTCATGATTCCTCACTGTTCAGGGTGTTTAGACAAGCAAAGTCTGTCCAAGACACCCAAGATTCGTTTGGCTTCCACCTGGACAAAGCTACAAGATCCTGCAAGTAGCAGCACACAGCACCATGTAGAACCTGTTGGGGGAGGCCCAGCAGAGTGGCACAAAGGAAGAGGGTGTGGATGTACTGCCAGAGCAGATTCTTCGTGATGTTTCCATGCCTGTCACAGATGGCCAGTGCGGAAAGAGAGTCAGTGGATCCATGGAGAGAGGGTCCCAGTCCTAGCCTCATGGGAGAGGACGACGCTCGAGAAACCATAGATTGGAAGGCATCTACCTCCGCGCCCAGTGAAGAGTGGACTGTCTCAGGAGTGAGGATGACTACTCACTCCTGGGCCCAGATCCTAAGTGAGGAAGAGGAGGAGGAAGCTATGTACTTTTACATTGAAGGTCCTAGTCCGCAGCCTCAGGCTCTTGTCTTGGAGGAACCAGGAGAAGAAGTTGGTGACTCTACAGCCCTGCCCTCAGAAGGGGTCAGGGACAAGTTCTACGTAACTGAGTATGCAACACTGGCATAACCAGGACTGTCTGCCCCCAAGTCAGGCCGGGGGTTGCAGACTGACCAAGAGTAGTAAGGAGGAAAGACTGGTTCATAGGAAGGCAAACGAGATCTATGGAATGTCCTTTCCTACCTTTCCTCGGAGAGTCTTGGAGGAGATTGAGAAAAACAGGAGAGCCTGGCTAGTGGAAAATGTAACCAAAAACCTGCATCCAGGTGCAACTCGATATGTCAGAGACAAAGTTGTCACAGACAAAGTTGTCAGAGACAAACTCAAGTTTTGGAAGTTGGGCAGGACACTGTTCATAGACACTGTATGCTTTGTGGATGATAAAGGAAACAAGACTTTCGATAATGTGAATTATGAGCGCCCAGACGGGGTCACAGTTCTTGCATCTGACCCATTGTGGTACTACCCTCAATGTTGCCATCATCTTTGTGAATGTGCCCTATGCCTACCAAGTGGGAAGTAGAGCAGTGGTAGCCAGTATCTGCCATATCCAGCAGTTGTGTATTCTGTTGTTCCGCCAGTCTGGTATTCCAGGATTCAAAGGTGCATCTAGATTTGTCAGCCTTGCAGTGTGCCTTCAGTTCCGTCACCTGGCCTTCCAGATGACATCAACCCAGCTGTTTTCCTGATTCATCATCTGGGATTTCGGATGACATCAGCTCAGCTGTTCCTTTCCTGTTCCAAGGTTCCATCTCCTAGAGGACGTCAGCCAGAGATAACATCATCCCAGCAGTTTCCAGTTCATCATCCTGTTTTCCGGAAGATTTCTGTCCAGCTGTATCCGAAAAACATTGCCCGAGAGAGTCTTTGGCTGCAGATCCAGGTGCTGTTCCATTTTTTCATTCTTCAAGGGACTGGTAGTCCAGACGTTTCCTACTTTACTGACACTGCAATACACATCCTATACCTGGCAGACTAAAGACTGTTGAACTGTCCACAAAGACTCTCCCCTTTTGGGATTACAGTACTTTAAGAACTGTGCTTCACTGGGCTCTGGCCCAGGAGAGACTTTCATGGACCTTGCCTTCGAGCACTGTTTGTCACTAGCTGGGACATTTAGGGCCTTCCATGCCCAAAAGGTGTATTGTACATAATGTTGATATTTTCTACTTTTTTTCTAAAAAAAAATATATATATTTTTGGGGGATTCTCCAGTGCTTTGTTGGCATGGGTTACTGTTGTTGTACTGTGTGTTTTGCAGATTTGAGGTGTTTTTCTTTACTCTTTCAGGTGGATACTGGTGAAGAAAGAAAAGAAAACAAGAAGAGGATTGGAGGGACTCAGAGTTCCTCTGTGCTTTAAAGTGTTTTTCAAAGTAATGTGTAGTTAACATGTGTTAACCTTTTTCCTTCCACAGGTGTAGTTGTAGTGTGGAAGTGTAATACTTGTGCATAGTGTTCGCTCTTGTGGTTGGTTTGCATGTGTCCAGGGATGGGGAGGTTCCCTGTTTTGGGTAGACAGGTTTTCCCTAGAGGGCTAGGGGAAAGACAAGCTGTGGTCCTGACCTGCAGTAGAGCCACAGTGGTGGTCTATTAGGGCTTTGCTCTGGACAGTTCTTCCACGGTCACTGGTTTCCATAGTAAGATTATAGTGTAGAGGTTGATAAGTCAGCCAGTGGCCTCTGGGTCCTTAGTGTTGCCTGTCTGTGCCTTGCACTTGGTAGAAGAGGGCCTGATCACCTCTCTGTAGGTAGCACATAGGGTAGGATGGTCTGGTGTCGGGTAGGCAATGACTGGGGACATTCATTTTCCTGGCTGAGGGTGAGTGTAACCCCTTGTTCCCAGGGGTTACTAGAATCCCATTAGAATCAGTGGCAGGGAGAAGCAGCTAGTAAAATGCCAGTTAAATGGATTTCACACTGTCACTCTGGTTTCAGTCTCAGCTGAGCTGGAGAATGATGTACTCATGGAACTGTCGCAGCAGCATAAGCCACACTTGAGCAAGCTGCAGGGGTTAGCTTTAGAATGTTGAGATCAGTCTGAATTTGGAGGCAGTGGAGGAGATTGTAGGTACATCTCCTCTCTTTAGCTGTCAGACAGCTATCAGTAGAGTTTTTGTTTCTCACCCTAGTGTGAGCCAGTACAGCCTAGTGTCGAAGTGGTGGAAACCAGTCCAAGTGGTTTTCACATTGTCCCATCCCAGAAGGGATGGGGTGGATTCTAGGATAAGGGGCAGTCCTCTGATCCAGTCTGGACTGTGTTGAAGCTGCCCAAGATCCAACTGATCTGTGAGTACCTGTGACTTTTTTTTTTGTTTGTTTCTTTATGCCCCCACCTTACGTTCGGCTTCTGCTCCGGTCACGGACCCTGGAGCCCCGACCACCGGACATCGCCGAATCCCCCTGGTCATCTCTGGCTTACCTCCCAGAGAGCGGGGCCGTGATACCAACCCCCTTTATCGGCCGCGGAACTGTGACTGGTTAGGGGGAATAGCTCCGGTGGCCAATCAGTGCAATCCTGGGCAGAGCGTCATTTAGACGCTAGGCAGGGATTTTATCCCCCTATACTTCCCCTCCCACGAGGAGGCGGGGACGTGCAATGACGCCAGCGTCCGCCCCGCCTACCTCGCCCCTCCCTCACCACAGGCCGGTAGCGTGAGGTCTCCCAGCCTCCGCTAGGAGTCCTCATCGCTCCGGATACTGTCGGGACCCTCCCCCCGGAGAAGGAGAGCTGCCTGCGAGGCGCACAATCCTTCTCCCCGGCTAGCCCTCCGGCGAGCCGGGTCCGTTCCCGAACCCGGGTCACCAGCGTTGCAAGCAGAAATCCAACCGCTGCGCCGGCAGGCCAGCCTGAGTACCTGTGACTTTTGTTTGGAAAAGCCCTGTGGCACTTGCATTCCTTGTGGTGAATTTTCTCTGTCAAAGGGATCCTGTCACCTAGATCATTTTCTGTTTAAAAGTGTTTGCTAAAGTTGGGGTCTAATGAACAGACAGTGCCAATTACAGAACTTAACTTTCTGACACCTCAGAGGTGTGTAATGTAGTATGTTAAGTGTGAAAGACATTTCAAGGTAGCATCTACAAGTTTTCTATGGGGTGTTATTAACCAGATTAATGGCAGAGTATAAACTTGGAAGCAAAGGTGGGATACTCCCATCTAGAGTAACCAGTTTACCTCTTTGGGTTCAGTTTGGACACTTGTGTTTTCTTTCAGTGCATTTGGGCAGTGCCTGAACAAAATAGTTTACCCAGATGTGGGTTGGATTTTCTGTGAGCCTAGATGTGCTCTTTGGTGGTCGTGTGTGCCACCAGTAATTCCTCATGAAATATAGGAAAGTGTCCTAGTACTGGCCGTGTGTGCCTAGTCAAGAGGAAATGTACCAGTTCTGGCCATGTGTTGCAACCTCCTAATTCAGAACCAGAGTTTGCTGTGTAATTCAGAACCAGAGAGTTTACTGTGTGGGTTCAGCATGCCTATGCTAATGGGAATTCAGGCAGTCTGTACCTCAGTACTCTGCATTACCAGCAGGAGTAGCCCTGTGGGGGTCCATCTTCACCTTGTTGTTATTCTGTGTGTATGTGAATAAAAGCCACCTCTAGAATCCCAACCTGGTTTGGACACTACTGTTATTGCTTCCACTGTGTCTGGATTTACTTAGGTGCCCCTGATCAGAAGTACAAACCTAGCATAATTGTGAGCAAACATTTTCTCTCAGGGACCTAGGTTGATGACCATGGTAAATGGTCCCACCAGGTGGGCACCAGGTAGTTGCCACACTTGGTTTTCCTGTCTGTGTATGGCAAGCTCAGAAGATGATGTACTGGTAAACTGAACTGTAGTGACAACCCCATCACTCTCTTTAGCGTCATGTGGTGAGAGGAGCAGCCCCACTAGTTAAACAAGGGGGGACCGGTGGGGGTTGGTTACACATATATCGATCATCGAGCCTTGATGTAAATAAGGCATTGTCACAGTAGAACACTACAATACTCGTGCCATGACGGGACCAAGGTTTGGCCATGCCGCTGCTAAATACACTACAATAATCAATCCTTGACGTAACTAAGGTGTGGCCACTACAGAACAAATCATTATAATCAAGCCTTGATAAAATTAAGGTGTGGTCACTGTAGAGTACGCTACAATACTCAAACCTTGACATGACCAAGGCTTGGCCATGCCACTGGCAAACACATTGCAATAATCAAAAACTTGATGTAAGTGAGGCGTAGCCACTGCAGAGTACATAATCATTGAGCCTTGATGTGACCAAGGTGTGGCCCCTGCCAAACACATTACAATAATCAAGACTTGGGCTGGCCTGGTAGCGCTGAGGTGCTAGATGCCTTACTTTGTGTCATGCTGGTGACCAGGGTTTGAGAACGAGCCATGGTCAGACAGCTGGCGGGGGGGGGGGGAGCAGGATTGAGCAGCCGGAAGGCTGCTCTCCCCTCCCAAGGAGAACCCTGTCGACCCCCACTGCCCCGGATGAAGGTTCGCAGGCAGAGCAGACGAGCGGGCGGCAAGCAATGGGAAGGCATCCCAGTACCACGGCATGTGCATGCCTCCATAAGGTAAGTTTTTTTTGTATTGAAAACCCAGTAGTATAATGTTAGAATTTCTCTTTAAACAAAGGAAAGCTAAAGGGGAACTGCCAGCATTAAGAGCCCCCCACCAAGGTGCGAGATTGGTCCCAATTTGCACTTTGTGTGGAAAAACATTTACTTTACTTACTGTTTACTGCAGTACAGTAGATTGTATCAGGCTTTTTCTGCAGATTCCCAAGGTGCCATTTGCTGTAACCAAGATGACAAGTAAATGTTTTTTGGTTGCAGTATTCACACTACAACAATTTAAATCACAAATTGTAGTGAGAAGAAATAAATGTGACATACTGGGAATTGAAACCATGGCCCCAGAATACCATCCTGGAGCTCTGACTTGATGTAACCAGAAATCCCAGAATCCTCTGCAGCTGATGTCAGAGCAGGGCTGCAGGAGTGGGAGATTCAAAAAGCCTGCAGCGTATGTTACAGTTTTGCAAGCTCTGATCTTCTGTTTGCTGTCCTCCTGAGGCTAAGTGCAGTCACAGAGAAATGCACATCTGGTCTGAGCTTCGAAAAGTTTAAGATGCACCTGCAGGCTATTGAACCTCCCACTGTTGCATCCCTGCTCTGACATCAGCTACAGGGGATTCTGGGACTTCTGGTTAGAGCAAATGGCAGCTTGGGAGTCAGCACAATCAGCCTGATACAGTTTACTGCAGTATAGTTGGTTGTAAGTAGAAAATTTCTGTTTTACACACACAGAGTGCAAATTGGGTCCAGCCTCACACTTGGGTGTGGGTCTCAGTGCGGACTGTTTAGTTACCTGCTTAAGGACACTGAAAACTGGATATCCAGGCTCACTGCTCTGAACGTAACAACTAGGATACACTGCCTCTCTATGCTTTTAGTCTGGTTGCTCTTTGTGATATGCTGGGGTGGCCTTGCACCATACTCATAACTAATTGTACAGTAGTACTTTTAAAAGATTCATAGAGTCGCAGACATGTGACAGCAGAAAAGGACCATTCTGGCCCAAACAGTCTGCCCATTCCTCACCCCCATCTACTTGTCCCCCTTCCTCCCCTTGACAACCCCTTGTGTCTGTCCCAGGCCTTCTTGAAACCCTCCACTATAGTGGCCCTCACCACCTCCTCTGGCAGTCTGTTCCAGGGCCCAATGATTCTCCCTGTGAAGTAATACTTCCAACATTCCCCTAAACCTTTCCCCCTCCACCTTCAGTCCATGTCCCCTAGTTCTTGTATCTGCCTTCCCTGAGAATAAGCTGTCCCCCAATTTATTGATCCCCTTCACATACTTGAATGTTTTGATCATGTCCCCTCTCTCCCTTCTAGTCTCCAGAGGATACAAATCCAGCTCCTTCAATCTCTCCTCATGTTTTCCCATTGAGCTCATGCACCATTTTAGTGGTCCTTCTCTGCACCCTTTCTATGCCATCTGTCTTTTCATAGATGGAGCTCCAGAATTGTACCCCATACTCCAGGTGTGGCCTCACCTTGGTACTGTAGAGTGGCATCAGCACCTCCCTCCTTCTGCTGGTTATCCCCTCCCTATGCACATCAGCATCCTGTTAGCTTTGCCCACCGCTTTGCTGCACTGGGTCCCCACCCTAAGGTCATCAGTGATTATAGCTCATATCCATCTACTGCCTGGTTGCAGCCATAGTCTCCCCCCCCCCCAGTGTGTATGTGGTATTTGGATTCCTCCTCCCCAAGTGCATCACTGTGCATTCCCTGGCACTGAATTTCAGCTGCTGTGTTTCCAATCACCTTAGATCATACTTTGTTGCCTCCACCCTCCCCCCTCGGGGTGTCCACCTTGTTGCCAAGTTGTGCGTCATCCACGAAAAGGCAGACCTTCCCCTGATGCCCCTCTGCTATGTCACTAACATATAGTAGATGTTAAACAGAATGGGCCCCAGTACCAACCCCTTGGGGACCCCACTCATCACCCCTGCCTCCCCAGACTGCACCCCACTTACCACCACCCTTTGGCTTCTACCTATCAGCCAGCTCTCCACACATCTAATTTTCTGCTCCATCCCTAGACTCCCCAACTTATTAACCAGTCTTCTGTGGGGCACCTTGTCAAAGGCCTTCCCAAAGTCCAGGTAGGCCATGTCCATTGCCCCACCCTGAACCACCACCCTCATCGAAGAATTCAATCAGGTTCCTCTGACATGACTGTCCCAGAGTGAAGCCATGCTGCCGAATGTCTTGCAGCCCTCTCCCTTCCAACAGCTAACCACCCTTTGTTTCAATATTGCCTCCATTACTTTACCCACCACTGATGTGAGACTGACTGGGCAATAATTGCCTGCCTCCTCCCTGCTGCCATTTTAACGAAGTGGCACCATGTCTGCCTTCTTCCAGTCCTCCAGTACCCACCTGTATCCAGGGACCAAGTTAAATAACCCTGCCAGTGGATCCACCAGTATCCCCTTAATTCCCTGAGCACCCCAAGGTGTAGGCCATCTGGGCCCATGGGCTTGTCCACCTCAACTTACTTAATTCATCCCTTACCTCTTCCACACTGATTGGGCTAGGATCCACCCACCCCCTTCCTTCTCACTTAGCGCTGGTCTCCTCCCCGTCATGAAAACAGAGCTGAAGTATCCATTTAGCACTTCAGCTTTCTCAAAATTCCTTCCACCTGCAATCCCCATCCCCTTAATATCCCTGCCTTACCTTCCCTCTTTCTCTGTACCAAAGAGCGTTTGTCCCCATTTGGTCTGCTAATTCTCTCCTCTGTTTCTGCTTTAGACTTCCTAATCCTCTGCCCTGCCACCCTCAGCTTCTCTTTGTAGTTACCCCATCCTCATATTCTCTGAATGCCCTTTTCTCCATTCCCCCTCACTTCCCTATTGAACCACAGCAGCCTCCTCCTCTTGTTCTTCCTCAGCTTGCATGACAGGCCTTGCTCATCAGGCAGCAAGAATTCATTTGAGGATCCTGCCCACTGGCACAGTGCCAAGGCATCCGCATGTGATGCCGATGTCCTGGGTTCGGATCAGACCTGAAAAGTCGGAGGCCAGCTGGGTGAGAGAAGGATTGAGCATCCAATGGATGCTCTACTTTTCCAGGAGAGGGGTGTGTGTGTGTGTGTGTGTGTGTGTGTGTGTGTGTGTGTGTGCGTGCCCGGCACAGCAGTGGCTCCTGGCGGAGGCTGGAAGTCCCATTACAGCCGGCACCCAGAATAGTGTGTGGGAGGAGGGACTGATATAGGACTTGTTCCTTTGACATCATTGCACTTCCAGCCTCAGGGAAAAAATGCAGCATTTGAAAATCTGGTTCCTTGACATGATTCCCTGCTCCACTCCTGCCTCGTTGTTCTTTCATGGTCCCACCCTGGAAGGTAAACCAGGACTTGCTAAATAGTGTCCATTTTGAGGGGCCCTTCCAGCGGCCCCACTTGGGAGTCCCGGGCATAGGGAAGCAGAGAGGAGCAGGCTGAGCCCTCCTCGAGGGAGAGGGAACCGGGCCAAAAAAAAAAAAAAAAAAAATTAGGTGAGCACAGATTATAAAATAAATGTTATTTATTTTATAATATGGTAGGTACACTAGTCCGAAGGGCTATTTTCAGGTATGATCAGAACCATCTAGATGGCACATAGAGTACAGTAGAAGCAACATACAAGTCGAGGTGGCACATACAATATGGTCCAAGCATAGTATAAAACAATTCCTACAGTTAGAAAGAAAACAACCTGGCCTGCCCAGTGGCAAAGAGTGCTGATGCACGGAGTGTGCCTTACCTCTTTCCACGTCAATGACCCGGGTTCAGGGATAGACTTTGGTAACCAGAAGTCAGCTGGGGAGGGAGAGGACTGAGCATCCAAGAAACTGCTCTCCTCTCCTGGGGAGGGCTGGCTTGTCAGCCTGGCCTCGGCTGCTCCAGGTGAAGGCCTGAGGATAAAGCAGGTCAGGGAGGCAAAGTATGGGAGGGAACTGTGGGGAACATAGGATGGGTGCACCTCCACATAAGAGTCCTATGCTCTGCTGGAGAGGTGGGACAGAAAAAACAGAACATGCTTGTCGAGGGGCTTCATGAAGCCTGGCCCAGTCATCTCCATGCCTATGTTACCATTTGCTAAGCAATTTGGTCCACCCTGGACTTTATGTACTTGGCAGGAGGATGGCCCTCCCTTCCTCCCTCCTTCCTTAGCTCTACCATGATAGGGGGAACTCGTGGGAAGACTTAAGACCAGGTGCTTGCCAGGAGAGGCAGAAAGCCGACCTGGGAAGGCTGGGGAAGCCCCAGACGTGGGAGGATAAATAACTATATAAACAAAAAAAAAACAAACAAAAAAAAAAACAGCCAAACAGCGAAAGTAGGTTGGGTCCCACATAGGAACCCAGGCTAGTGGAGTGAATAAACAAAATGTAAGGTATCGATATCGGGCTAATAAACAGTAGCGCAAGTCAAATAAAGATACACAATGAGTCTAATAATAGGACTAATTACTTCAAGACATGAACCAGGAACAGGAAAGCTGCACAACAGGATTCAGTGAGTGTTAGAGGCGAGCACATTACTACAGTGGTGCAGTCTCTATATCTATAACTGACTGTAGATTTGCATAACAGGATTTTGAACCATTAAAGAACCAAAGAGTCAGAATTTAGTCAGTTTCAATTGCCTTTATCCTACCTGATTTTTGCTGTTGTACTTCCCATTGGGGGCTGCGAATCGGCTATGCGTAGAGTACATTGGGTAATCACTTCTGTCGTTCATTTGACTGTAGGATCCCCGAGGAGCAAATATCTCAAAGTCGGCATGTCGTTTCCGACGACACAGGTAGACTATCTGCAGTGAGAGAGAATTAAGCGTGACTGGTTGTTCAGACGTACCAGCTGTACACCATAATACAGCAGGATGTGGAACTTTTCTTTCCATAAAACTAATAATTATCCTCACATGCAACTGTTTACAAACATTGCCTTATAGTGGGAAACAGGCAGATTTATGAGCTGAACTAGAACTCCACCGAAAGTCCCAAACTAGACAAATAAATGTGTTATTACAAGCCACTGGAGTAAACTTACTTCTGTAATTTGCTTTCCTTCAAAAAACAGCTTGGTGGGAAAAACAGGGCCCTACAGATGCAGCTGGTAATAAAATCAAGAGCTGACTAAACCCAGATATGTTTGCTTATATGGTTTTATTGTGGTATTGTTAGTTTCTGTAGGTGGTGCAGAAATACGTCCAGTAGAAAACATTTTGGTGAAAGAGTAATGAATACAAGGAGTCTGTGGGCAAGGTTGAATGTGTGGGGAGGTATGTAGGGGACAGTGAATGTGTTTGGGTGGTCCGAGTGAAAACACATCTGTGAGGGACATCGGAGGGTGAGTGCATGTGCGGGGTCAGTGGGTGACAGGAATATGTGTATGTGTAGGGAGGAGAGGGAGAGGAGAAGGGTGACCGCGCATGTGTGTGGACAGTTTAGAGTGAGAATGCATAGGTTGGGAAGGTCTGGAGGTCACAGTGCTCGAGTCTTCGGAGTTTGTGGAGGACACAACATGAGTGAAATGCATGTCTGAGAAGACGTGTGGGAGTGTCTGTGGGCGACTCTGCATTTGGGGGGAGTGATGCGACAGCACACATGAGTGGGTGGTGACATTGCATGTGTGTGGGGAGGAGTGACACTGAATGTGCATGACACTTAGGTGGAGGTGACAGAGCAGCAAAGCATGCCCGAGCCTTGTAACTCGGGGTTGGACCCACTGTATGTGATGCCACTGGGCCACCACTGATGTTATGGTAGCTACCCTTGCCTTGTGGGCTTAAATGAGATGAAGGGCCTGGGTCCATTAAACTCCTGAAAGGATAGTTCCTATTCAAAATGAGAATGAAACAGAAAAAGTGGGCGTAGTTTAAGCGTAGTTTCACCCCCTGGGATGCAGTGCATCCCCACCTACCACAGATCAACCCACCCATGAACCAACTCAATTTAGTGTCAGTCCCCACAAAATATGCAACTTCTACTTTAAAATAGCAGGCATGTAGAAAGTGGTCAGAAACTAATAACATGATTTCATTTAGCATCATGTACTACTCTCCTTAACATGTATAAGTTGCTGTAATAAGTAAAAGTTGCACATAAAGGCCACCATTGCCCACAATAGCATTATAATGCTATCTATAGCTCTGCAGATCCTTCCTAACTTTGCACCATCAAAATGGGCATGGCTACAGCAGGCACTTGGCCACTGGTGTGGTTCTTCTTAGGTAAACCTAGCAATAATGATGGGCAAAAAAAAATAATTGTGGGGGAGAGGCTCAGTTAGGTCCTGGGGCAGGCAGCTCCTTGCCAGGAGTTGCCTGCCCATGTGCACAGCCCACCTCACTCCCCCACCCCAGTGTGGCCGCTGGTCAATGAGCAGTACAGCCCTCCACACACCTCCATGGCTGCCCGCCGACTTAACTGTCAATGACAATGTACAGTATACACTACAATCCCATTGACTGAGTGTCAACCAATGGGTTTGTAGTGTATGCTGTACGCTGTCACGGACAGTACAGTTGGCGGACAGCCATGGAGGTGTGTGGAGGGTTGTGCTGCTCGCTGACCAGAAGCTGTACTGGGGTGGGGGGAGCAGGGTGGGATGTGCATACCAGTATGGGTTGGGGGACCACTAAACTATGGAAACATTGGAATTAATATATCGGGTGGGAGATCGAGCTAGGGGGTGGGACCACAACACTATGAAAAGGTTCTTTCTTTTATTGGGTGGATTTTCATCCAATCGGGGACCAGGGGTGGGGCCACTACACTATGGAAAAGTCTGCGTCACCGGGTGGGTTGTGTTGCGACTGGGGAGCTGGGTGGGACCAGGAAACTATCTGGGTGTTCTGATTATATTATTGGCTGGGTTTTCTTGCGATTGGGGAGTGGGCTGGGACCACTACACTATAGATACACATTTATTTAATATACGGTGGGTATTACAATGATCGGGGACCAGGGAGAGACCACTACACTATGGAAACTTATTTTCTTTCTAAGGGAAGAGGGGATCGGGGAGGAAGCAGTACCTCCACCAACCACTAGGGTTGCGCAGATTACCACCAGTTTTTTTTTTTCCCCAGCTGCAATTTGCTCCACACAAGGACCTTCACAAAGGCCTTTGCATACAGCAAATCCTTTGTGAATGAGTTTGAGGGAATATGCAGGTCCCCATCCCTTCATTTGAACTGTGGCACCCTCACTACTTTGCCCGGGCACAAACCCAGTTTTTGGGGGCTGGGCTTTTTGAATAACAGCTATTCACAAAGTCCTGTTTGCTCGGGCAAACTGGGTTTGCGCCCAGGCAAAGCTTTGCGAATCCTGCCCCAGGTTGCTGAGTAATAAAAAAAGATCTGTTCATTCCCCTACAGAGTACAGGTCTGTCCTTCAGTACATAGAAAGGAGCAAAAAAATAGTTGGTTTTTAAACAGATAAAAAGAAGCAGCAGTTCAAACTAGGGTTGCTTAGAATTCAGGCCAATTCCAATCTGATAGGACTATTAGAATTTAGGAATCTGTGATTCTAAATAAAATTCCTATTCTGATCCTAAAAAGGACTACGGAATTGAAAATCGGATTCCGAATCCCTAATTCCTAAACCCTAAATCTCAATTTCCTATGTAAAAACATGTTTTAGTTTTAAATTTGAAATTAGAACTTTCAGACTGCGATTCCAAAAATCACAATTCTAAAAAGTTGATCGGAATCCAGTTCCGTGGCTCTGAAAACGGAGCAACCCTAGTTCACACTTATGCTGGAGTGTTTCTGCTCTTATTTAAAACATTTTTTTCTGCAGTTTATCTCTCGATTAACCCTCAATAAAGATCAACTGCAGCTATTGAGCGAACATCTGCAGAATATTAGGCATTGGGCAGGTTATGAAACCAATATGGACCGAGAATGGGTGTGACAACAGAAGGAGAAAGCAGATTTATTTAAATTAGTTTCTGATACCAGGTAAGATGCACTAGACATACATATGCTTATTTTCAGGCATGACCGAGAGAGTTACAGACTTAAACAGCAAATGATGGAATACAGTAACAGGCATAAATTTGGGCAACATCAGTCATGGATTATATTTAGCATTTAAAAAAAAAAAAGACAGAAATGTAGGTTATAGCTCTCTAATTGGTCTGTTGGGCTGCGTCACTGTAATTGACAGCCTGACAGACCAAATAACACCGCTATTGTACTAGCAACAAGTCTTTTCACTGACTTAAAACAACAGAAAGGCATATAGTCATCATCCTGCATTCTGACTGGCTTGCATATGTGCATGAACTGATGCTTGTGCACATTGTCAGTAGTTGAAATAACCATTTTCCATCTATAGCACACAAATGCAAGAATTAGAGATGGAAAAATACTTCTACAAAGTATTGACATGCCAGGGCATATGTTGCTTCCACGTAATGTGAAACATACAAAACTCTTGCTCTGTTATGCAGCACAGACTAACTAGTAGCGATAAAGGAGCATGCCTAGTTAACACTCTCAAGTTAACTGGCTGAGGATGACCAACCCCCCAAATACTGACAGGCTGAGTATGATCAACCCCCACCAAATACTGACTGGCCGAGTATGATCAAACACCCCAAAAAATACTGACTGGCTGAGTATGATCAAACACCCTCAAAAAATACTGACTGGCTCAGTATGATCAACCCACCAAAATACTGACTGGCTGAGTATGATCAAGCCCCAAAAAAAAAAAAAAATATGGACTGGCTCAGTATGATCAACCCCCCCAAATACTGACTGGCTGAGGATGATCAAACCTCTAAAATGCAGCACCCTGAAGTGCTGGTTCAGCCAGGCCTCCCATTTCTTCAACATTGTTACCAACACGTTTGCATTGTCCTTGGCAACCAAACAAAAAGGGCCCTTTGGCTCTCTTCTGGTGGATATTAGAGTATCCAGTGGTTTGTATAGTATGGTAACAGTAGGTTAGGAAACCATCATTTATTTTGTCAAGAAAGGCGCGTGAAGCCGAAGCACATTTCCAGGTGTGACCCAGAGAGGTTAAGCGACTTGCTCAGGGTCAAACAGTATGAAAGTGGTGGTCGTGGGATTCAAAACCAAGCGTGCTGGGTCTCCTGGTTCAGAGGTTGGTGCTCCAACTTCTAGGTTACACTGCAACCATACACGTTTCTACATACCATCACAGTTCTAACTTTTATAGCACTATAACAAAAAGCTGCTATGTGGCTAGTGGCACATATTTACCAAAAACTTAGTGGAATAACAATTGTGAAAATGAAAACCCCAATGAGATAAGTCTCACTTTGAGTCCGGCTCTAAAATAAAAAGATGTGCTCTAGTCTGGACAGAGTGAGGATAACATGACCAAACTATGTTCTCAGATTTAACACAGTACACCTCTTCCTTCCAGCAATATGCTTTCTTTCCGACCCTCCTCGGAACATCTGAACACTGCCACTGATCTCACGAATGTGCATCCAAACTCCCGTACTTTTTCATTACAAGACATGATGTCTTGTTATTACTGAAATATTTGAATAGTTTGTAAGTGAAATTAGTTCTATGTGTTAAAAATTATTACCTTGAATTAGAACTGTTACTTGGGTTGTGATATTGTAACTTTGGAGGCTTGGGGATAGTTGTTTGGCAGGGATAATTAGAAGGAAATTTAAATGTGTTGTTTGCCTGGTGTTTGGTAAGAGCCCTCCCAGCCACCCTGTTTTGTATGCTTTCTTAAATACTGAAAAGCCACTGGGGGTTGGGATTGAAGGGCTGAGTATTTCTGTTTGGGACTGAAATTCGAAGCAACAGGAGCTGGTGGGCCTGTGACATCATACGGTACCTGGTGTCTGCTTACACACACTGTTAGTGGGACCGAATACACACTGGACTGTATGTGTTTGTGAGACTTGGGAACTTTATTGGTGGGGTTGAAATTGGGTTTGTAAATAACTACAGTCAGTACAGAGAGACACTGTACTCCAGGGGAAAGGGACTGAGAAAAGGGGGTGTGCTATTATAAACAGAGGGGGATAATCAGGGTGGCCATATTCCACCATGGCAGGCATCTTCGGAAGGGTTGTAGGCTGCACAGGCTGTGGGATGGCAATAATTCTAAATTGGGCCTGGAGAGAGGGAGGCTGCCCACTCTGTAGACAGCTATCTTGTATCAGGAGTGAGGTATATTGGTTAAGGAGTAAGCTGTGGGAGCTGGGGGGGTGTCCAAGGATAAGGGGTGTGGATATGGGCAGCAGAAGGGTGGGGCTGAGGGGAGGCTGGGGCAACGCTCTGAAATTACAGGACATTATGTTACAGCAAGCAGAAGGGGGGATATTAGGGACAGAGGACCCTTAGGGAAGTTGATGCTAAGGGGAAAGCATATGGGGTGAACACTCTGAATTCAAAGAGACTGGAGGGGGAAGAGTCAGGAGGGGCTGTTGTGCGGAAGCCTAAAACAGCAGACTGTGGGAAGGGAGCTCCTAAGGTGAACAGTGCAAGAGAGGAAGAAGAGGGTCAGTTTAGAGATGCAGTCAGGGGAAACTCGGGTTACTTGATGGAGGCTGACAGAGTGTCACAATAAATTTGAGCTACTAAGCATCCTAGAGGGGGAGGAAGGGGTTGGTGGAAATGAGGAAACTTATACAGAGGCCAGGGGAGGGAGTCAGATATCCATAGGGCATCACAGACCAGCTATGAAAGGATAGACATAGTCCCAGAGGAGAAGGAAACATATGTTAAGCAAATGGGGGAGATGCAACATATTCCAGACATGAGGGAGGAGAGCATGATTGGAGAGAAACTGGGAGACAAGGAGGTGGGAGAGAAGCCCCCCTTCAGCAGGGAGGTCAGTACCAAGGATGGGGCCCTAGCTAAAGGGGACCCACAGAGAGCCTCTGGAGGCAGGGGTACTATTACAAGGGGGGAGGATGGTGGTGTAGGGGAAGGGGAAACAGTCAGGGCCAGGATAAATGGTTCAGATAAGAGAGGGTTAAACGGGACACCTATTCAGAGGGGGTTTGAGTTAAGTGGGCAAAATAGCAAGGGAGGCAGAAAGGGGAGGGTGACAAGTGGGTCTCTAATAAGGCAGGAAGACTCCATGAAATTGAGATCATGACTAAAGGGGAGAGGGGGCTGAGAGGGCATAGTGGAGGTAACCATAAGGATGATGCGGTGTTAAGGTTCTGTTACTGGGAGACTTGATGATTAGGGTATCCATTCGAGGGACAGGGGTGGGATGCCATAGCCAGGTGAAGGTAGTGAGTATCTCTGGGCTGACAGTACACAGAGCAAAGTTCATGGTGTATGAAATGGTTAGGGATTGTGGAGGAAACTGGATTTCCTGGTGCATTTGGGAACTAATGATCTAGAGGAAATAGTTTTGGAAATCCAAGCAAGGTTCCAAGAACTGCAGAGTCTGTCGGGATAATGGATGCAACATTTCCTTTTGGAGATATTGCCAGTACCAAAGGCCTCAGTGGAGAAAAAATGAAGGCTCACAGAGGTTAATGACTGGCTCAGGAAGTAGGGAAGAAAATGGGTTGGGGTGTTAGGGAACTGGAATGGAGTTTGGGAGGATAAGGGACTATATGCCAAGGACAGGTTTCATCTTGCCCCATTAGGGAAGGAAGTCCTTAAACAGGGATGGCTGACTACATACAAGAAAGGTGGGGTTTAAACTTGTGGGAGGGGGATAAGGGAGGGGCTGACCAGCCCTCTCCTCCAGATGAGGGAGTAGCCTTCAAGCCCAAGGGAGGGAAACAGACTGGAGGTGGAGGTTTCAGGAGGAGCGGGGGATGGAAGTATAAGGAATCTGGGTGGGGTCTGACAGAGGATCAGGGATAAGGGGTGGGGTTGGTGTTAGTAAATGCCAGGAGCTTGAAACAAGTTGCCAGAGTTCCAGGCCATGCTGTGTGGGGAGTGGATGGCGGTGGTCACGGAGACGGCACAACAAAAACCATGACTGGGACCTAAATGTACAGGGGCACACTATGCTTAGGAAGGATAGAAAGGAGGGCAGAGGGGTGGAGTGGCTATGTTCATATAGAGATGACATGAAATTGCTATGGTAGAAGAGGCAGAGGGGAAACGTGGAGGCCTTATGGGTCACCTACGATCTCCAGCAGGAGATAAGGTCAAGCTGGGAGTAGCATATAGGCCCCCGGGATGAGTGATGTTCTAGAGGATGGTTTGTTGGACAACATCATTGCCCAGTGTGGTCCAAAAGGGGAAGGAGTGGTGTTGATGGGGACCTTAATATGCCAGGTACAAACTGGGGAACCATGTCCTCAAGGTGGCCAAGGAGCAGAGGCTGCTGGATGGCTTCAGGATGTGTTCTTAACACAGCATGTGATGGAGCCCACAAGGGAGGGCATGTCCTGGATGTGGTTCTGGCAGATGGGGATCTGGTAAGGGACATGGTTGTACAGGACCCCTGACTGGGAGTGACCACAACACTGTCAGGTTTCAAATAAGCATGGGGAGTGGGGTGAGATCTAGGACACTGGCAGTGGACTTCAGGGGCAGACTTTAGGGGCATGGAAATATTCTCAAGGATCACTTGAAGGGATTACCTCAATGACAAGTGTGGAAAGGAGATGGGAGGTCATAAAACGGGGACTTCATGAGGCAGTCAGGATCTGCGCTAAGTTGAAACGTAAGGGAGCAAGGTCACATAAACCATGCTGGTGGTCCAGTGAGGTACAGGTAGCAGTCAGAGAAAAGAAGGCGGCCTACAAAAAAATATAAAACAACAAGAGGGGATAGGGATAAGGAAATGTACCAGCTTGCATCTAGAAAAGTCACCCGTATGGTGAGGGGAGCAAAGTCCAGTAAAGAGCAGCGGCTGGCACAGGGGATACATGGAGGGGAAAAGGGGTTCTTCCGGTACATTGGGGAGCGGAGAAAAACTAAGGGCCATCTCAGCAGATTGAGATCAGAAGGAGGGTGGGTGGAAGAGGCGAGGACCAGGCAGAGGTATTTAACAGTACTTTGCCTCTGTGTTCACTAGGGAGGGGATGGATATCTACAAAGCAAGGCACAAAGGGATAGAAGCGGCAGGGAATGGGATCAGGAGAGCAACAGAAATGGAGCAAAAGGGAGGGAAAGGTACCCAGGGTGTCAGCATCTGGATAAGGATAAAAGACCAGTAAGATGGAGGGGACGGATGATGCTATCCCCGCCTG
This sequence comes from Neoceratodus forsteri, assembly GCA_016271365.2. Lineage (NCBI taxonomy): Eukaryota > Metazoa > Chordata > Ceratodontiformes > Ceratodontidae > Neoceratodus > Neoceratodus forsteri. The sequence goes on along the minus strand of CM028138.1, from coordinate 345,557,600 downwards.
GAGGTGGTTAGCCCTCAAGGCCCTAAAGAAAGACAAATCTCCTGGGCCAGATGGCATTCATCCGAGAGTACTATGGGAATTGGCGGACATACTGGCTGCACCCCTGGCGGAGCTTTCAGCAGGTCACTTGAGACAGGGAGGGTACCTAGGGATTGGCAAGAGGCACATGTGGTACCAATCCATAAAGGGGGGTCGAGGGAAGTACCAGGTAACTATAGACCCATCAGTTTGAGCTCGGTGGGGAAAATTAATGGAGAGTATACTAAAGGAACGATTGGGGTGTACTTGGAGGAGGTGGGAGGTCTGGATAGTCGGCAATGGGTTTGTGCCAGGTAGATCATGTCAAACCAACCTTGTGGAGTTCTATCAATGGGTAACATCAGAACTGGACAGGGGTAAGCCTGTGGATGTATTATTCTTGGACTTCAGCAAGGCATTTGACTCTGTCCCCCACAATGGTCTGGTGGAGAAACTGATGGGGTTAGGAGTAGGCCCTTTGATGGTCAGATGGATTGAAAACTGGCTAGCTGGACGCAGTCAGAGAGTAGTGGTCTATGGGGAGCTCTCGAACCCTAGAGAGGTTGGTAGTGGGGTACCACAGGGCTCGGTCCTGGGTCCAATCCTGTTTTATGCATACATATCGGACATCAGGGAGGGTATAGGGTGTGAAATGAGTCTTCACGGATGACTCCAAGATGGGAGCAGTAGTTGAGGGAGAAGAGTGGAGGTTGGCCCTGCCAGGGGACCTGGACACCCTGGAAAGCTGGGCTCACACATGGAAATTAAATTTCAATATCACCAAGTGCAAGGTGTTGCATCTTGGTCGGGGAAACCCTAAACACAGGTACACCCTGGGAGGGAAGGCGCTGGAGGCCTCAATAGGGGAAAAAGACCTAGGGGTCATGGTGGATACATGTATGAATAACTCTGAGCAGTGCAGGAGAGCAGCTAGCAAGGCAAACAGGATGTTGGGATGCATCGTAAGGGGGATCACCTCTAGGAGCAAGGAAGTGATTCTGCAGCTGTACAATGGACTGGTTAGACCACACCTTGAGTACTGTGTACAGTACTGGAGACCACACTTGAAGAGGGACATACAGCTCCTGGAGAGGGTACAGAGGAGGGCAACAAAGATGATCACGAGGGCTAGGGATTTGACTTATGAGGACAGACTTGAGGAGCTCTGCCTGTTTTCATTGGAGGAGAGGAGAGCTGGGGACATGATTGAGGTCTTCAAGTACCTCAAGGGAATAAATAGGGTAAACATGGAGGATCTTTAGACTAAAGCAGGGAGGTATCACCAGAGGCATGGTTTGAAGTTGGAAGGTGGAAGGGTGAGGGGGGAAAAGAGGAGGTGGTTTTTCACTGAGAGGGTGGTGGACCCTTGGAATGCACTGCCTGGTGAGCTGGTTCAGAGATCCACAGTGGAGGGCTTCAAGAGAGGGTGGGACAGACACAGAAAGTGGATGCATCAGATGATGGCCTGTCCCGGGGGGGTGGGGATGGATGATGGGGGTTTCTGGAGCACAAGAGATAGGAGGGTCTCGGCACCCAACTAAGGATCTAGGTTCGAGCAGACTCGATAGACCATAAGGCCTAATCTGCTGGCAAATAGTATGTTAGTATTACTAAAATCCATCTCAGACAACACTAGCACAGGTTCAGACTCTCTTGAACATAGACTCCTTAATTTAACAACTCATTCAGGCCTAGAGACGTCTGTAGGCGGCATCTGAGAGCATAGCCACTCAGGACAATAACGCCTGTAGACGTACTCAACCGACTTTCACTCAGGCCTAGAAACGTCTGAGGAAGTCAGCAGTTTTTACCTAACTATTAAACAAACCAAATTGCTTAGAATTGAATGCATAGCACCGTTAGAAAGGTACTTTTGCTCTGAACAATTTTGCTGCAGATACTTTGTGTCTATCATGTATACTTCAGGAGTTATTCATATTTGTTTAAGGCATGGTGTGCATGGCTAACATTTGTCTCTCAAGCCTCACCTAAGCACCTTGAATAACTCTGGGGAACAGTTTGGTATTTCAGCTGCTAGAAAATAAAAAACTAAATGGATTACAATTGATTACATAGCACCATTAGAAATGTTATTTTATGCTGAACAATTTTGCCACTGATACTTTGTGTCTACCACATGTACTTCAGGAGTTATTTGCATTTGTTTAAGGCATGGTGTGCATGGCTGACATTCGTCTCATGCGTCACCTAAGCACCTTGAAAAAACATCAGCAAAAAAATCAGTTTGGTATTTTAGTTAGTATGAAGTAAAACTAAAATTACAACTGATTACATAGCACCATTGAAAAGTAACGTTGTGCTGAACAACTTTGCCACTCATACTTTGTGTGTAGCACTTACGGTTCAAGAGGTATTCACATTTGTTTGTGGCATGCTGATTATGGCCTGATTTTGCTTAGAAAGGCCTAGGATGCAGTGCTAAGAGTATACAGGGCACAAGTGGTGGAAGTCTCAAAGAGCTCTTGTGGTGTGAATGAGTTAGGCTTGCTGCTCCCTTATAGCCTTGCCACTAGCCAAAATCTATACAATGTTCTCTGTAGCCACAAGGTTCCAGATTTATGGAAAATTGCTTGAATTTCTCCAGTTTTCAAGAAGGGTGACCCAAAGGATAGGTCAGTTGCCATTCTATCAGTTCTCAGTAAAATATTGGAGAAACTTGTGGCCTTGCAGACAGTTGCTCATTTAAATAAACACAACCTTCTCTCTGGTAGACAGCATGGCTTCAGGAAGGGACAAGCACGTCGACAGCCCTCCTGAAACTCACAACTGATATCCTATCAAATATGGATGGTGGTCTACTTACCGGAGCAGTCTTTATAGACCTGACAAAAACTTTTGATCTCGTTGATCACCCACTACTCCCAACTATGCTTCATAAATTTAGCTTCTTATTCCCTGTTGAATGGTTTAGAAGTTACCTAGTAAATAGGTCTCAAATTGTTAACTACAATTCCGCCCTGTCTGGAAGCACCACCATCAATATTGGGGTGCCCCAGGGATCCATCCTGGGTCCTCTGCTTTTCTCCTTTTCATAGATAATATTACAGATGCTCTCAAATAGTGTTCATCAATTCTATATCGGATGACCTGGTCCTCTACTCCAGCTCCTTGAAAGTTGATTGCATTGATGCATCCTTATCTACTGATCTTAGAAATGTGAAACACTGGTTATCTGACCACAAGCTTTTACTGAACATAAAAAAGACAAAGGTAATGCTGCTAGGCTCGATCAAAAAACAAAGCTTGCTCTACAGATCTGCATATCGATGTCTCAGGAGGCTCACCAATTGAATGCGGCACACTTTTCGGGACTTGGGCCCCTATGGACTTATTGATTGTGGGCCTAAGAAATCTGGGATCCTTTTAGAGGAACCAGCAGCTGGTGAGAGCGGTGCCGGGGCTTCTTGAGGATTATATTATATTGTGGACTTTTCTTGGGAATTTGACTGTTGAACGATTCTGGAAATTTTGAGTAGAAAGTGACTGTGCCATTCTGTGTATTGGCATTTCTATTTGATTTGTAGTTTTTTGAATTTTTTCTGTAAATTTTATTTAGTGTTTGGTTTTAGGGGGTTTCTGGTGTTTGATTGGTGTGTGTGTGTGTGTGTGTGTTTTTTTTTTTTTTCTTTTGATTGAGATTACATAATTGGGGAGGATGTGTCTGGGAATGCATGTAAACTTGGGTCGGGCCAGGATAGTGTATGGGGCATCTCAGCTCTTTGATCTTCAGCCCTTTTTCAGTCCTCCTGTATCAGATACTACAGCCAGGTGCTGTAGGGAGGTTGGAATTGGGAAGAATCATAGGACTCAAGTGGGGCTGGGTGCCCCATGCACTATGGGTGGTAGGATCGAGGTGGTGAGGTGTAGAAGGCACCCTGGGATTAGATCGAACTTGGGAAGAGGTCCGACGTGTTTAGTTCCTGTCACCAGGGTTCCCATTAGATCGAGAGGGCAGGTAGCCAGTAGGGATGCATTGTCCACTAATCCCCTGAGGGCAATGCCAGATTGGTCAGAAACGACTACAATTATAGCGGACTTGGTTTCTCTGGTCGATCTGGCTTGCATTACGGAAACCTGGATTTGTGATGATGCTGGCCCAGTTTTAGAGGCTGCCATCCCGTCCGGGTATACTGTAGTGCACTGCCTCAGAGTGGAACGCAGGGGTTGGGGGGTAGCCATTTGTTTTAGATCTGAGCTGGGCTTCACCATGCACCCAGTGAGAACACCATGTTCTTTTGAGTGTATGGCCATTCGTGGGGGACCAGGCACAGGTTGCTTGGTCCTCCTGATTTAATCACCCTGCTGGGGTGTCAGGAGAATTCCTTCATGAAATGGTCGATTTCATTGTCCGTGAAACATTGGAGGCCCCCAGATGTTTAGTACTGGGGACTTCAATGTTTGGGCTGAGGATGAATCATCTCGGCTGGGTTATAATTTCCTCCAGATGATTTCCTCTCTGGGTTCGTGCAGGGAGTATCTTCCGCAACTCATCAGGGTGGCCACATGCTGGATTTGGTGTTCTCGCAAGGGCTTGAGATAAATGGTCTCAGTGTTAAGGTCGTTTGGTCTGATCATTGCGCGGTGAAGTTCTGGTTCGGGGCCCCTGGGTAGTTTTCCCCTGCAGAGATGGTCAGCTACTACCACCCTTTGAGGGCTTACCCCAGGTTTTTGCGGCAGCTGTCCTATCTAGAGTGGACAATGCATGCGGGTGTGTGTGTGTGTGTGTGTGTGTGTGTGTATATATATATATATATAGTGGGCGCCTATAATAAAAGGCGCTTTCTAGTGCGCTTGACTCCCTCGCACCAGTCCGTGTCGACCCAGGTCTTCTCACTTGAGGTCCCCTTGGTTTGATGGGGAGCTCAAGGAGATAAAGACTCTGGGTCAGAGATTAGAGTGCTGCTGGCGGAAGTCTGGCCTGGAGGTGGACAAACTGGCCCTGCGTGTGCACTATGGTGCATATCAGGGGGCAATCAACCGTAAGAAGGCAGAATTTTTGTCTAGGGAAGATTGCTGCCAGGAGGAACCGACCAACTGTGCTCTTTCGGACTGTGGACAGCTTTCTTCATCCTGCCTGTCTACAGCTGAGGGTAGCTTTTTCGAATGCACTGTGTGATGGATTTGCTCAGTTCTTCTCAGACAGGGTGTCTGCCATCAGGCAGGGGATTCCGCCAGTGGACCAGAATCTGGTCGACAGTGGTCACCATGGGCTTCCGAAGAGCACTCCACCTGTTTGGGATGAGTTTAGACTGGTGGAGGTGGCTGAGGTCATTGAGATTGCTTCTAGGCTTCGGCACACCTTTTGTGAACTGGACCCAGTGCCAACTCATTTCTTAATGAGATGTGTTGACTTTGTTGGCCCTGTGTTTGCCTCGATTGTCCGGTGTTCCTTGTCAGAGGGGGTCTTTCCCGATGTCTTGAAGGAGGCATTGGTGAGGCCCCTTCTGAAAAAACCATCTTTGGACCCTGACATCAAGGCGAATTACCGTCCTATCTCCAATCTTCCATTTTAAGGTAAGATTGTTGAGAAGGTGGTGGCGCTTCAGCTTGAGGAGCATCTCGTGACCCATAATCTTTATGAACTATTCCAATCGGGGTTTCATGCAAGGCATAGCACAGAAACTGCACTAGTTTGGGTGCATAATGACCTTAAGGCTAGAGATCAAGGGGAGGGGACAATTCTTGTTCTCCTCGATCTCTCCTCAGCATTTGACACGGTGGATCATCGAGTGTTACTTGACCGCCTGAGGGAATTCTGTGGACTTGCCAGCTCTGTCATCTGCTGGTTTGTGTCTTTTTTATCCAACAGGAGGCAGAGGGTAGTGATGGGGAATTTCTCCTCCTCCCCGACCACCTGCTGTGCAGAGTTCCCCAGGGTTCGGTCTTGTCACCAATGTTATTTGCCGTGTATATGCTACCCCTGGGAGAGCTCATTAGGAAGTACAGCTTGGGTTTTCATTGCTATGCTGATGATACCCAGCTGTACTTTTCCTTTGCCCGAACATCTTGTGCAGTAGAAGTGCTTAACAGCTGCCTTGCTTGAAATCAATGACTGGATGACCCTAGTTGGTTGTGACTCAACCCCAGTAAGACAGAGGTACTGGTGGTGGAGTCGAACAGAGGACGTGATAGGTTGGCCTCTGGTGCACAGACAGGACTTTACCTTGGCTCTGTACCATTGAAAGCCTCTTCTAGGGTGCGTGATCTGGGTGTTATTCTTGACAGCAGTTTGACACTTGAATTTCAGGTGTCTTCCGTTGTACATACTAGTTTTTATCATCTGAGGAATATTGCAAGGATCAAGCCCTTAGTTCTGCTTCTGGACCTCCCCACTTTGGTGCATGTCTTTGTGACGTCCAGGCTTGACAACTGTAATGCACTCTATCTCGGGGTCTCTGGGGTACCCTCCGCCCGACTGCAGTTGGTGCAGAATGCGACAGCGAGGTTGCTGACAGGACAATCGAAATACTGTCATATAACCCCAGTGCTACGTCATCTGCACTGGCTACCGGTTAGGTGGAGGGTCCTCTTTAAGGTGGGTTTGCTCACCTTTAAAGCCCTACATGGCCTGGGCCCAGGCTACCTGAATGACCTGCTGTCTTGGTCCGTTCCCTGCATTCCTCCTCTCGGGGCCTCCTTGCGATTCCCAGGATGAGATTAAGAACTACAGGTGACAGATCATTTAGTGTCACCGCTCCAGTCCTGTGGAATTCGCTTCCTATAGTTGTTAGGGAGGCCCAGTCTGTTGAGGCTTTTAAGGTCCGTCTTAAGACGTTTTTATTTGATCAGGCATTCCCTGACTATGTTTTATAAGTTTATATTGTTTAATTTTTAATAAGGAAACAAACTGTGTAGCAAAATAAGGTTTTAATTGTTTGGAGTTGTATATTTTATTGATTGTATGGTGTTGTGTTGTATTTATTTAATGTACGGCGCCCAGAGCCTCCGGGATGGGCGTCTTTTTAAATAAAATTTGCCTTGCCTTGCGTCCAACAACTTGGGGGTCCTTCTTAACCAATCCCTTGACTTTCACCTCACATTCGAGCTGCCTGCAAAGCCGTAAACTCAAAACTGGGTGTTGCCTACAAGAGTAGCTATATGCAGACACCTTCAGCTAAGTTGGCCATTGCCAGGGGTATCCTGCTCCCTGCTCTTACTTACGGTGCCCCCATCTTTGTTGCAGCACATAAAACTCTCCACAAAATGGATGGGACGTAAAACATATGTAGATATGCCTCCATCTTACACACCACTGCCAGCTCTACAAGGACTTAAAATGTGTCTCTCCTCAGCTCTTAGGAAATATGCTCTGTGCACACTCGTTGACTCTGTTCTTGACAGAATACACCATACTGTCCATCTACGCTCGTTCCCCAAAAGCGCCCGGCATGGCCTACGCTTGACTGATCAGTCCTTACTTTACATTCCTAGATGTCATACCTCCAAAGGTTCCACTGCCTTCCAACACTCTGCCCCTCAAATCTGGAACTCTCTTCCCCAGACCTTATCTCTGACTGATACCTGCACTTGTTTTAGCCATGCTTGATTACCTGTAACTCTGTCTACCCCCCCCATATTCCTTATCCGTTTTCTCACCACCTCATGTAGTTTTCCCTTTACCTACCCTATTCTTCCTATCTCTTGCTCTTTTCACCCCATACTACTGTTGATGTGCACAGCTCTTATGTAATATCTAATATTATTTCTAGTTATCTGTTGACTGTATGTAATCCTCAACTGTATTGTAAACTGTTCTCATGAATTGTTTAAATGTCTGTATTTATTCTGTTGTACTCTCCCGGTCGTGCCTGAAAATAGTCAACTTTGGCTAGTGCACTTACCCAGTTAATAACAAAACCAAATAAACTGTAAAAGCCCACCATCCCTCTGAGGAAGCCGAAGGGTGAAATGTCATGTAAGAAGTGTCTTGAAACAAGACATTTCATTGCTTGAATAACTTGTGTAGTGAGTACTTGTCTGATCTTTTGTGTTCCCATCTGTAAAGTAGAAAGAAATCTGGAGTACAGGAACTGTGCTTTACTTACCAATACGATCACCGCAACCAAGAGGATAAGGAGGATGATGCTGACAAGAACCAGCAGTGCAATGCCCCAGTCTGGCACGGTTAGGTTAGTGGTGGTGGGGTTGTAGTAAGCAGTATCACTGTCAATAAATGAGCAAATGTTAGCAACACTACGAACAAGTGGATTAGCAACATCAGCTGCAGCAGTGGCACACTGCCTTCTCACATTAAGGAACTACTTTCATGGGTACACTACACCCTCACATAACACACTGTACATTTTATCCGTTTTCTTGTTACCATTTAACTTCATTTGTTTAGCAGTTGCAGGAATATGTTTTTATTGTAGTTTATTTTTACTAGTACTGCTCTGTAACTGGCTGGCAGCACAGCCTAGATGTTAGAGTAATGAGCTGTGAATGAGCTTGGTACATCCAGCAGACCAGACCTGGGTTTGATTCTCACAACCTCCACTTGCATACTACGACACTCTGAGCAAGTCATTTGACCGTCCAGTGCTCCCAGGTCGCCCCTGAAAACAGGCACTTTTGCCTAGTGGGCCTTACCCGATTACCAAAGACTAAAATACAAATAAAATAACTATGCTGTGAGACTTTTTTATGCATTCTTTTCCCCTCTGTGTCACTGATGCTGCCTTTCCTTAGCCTGGCCGCCATCTCCATCTGCTCCCATCTTTGTTACTTAATTGGTCCCTTGAAATCCCCTGGGGGCATTTCCTCTGATAACGACACTTCCCCTTAATTACTGGACTCCTGGCAGAGTATGGGCGGCCAGGGTTTCCACTAAGCCCATCAAGTATGGGGAGCAGGGTAGTTGGGACTAGCAGGCGGAGAGCACTGGTGCCCACACATCAGGGTTTTCCTCCTTTGTTCTCCGGGGTTACTACTGGCTAGGGCTCCTAGGTGTGCATGTAGACATTTGCACATCAACGTACACCAGAGCCAGGCTGTGTCCCTACCTCCATCATGGCAATGAATGAAGACCACTATAAACTGCTGATGACAGTTGCTGAAGGCCACTATAAACGACTGGTTCTTTCTCAACAGAATCTAATTTTGTGGGTTCACGTTTAATAGCTGAACTGAAAAAGCAAGATATGAATTACCTTGGACTGTTTCCGGGTCAATCTGAAGGTTGTTTTTGTCACTGTTAATATATATCAAAAAGAGTTCTTCCACAGTGTTGGATGTTACCGTATCCGTAATGAATGACACAACTGTGTATGCAATTATAGAGCCGGCACTTTTAATAAAAAGAGAAAGGAAAATACAAATATTAGGAAATAAAGCTTTACAAATAAGAATTACATCAGAAATTTAATAGCAAAAGCAGTTCTAAGCCAATCGTCTGCTTCCAGTACATTGTAGGGCTCGATTGCCACCTCATTTGCTCTATTACCATTTTATGTGTGTGGTACCTGGGCACCACATAGCACAGGTGGTCTCTGTTGGGGTAACTTTTCTACCTTGGAATTAGAGGGACCTGTTCTAATTTTTTCTCTTTCAAGCCTGTTATGACAGCACTCTTACTGTCCTATTCTGTACTATCTTCTCCCTGTTCTGTCAGGATGGCAACCTGCAGACCCCCCCTTTTCTTTACTCCACGCTTCCCATCTCAAGTCCTCTAAAATGTATCCTGCATGGTTCAAAGTGACCGAACAATGTAGCAGCTAGCTAGCACAGTTTCATTTGCCAATATGAAAACAGATAACCTGTAAAATATTTGCACATTTAAAATACGAGCCATTATTTGCTGCACTGTTATGCAGCACATATCGTATAAAATGTTTGCCCAAGTACACTGAAACTGTTATATACTGTAGTTGTTGAGTCTGAGAAGGTCAGATTTAGTATAAATGAAAAGGCTGGATGACTAGGACGATATAAAAAGCGTTGGTTTTTCAGACTGCCTGGAGCCTGTTGCAAGTAACCTTGGTTTGTCAGTCTGCCCGAGTCTGGCCTGGGAGAGGGAAGACATGCAGTCTTCATGTCCTCAAAGCAATCTGAAGCACGGATGAGAAAAGGATCCCAGCAATGTTATGCACTCCTGACTGTTGCATTCTGACAAATGCTATGTAATAATTTATTTTCTTTTATTTTTATTTCCTTGTGTCTTTTTGTTTTTGAAGCCTTGCTGAAATAAAATCATGCAGCAAGCATGTTGTACCTTATACAAACTGAATCAGTGTCTATCTTTTAAACCCACACCCTGGGACAAGCTCCATATTAGAAAGTCTCAGTTTGTTCCTTGCAAAGCCACAAGCTGGAGTGCAAATGAGACCAAGGCCCTAAATTTGCTATTTTCAAACAAGTTCTGAGCACAGTGCGAGTGCCCCTAACGTGTTTGAATATAGCCTCATTTAGTGTATTATCCCTAGTTATACCATGGACCTCTGACACCAACCAATCAGAACGGCAGGCTGGCACCTTACCTCTGTTATAAATCATCTGATAATCACCGCAAAATGTGCCAGTCAGCTGCATCTTTAAAAAAAAAAAAAAAAAAAAAAACAATACGACGCCAAAATCATGGAACTGCGACCACAATCTTGTTTCCCCGCTAAGCGGAGACCATAAAACAGCAGCTCCGTACACCAGGGAAACAAAACAAAATAAAAACACTGCTTTAATATGGAGTGGCTTATTAAGCATTATACCAAGTACTGCTTTTAAAATAATAAAAAAAAAGCAGTGCATAGCTATAATAACGACAAAGCCACTTGCGCGAGTCTGGAGTTATCGGGGATTTACTCATGGCTGGCGTGGATTTACCCACTTGTTTGCCCACAAGGTGCAGCCCACTCCAACCGTGATAACTCCGAAACCCACACCCATTGTGGCTTACTGCTTAACTAAAGCATTAACAGGTGCACTCTGCAAAAGCTCAATCCCTTTCTGGCTACAGAGTTATGTGGACATACTGAACAGAGTCTGTCATGGGGCAAAAGCAGTTAGACCATTCGAAACCTGTTAGTGCTCTTGTGCCAACTTGTTATGTTTGAAAGTTCCCATGGAAATCATCTCTGCCCCACAAGGTACTCAGGTCATTTGTTTCCTCTTATGGCCTCATTAACTAGTGAGGCACAAGAATTTTGTTCTTTGGATTGTGGGGTGTTGTGGCACTGGGGTTATAGGATACCCAGTATGGTGCTGTTCAGACAGAGTGATCCGTAAACCAGGTAAAGGGGCAGGTGGTGGGGGGCACTAGACTACCATGGAAAGTGTATGTTAAATAATTACTGGGACTGTGTGTGGGGGATGTCATTGGCAGGCATGTATGCCTGCTGGGGTGGATCTGTGTACCACTGTGTGTTTACAAAACACCATTCAAAGGTATCAGTGCATGCTGGCATCATTCATTTGCACACATACTAACAGTTACACAGCACACTCACTGTGTTTGTGAAAATGGCACAGAGCGTGCTAAATTGCATTCCAGCATACAAGTAAGCATTAATCACCGCCAGCTGAGGGCTCTACCGGTGGATTAATGCCCGCTGGGGGGGTTCGTGCACGAGGGCGCAGCCCGAGGGCGCCCCAGCGGGCATTAATCACCGGTAGAGCCCGAGGCTGAAGGTGATTAATGTGCTTGTAACGTAAGCTCCCGCGCGCCGCAGAGCCTGCGTTACCGGGTATCACCTGCGGGCAGCCCCGCTTCAGCGGTCGGCCCCCCTGCCGCAGACACAGACGGACACTCTGCAGAGGGGTACAGCGGTACTGCAGGCTGCTGAGGACCGCCGCTGTGCATCTGGGGGGTGCTGTGATCTGCTGGTTTGTTAGGGGCTCCAAGCGACAGGCGTACCGGGACAGCCTCTCCGGTTATCTTCGGGGGGGGTGCACGCTCACGATGGCATCTCCGGCGTGTCTTCTGCTTGCTCAGTGCTGCACCCTCTGCCTCCAGGCCACTCTGGGTACTGCCCCAGCGGGCTGCTACCCTCGGGTGCCTACATGGCCACAGCTGGTACTGAGAGCGGGCGTTATGTGTGGCTTAATACCCACTCGGTTTCAGTCAGCTGTGGCCATTCGGCCAATCGTCACGCTCCTTTCCGCCGCCCGACTGAGAGCCGTGTTACAAGGCACATTGAGTGCTATGCTAACACTACCAGAGTCAGGGGGTTCAATTTGGCAACACTTTGTAGACATGCTGCAAACCCATTTTCTCATTAAGAAGCAGAGTCTAGTACTTGAGTGGTGGTGCTTTAGTCCGGAGTAGAGGTGAGAGAAGCAGACACCTGACAAATTTGGTTTAGGTTCAATTCAGGTCCCTTTTCTTCAGTTTGACTTCAGAAATGCAGCCAAAAACCTTTGACTTGCAAAGTAATTAGCATGAAGGAGAAGCAGGCCACAAATAAAAATACATGGTATTCCCTCCCCACCCCAGTCATTTCCTGCCCTCCACTCCTTCCCCATTCTTCCAGACACTTTTATGTTTGCTTGCACGCATGTGTGCAAGAAACAGTGCCATCATACGAGTTTTCTAGAGGTGTGTCAGCCTTTTCAATTCAGTCAGTGTGTTTGCAGGCGCAGTCGCAGGCGCCAATCACTGCTGCAGCTGTTCATGACAGTAGGAAAATGCAGTGGCATATAGTTGAAATGGAGAGCTCTGCTTCAGTGAGCAGAGCTCTCCCCCCCCACACACACACACATGCAAGCACGCATATTGTGTGCTGATGCGCTCCCTCCCTCCCCCCACGCACACACTGTGTGGCAGATGGGGGTGCTCAATCCCCCCTCGACTCCACGCCTCCTCCCCACAACAACAGCTGTCCAGGTGCCACACTGGGAGCCACCCCAGCGTGGCAAGAACTGTCATAGCCAATGGGGTGCCCAATCCCCATCGGCTCCACGGCTGCACGCCCCCTCAAAAGCTTTACGTGCCACGCTGGGGAGCCCACCCCAGCTGGCAAAGCATGTTATGGCTAACGGGGTTCCCAGTCCCCAGTCAGTTCCAGACCCCCAAACAGTTCTTTCAGCTGCCACGCTGGGAGCTACCCCAGCGTGGCAAATGTCCCATGTCGCCTAAAACCTGTAAAGAAGAAACCTTCCCTCGCAGTCTCCTGCCCCCCACAACCCGCACTCCACCCACTGTGCACCCTGCCTCCCACACCCCTCACCCCATACTTACCTCCAGAGCTCAGCGCGACGATCATCGGTGGACCGGGAACACGTCTGCACTCTTCAAAGCCGACCGCGAACTGAGGAAATGCCGGTAAGCTGTATAATGGAATAAATAGGGTTTTTTCAACTTTGTTGCATATCTCAGGCATTTTTGGGAATTTTGGGCCTAAATTTTCAACATGGGTGTTTTGGGACCCCTCCTCATGAATTCTTGCACTGTCATGGCATCATCGGGTTCAAAGGGTGATTTCACAGTCAGTGCGCCAAATCACCTTCGGGACCCATTAACGAAATGACACTGCTAGTGTTCATAAGGTGGGCTCTCAAAAGCCTATGTTGAAAATTTGGTGAAAAATTCCTAAAATGACTGTTTTACAAGCGTGCGTTGCACAGTTCCTACGCACGCTCGTAAGTTTGCAAATTTTCAATATTTTCACTCCAGATTTTCAACATTTCCATTTTACCACACCTCCTTATGAGCAGTATAGCTGTCATTTTTCACATCTCACCCAAAACGTGTTTCTGCCCATGTAGCACACAATGGCGTTTGCCACGCTGGGGTGGGCTCCCAGCGTGGCAGCTGGAAAGACTGTTTGGGGGGGCCTGGAACTGACGGGGGACTGGGAACCCCCGCTGGCCATAACATGCTTTGCCACACTGGGGTGGACTCCCAGCGTGGCACATGGAAAGCAGTGTCAGTGGCTCAGTAGGTAGCACACTCGCCTCTGAGGCCGGGAGATCAGAGAGCTGTGGGTTCAGTTCCCACATCTGGCACTTGGGTTAATATCCCAGTACTGACACTGTAGTGCAGCATGAGAGGGGTGCTGCACTTCTGAGGTGCCATCTTTCCGATGAGACGTTAAACCGAGGTCCCATCTGCCTGGATTGGTGGTAGTTCAGGTGGATGTTAAAGATCCCATGGCACTTATCGAAAAGAGTAGGGAATTTCCCCGGTGTCCTGGCCAAATTTCCCTCATTCAGTAAAAATACCACCAACAGCTTAATCTGGTTCAAGGTCAGTTGGCATTCATCTGTATTCCTCTCCCCGGTCGTGCCTGAAAATAGGCAGGATTTGTCTAGTGCACTTACCCGTCAACAAAAGCTAAATAAATAAATAAATAAATAAATAAATAAATAAATAAATAAATAAATAAATAAAGGCTCGAGTGTGGAAGTCAATGTACGGGACACATTAAGAAAATCACAGTGACACTGTCCATTAGTAGAGGTCTTAAAATGGCTATGTTGAAAATTTGGTGAAAAAATTTCTAAAAATGACTTTTAGGAGCGCACGTTGCGCAGTTCCTATGCACGCTGGCAAGTTTGCGAATTTGTAATAGTTGCACACCAGATTTTCAACAGTGCAATTTTACCACATTTCCTTATGAGCAGTACAGCTACCATTTTTCACATCTTGCCCAAAATGCGTTTCTGTACATGTAGCACACAATGGTACAGTTGGTGTGGAAACAATGTTTGGGACAGATTAAGAAAATCACAGTAACACTGGTCATGAGCAGAGGTCTTAAAATGGCTATGTTGAAAATTTGGTGACAAACTCCATAAAATGACTGTTACGAGTGAGCATTGCGCAGTTTCCACGCACCTGTAAGTTCATGAATTTGTAATATTTTCAGTCCAGATTTTCACCAGTGGCATTTTCCACACCTCCTTAGGAACAGTACAGCTGTCATTTTCCACAACATGGCAAAATGTGTTTTCGCACTTTCAGCGCAGGAAATGTGTGGTCGCTGTGGGAAATCATTGTTCGGGACAGATAAAGAAAATCACACTGACACTGTTCATGATCGGAGGTCCCAAAATGCCTGTGTTAATCTGCTTAAAAAAAAATCCCAAACTAGTTACATTACGGTGTGCATTGCAGTTTCTACACACACTCGTGACCACCAGTTTTTTTTTAAGATTTTCTCAGCAGATTTTCAACATTGCCATTTTTTTTTTTTTTTTTTTTTTACACCTCCCCATGAACAGTACCGCTGTCATTTTTCACATCCTGTTTGAATAAGTGCTTTTGCAACTTGTGTGCCAAAGTCAGTCTCTGCGCAAAAGCAGTTTTCGCCAACAAACTGATATTGCCACTGTTCATGAGGTGGGGTCACAAAAAAAAACATGTTGAAAATTTGGAGTGAAAATACCAACGAATGCCTGAAGCATTAGGGTTTCTGACCATAACGCCCACCTTGTAGAGAATGACAGGCATCAGGGTGTGACTTGCAATTCTTACCTGTAATGTTTATACCATTCCACCCTACCCACACCCTGCAGCCAGTGAGAGGCATCAAGGTGTGCCTCGGACTTTTCCGGCCCAAACTTCACCCCATTCTCCTATACCGCACCCATCTCACCATATTTCCTGATAGAATGGGGGTGCGCATAAGGGCCAAAGATCCCAAGGCACAGTGACACTTGTCAGTGTCTGCAGGATAGGGTGTGGTGAAATGGCGTGGTCGTTATGCCTGATGACCCAAAGGCACACCCCAATGCCTGTCACTCTCTGCAGGGTGGTGGTGGGGTTGGCTTCAGTTCAATACTTTGCTGCCATTCCTATTATGCAGCTCTGTAACTTCTACACTACCAATGCCAATGCCAGCAAGCAAACAATCGGCATTGACAAATGCTTGTTTTTTGTTTTTTGTTTTTTTTTTTAATAAAAGGAAAATCTGGCTCCAGGCAGTTTTCACAACAGCTCCCTCCCAAGCCCAACCCCTCTGTCCCCAAAATACATTTAGTTCATAGAAGGGCTCTCTCCTGATCCCTGATCTATGTTTTTATTTTTGATGAGGGCAGTAGTCAAAACTTCCAGCTAGTTCAGTCTTCCCTCCTGCAGTAAACATGCTCTCATAGCTAGTCACTGATCTCACTTTTTGAACCGTGGGTGACGGGGGTGGGGCGGACCAGTCTGCATCATCACTGATACTAGGTAGATTGACTGGGCAGTCAATGATGAAGTCACATGCTCCTACACTCCTCCCTCCCAGCCAAATGCCTCACTTGAAGAAAGTTGGTCAGATTATTGGTTATGGGGGTGGTGGAGAACTAGCCAGAATTTTTGAATCTGTTGTACAAAAAGAGGACAGTGGGACTAGCAACCAACTAAAAGATCAGAGCTTACATAAGCTGTAACATGCACTGAAGGCTACTGAATCTCCTCCTTCTGCTTGTGTTTGACACTGTTAGTGCGGACTATCCCCCTTTAATCATTGCAATTTCTCTGTGCTGCACCCTTGTGATTGCTGCAATATCCTTTTTATACTAAAGTAACCAGAACTGCACACAATACTGCAAGTGTGACTTTGTAGATTCCAAATTAAATTCAAATACATTTTTATACAGGATAATATACTGGGGAACAAGTCCCAATTTCAGGATAATCCTGTGAAAGTTACGGACACATATAGAAACGTAATAAAAACAATGAAATAAATATCCCAAGTTCAGATACGGCAAATGGACAAATAATAAACAATGACTAACTGAAAATTACATGTACACTCCTATGTATAAATTAAATTTAGCGCCTTGTTGACAGAATACTGAGCACCAGTTGTATGAAGAGTCACAGGGATGGTTTTCCCTGATGAAGCTGCTGCTGAAAGAAACGTTTGGCCATAATGGGTTTTGTGTTTGTGCAACCAGGGATCTGGATTGGTCACTGGAAGGTTTTATAAAAGACACTTATCCTAAACTATATCCCACACTAACTCTCCCCCATGCAAGCTGCAATGCGTGTGTGCTGTTAGATACTTTACACTGTGGATAGTACAACTTCACATCAAACAGGGCTACATCTAAGCCAGCCTGTTCGAGTACAGCATTCGCACTGCTTCTCGTGACACCTGCCAACCGAATTTGGGAGTGAGCATGGATCATGACAGGACAGCTGGGAAAAGGAGGACCGAGTTTCCCTAGAGCAGCTCTCCTCCTCTGGGAACAGGGCTCTCTGCACCATACCTGCCGTCTGGCTATAGCCAGGTGAAGCACAGCAGGAGTCATAATGCAGGGTAAAGGGTATCACTGGATGCCTGCACGTATGCACATGTGAGTGCCTGACATGTCATTCCACAGTGCTTCCTGGGGAGACAACTGGAGGAAAAAACTGCTCATGGCTGGAAGATGATCTGGTCTCCTGCAGGCCCTGCACAACTGACAGGGCGCCCTCAGTCACGGCATCCTGCTGACAGGGCGCCCTCAGTCACGGGATCCTGCTGACAGGGCGCCCTCAGTCACGGGATCCTGCTGACAGGGCGCCCTCAGTCACGGGATCCTGCTGACAGGGCGCCCTCAGTCACGGGATCCTGCTGACAGGGCGCCCTCAGTCACGGGATCCTGTTCTGAAGGGAGCTGGTTAACCTCAACAGCCTTGCCAGATTGTAAGCTATGGAAGAAGATGGAGGGGTTCCCTGAGAAGGTGTCTCAGAGCTGGGGAGAATGACCAGATGAAGCAGATTGGTGACAGGTAGACAAACAGAGGACTGGAAAAAGGACCAAGTCTACAGTGAGTGGGTACAGATCTGTTTGTCAGTTTATGTGTGTTTTTTCAGCTCAATTCATTATAATCAAATTCCAATCAAAAACTGTACCTGTAGGAGATTACTACAGCTCCCTGGTAAGTGGACGCAGTAGAGCATCCTTTACAGGTGTAGGCACTTCTAAGCTGCATTGAAAGAGAAACAGTAAAAGTTAGTACACACATATGAGCTATCTGCTCAGACTTCCTTGTTGTGCCTGTTCACCCTAAGGAAATGGACAGGAAACAGTCATGGAACGGCCAACAAAGTATCACTAGAAACAGAGCCCAAAGTTTAAAAAAGGGCAGACCAAATTAATCATGTGTTCTTTGAGATTAGGGGACTCATTTTGGATGTGGTGAGCAAATTGTTGGTTTTGTTTTTAGGAAACCTATGGAGTAAACTTGGTCAGTTATTTTGCTCATGCTTCTTTTCACTTCATGTGCATACTTCCAATCTGACACTGATCCCAGTCTTAACAGATTTCAGTATTCTTCTTGGCACAAGTTATGTGCGAGTGGGGAAGGGTAATGAACTGTGGCCTGGTCAAGTAGCTGAAAAAATTGTATATATATTTTTTAATTCGCACTTTTCTCTTTCAGGTGATACCCTACTTCCTCTGGCCACCCTGCCCCTGCTTTTCCCATTTTCATCAGTGGCCCACACTGCCAATCTCCACGTCCAGACAGCAACCCCATAGGAAAATCACAAGATTACCCCCCCAACAGTATGGACCGCCCAGGTTGCCAACATACATGACTGAGACTATAGTTAGTGCTGGAGGTCAGAAGGAGAGGCAGGTGGATCCAGGGCAGTGGACGGGTGAGGTGGTGGCTGTCTGCAATGGGGCTTGAGGGGAAAAATGGTGTGACATGCAGCATAATGTCTCATGTTACCACATCCCAGTGGTCTGGCTACTGTTCTGGAGCTTCCCTGCAACTGACCCTTTTAAAGAATCTTGAGGTCGCCACTGCAACGTGGGGGAGCCACAGTGCAAATGAGGGAGTGCTTACTCAGATACATAAAAGGCGATGGCAGAAAAAGGCCTGCAGTCCCTTTAGTCTGTCCTTGAGTGGCTGTCCCCAGGACTACCACCATATGGGTCTAACCACCCCACTTTCCCTTTCATTTAAGAGACCCCTAAATCTTTCCCATCCCATCTTTAGCCCATTTACTTTCCCTGCCTGCACCTCCCCTTTAGTCAGCATATTTCACCAATCCACTATTCTCTGAACAAGAACGTCCCAACGCTTTTGTAAAATCCCCCAAGTCTCCAATCATACCCCTAGTTACCACATTCTCATTCCCAGTGAACAGGTCCTTACTATCGACTTTATAACCATCAGAAAATATACATCTCTATCATATCTCCCTCTCCTCCTGGCCTCCAGCGAGTACATACCTTGGTCTGTGTTTCGATCCTCATGTGATAGGCCTTGCTGTCCCTGGATCATCCTGGCGGCACCCTATTGCATCTCCTTCACCAGTTTGTTTCTGTCCTTTTTGGGTACGAGTTCCAGAACTGGGCACAGCAATCAAGATGTGGCCTTACCAGGATCCTATATGGAGAAAGCTTACCTCCACCTCTACTGCTGAAACCCTTCCGTATACACCCCATCCTGTTTGCCTTGCTGAATGCCCTGCTGCATTGAGGCTCAACGATAACCCCAAGGGCCAGTCTGCTGGCACAGTGGTGAAGTCATCGCTAGCAGCACCAGCAACCCAGGTTCGGGAATGAGCCCAATAAGTTGGAGGGTCAGCCAGGGAGATGGATTGAGCGCAATTGCAGCGCTTCATCTCTGGGGAGGAAAGGGGGATCCCATACCACTTGGTGTAGCAACCCTGGGTGACCACCGGGGATAGAGGTTGCAGCTGGGAAGCATGCAGACTCTGGGCAGGATTCCACCATGGTGTCATTGCATGCTATGCATCTCGCTCAGGGCAAAACACCTCTAAAAACAAAAATAACACAGTCCCACTCTCCGAGCTGCCGCTGCCTTAAGGCCCGCCCAGAGGTGGCTGTGTTTTGGGAGGGGCAGCACTTGCCCTGCCCAGAGGGTAAACTGTGGCTCCATGGGGAGGGTGACTAAGGGGCTTGATCATCTCTTTGTTCCCATGTAGTACTCCAAGAGCAGCCTTTTTTTTTAAAGCAATGACCATGACCTTGCAATTCTTGGCAATGGATCATAACGGTGCTAGTGTATGACTATGGATCACTTGCGCCTTTGAGAACTACGCTTATATGCCATGTTGCCATGTCAACCCACACTGTTACACCCCTCTTAACCATGCTCCAACCTCTCTACTCTGCTCATTTTGGCATTAGTGGAAATCTACGGACCCACTTATGCTAAGTTGTGCCACTAGAGATGGTTGGTATGATTGTATTTTTTTTAATCGTTTATTTGAGTTGGGAGGTTTGCCCACCCCCCACCACCACCCCTGTGTTACATTAGAAAGTATGGGGTGGGGGGTAAAGCCCACCAACTCAAACAAATTGATAAAAAAAAACACTACACAGCCACAACAACTAACCTAGAGCAGCATAAGTTGGTTCATAACTAGTGTAAGTAGGTCCATACGTCTCCCATTCCGATTTCTTACCATTGAATCATGCACCAGCTGACAATGGTAGCTCTCAGTCACTCAAGTAGAACAGCAGTAGTATATTTCAATGTACACTAATTCTGTGATGTACCCTTATACTACTTGCGTGGGTCCATAGTCCTATGCTATTGCCATCGTAACTGCCAAATCTTGGACCACCTCTCCGGTCTTTCCAGATCTTGTCTCCACTCTCTGACTCCCTCTTTATTATTCATCCTGCTGCATAGTTTGCAACATCTGAAGAGACATCTTAGTGTATTCCCTTCCTTAAGTCACTACGAAACACAAGGACATGCCCAATATACTGACCCTTGGACACCCGACCAGTGACCCCCCCACCTCCAATTCTTTCCAATTTATGAACACCCTCTGTGATCTCCCTTGCAACTAGTTACCAGGCAGCCTCTCCCCAGTCCTAGATTCATCTTTCTTAGCATCCTCATATGTGGTACAGAGTCAAAGGCCTTGCTGAAGTCGAGGTACAGCACATGGACAACCTGGCCCCTATCCACTGCCTTGGTTACCCTAAGAAACTATCAGCTTGGTTTGGTATGATCTTCCTTGGACAAATCCATGCTGCTTATTGTCCTGAAGTTCACACGCTTTCAGGTATTCTACATGTAACAACTCCCTCCCCACAGCAGGGGACAGGGTTGCTACTAACAGTGCCCATAAGAGCACTGGGTGCCTTGGTACCACCACTCTGCCCTTATTGGGGAGGACACTAGGGACAGTGGTATATAAAGGAAGTTTAAACAGAAGAGGCAGATTCCCCTGGGTGGAGAGGATGGGGGTCAGTGAGCAGGAGAGGGGACCAGTCATCCGGCAAGGAGACAGGATACGGTAAATAAAAAAGAAGAGATAGATTCATTAGGAGAGTCCGAGAGGAAGTAGTGCCATGAGGGACTCTATCTCAAGTTTGGAGGTGTAGGCATCTTGGCATGGTCTGTCAGGTGCAGTCAGAGGGGGACTGCCAGGTCTGTGGTAATAGCAAGTCCCAGGATTGGGGTAGCAAGGGAACCCTCTGGCACACTCCTGCCCACATCATTAGAAAGGGGACTGTTGATGCCTAGTCTTGGGATTCCTAACTAGAGCTGGCTCAGGCAGACTCTGTTAGCATGGTTATGTTGGCCCAGGTCAGGTCGGTGCCTCATGGAGGAGGGGCTGCGGCCAAATGATTCTGAACAGGTAGCATTGGCTTAAATGCAGTGTGTCTGAGACCTGATGGTTGTGGTCGGCCCTCACTTTTGCTTGGGGCCATGGAGTTTTCCAACAGATAAGGGCATGGGAAGCGAAACTCCAGGCAGTCTGGACCACACTGGAAGAGTGGGGACAGCGGGGGTTTCCTGGTGGTACCTTCTCAAAGAGTGTGCACTAATGGCTTTTGGGCCTGGAAGGATTTCCTAGAGACTGCATATCCAAAGGAGGCAGCAGATAATTAGGACTTTGAGAAGGGTAACAGTATGTGAACCTCATCAGCTCAGATAAAGAGCACGGTGCTAGAATGTATGGTTCCTAAATGTTCTGAACTGGCAAGCTGTCCCATTCAGCTGGGTGGGAGATCCCAAATTGTGGGGTCTATGAGGCTAGTACCCCTTTTTCTGGAGGATCTGGCCCACCCAGCAGGTGGCAGCCCAGGATCCCTATGGTGTGAAGGCTGGGTGGGAGAATGACCAGTATGGCAAGGCTTATATAAGCTTATTGCAGCACCCATGGTGTTATGACTGCTATGTACAGGTATCCATGCAGGCAATGTCTGAGTCATATTCAAATAAGGAAAGGTTGAATAGAGAGATGTGAAACCCATCACTGGCTAATAAGTCTTCTTTAGACAACAGGAAGAACAAGTCCACAGATGTGTGCATGGGGTCAGGTGTTCTGTGGTGCCTGCAGCTACAGGTCTATTTTACCATAAATTCTGATACACAGGGTGACAATGTCTGAGTGCTTGGGCTCTGTGTTTTGCAAGATGAATGAACTTGTAGCCAACACCTATGAACTACCAATCCGGATGCTTGGTAATCATTTACATCAACGTCTCCAAGTTACTGTCTCAGGGGAAGTGTATGGAAGATTGGTAGCTGTGCAACAACTGTTTGCAAGGGGGATGCCTGGTGAGCTGAAACACCTTTATACCACTAGACTTTGGAGTCACCCTGGTCTATGCCTACGCCATCAGAGCAAAGGTAGGATCAGCTGGCACCGGGTGGGGTGGGGTGGAATTCACATACTTTGTTCTTAAATTATAGTCTCCATGAGCTTACCCACAATCGAGGTAAGGCTGACTGGCCTGTAGTTCCCCATGTCCTCCCCTGTCCCTGCCTTTCTGGAGTGGCACTGCAGCTACCTTTCCTCCAATGATTTGGCATTCCTTCAGTCTCAATAGAGCATCTTAACATATCTACACCCTGGAGCTACCAGCTCTTTCCTTACCCTATTTCCATAATCTGAATAGGCTCTGCTCCATCCCCCATTAAACCAGTCTCCGAACTTTATGCAACTTTCTGATGCGGTCCCCTCCTCTACAGTGAATACAGTGCAATAAAATAAATATTCACCAGGCGATTAATACAGCACCTTCTGACACAATTGGGCACAGATGGAGCACCCAGCTGGGTAGCCTTGGAAGGAGGGGGAACAGATTATACAAGTTCTGGTTGGCCTGGATGCTGGAGAAGTAAAGCAACTCAGTAATTGAAACACTAGAGTTATGCTAGAAACATGGCAAACAGCCCTGCAGGAAGGAGAAGAACCCACAGAGTGTACAGGTTTACCCTAATTAGGTGGGTGGTGGCTTTACCAAGGAGAACAGACCACATGTACAAGAGATGGGGAGGGGCAAGATTAATTATACGAGGGCAGCTATACATAGCAAGTTGTGTTAAATCATTCCTACAACTTAGTCAGAAATTTCACCTGCTTCAGCAGGATTTTTATAATCTACAAGTCAGAGACTCTCACTAAGGAACCCATCAAATACTCTGCTGAAAGCAGAAGTAGGTCCCCTGAGGGCTATGGCAGGTACACTTATTATAGGAACAGTCAGAGGGAATGGGACCCAGTCATCCTATATCAAACATCTATGGAATATATGCCATTGCTAGAAAACCATAATGGCTTGTCAGAATAAATGAAAAGGGAGGCAGGGGTGGTCTTAGCAGAGAACGAATGAGACAGCTGCTAGGGTAACACTTTCATTGTCAGTGTCAGTGGCTCAGCAGGTAGCACACACTGCCTCTGAGGCCGGAGATCAGAAGGTTGTGGATTCTTTCCCACACTAGGCACTTAGGTTAATATCCCAATACTGACACCGCAGTGCAGCATGAGAGTGGGTGCTGCACCCCTGAGTTGCCATCTTCGATGAGATGTTAAACAGAGGTCCCATCTGCTTGTTCAGGTGGATGCTAAAGATCCCATGGCACTTCTCGAAAGAGTAGGGGAAGTTTCTGTGTCCTGGCCACCTCCATTTCACTAAAAATACCAACGACAGCTTAATCTGGTTCAAGGTCAGTTGGCATTCATCTGTAACCCCTCCCTGGGCCATGCCTGAAAATAGGCAGAATTTGTCTAGTGCACTTACCTGGTCAACAAAAAAAAACAAAGAGTCTTAGCCTCCAACAGCTGGAGGGAACACTGACTGAAGGTGATGTCCAGATTTTGTAGAACTCAGTTATCATGGCCCACTCCGCCAGAAACACACAGATAGATATTGGAGGTTGTGGACTTGTGCACCAGAAAGGCCAACACAGACATATTTTTTGTAGCCGCCAAGATTAAAGAACTACCGAAACAATGTGGCAACAGCAATAGGGACAAATATTCTCTACACCCCCTCCCCCCAAAAAAAATCACCACACTAAGTACTTATTCTGGGGCTTAACTTAGCGGGCGAGATCAAAAGGGAAAATACATCTGCACCACATTTTAATTACAACAGATTTGAAAGCAGTCACACAGAAGTGGCTACAACCTCCCCCACACACACACACACACAGATGGCTGGCTACAAATGGAGACCCATGGTCAAAAAGATCAAATCTTTCTGGTTACCCCACATTTTTTATTTTTTATTTAGATTTTACTCCCGATTTCCTCATAGCAGCCCCCAGCCCTGTCACATGGCTCCTCCAGGAACTTACTTTAGCCATCCACAGCTTGGAATAGCTGCCCGGCCACTGGTGCTGAGCCTGCGGGGGGGTAGTCAGTCACCATCCTAAGGTATTTTTCTCTGGTTTTCTCCCTGGACGACTGCCCATGCCTCCAAGTAGGCAGTCTTATGCCCTGTGCATGGGTCTACCCCATTCTGAGCAGTGCACCTGTGCTGATCCCCAACCTCCACTGGGTGTCAGTCTACAGAACACTGCATTGTTCTCCCTGTCAGATGCTCAATCCTTCCTCGCCCCAGCGGACCCCCGAACAACCAGAGTTCATTCCCGAACCCGGGTCACCGGCATGGCATGAGGTAAGGTGTCCAGCACCTCAACCCTCAGCATCACTGGGTTGGCATTACCCTCTCCCCCCATTTTGTTTATCTAGAACTGGTAGAAGGTACCCCAGCCCTAGAGAAAATAGCCAACCTACCCCAAGTGAAAACACGAGGGAGTAATAAATAATTGAATAAAACACCAGCAGCCAGAACCGGATCCTGAATAACAGGGGGTCCAGGAACTCTGTTGACCCCACCTGAGGGTGAATCCTTGGGGGGGAAAGCTGGTGATAAATCCTTGTGGACTTCAGGGTGGCAGAGCTAGGATGCCCGGCAGATGGGGGCTGAATGGAGAAGAGAAACAGATTAAAAATAAAATAACTTTTCAGTAAATCTGCCTTCTGCTTATCTTCCACCACACCTTCTTCCTTAGTTTGACAATCCTATTTTTGTTTTTCCTCTTGTTCCTAAAGAATTTCCCTTTTAACACCTCCATTATTCTAACTTCATATCTGTCTTGGTCTTCCTAACTGCACTCCTTGCTTCCTTCAATTTATTTTGCACTTCTCCCAATTCTTTATTTGCCCACCCTTGTAGTTTCTGAAGGCCTTCATTTGGCTCTCACTGCTCCCCACTTCTTTGGAAAATCAGAGAGGTTTCCAGTGCTGGTTTTTCTTAGCCAACTCTCACGTGAGCTCTTATGGCTTCTAGTCCAGTCACACTGCTGCCCCACTGACTTCCCTCTTATTTCCTCTCATCTTGTTGAAGTCAGCCCTCCTAAGGTCCAGAACTACAACCCTTAATATAGAGTGCCTGATCCCTGGGCTATTGGTTGTAAAGGGGTTGAGAGCTGGTGAGGTGTCAAATGGGAGTCAGAATGAAAGAAATGAAGATATGGAAGTCCTCCCAGGAAAAGGAGAGATCATTAAAAACATTCCATTGGGCAAGTCAAGAGTACTTTATACGATGTGGGTCAAAAAATGTATGTGTGAAAATCCTCATACTACCACCACCAAAGGAAACAATGATCTCCAAGTAGCAAATAAACCTTACCATGTCAAGAATGGCTGCAGTCAGTTCGAGGGCTGGTGCAGAGGAAAGGTTCTTGAAATCGCCTGGAAAGTCTTATTAATCTTAAAGTTAAGACTAAACCTTGATTTGGGAGCCATAGTGGTGGTCATCGCTGTTAAAAGTGGCGAAGTAGTCACCATGGTAGGAGCATTTGATGAACCATTAGGTGCGGAGGTACCGTTTGTGCTTGTTATAGTAATGACTCCTGTGGTGGTGGTCGTTGAAGTGGCTGAAGTAGTCACCACGGCAGGAGCATTTGATGAACCATTAGGTGCGGAGGTACTGTTTGTGCTTGTTATAGTAATGACTCCTGGTGGTGGTGGTTGAAGTGGCTGAAGTAGTCACCACGGCAGGAGCATTTGATGAACCATTAGGTGCGGAGGTACTGTTTGCATTGTTATAGTAATGACTCCTGTGGTGGTCGTTGTTGAAGTGGCTGAAGTAGTCACCATGGTAGGAGCATTTGATGAACCATTAGGTGCTGAGGTACTGTTTGTGCTTGTTATAGTAATGACTCCTGTGGTGGCCATGGTATTTATGTCCACAGTGCTAACTGTAGAAGGTGATGCAACAGTGGTGGTGGTCTCATTATCCAAGGCACGTGTGGTAGTTGGCGACAGTGTAGAAGAATAACTTCCCGTTAGAAGACTGCTGGTTGAAGAGTTAGTGGTACCCACTGGATCCCCTGTAGTAAGTGTGGTGATGGTAGAGTTGCTCAGTTCAGTTGTTGATCGGCTGCTTACTAAAGAGGAAGTGGTTGCCTCGGTATTCCCTGTAGTAAATGCGGAGATGGTTGAGTTGTTAATTTCTGTTGTTGGTTGGCTTGCAGTTGAGTTTGTGGTATCCTCTGGAAGCAATGTAGTAGATGTGTTGCTGGTTGTGTTGACTACTTCTATCGGAGAATAGCTGTTGGTGGTCATCTCTGGAGTCACTACAGGAGATGAGGTGCTATGAACAAAGCTGGTTGTGGTGCTGTATTCAGTGCTTAGGAAATGTCCTGTAGTGCCAGAGATTGCTGTGTATGCTGTTGCAGTTGTGTTCTGATCATTGGTAATCGTGATTAGCACTAGAAGTAGTTCCTGTAGTGTCAGAGATCACTGTGTAATTTGTTGTGATTGTGTTCTGATCGTTGGTAATTGCATTAGCACTAGAAGTAGTTCCAGTGTTAACTGATGTAATTTGAGAACTAGTAGGCACTGCTGTTGTACTGGCACTGTTATCTATAGTAGTACTGTGAAGGGTTCCAGAAGTCTCATTTGTTGTGCCAGTCGTTGACAAAGTTTCTGTATTTGGAGTGGATGTCTGCACTGTAGTTTCTTTTGTGGTGGATGAAAATGTACTTTTAGTCACAGGCTCTGTGGTTGAATATGGGGTGTTACTAAAAATGGCAGTGCTGCTATTTGTGGTCAGACTACTGAGTGTAGAATCTGTGGAAGCTGTACTAGAAAGCATTGTGTGATTTGCAGTAGTCACAGTACTTGTTGCTGTAGTGCCCTGTGTAGAACTACTGACATCACTTGAGAAAGTTGTGGCTGAAGTGTCACCTGCTGCTTGTTGAAGTTGAATTCTGAGTGCATACTTTACTAATAGCTAAGAAAGATAAAACAGAGTTGTTAGACTATCACCGTTGGTGAAATAATCCCTTGTGGTTATGTGAAACTTATGCAAGTGATAACATGCAACAGGGTGTGTGATTATGCTGCAATAACCACAACAAGAGTAGGTTGTGAGCTATGAGGCAAAGCCAAGTGCCTACAGCCACATGTAAAATACTTTTACAGCAGCCCTACACACCCTAAAGTGTGTTATACCACTTATAAAACTGTACAAATAATCCTCCAAAGCTCAAAGGAAAATACATTCTAAGTGATCTGAGTAGCTGTGCTGTAATAATTGCATGGTCACGTGACTGGATTCCACCAATCACACTACAGGATTTCATGTCTCCATTTTGTAAAAGGCAATATTATTGAGTGCAGTAAAAAAGTCAAAAGGAGAATAATAAACCGGTATAAAAACAGAGACGTTAAATAGAGTTTGGGAGTTTAAGTATCGTAAAACAACTTCTCAAGCTTTTTTTTTCTGTCCTTTCCATCCCTTTTTATTTCAACTCTTCATAAGCTATTCTCTCCTTATTCTTCACACTGTATTGAACTTACAATGCCCAACCGGCAATAAGCATTGTCAGTGGCTCAGAAGGCTGCGGGGTTCCATCCCCAAACCAAGAACTTGGGTTAAATCCCAATATTGACACTGTAGTGCAGCATGAGGGGGGTGCTACACTCCTGAGGTGCAGTTTTGCAAATGAGATGTTAAACCAAGGTCCCCTCTTGTTCAGGTGGACATTAAAGACCCCATGGCGCTTTCTGAAAAGAGTAGTGGAATTTCCAAAGGTGTCCTGGCCAGACTGCCCCATTCACTAAAATAAAGCACCATCAGCTTCATCTGGTTCAATGTCAGTTTCCATCTGTATTCCCATCCCTTGCCCTGGGACAAGTCTGAAAACAGGCATAACTAAATAGACGGAGTCATAAATGACTACACACACACACACACACACACACACACACACACACACACACACACACTTGAAATTCACTTTAGAAAAGAAAAACAGTAATTGTTGTGTATATAAATAGGTAACTATTGAACAGTACAATGATAAGAGAATGTTTCTGTACCCAACAGCTGCAAATTAATCCCATTACAGTAGAATTGGCCTAGGACATACAAAATAGCACAGTAATAAAAACTACAGTCTGTACATATGAAATGTGTTGTGCAAATTTTATAGGTTTGGGGCAATCCAAATATCTTTTAAAATAGTTATAAGGCATATTTATTTCTGATAGTTACCCTAGTCTGGATACTGCAATGAATAAAGAACATAATAGTTTAGAAGTGGTCTACCCCCAAAAACAACATCACAGTAAGTGACAATTGATGTGCATGTGTGCACATGCGCGCGCACACACACACACACACACACACACACACACACACACACACACACACACACACACACACACACACACACACACAGTACATACAAAAATGGACATGGTGACATCCAGTACCTACCCAGACACAAGATCACAGGCCTACATTCACAAACACACACTGTGCACACAGATGAATACAAACACTACATACAGGCATACATGCACACAGCATTACATATCCAATCCAACTTTATTTATATAGCACCTTTCAGATCCAAGGTGCTGTACAAAAACATATACAAAGTAATAAAAATTCCATACATTAAAATGTCAGCCATGACTAACTAGAATATGCTAAATTAAATAAATGTTTTTAAGCAACCTTAAAACTATCGACGGTTGATGCTCTTCCAACCAACGAGACAGAGAATTCCACAGGTTGGTGCTGAAAATCAAAAGCACGAGATCCTGATGTCTTTAATCAAACCCTGGAATCTCCAGCAATCCATCATTGGCGGAACGGAGAGGATGAAGGGGCAGTAGGGAATCAGGAGATCTTTCAGGTAACCGGGTCCCCGATCATGTAGGGCTTTAAAGGTTAGTAAACCAACCTTAAAGGTGATCCGCCACCAAACAGGTAGCCAGTGCAGTTCGCGGAGCACAGGTGTAATATGACTGGTTCTAGAAGTCCCAGTCAAAAGCCTGGCTGCCGCGTTCTGCACCAACTGGAGGCGGCGGATATCAACCCCCGGTAGCCCTAGGTAGAGGGGATTGCAGTAGTCCAGATGGGTAGTGACAAAGGTGTGGATCAATGTTGAAGATTCCCCCGAAGGAACCAGATGTTTCACCCGGGTGATGTTCCTCAGATGGTAAAGAGGATTTGACGACAGCTGACCCCTGAGATTTTAGGGTCAGACCATAGTCAAAAATAACGCCCAGATTTCGCACCTGATCAGAGGTAGAGAGTGGTATACCACCAAGTAACAAACTTGATGGTTGTCCAACTCCCAAAGCCACCCCCGGGCGACCTGGATCCACAACCAATACATCAGTCTTATCCGGATTGAGTCTCAGCCAGCTGGAACTCATCCAAAGTCTGAGCTCCACAAGGCAGTTATTTAGTACAGAGAGTGCATCACCCTGACCAGGGAGAAAGGACAGATACAGCTGAGTATCATCTGCATAGCAGTGGAAACCCAGACTATCGCCTGATGATTTCTCCCAATGGCAGCATATACACTGCAAACAACATGGGAGCTAAAATGGAGCCCTGTGGTACCCCACAAGGCAGAGAGTGAGTGCCAGAGGAATAAATTCCAGTGACAACTCTCTGAGACCTGTCCATGAGGTAAGAACGAAACCAGTTGAGGACTATACCAGACAGCCCACAAAAGACCTGCAGGTGCTCCAATAGCACTCCATGGTCTACAGTGTCAAATACAGCAGCGAGATTGAGAAGAACCAGAATGGTACATGCCTTTTGATCTCTAGCCATTAGAAGTCGCCAATACCCGACAAGGGCAGTCTCTGTGCTAAGCCTTTTCCTAAAGCCAGACTGGAGAGTATCATAGACATTGTGAATTATAAGATGATCATCCAATTGCAACGCAACTGCCTTTTCAATAACCTTACCAACAAATGGCAGGTTAGAGATAGGCTGGTAGTTAGCTAGACAATCTGGATCCAAGGAGGATTTTTTAAGGACTGGTCGAACTACCGCCTCCTTAAGGGGGTCAGGAAAGACCCCCCCCCTTTCCAAAGACTTCCAGACAATGTCAGCAAGGATTGGGCAGATAACTTCTACACATCCTACTAAAAGAGGTGTAGGGCCTGGATCCAAACTACAACTAGCTGGTCGCATTGTTTGGATGATCTTCACAATGTCCCCGAACTCCGGCTGGCGAAAATCTAACCAGACAGACTGAAGACATGCCACTTCTCGTCGACCACCGCAATCCCCCATAGGAGAGGTCAGACTGATGTTGGACCCATAATGGCAACCTTATCTGCAAAAAACGAGCAAACTTCCATCTCAGCTGAGAAAAGGCTTCTCTGGGCTGAAGACAGACTGGATTGCACAATCTGTCCACAGTCCAGAAAAGCTGAGCCGGTCGATTTGTGCAGCAGAAATCTCTCTGGACAGGAATTCTGCCTTCTACGAGCGATTTCTGATTGACAGCTGTCACAATGTGCCATCAACCTAAGCCTGTCAGCATCAAGGCCCGACTTCCGCCAGGCTCTCTCCAGCCTTCGGCCAACTCGCCTTAACTCCTTCAAGGAGCCATCAAACCAGGGGCTCCTTGGACGGAGGGCGAGAGGCCAAACACGAACAGGAGCAATTTTGTCCAGAGCATCTCCCACAGCCTTATTATAGGCTAATACAAGATCATCTGGACTCATGCATTCACCCGACAAACTCTATAGATCCAGTACCACCATTAGGTCACTGGGGTCAATACCCCTTAAAGGGTGGTACTGAACCATCTCCGTAGGGGCAGACCTATTGGGGGGGGGGGGCCCTGAAACTGAACCTTATGGTGTGATGGTCAGACTAACTGACAGGTTCCACCCCCAAGTCAGCGATGTCCATACCCAAAAGAAAGACCAGATCCAGTGAATGACCCCCTATATGGGTTGAGGAGGTAACTACCTGTGTTAGGCCCAGCGTATTCATCAGCTGGAGGAGATTTTGACCAAAATGTGAGAGTTCATCGTCGACCCAGGCATTGAAGTCCCCCAGAACTATCAGTCTGGGGACCTCTACACCAAGTAGACGATGAAGTCTGCTATCTCCTGCAGGAATTCTCCACCGTCACCTGGTGGACGGTAGACGAGGAGAATCCCGCAGCCTACACCCTCTCCCAGGATATATTCAAAGGATCTGATACTTCCCAATGGCACATCCACAAGGTCCAGCTCAGTCTTAAACATAATGGCCACACACCCGCCCCTACGATCCAACCTATAAAGACACATACTACACTACATATACACAGATGGACCCAAGAGCACTACATACACAGATATACACATGTACACACAGACGCAGTACAGTACTGTGTAACCCCCCTGCAAATGGGGGTTCCCAAAAGACTTCCAGGAGCTTGCTTGAATGCTCCAAGCCTGAATGGTGTTTGGCGTTTAGCCATTTATCAGTGAGTGTTTTAGAACCTCTGGTACTGTCTCTTTAAGAGCTGTCTGCTTGCAGACATAATTAGTTTGTATGGGGACTGTGTGTTTCTTTGATTGAGTACCACTCAAGCTGCTGCCAATTCACCCCATTTTGCAGTCACTAGGAGTGCAAAGGGAACCTGTCTGAAAGATGTAACTGATTGCCAGAAATCATTTACAGTAATAATAAAATTACAGTTTGTCTAACCTGCTTTCTTTGCAGTCAGAACTGTCTGCCTAGTTCCCCATTCTGGTTTTGAACTGCTGAACTGGACCAATCAGTGTGGGTAAACTAGCTCTAAAATGATGCCTTGGACGTAATCAGAACTTGGGACTCATAATCTGAGCCAGCCACAAGAGGATTGTATGGGCAGTGACTCTGGGAGATGTAGTTTAGACTTCGTGCCTTTTGGACCAACAGCAGCAGTCTATTGTGAGTGACAGCCAATCCAGTCAAGAACTGGGAGGAACTCAAAGGAAGTGCCCGGTTTTGTCTGTTGGGAGTTTCAGTTTGAGATCTGAAAGTGAAGGGAAAGAAACCCTGTGCTCCTTCAGTGCACAGTTTTAGTCAAAAACGGTGCAAGGCCCAGAGTTCGGTCTACAACTTGTGTAACTGCTTGTTAGGACTGAATCTGTCCTGGAAAAGAATCAAAGGATCTCTGAAGAGTAGAAACCAGGCTCACCCTGTAGAAGACTGAAGAAATTGTTGAATTACACTCGGTCTGTCAGAACTGAATCTGCTGTGTGTTCTCCTGGTTATTGTGCAGTAATTGCGATTGGGATACAGATGCAGCCTGCCTGGTATAGTGCTTTTTTTACCATATAAATGTGTGAGGAGTCTCTTGAGATCAAAGTAGCCCTGCTGACATTGAAGGACCATATCTTCTTTGGAGGTCGTGAGTACTAATTGGGGTCGCTCCCTGTTGAATTGCCACATTAAATCCAAATGGAATTACTGTACTGCTGACTGTTTAATTCTCCTTTCTCTGTGTGAAAGGGCCCCTACCAGCTGCCACGGTTTGGACTAGCCACTAGGGCTTGGGTACCCAGGGACAGTAACTGATAGGGATAGGCCCGTGCACAGAGCCATAGGTAGATAGTAAAGGATAAGCTAATTAACCTGATTTCCCTGTCCTTGTTATATCCCCTAAATAAATCAGAGCTGTTTGTTTCAACAAAGTTATACTGCCTGAGGTATTTGTCTATGTTAAAGTACTGTACTGTGATTGTTGCACTGTATCTTATTTTACAGGATGTCCCGTGCCTGAACCAGCCTTGGGGGTAAGTGTATACTGTGAAGGTAATTCTGCATATTGTGTGGGCCACTAGTGGGAAGAAAGGGTTGCAGTGTCCCAGAGGGCTGTGACCAAGTAAGTTTAACTATTGCAAACCCTGACCTCTGGGTGGAGGCACCGCCATTGATCCAGGCCCTCAACCTGTTAGTGGCAAATCAGGCAGGGTAGTAGCCTGGGATAGCGCCATCTAGGGTTACATTTTGAGGCTCACCGCTGGATTGTGTGTCCTCTGTGGCCATATTTACAAACCACTGTTAAGGGAAAATAAATAAATAAATAAATAAATGGGTACCCGACAGAAGTGGCTGTGCACCCGCTGGTGGAGTGGTGTACTGGGAGGAGATCGACCCCAAAATGCTATGCTTATCCTGGACATCCCCTGTGTATCAATACGGACACTGTGCAGGAGTACTTTCCAAGGTGGAAGGTTTACAAAATCCTGTGGTGGTGGGTCGGCACGCTTAATCTGCTCACCCACACTTTCCTGGCCCTAGTAGAGTTTAAGGATCCCATAGATAGCTCCAAAGTACCACAGACCATTACCCAGAGGGAGCCCTCACTGCTTGGAGAGTGATAACTATGACAGTAAAGACCCGGGGAATGAGCCCCACCACTATCTGAAACTTTGAGGAGAAATTTGCTAAATGGTTGCTGGGAGAAGGAAACTGTGGAGGACTTGAAGAAACTATTCTTGCCACCTGGGGTGTTCCTCCCCAACACCCTCTCCTGCTCCAGTACCGTAATGGTGCTGAACCAATGCAGACTCCTATTTCTGCACCTGCCATTAGTCACGACTCTTACCGAAGGTTGAGGGATCTTCTGGCACCTCCCCACCCCCAAGGGAGGATGGCTGGGAGACCTGGATGAACTATGTTGCCCCAAAGTGCTAGAATGGCAAGTGCTGGAGGCAGCGAAGAGGGGTTGAGTGAGAGCTCCGGGTCCTGCCCTGGCTACCATCCGTAGCAAACGGGCCAGTAACCCTGAAGACTGCACAAGCCTATCTTGAGGCCTTGGAGAATGTGTATGGGAGCCCAGATTCTGATGAGGACCTATGGTGGAGAGAAGAAATGCACAACAAGTACCAAGGGGAGTTGTTGTCTGTGTATGTCTCGGCTGGAAAAATTGTTGCAAGAATGCCTCAGAAAGGGTAGTTTGCCAGCGATTGAACTGGACCCGAACCAGACTGACAGAATCCTTAAGTCTGCCCCCTTCAGAACTGCTGTTGCTCAGTTACGCCCTGGCAAATCGACTGGAATCCCCACCTCCTATGATGAGTTAATGAGAGAAATTCGAGGAGTTGAGAAAAGGCGACCTGGAGGGACCTGCACCAATAGCTGTGGCTATGACCCGAGTGACTGAGGGTGGCCCATCAAGGAAGTTCAGGGGCAGAGGTTGGCAGTCAATGAGTGCTCTGATAAGAGAAAAGATATGCCACAATGGGGTGAACTGTTGAGAGAGATCCGGGAATTCAAAAACAGTCCTTTATGAAGGCCACGCCTGCAAGTGCGGGCCCCGACCTATATCCGACTGCATCTGCTATGGGGTGGGGATACCCACCATGTATCTCCTGCTGATAACAGCTCCAACTCGATTCCTTGACCATGGAAGTGGAGAAACTGACGAGATGTCTCCAAATGCTTATCACGCCCAGACAGAGATGGCACCAAGGTTTCCAGTTAGTAATACCCCGCCCTGGCTCCCAGTGTGGCACCTCGCCAGCTCAAACTCCAAAAAGTATGTTTTGCTATAATTGTGGGAAGGATGGGCACATGAAAAGGGAATGCCAATCCCAAAAGACACTGAAAAGTTGCATATAGGCTACAAGGAGAGCTCTGAGAACAAATCAGTGGTTAAGAGGTGCACGAATGATCCCAGTGAGGGCACCAAAATGCTAATTCACGCCCTTGTGGCAAGGTCAGTTGCCCAGGCCCCACTACCGCCTCTCCAGACTGGTCCAGAATAGTGGGTCCCTCCATGGAGACCACTGTAAAGGTAAATGGAGTGTCTACAAGAGCTGTATTAGACAGTGGCTCCCAAGTGACAATTATGTTTCAAGATTATCAGAAGCATTTGTCAGGCGTACCTTACAACCATTAGAAGGACTGCATGTATGGGGTTAAGTGAGAAGGCCTACCCTATTCTGGGTATATCCGACTTGGCTGTCTTTCCCCACCTCCGTGGCTGGAGTGGCCGAACAAGTAGAGACCCTAGCCTTAGTGTGTCCCCCCACTGACTGTATGATGGTGTCCCTTTGTTGATTGGAACAAATGCTCATATGTTCAGAAGGCTGGCACATTTATTATGAAAGACAGGGGTCAAAGACTAGTAGAGCTTTAAGAGTTCCGGCTTTAATTAAGAAGGCCTATGGGCACAGAGAGATGCTGAAAATATAGAACCAGAGGAACCGGTTGGAATTGTATGGAAGAAGGATCCTGAGTCTCTGATCCTGGCACCAAATGCCCAGTGTACCTTACAGGAGAGGTCCGTATCAGAAAGGATGTTAAGAATAAAATATTAATGTTGGATGCACCAGGCGATGGAAAATTGCCAGAGGGACTGCTGGTCAAGCCTAGTATTTTGCCCGCTAGAGCCCATGCTTATGCCAGAAGGTAATGGTCCAAGTTCATAATGTGTCTGAAAGAGACATTCGATAAATAGAGGTTGCATCCTGGCTAATGTGCATTGTGCAGACACTGCAGTGCTACCCAGCAAGAGTTCAAGGAAGAATGACAGTAACGCCTGACTTGTTTGATTTCGCAACCCGCTGCCAGCTGAATGGAAAGTGAGGATCAGTGAGAAGCTTGCCCAGAGAGACCAGGTGTTTTCTTTAAGAATGGGACGATGGGATGCGGCAAGGAGCTGGAGCACAATATCCGCTGCATGACGAAGACCATTTCGTGAGAGGTCTCGACGCTGGCACCTGCTGATATAGATGATGTGAGACGGCATCTGCAAGAGATGTTAGCGGCTGGTGTAATACAAGAATCAGAAGCCCTTATGCTTCCCCATTGTGGTAGTGAGGAAAAGAATGGGACAGTAAGGATGTGCGTGATTATCGCACTAAACCGGGCGGATCATCCCTGATCAGTACACAATGCCCGCATTCAGGATGCTTTGGACTGCCTAAACGGGAGCAAGTGGTTCTCTGTGCTGATCTCCGCAGTGGGTACTACCAGATCCGATGGCCCCAGAGGACCGTGAGAAGACAGCCTTTATCTGTCGGCTGGCTTCTGTGAATTCATGAGGATGCCTCAAGGTTTCAGGTGCCCCAGCCACTTTTCAACGATTGATGGGCGTGCAGTGGGGACATGAACTACTAGAGTGCCTGGTATACCTAGATGATGTTGTTGTGTTTGGCAGCTCACTGGAGGAACATGAGCAGATTATTTAAGGTATTGGATCGACTGGAGGACTTTGCCTTAAACTGTCCATTGATAAGTGTCAATTTTTCAAACATCAGTAAAGTATGTGGGACATAGTATCCACCGAGGGAATAGAGACCGACCAG
Organism: Neoceratodus forsteri; assembly: GCA_016271365.2. Taxonomy (NCBI): domain Eukaryota; kingdom Metazoa; phylum Chordata; order Ceratodontiformes; family Ceratodontidae; genus Neoceratodus; species Neoceratodus forsteri. Next base: position 345,520,851 of record CM028138.1, on the reverse strand, counting down.
CAAAGTTGAGGCCTTGACCACCTGGCCACAGCCCAAAAATCTAAAAGAACTGCAAAGATTCCTGGGATTCTGTGGTTATTATCATGCTTCATCAAGGACTATTCAAGAGTGATCCGCCCTTACTTAACCTTCTCAAGGGTATCCCCAACCCACAAAAAATACCAAAAGTCAGCGCCTCAAGACTGAAAGAGTGTATTTTCATCCTAGTGAAGTATTTGGGTCCGCTGGACTCCTGATTGTGAGACTGCTTTTCATGAGATCATATATCAACTTACCCATGCTCCAGTGCTGGCCTATGCCGATCCAAGAAACCTTACGCCCTGCACACTGATGCTAGCTTGCAAGGGTTGGGGGCTGTGTTGTACCAAGAGCACTAGAATGGCCTGAGACCAGTGGCCTTTGCCAGTAGAGCTGACCCCATCCAAAAGAACTATCCTGTACATAAGTTAGAGTTCCTAGCTTTGAAGTGGGCTATTGTTGACCAATTCCATGAGTACTTGTATGGGGCTAAAATACTAGTAAAACTGACAATAATCCTTTGACCTATGTGCAGACCTCAGCTAAGTTGGATGCCACTGGCACAGGTGGCTTTCTGCATTATCTACATATGACTATGTCTCAATACCGAGCAGGTCTGAACCACATAGATGCTGATGCTCTCTCCCGGAGGCCTGTTCTCAGAATGATTGGGTCCGATTGGCAGAACCTGACATTCGGCACTCTGTCGGAAGTTTGACAGGGAGGAACAAATGTCCACGGACGCAGTGGACTGCATGGTGGATTGCTTGGGACCCTCTGAGAATTGCATACCTGCTGCTTATTGCCACTTTTCTGCAATAGACATTGGTGCACTGCCTCAGCTGGACAATGACAGTATTCGTGGGCTCAATCCGACATCCTATGATCAAATCAGCTTTAGAAGCCCTCTATGCAGGAAAAGATGTGTCCAAATTACGCCCACTGATTTGAGAACTGCACTGTTATACAAAGAAGTCCTAAGTTGAAACTGATCAATAAACTGTTATATAGAGAAACAGTAGACAGAGGGGACAAGTAGACAAACAACAACTGGTGCTGCCCACTGCCTTCGAGACCCAGTATTGAGGTCCTTGCACAACCACATGGGGCACCTTGTATAGACAGAACACTTGACTTGGTGAGATCCAGATTCTATTGGCCTAAGATGGGGCTGATGTGGAGCAACACATACGAACTTGTAGTCGCTGCTTACAGAGGAAAGCTTTGCCCCAGAGGGCTGCCCCCCTTGTTAACATAACCACCAGTGCACCCCTGGAGCTGGTCTGTATTGATTTTCTGAGTTTGGAGTCAGATCAAAGAAATATCAGTAATGTGCTGGTGGTCACTGACCATTTCACGAGATATGCCCAAGCTTTCCCCACCAAAGACCAGAAAGCATCCACTGCAGCCAAAAGTACTCGTAGAAACTTTTGTTCACTATGGGGCTCCACAAAGAATCCATTCTGATCAAGGGAGAGACTTTGAGAGTCGTCTGATCAAAGAGATGCTTTCTCTGTGGGAGAGAAAGTCCAGAACCACTCCTTACCACCCCCAGGGGGACCCACAGCCTGAACGTTTCAACCGCACTTTGCTAGATATGCTAGGCACCCTGCACCCAAAGGACAAGCCTAGATGGAGCCAACAAATTAGCACCCTGGTACATGCTTATAACTGCACAAAGTGATGCCACTGGGTTCTCCCCTACCGCCTGATGTTTGGAAGAAGCTCGACTACGGTAGATGTGTGTTTGGGTCTCTCCTGATGGGGTTCAAGCTGACAACTATTTACAGTATGTGCAAAAGTTAAAGGCCCAGCTAACTCATGCGTACCAACTGGCTCAAACCATGGCTGCCAAAGAAATCTGGCCAACAAGAAAGGTATGATAAAGGTGAAAGCACAGGAACTCCAGGAGGGAGATCGGGTATTGCTAAGAAATCTGGGACTGCATGGCAAACACAAGATTGCTGACAGATGGCACCATCTCCCTCACATTGTAGTGGGCAAACTAGATGATCTGCCAGTGTACAAAGTAAGGCCTGAGAACAATTCAAAAGATGTAAAAACAATGCATAGAAATCATTTACTACCCATTGGACAAATCCTGATTGAGTCTGAGCCCCAGAAGATGCCCCCTGGACCAGTGACTAGAGCTGCTGCTAAGAAAAGATCAAGAAGTCTGCACCTACAGAAGCAGAGTTAAAGTGTTCCCCTGCACAAGTCCCAGTTGAGCATGACTGTCAGTCCATATCAGAAGAAAGTGAGAGTGACTTTGAATACTATCCTCTCACGAACTGAGTCAATTGTTTGGGGCAATCCCTAGTCAATACTGGAGACAAAGCTGGGCCTTCTGGACTGTCTATGCCCCAGCTTCATCCCTGGAGCCAATGCTCCCAGAAAGTGAAGTGCAAAGCATCAGATCAGATGAAATGGAATCATTGTGCATGGTTGAACTGTTTGAGCTTTCAGGAGGAAAATGATAGATTGGGGCAGACTGGTGATACACCGAACAAGAAGAGTATTTTGAGTGCCCTGACAGTCCACTGCCAGTGTCTGAAAGCTCTCCATGCGAGCCAAATGTTGTGGACTCAGAAACTGTAACTCCTGGAGCTGAAAGTGCCCCAAGTTCTAGCCTCTCTACCCCATGGAGACTCCTGACAAGTGAGAACAATGCTGAAAATGAGGCTCAGAGTGCAGAGACTGTAACAGCTCCCCTAGAAAGACTGGTCGAGCTGTAAAGCCTGTGGTGCACCTCAGTTATGATTCCTGGGCCGGCCAGTGGACCTGCCTCTCAATGTTGTCCATAAAGGTGTATGTGTCCCGAGCTCATTGCCCAAACTGAGCGTTAGTGCTAACTCAAGTTACTTGTGTTGCCCTCTAAGTATGGTGCCCTTGCCCGTCCAGCCCCAAGGTAACTGATAGGGAAGGGTCCCCTCTTCAGGTTTCATGTACAGAGGTAATAACTTGAGTTATGGTACAATGTGTGTGTTATACTGTGTATAGAGTGACGTACTGCAATGTTTCAGAAATGGTTCTTGGTAAAATGATGTATTGACTGATGATTACATGTGTGAGCCTAATGCAAATGTATATGGTTGCAGTTGAAACTTATGAAAGTACCTTGCTTGACGCGGACGTCAAGCTTTTCCCAGGCCAGGAAGGTGTAACCCCCTGCAAATGGGGTTCCCAAAAGACTTCAGGAGCTTGCTTTGAATGCTCCAAGCCTGAATGGTGTTTGCATTTAAGCCATTTATCAGTGAGTGTTTTAGAACCTCTGGTACTGTCTCTTTAAGAGCTGTCTGCTTGCAGACATAATTAGTTGTATGGGGACTGTGTGTTTCTTTGATTGAGTACCACTCAAGCTGCTGCAATTCACCCCATTTTGCAGTCACTAGAGTGCAAAGGAACCTGTCTGAAAGATGTAACTGATTGCCAGAAATCATTTACAGTAATAATAAAATTACAGTTTGTCTAACCTGCTTTCTTTGCAGTCAGAACTGTCTGCCTAGTTCCCCATTCTGGTTTTGAACTGCTGAACTGGACCAATCAGTGTGGGTAAACTAGCTCTAAAATGATGCCTTGGACGAATCAGAACTTGGGACTCATAATCTGAGCCAGCCACAAGAGGATTGTATGGGCAGTGACTCTGGGAGATGTAGTTTAGACTTGGTGCCTTTTGGACCAACAGCAGCAGTCTATTGTGAGTGACAGCCAATCCAGTCAAGAACTGGGAGGAACTCAAAGGAAGTGCCCGGTTTTGTCTGTTGGGAGTTTCAGTTTGAGATCTGAAAGTGAAGGGAAAAGAAACCCTGTGCTCCTTCAGTGCACAGTTTTAGTCAAAAACGTGTGCAAGGCCCAGAGTTCCGGTCTACAACTTGTGTAACTGCTTGTTAGGACTGAATCCGTCCTGTGAAAAGAATCAAAGGATCTCTGAAGTAGAAACCAGGCTCACCCTGTAGAAGACTGAAGAAATTGTTGAATTACACTCGGTCTGTCAGGAACTGAATCTGCTGTGTGTTCTCCTGGTTATTGTGCAGTAATTGCGATTGGGATACAGATGCAGCCTGCCTGGTATAGTGCTTTCTTTTTTACCATATAAATGTGTGAGGTCTCTTGGAGATCAAAAGTAGCCCTGCTGACATTGAAGGACCATATCTTCTTTGGAGGTCGGTGAGTACTAATTCGAGGTCGCTCCTGTTGAATTGCCACATTAAATCCAAATGGAATTACTGTACTGCTGACTGTTTAATTCTCCTTTTCTCTGTGTGAAAGGGCCCCTACCAGCTACCCACGGTTTGGACTAGCCACTAGGGCTTGGTACCCAGGGACAGTAACTGATAGGGACAGGCCTGTGCACAGAGCCATAAATGAATAGTAAAAGTGATAAGCTAATTAACCTGATTTCCCCTGTCCTTGTTATATCCCTAAATAAATCAGAGCTGTTTGTTTCAACAAAGTTATACTGCCTGAGGTATTTGTCTATGTTAAAGTACTGTACTGTGATTGTTGCACTGTATCTTATTTTACAGGATGTCCCGGTGCCTGAACCAGCCTTGGGGGTAAGTGTATACTGTGAAGGTAATTCTGCTTATATTGTGTGGGCCACTAGTGGGAAGAAAGGGTTGCAGTGTCCCAGAGGGCTGTGACCAAGTAAGTTTAACTATTGCAAACCCTGACCTCTGGGTGGAGGCACCCGCCATTGGATCCAGGCCCCTCAACCTGTTAGTGGCAAATCAGGCAGGGGTAGTAGCCCCTGGGATAGCGCCATCTAGGGGTTACAACTGCATATATGAACATGCACACAGAACTACATACAGAAAGGCGCATTCACATGCACATACAGCACTATATACATAGATTAGCACACAGACAGCACTATACAGTAGTCACAGTCAGTAACACACACACACACACACACACACACACACACACACACACACACACACACACACACTAAATACACAGATGCTCACACACTTGCTTCAGTCTCCATTTTTGTCTATAGTTTTTTCCTCTCTCAGTTCACCTCTGTCCCCCCCCCAACCAAGATATACCCTGATCCCAGGCCTGTACCCGATGGGTCCAGAAATTCTGGTTCCCAGACCCTGGTAACCGACCGGTTACACCCTATGGCTTGCCCACATGGCAGGGAAGGGTCTTCTTCCTCCCAGAGGCACTCTTTCTTCCCTCCCTCCTGCCCCACCACTACTGTTTTCTATTAACTCACAGCACTCACTGCAGCCTTGCTGCCCTCAAGCTCAATGCCTATGGGCCTTTCCACTCCCTCTGTCCTCCCATCCTCGGCTCTGGGTGATGCTACTTTTTCTCCTGGAGGTTACCACCTTACCTGCCCTTGCATGCTTTCTCAACACTGTACACCACTACTATCTATAATTGTGACATATCTATCTGTATTGTTAACTATGAAATACCGTTTATAATTGTATTGTTGTACTATAAATTATTGTATATAATTGTTTAATTGCTTCCATTGTAAATCCCCAACCAGGGCGCTTCTGGAAACGAGCTGTTCCTCAGCTCATGTTGTCTTCCTGAATCCTGGTGAAACATTTTGTAAATAAAAAAAGTAAATGAGTCAGTCTGCTATGAGAACTAGGATATTGTACAGAAGGCACTAGGACCCAGGGGAATCTCCAAGGCTCAGATTTTTTTTTTTTAGTTTTTGATAATTGGGTAAGTGCACTAAAGACAAAAGTGACTATTTTCAGGCACGACACGGGAGATTACAAAATCAACAGGAAAAAACAGTTATGACAGTACAATATAGGAGTACAACATATTAGGGATACAATTAAAATGGATCATTTGAGGAATTTATGGTGATGGAGAAATATTCCGATGTACTTCATATCAGAAGTGAAAGTAAGTGCATATTATACTACAGCATTTAAGGATACAGTAAAAATGGATAATGGTTTGAGCAATTGGTATAACCAGGAGACAATGCAGACATTTCACATACAAAGCACAAGGTAAGTGCACATATAACAGTAGATTATCAATCTAGGCATCAACCTATTCTACAAAACTGGCTATAACAAAGAATACAACACAAAGAGGAGCAAGTAGATCATTTAGAAGGAAGGGGATTTTCTACCTTTAAGTTAGTCTCCCCACCCCACCCCCGCCTAACTTCCTGGCATCAGTGTAGCTCCTAGGTCTCGGTCACTCTGAACTGACCCTGCAGCAGAAGCAAGGTCATTTGGGTACCTGTGCTCACTGCCAACCCTCCCTAGCCCTGCATACACAGATTCACACAGAGCAGAGCACCATTTACAGACAGACAGACACACACACACACACACACACACACACACACACACACACAGCACTACATTTACAGACAGACACACACAGCACTACATTTACAGACAGACACACACAGCACCACATTTACAGACAGACACACACACACACACACACACACACACACACACACACACACACCTACATACATAGACTAGCTACACAGAGCAGCACTACATTTACAGATCCTCACACACAGTCCTACATACATAGATCAAACACACCACATTACACGGACAGATGCTCACAGACAATACTACGTAGAGACACACACACACACACACACACACACACACACACACACACACCCACCTACCCACACACAGACACACACAGAGCAGCACAACATATACAGATGCTCACACACACACACACACACACACACACACACACACCTACATACACAGACTCGCACAGAGCAGAGCACATTTATAGATGCTCACACACAGTGCTACATACATAGATCAAACACACCACATTACATGGACAGATTCTCACGGACAATACTACGTAGACACACACACACACACACACACACACACACACACACACACACACACCCCTACCTACACAGACACACAGAGCAGAGCACTACATTTACAGATCCTCATACGTAGTGCTATATACATAGATCAAACACAACATATCATGGACAGATGCTCACAGACAATACTACATAGAGACACACCCACCCACCCACACCTACCTACACCGAACACACAGAGCAGAGCACTACATTTACAGACACATACACACCTACATACATAGACTCGCACACAAAGCAGAGCACTACATTTCCAGATCCTCACACACAGTGCTACATACATAGATCAAACATACGCATTACATGAACAGATACTCACAAGCAATACTACGTAGACACACACACACACACACACACACACACACACACACAGACTCACACAGAGCAGAGCACTACATATACAGATGCTCCACACACCTGCATACAGACTCACACAGGGCAGAGCACTACATTTACAGATCAAGCACACCACATTACATGGACAGATGCTCACAGACAATACCACGTAGACACACACATTCACTACTTCTACTCATTTTCACAGTTGGGTGCACTGGAGTACTGGGAGGTTAATTAACTTGCCCAGGATCACATAGTGAGTATTTGATCATACTGCCTCCAACTGGGTTCACACAAGTTACTGAGTGTTCCGCTTTTTATATTATTATTATTATTATTATTATTATTATTATTATTATTATTATATATGACATTCTTTATCTCCTACCTCTGCGGAGTGGGCCGACAGGTCATCTGGCCACCGGCACCCGATGGACCTGGTCTGGTCAGCAACATGCTCTCCTCCAAGCAGGCTGGCACATGGTATACCCCCCATGGGGACCTGGATCCAATACCTGGGGGGTGCACCTCACAGGTCTGGGGGTGTGGTGCACGGCCATCAGCTGCCACAACCTCCCTGCAATTTTCCACCTGGATTTTCTCCCCCTTGGAGCTGGACATGCAATGGCGTCAGTGCACTATGTGCCAACGCCTGCCGTGTTCCAACCCTCAGCTGTACACTGCTTCTTGCAGTGCCCCTGCCTTCCACCAGTTGCCACTGCAGAGTGACGTAGATCCCTTATCTGCCCCAGCGGGAGTTGCAGGATGCTCAATCTTCCCTCTGCCCTGCCAACCCCAGGTGGCCAGAGTCCATTCCCGAACCAGGGCTGCCGGCGTGGCACGAGGTGTGGCATCCAGTGCCTCAACCTTCAGCACCACCAGGCTGGCTGAGGCGTTCCACTAGGGCACATTCCCACGTTGTCAGTGGGCATTCCACTAGGGCACGTTTGCCCACGTTGTCAGTGGGCATTCCACTGAGCACGTTTGCCGCGTTGTCAGTGGGCATTCCACTAGCACGTTTGCCACGCTGTCAGTGGGCATTCCACTAGGCACGCTTACACGCTGTCAGTGGGCATTCCACAGGCACGCTTTGCCACGCTGTCAGTGGGCATTCCACTAGGCACGCTTGCCACGCTGTCAGTGGGCATTCCACTAGGCACGCTTGACATTGTCAGTGGTTGTTTCTGCTGCTCTCTACCTCCTCACAGTGGAGACTATGCATGAATGGGAGCAGGATACATGCTATAGGTGCATCGCTGGCCACAACCCTCCACAGGCATTCAGCACACCATGCACTAACCCTGGCCACCAATTTGTGGCTCCAACCCACAGAAGAGTACAAGCATGGTGAGACAGGGGCAGAGCACAGGCAGGGCTTGGGGATGCCAGTGGTCATCTAAATGGATACCCACACTGATGTTTGAGTGGATCCTCTTTACCACATGGTGCAGGGCGTGAGGGTCTGAGCATGCCCAGCTACCAGCCAGGGCATAGTCACTTCTGGTGAGTTCCACATGGGAGCCCCCAGATCCCATTGTATGTCCAAAGGGCTGGGGGCTGCAGTACCACTATGATAACTGTGTCTGTTCTAATGCCCACCACCAGCAGGAGGGGCATCATGGGGCTATGGCAGTACCAGCAGTCATAGCCTGCACCCCCCTTCGCACATGGTGCGGAGTCTGGCATCACCCCCCCAGATGCACCATCTGCCTGTCTGTGTACTCTGTGTTGGGAGCTGCAGGAGGTTCCAGTGCAGAAGGGGAGCGTGCCCCTGCTATAAATGCTGTGAGGGTCTGACTAGACCCCTGATCTGTGGCAGTTTATCGTAGGGATGGCTACATGCCATGTATATGTTGTGTGTAGGCATAGTGTATAATTGGAATTATTGACCATTATTTTACAATCTTAGTTTAGTAGGGAAACATAGAATCTGATGGCAGATAAGGACTGCTTGGCCCACCTATAGTAGTCTGCCCATTTCCTACCTAATGGATAAGCTGCAGATCCTAGTTAACCAACAGCCTATTCGGTCTGTAAGAAGAGCACGCCATCTTATCCTTCGGCTTCAATAAGACATATTTGCTTCTTGGCTTGTCATGGCAGCCCCCCACCCCCTTGGCCTCCTCCATTAGATCCCTAATTGTACCGAAAATACTGTCCTGTAACTCCTTATAATATTCAGCTATAAACTCATCTGGGCCCTCAGCCTTCCCTAATTTGATATTCCCTATTGCCTTTTGGACCACCTCAATAGTTATAGGTGCCCACAATACTTCCCTCTGGGCATCATTCAGGGTTGAGAATGAGACATGAATGCCCTCAAGAATTTCCTTGCTAATTCTTCAGTACATGAGCACTCTTCTCAATATAAGTGTAACCCTAGGTGGCGCTATCCTAAGGGCCACTACCCTGCCTGCTTGGCTAGTAGCAGGTTAAGGGACCTGTATTCTGAAATGGATGCCTCCACCCAGAGGTCAGGGTTGGTAGTGGTCAAGCTAACCTGGGCACAGGCCTCGGGACACTGTCACCCCCCTTTCCTTACCAGTGGCTGGAACAATACACATAGTCACTTTCACAATACCCTGATAACCCCCATACACCACACAAGTACCCACACTGTTTGCTCTTACCACCAGGGCTTTCCTCTGGCTTGACCCTGGGGACCCCCTGTAAAACAAGGTTATACACAGCAAATAGCAGTACAGTACTCTTGCACAAACTGGAACCACAGTCAGGGTAAATGCAAAAAAGAGTTGGATCCGATTTATTTAAGGGACTTAAACAAGGGAAGGGCGTAATCAGGTTAATTTGCTTAAAGGCTGCATCAAACAGTTATGCATGCACTTCAGGGTCCAAGAACCCTTCAACTACTCAAGTACTTGAAGGGTTTGAACAAAGAGACACCAGGTGTATGTTCAATCTGAAGGGTGGAAGGAAACCAGGGGACACTATGAAGTTAGAAGAGGGCAAGTTCAAAATTGAACTGAGGAGGCACTATTTCACAGGGTGGATGGCGGGTGAAACGCTCTGCCAGAGGAAGTTGCATCACTGCAGGGTGTTGGTGGCTTCAAGAGGGGTGGGACAGATTCAAGGGGAGGGTACAAACGGGAGAGGGCGCAAGATGGGGGTGAGGTATATGGGGGGCTGCAGTCTAATGGACTAAATAAAGTGCTGCACATTAGAGCAGACTAGATTGACCAAATGGCCTGTATCTGATGGCACTTTCATATGTTCGATATCAGGGCCACCTTTAGAGAATTTTACGAAGCCTTATGTAACCCCCCTACAAATGGGGGTTCCCGAAAAGTCTTCCTTGAACTTGCCTAAATGCTCACTGCCAGGCTGGTGTCCTGCGTTTTTGCAGTTTAAATGTGATTGCCAGAGAGTGCCTGTATAGCCTCTGTGTACTGTCTCTTTAAGAGCTACCTGGATTGTAGTCATAAGTTATCCGAGAGGGACCTCTGTTGAAAGATGCAACGATTTGCTGAAAATCATTTAGAGTGATAATGATAATGTAGTTTGTCTAACTTGCCTTCTTTGCAGCAAGGACTGTTTTGTTTATCTCCACTATCTTGGTCCTGGACTACTGATTTGCACTAATCAGTACTGGTGGGACCTAAGATGGAGCCGGACTGCAGGAGCTGTCTGGAGTCAAAATCTGTAGGAACTGTAGTTTGGGGCTTTTGGTGCCTTTTTGCAACTGAAAGGGAAGCCTTTGTTGTGAATGACAGATCAGCCAACCAAACCTTTTGATTCTGGGGAAATTCACATGCTTGCTGGCAGTTGAATCAGATCTAAGTTGGGAGCTGAAGAAGCAACAGCTCAATGACAGTCTCTCTGCAAAGGCCTGAGTTTTGGCCTGCATGCCTGCCTGCTGCTGCCCCTGATAGGGAGAAGAGAATTAGTTGAATGGATCAGACTTTGTGAGAACAAAGTAAGCCACTGAGTTTTGACCAGGATCAACCTGAAGAAGACTGAAGATTTTGCCGAATGCGATCGGCCTGTCAGGATTTTCAGTAGTCTATTTTCGTCCAGCCTGTGTCCAGTCTTTGGTATCGTGAGTAATCATCAGGGTAGCTCCCTGCAACAACAGCCTAATCTAAAAGTGTGTCATCCGATTGTCTTCTTGTTTTTCTTTTCACGAACTGTGTCCTCTGGCTCCGGATTACAATTAGTGTGTGTTATGTATGTTTTCTTCCATCACAGGGCCCTAACCAGCTGCAACATTCTGCTAGTCCCCATTCTCCATCTGGGTACCCAGAGTGTGTGACTGTTTATGGAGCCTGAAGTGCATATATAACTGATTGCTACAGCCTTTAAGCAAATTAACCTGATTATGCCCCTACCTTGTTCAAGTCCCTTAAAGGAAAACTACACCCAAAACTAGAAAAAATATATGCTGTGCAGAGCATATTAATTTGTATGTGAAGTTCTAGTGTTTCCTTCCCTCTGACTGGTATTAGGAGTTTCTCCTAAATTAGCCTGCTAGCTTTAGGGTAGTTTTACGACCCCTGGAGATCTCCATATCAAATAGCTTTATTGCATTTCTTTGACCTACAATGCACCTTGTTTCAAGTGATGGTGATGTAGCAGAGCCCATAAATCCAGCAGAAAGCATTGCATTACAATCAGTTCACAACAATAGAGATGGCTATATTTTAAAATCTGTAGAATTCAGCTTGGTGACCACCCTCATCCTAAAGGTTTTACTGTCCTGAAAAACTTTGCTGCTGGTAATTTTTGCAGCTTGTAAAGCTTCCAAGATATTTAGTTTGTTTGGCATGTGTGTGTGAATGTTGGGTCTTCTTACATCACAGTCATGTGAGACAAGATGACTGTGGGAACAAGAAATACAATTACGCTTATCAGGTATGAAGATCCCTAGGTCGAAATCTAGTATAAAGCTAGTAGGCTAATTTGGGAAAAACTCCTAATACCAAGTCAGAGGGAAGGAAACACTAGAACTTCACATACAAATTTAAACACTCTGCACAACATATATTTTTTTCAAGTTTTGGGTGTAGTTTTCCTTTAAATAAATCAGATCCAACTCTTTTTTTGCATTTACCCTGAGTGGTTCCAGTTTGTGCAAGAATACTGTACTGCTATTTGCTGTGTATAACCTTGTTTTACAGGGGTCTCCCGGGCCAGGCCAGAGGAAAGCCCTGGTGGTAAGTGCAAACAGTGTGGGTACTTGTGTGGTATATCAGGGGTATTGTGAAAGTGATTATTGTGCATTGCTCCAGCCACTAGTAAGGAAGAAGGGGGGGTTACAGTGTCCCGGAGGGCTGTGCCCAGGTTAGCTTGACCACTACCAACCCTGATCTCTGGGTGGAGGCACCAGTTTCAGAACTCAGGCCCATTAACCTGCTACTAGCCAAGCAGACAGGGGTAGTAGCCTTGGGATAGCGCCACCTAGGGGTTACACTATGCACCCTAGCATCTTGTTTGCCTTCGCTGCTGCCTTCCTGCACTTGAGCAGAGTGGTTCATCTCCCGGTTATGAGCACTCCCAGATCCTTCTCTTTGGATTTTAATGGACACCCTCCAGCCAGTAATCATGTCCTGGGTTATTGCCTCCTAAATGCATCACTTTGTACTTCTTGGCATTGAAACCAAGCTGCCAGGTGTGGAATCATTCCTCCAGTTTTGCCAAATACTCCTGAAGTACTTTTGCTCCCCCCAACCCCAATCTACCTTGGCACAAATGTTTGTCTCATCTGCGAAGAGACTGACATTGCTGTTAATCCCTACTGCAATGTCGGCTATGAAAATGTTAAACAGAACCGGTCCCAGCACAGAGCCCTGTGGTACACCACTTGTTACTGCCCTGCATTCCGATCCCCCCTTCCCCATTACTACCTTCTGCCGTCTATCCTGTAGCCAGTTCTTGACTCATCTGACCAGTTTCCTCCCTGCTGTCAAGACTCTTCAACTTGCAGATCAGTCTACCGTGTGGCACAAGTCAAAAGCCTTGCTGAAATCCAGGTAGAGGACATCCCCGCAGGTCCCCTGTCCAGTGCCCTCATAACCCAGTAGTAAAAATCAACCACGTTCCTCTGGCAGGATCTGCCTGAGACAAACCCATGCTGCCTGCTGTCCTGGCGGTTGTTATCCTCAAGAAGTTACACTAGCCTTTCCTTGAGGATTGTCTCCATCAGTTTCCCACAATTGCAGTAAGGCTCACTGGTCTGTAGTTCCCCGGTTTGTCCTTGGGCCCACTCTTACGGAGAGGTACCACATGTGCTTCCCTCTGGTCCCTTGGTACACACCCAGAGTTCAGAGAGGTATTGAACAGGTCCACCAATGGTCCTGCTAGGACCTCTGCCAACTCTCTTAGCACCCTTGGGTGGACTCTGTCAGGGCCAAGCGCCTTGTCCACTTTCAGGGAATTAAGGCCCTCCCTCACCCTTTCCACCATGATTTTCCCGTCCATAGTTACTTCTCCCCCATCCTCTCAGGTATGGGCCCTTCCCTTTCCTTGGTGAAGGCAGAACACAAGTATTCATTAAGTACTTCTGCCTGTTCAGCCCCCTTTTCTACCCACCCACTTCCCCTCCTGATCCTAACAATTTGATCCTTGCTCTTCCTCTTCTCTCGGATATATCTGAAGAAATACTTTTCTCCTCCATTGAGCTCCTGCACTAATCTCCGTTCCCTAGCTGCCTTTGCTGCCCTTACCACTCTGCTCACTTCTCTGGATTTCTTCACATATTCTCGTCTTCTGCCCTGTTGGATCGCTTGTAGGTCCAAAAACTCATTCCTCTTTTCTCTCACCTTCTCCACTACCTATGTACTCATCCAACTAGGTTTCTTGGTCCTGGCTTTCTTGCTCTGCCTCTTGACACAAGTTTTAGTGGCTTCAGCCAGTCTTATCTTGATGACTGCTCATTTTTGTTCAGTGTCCATTTCTAATGGATGCTTGCCATATGACTTTCCAGTGCGTTTCCCATCCTGCCAAAGTCTTCCCATTTGAAGTCCAGGACCTTAGTTTTTATAGTGGCTACTTACTTTCCCAGGTTGATTGAGAACCACACTGTGTGGTGGTCACTGCTTACCAGAGGTTCTGCCACCCTTACATCCCTGACCTGTTCCCCATCTTCCAGTACCAAGTCTAGTATATCCCCCTCCCTTGTTGGCTTCATTACCCTATGGGTAAGGAAGCCATTCTGGAATGCTTCCAGGAAGATCTGCTGCCTGGCAAAACTGGTTGCTGGGATGCTCCAATCCACCCCAGGCAGATTAAAGTTCCCCTCCACCACTGTGCTCCCTTTACCACTATGTCTCCTTATCTGCTCCCCCAGTTTCCTGTCAATGTCCTCCTTCTGGGAAGGAGGTCTATAAACAACCCCCAGACAGATCTTAGTCCCTTTCTGGCTGTGTAGTTACAACCAAATCACTTCCAACTTACCCATGTCCCTTCCTCCCTATTACATCTGCTCTCTTCCCTTACTTAAATGCCCCCAGTCTTCCCTTTATCTCTAACCCTCCAGAATAGTTTGTACCCTGGGACAGTTAGGTCCCAGTCATAGTGCCTGGTTGCCCATATCTCAGTAATTTATTTATTAAATTTTGGAGCACGGTAGGCCCACTGAGCCCCAAGGTCCTTTTTCAGGGCGAACTAACAATACAAGTTATAAGAATGAACAAGGATATAAGGAACATTTGAGGCATTGTGAGTTACATTAGGAGGTGGCTATAGTAAGAAAAATAGTGGTTATAGGCATGGTAAAAGAAAAGCAGTGGATACAGGCATAGCTACAGGCACGTAAAGAAAAGCAGTGGATGCAGGCATGGGTACAGGCAGGTTATCATCATGACATGTAAGCAGTTGGTAGTACTTTGCATATAGTTTATTCAGGGGTTACATGTGGCCTTGGGCGAGCAGTCTGTATAAGGCAGGTAGTAGGAAGGTTAGCTAGGAGGCGGGAGTTGGAGAGGAGGGAGTACCTTAGGAGCTTTAAGTGCCAGGACAGTGGCATGCGCTTGAGGTCAGCAGATGGGACTTAAGCCTGGTGCAGAAGTTCATGAGCGAGGAGGAGGCCTGGACCTGGGGAGGAAGCTTGTTCCATTGGCAGGCTGCTTGGGAGGAAAAGGATCTTCCACCAGCATTTGTCCTTACCCTAGGGACTTCAAATAGCGTTCTATCTGAGGTCCTTAGGTTCCTTGCGTTGTGTTTGAGGGTTATGGTCCCAGCAATGCTTGGTGGAAAGTGGGATCTGAGAAGCTTGTAGGCCTGGACAAGCAAGGGGTGTTGGAGGCGGGCGACCAATGTGGGCCAACGAAGGTTGGCCAAAGTGTCACAGTGGTGATGTCTCTGGTGGTCTAAGGTTGCGAAACAAGCTATTTTATTATATAGGGTTTGCATCCTGGTAATCTCTTGTTTAGCCATGCCCTGTATAATGGGGGCTGCAAAGGTCAAGTTGGGTAAAAGGACGCTGGTAGCTATGGAGAGCCTGGCTTCAGGGATGAGTTGGTCCCTGAGTCGGTACAGGGTGCCAAGTTTCCGATGTAGGGTCCTGGTGACCTGGTCCACGTGTTCCTTGTACGTGATATTCTGATCCAACGTGAGGCCTAAGTATTTAAGGGAGGGGACTACGTTAATGGCTTTACCAGAGAGTGAGGTTAAGGAGAGGAATGAGGACCTGTCAAATCCCAGGGATCTTGGCCCGAATAGCATTGCCTTGGTCTTGTCGGCATTTAGTACTAGTCAGTTCTTACACAGCCAAGTCTCTAGTGGTGAGATCCTTTTGGAGTAGAGGGCCTAGGGCAACCACGTCATGCAGGGGTTGGAAGATGACAGTATCATCAGCGTACTGCACAACCGAGCTCTCCCCGCAGTGGGTACGCAGGTCGTTGGTAAACAAGAAAAACTGGAGGGGGCCTAGAATTGAGCCTTGAGGTACACCCTGGTTTAGGGGTAGAGGGTCAAACATGGTCCCTTTCCATGAGACCCTCTGTGCCCTGCCTGATAAGTAGCTCCCAAACCACTTCAGGGCATGATTGTACCTCTTCCTCTTCCATCAATATCTGCAACTCTACCAACTTGTTCCCCAGGCTCCTAGCATTTAGTGAAGCCATTCTCCACACTGCACCTATCCTTTCTGCTTCCTTACCCATCACTCCAACCCCTATTTTGCCCAAGGTCGTATCTATCCCTGTGGTGGTGGTGGGGTCCATGGGACCCCCTCTCCTGGTGATTTCCAGCTCCAGTGCCTCCCCCCCCACCTAGTTTAAATGATACCTCTCGTTGATGAAATCCCCCAGCTTCTGCTTCACCACCTGTGAACTTGCCCTGCTGAGGTGTAACCTATCCCTGCATAAAGATCTGTGTTATGCCACATGCTACCCCAGTCCCCACTAGTCCATACCCCTTAGTCTCACACCATTCCTCAGCCACTTGTTGAAGTCACCGATTCTTCTCTTCCTGTCTGTACTAGCCCTTGGCACTGGCAGAACTCTGAGAAGGCTACGGTGTTCCTCTTTGCTGCATGGATTTCCCACTTCCCTGAAGCAGTCTTGTACCTCCTCTATCCTTCTCCCTTCCAGATTATTTGTTCCCAGGTGCACCACAATGTGCGGCTTCCCTCCCCACCTTCTCCACATATCTGTCCATATGCTGCCCCACTCTACTCCTCTCATGCTTGCATACACTCTACCCAGATGTTATTTTCTGGCACCCTTCCCTCCACCTTATATCCTTAGAGTAAAGCCCTAGAATTAGGATTCTCTGACCTTTTCCTGCTCACCTTCTTGTCCTCCACTCCCCAACTCTGAGGCCCTCTCATCCTCCTGTCTCAGCCCCTTTGCCTCCTCTAACCATTGCCCTGTACTCTCCCCTCACAACTATGATCATGCTACTGACCTCCACCTCAGAATTATTTTCCGCCTGTGGAACCTCCCCTTTGCACTGACTTGTTGCTCCGTCTCACCATGCTACCACTTCCTCTAATATTACTTCCCCATATCGTCCCTGAAATGGGTCCCTCCTCTAACTCCCCTCCTCTCAATATCCTAGCCTTTCCCAGGCTGCCTGCTACTTCTCCTCCTCCAGTTTCCTTGCTCCTTCCCTCCAGAAAGACTGCATTACCATCACCTCACTGCCCCCCGCCAATGTGTCTTCTTGGTGTGCTGCCCACTGCCTCCCAGCTGTACTACCTTTTCCCTGTAGTGTCCTCTCCTGCTCCTTCACTGTAGCTTCCCTCCTCCCTGCTACCTGGCATTCTGAACTAAGCAACGCTGAGAATCTGTTTGCAGTGCTAATCTCCTTTCCTTGAATGAGCCCAGTCCCTTTCCCACAGGCTGATATTTTTGCTCTGACCAGTCTTAGTCATGCTCCTGTGCCTCAAGTCATCACTTCCTTCCTTGCTCACCGCTTGTGTGGCCTTCCTGCTGTCCCACCTAGTTCCCTGTTATTTCTGCCTGTTTTGAATCTTTTGGATACCTCATTAGTTTCCCCTCCTGGCTGGGTTCCCCTATTCTGTCTCCTCTATGCCTCCAGTTCTCTCCTCAACCACCCTATTTTGCTTGAGCTGGCCCACCTGCCACACACACCCTATAACCCCCTGCCCTCCAAGCCACTCCCAGGAATATGGCTGCTCCACATCCTTGCCAACATACAACCCTTCCCATCTCCCGCCCTATCTATCTGACTGCCTCTGCACATCCTCCTTCCTTATTCTGGTCCTACCCCACCCATGGAACCCTTCCCCACCTTGGGCTCCCTACGCCTGTACAGGAAATGTGTCCTCCCAGTTAGGCTCTTCCCTGTCTACCAGTTTGGCCCACTGCCTGCTGTCCTCCCTGCAGATGCTACTCAAGATGCTACACCCTGCTTTCTGGCACTCAAGCTTTGATCGCTCAAGCTTGGTGTCCCTTGGTCCCCTTTGAAATATAAATGGATCCCAGCCCCGCTAATGGCTGGTCTCAAGTCATGTGACCACCCCTCCCTCCTGTATAGTTCCCAACCTCTCCTCACTCAGTTAAATGCCCCTCCTCCCAGCCAAGTCAAAATCATTTGTTTGCAGTTACACTGTTTAAAAAAAAAAAAAAAAAAAAAAAAAATCACAGTACACATTGCAATCTCATTAAATGCTACCTCTATCCTAAGAGAAAAGAAACAGCACAGCAAAGTACTTATCTTCTAACTCCAGCTGCCTGCCTCCTCTGCAGAGTTTCAACTCCAACTGAAAGCCAACAAGGCAAATTGCTGTTATGATATCGTTAGTATCTTATTGTACCTGTCCCTTCTTATTGCGGATAGCCAATATCTTGTTTGATATTCCTCCTTCATTAGTTTAACCAGGAATGGGACAGGTTTATTACCCATTCATATATTCTCTGTTTTGCAAAGAATATACGGATCTAGCTTCCTCTGAGACGATCACCGAGCACCTCCCTGGCTACCAATAATTTTCGGTTATCTTTTCCCCCCATTATAACCTGGTGCTCCAGCCCTTTGATAGTTTGTTCCAATTTACTTATTCTTTCCTTCTCCCCTTTTGTCTTCGCTATGTATCCAATTATAACTCCTCGCATCTAGGCTTTACCAGACTCCCACATGGTCCCCTGTGAGGTAACCAAACCCTTATTGTTGACAAGAAGGTTTCCCATTGCATCTTAAGGCACTTCCGAAAATCCTCCCTGCCCAACAAAGTTGGAAATCACCAGGACCCCTGTCCTCCACTTTCCTTTCCCAGTTTTATATCCAACTATACCATGGAGTGGTCAGACCCAAAAATTGGGATATGGGAGACCTCAACTACCCTATTATAAAGCCCCTTTGGCAAGAAAATGTAATCCAGCAGGGGCCATGGAGGACTGGACTAAAAAGTGTATTCCCTTACTCCTGGGTTCCAGGCCCTCCAGTTGTCCACTAAATCGAGGTCTACTAGTCCCATGGAACACTCCTCCCTCGCCTTTAACTCTACTATTCCTCCCTCATAGGAAGAAGAGACTTTAAGAAGAAAGCAGAAGAGGCAGAGCAAACTGACAAGGGAAGGGAGGACCACAGTTTGGGAAAGCGATATGAGAAAGCAGATCAACCAATGGTAGATTTTCTAGAAGGAATAGTGAGAGAATTGGAAGTATTATTGCATAGAGTAGTAGGAAGCTGAGGAAGAGGATAAGAGAGATGTAAGGTAGGAGAGAATGGGACCAAACCAGAATTTAGATATAAAGGAGGTACAACAGGTATAGTGCCTGGCATCAAGCGAGAGTAGTAAAAAGGTAGCGTGAGCAATGGTGGGTATGACAGGATCAATTTAAAGCAAAACGACAGAAAGCATGGCAAGTCTGGCAAGGGAGGATTTAGACGCTCCAGTATAGACTGTCATCATAATCAAAAATAGTGAGAATCATCTTTAAAACAATCCCTTGACAGACAGGAAGTGGAATACTCACTTTGTTCCTGTACAATGCCCCAGGGTTGGGGTGGAACTTTTGGTGTATGTAGTGCATCAAAATGAACCAAGAAATCAAGGTGATGGTCAAGTCAGACCCCAAGGTACTTGAGGACTTTTCATGAGCTGCTGGGATCCAGGGGCCACATCGGCGGTGAGAGTGAGAGCAGAGGACCATATTGGTGGTCACAGGAGTCCCGGTGGGGACCGCAGGAAGCCGCATCGGTTGCAGAGGAGCATTGGAGGGCCGCCGCCGATCAGTTGCAAGGAGCAGTGGGGCCAATCAATGCCAAGCGCAAGATTTTCGAGGAGCGACTGGGCTATAAAGGCCATTAGCCCAGTCACAAGAGCTGCAGAGGACTTTTCTTCCCACACCACCCACCTCGGCCCCATCCTCTATTAAATAGGTGGAGGGAGTGGAGCCTTGGAGGGGGAAAGGCTGTGAGTGGGTAGCCTGGACTGCAGTGGGTGTCCTGGATTGCTGCTGATGCTGACTGGAGCGGAAAGAGCAAGTGGAGTGGGTGAGGACTGAAAAATATTAAATCAGTTGACTATATGCGGCTGAAAGGCATGGAGTGTGGATCCTGATACTGGGCTGTGCTGTTTTTATCTACTGAACTTGGGAGGGAGGCAAAATAGTATGCTAGGTAGGCTTGGGCACCATATGGTACATGGTGGTCACGCATCGGAGGTAGGATTTGAGAGTCGTGAACTGGGAAACTGCTGACAATACTGTGTATACTGTTTTATACTGCTGATTATATAGTACTGCTCTTCAATAGTGCTGCCTTATGTGTGACCTGATAACTGCTGATTATATATAGGGCTGAGGGTTTTGAAAACTGTAAAGAGGATACCTGTGGTTGAACAGTTGCTCAAGTGAGGTGGGCAAAAGCTAGTGGGCTGCAAGTGGCTAGGCCTGCTCACACCAAAATGAGGGTGGATTCAGGGCCGACCAGAGCAGGCATCTTTGGCAGGGTGATTGGGTGTTCGAGGCAGCAATAATCCTAAATTGGGCATGAAAGAACAGAGGGTGACCAGTGTGTTCCCAGCTGGCAGGACTTAGGTCGGAGGTAGAGGGGATCAGAAGAGAACTAGAAGACATTAGGGGAGGGGTTGGGAGGGATATTGGTCCCATGGAGGGTGAAGAGGCCACTACAGCATACTCCAGGGTGCAGGTAGAAATGGGCCCCATGGTGACTACGGAGGGGGAGGGCATATTCCATGCAACTCAGAAGGAGTAGGGCGTATCACAAGAAACAAATGGATAACACCCCACATGAGGCCAGAGGGAGATAAAAAGGGTGGAGGAGGCAGGTGACAACATGCTGGGGGCAGGCTTTACTCTTAGCAACAGCTACACCATGCTCTACCCAGGAGAGAAGGTAGTTGGGGGGGGCAGGAGGACAGAGAACATTTGGTTGAGCTGTCAGGAGGGAAGAAGGGAGTAGGAGGAAATGATACTGGAGAGAAGAAGGCAGGCAGGCAGGAAGAGGGGACCAGTAAGACTGAGGGGTGGGAGGCTGGGGAAGCTGGGGTGAGCAGTCACCCAGGCTGGGGAGTCAGCCAAGGAGGGTGGTGGTAGGAGACACTCTAGAAAGGCCAGGAGGGGAGGGTGTATCTACCTAGAGTGGGAAGGACTGAGGAGGAAAATTATTCCAGAAGGGAGGGGGAGATGAGACCTGAGGGGGAGGGGAGGCAGGAGGAGAGGCAGTTGAGGGGGAGCTGTGGGCTCTGGCCCAAAAGGAGTCCGGGGAGAGGCTGCTGTGGCAAGGAGGTTTGGGGGAGAAGAGAGTAAGCTGGAAGCCGATGCAGAAGGAAGAGCATGGTAGGTCACGTATAGACTAGTGAACCCCAGACAAATGGGGGTGCGAGGAGTAAGCTCGGGGCCGATTATAGAAGGAAAAGCCTGGAAGGGGTCAAAAGTGCCAGTAAGGTGGGGTAAAGGTGATCCTGCTGGGGGAATTTCATGACCAGGGGGCATCCAGTGGGAAGGAGTAGGGAAAGGTACAAGCAGCAAAGTAAGGGTTAAATGTATCCCAGGACTATCCGTTCACAAGGCCAAATTCCAGCTATATTCCTTAGCTTTGGAATGTGGGTGAACCCCTGATTTCCTGGTACACCTGGGCACAAATGATTTTGAAGGGAACAGCAAACTGGAAATCCAGGCAAGGTTTCGGGAGCTAGCCAGGGTCTGTCATTCTACTGGGAGTTCAATCTCCTTCTCGGAAATCCTGCCGATGCCTAGGGCATCCAGGGAGGCCAAGCACAAACTAAGAAGTGTGTGAACCAATGGCTCAGGGAGTAGTGCAAGGAGGAAGGGTTTGGACTGGTGGGAGATTTGGGGGGAGAGACACACGTGGTAAGATAAGGTGTTATATGCTAGGGATAGGATACATCTTAACCTAGAGGAAGGAGATCCTAAAGCTGAAACTCGACTGAATTCATAAACGTGAAGTGGGGTTTAAACTTGTAAGGGGGAGAGGGACTAGTGCAGGACTGGAGACAGGAAGACTGACTGTGGTACCTGGTCTACGCCAGCAAATAAGGGCAGAGGACTCTGATGGACACAATGCAAGAGCTGTGCAGGAAAGGTCAAATAGGAGCAGGGCCAAATCAGCTGTGCAGGGTAGGGGTGGGGTGGAGGACAGTCCTGATCAACGCCAGGAGTATGGGCAACAAAATGCCCAAGCTAAAGACGATTACGGAAACATGGGCCACCCAGAAAAATGATTGGGACCTAAATTTGGAGGGCTATAAAATATTCAGGAGGGATAGAAAAGTGGGTAGAGGAGGAGGCGTAGTACTGATAGTCAAGGATGGAATAATGGTATGTGGAGTGGAAGAGGCAGAGGGGGTAGTGGAAGCTATTTGGGTAACCCTAAAATCATGGGAGGAAAAAGATTAAAAGTAGGGTGGTTTACAGATCATCTGCATTGGATGAGGATCTGGAGGGAAATAGTAGAACACATCAAGGGGCACTGTGACCGGGAAAGGTGGATGTAGTGGTCATGGGGACCTGAATATGCTGAGGGCAGACTGGGACACCATGACGTTAGTGGTGGCCAGGAGCAGAGGCTGATGGATGTGTTTCAGGATGCCTTTCTGGTCCAACAGGTGGGGAAGGATACTGGACATTGTCCTTGTGACAGTGACCAGATAAAGAGATCTGGAGGTGTGTAGCTCGATGGCAGGAGGGGACCATGACACGGTCTGGTTTATGCTCTGCTGGGGGGGGATGAAAACCGCTCAGTCACAGTGGTAAGGGATTTCAGGGGGGCAGATTTCGTGGGCATGGGCAGGATACTGACTGGGAGCTTGAACCAGATCAGGCCAGACATGGATGCAGATAGTTTGTGGGAGGCCATTAAAAGAGGGATACAGGAGGCTACTAGCTTGAGTGCAAGGGTAAGGAGCAAAAAAAGCAGGGCCAACAAGCCATGTTGGTGGACCAGGGAGGTGCAAAAGGCGGTAAGAAGGCTGCCTATGCATGTTTAAAGTGGTCCGGGGGGAGTAGGAGAGAGGGGAATACGAGCTGGCAGCTAGAAGGGTCACAAGGGTGGTGAGGGGATTGAAAGCAAGGATGGAGTACAACCTGGCTAAGGATATACAAAGGGGGGGGGGAGGGTTTTTATAGATACATAGGGGAAAAGAGGAAGGGGAGAGCACAGATCCCCAGGATTAGGACTGGGGGTGGATGGGCTCTGGAGGTGAGGGAGCAGGCAGAGGTACTGAACAAGTATTTTGTCTCAGTTTTTAGGGAGAGAGACATGGTCTGCATTAAATCAGAAAATGGGCGGGGGCAGCCGAGAGGATAGGGCATGGGAGATGAGAGGATCGAAGGGGCCAGGGACACCAGGTGGGCCAGTCTGAGAAGAGGATGGAGCTTTTCTGAAGAGAGGACTAGAGAGGGAAAATCACAGAGGGCAGCATGAGAAGGCCTACAGGCGCTAAAACTGACAAAGCACCAGGACCGGATGGGCTGCATCCAAGGGTACTAAAGGAGTTGGCGGACGAACTAGCAGCTCCATTAGCTGGGCTGTTCAATGCTCCTCCAGACAGGAAGGGTGCCCCAGGATTGAAGGGTGGCTCACATGGTGCCCATCCACAAAGGGGGGTCTAGGGAGGAGATGGAGATACAGGCCTGTCAGATTAACGTCAGTAGTAGGCAAGCTAATGGAGGGCTTATCAAAGGGATGCTCGGAGGCAACTGGATAGGCTGGGACACGAATGAAAAGCAGTATGGTTTCATCCCAGGGAGATCATGCCACATCAACCTCAGATTTCTATGACTGGGTGACAGGGACCCTAGACAGACAGAGTCCAGTGGACGTCTTATATCTGGATTTTAGAAAGGTGTTTGAATCTGTTCCCACTGCGGTTGTTGGCAAAGTTGGGGAGATGGGGGTGGGAAGGCAGTTGCTTAGATAGGTGGGAAACTGGCTTACAGATGGAACACAGAGGGTGGTGGTGGTGAGAGGGACTGTCTCCTCCCTTAGCGAGGTTGTCAGTGGAGCGCCACAGGGGTCAGTACTAGGGCCACGCCTGTTCAACGCCTATGTCTCCGATATAGGGACAGGAGTTAGGAGTAGGATGAGCCTCTTCGCAGATGACTAAGCAGGGAGCATTAGCCAATGGAGAGGAAGCAAGGGTAGCAGTCCAGAGGGATCTGGACACCCTGGAGGGCTGGGCAAGGAGGTAGGGGCTTAGACTTAACCCGGAGAAGTGTAGGGTGTTGCATCTGGGGGTCAGAAACCCAGGGCATGTTTCTACCTTGGGAGGGGTTTCACTGCAAGCCACAGAGTGAAAGGGACCTCAGGGTGGTGGTAGACACCAAAATGAACAGTGAGAACTGCAGAAGAATGGCAGCAAAGGCAAACAAGTTACAGGGCTACATAGCCCGGGGAATAACGCCCAGGAGGAGTGAGGTGATCCTACCTCTGTACAATGCCTTGGTTAGGCGGCACCTTAAGTATTGCGTGCAATTCTGGAGGCCGCACCTTAAGAAGGACATAGTACTGTTGGAGATGGTCCAGAGGAGGGCAACCAGGAAGATCCAGGGCATGGGGGATAGGACCTATGAGGACAGACTGCAAGCCCTTGGGCTGTACTCACTGGAGGAGAGGAGAGATAGGGGGGACATGATTGAGGTTTTCAAATATGTGAAAGGGATTAACAGGGGTGGAGCCAATGAAATGTTCTAGAAGCAAAGGGCAAAACCAGGGGCATAAATGGAAACTGGCGGGAGGAGCCCACAGGGAGAATTCGAAGGCATTACTTCAGAGAGGGTGGTGGAGCCATGGAATGCATTGCCTGGGAGCCTGGTCAAGCAAGACACTGTGGTGGGCTTCAAGAGGGGTGGGACAGATCCATGGTGGTACTGAAGTCAAGATTGACCTCATGGGGCCAAGGGGAGGAGCACCTGCTAAGGGCTGGATACGAGCAGACATGAAAGACCATCAGGCCTATTCTGCTGGCTTTAGTATGTTAGCATGTTAAAAGAGGATATATAGCCATCCCGGTGGCCCTGAGGATTGGGCGCTGGATGCCTACCTCGTCTCGCTGGCGACCGGGTTGAGGTGGACTCTGGTTGCTGGTGGGTCAGCCGGGGGTTGGGCTCGAGTGTCCCATGACTGCTTGCCTATTCCAGGGAGGGTTGAGGCCATAGCCCAAACACTTGCCCGACTCCGAGTGGAGGCTCTGAGTACTGCAATCCCCTAACATCAGGGGCATGGGCGACTGCTATACAGGTGACTTCGGCGCTTGACGCCTTGACGTCAGGGGTCCTACGCTGTAAGGGGTGGGGAGAAAACTGAGAAAATGCCTGCCATCACCGGGAAGATGGAACCCCCGGAGACGTGCCCTCGATGTGCATTCGCCCGTGCGGCCCCCAGACCAACGAAGTTGATAGAGAGGATAATGGGCTCTGCCCCATCCCTCAAGCAGTCAAGCTCCACGGATCCAGTGGTGTCATTCGGGCAGGGTGGAAGGTAGAGAGATGTCTGCCTTGAAGCTCCTGAAGGGTGGGGATGGCAGGCTGGGAAGTGGATAAATAGCGATTTCAAAGAGGATATATCCTCAATCATATCACCATCAAGATTATGAAATGAAGGGAGAGGGAGAGTCTGGAGAGCCTCTGATGGGTTCCAAAAGTCATGGAGACTTTTGCATTGAAGGATAGTTAGTTACAGTGTAACCAGTGTTGAATATTGTAGAAATCTAGCTTCGAGGGATAGCTGGATAGAATGGAACCAGTGCTGAATATTGTGGAAATCCAGCTGGAGCTATGTGGTAAGATCATGGGAACAGAAGCCAGATGCAAAAAAATAAATAAACAAACTATGAGCAGCGTACATATGACTGTACACAGAGAAACAGACAGAGGGAAGGTCATTCAAGAATATGGAAAAGAAGAGGACAGACCCTTGAGGGACACCTGAGCAGACAGGCAGTGGTGATGAAGTGGAGCTACCTATCCAGACAGCTTAAGCCCTTCCCTCAAGGTAAGAATGAAACCAACTGACTGCAGAGTCAGAAAGATATGTTGCTTTAAGCTTGTCTAGAAGCAGGGGGATGTGTACACTAACAAGGTGTGAAAAGGTAAAAAAAATGGCAGAACAAGCTTTAGAATTGTAGAGATGCATTTGCCCTGCTGACTCAATATATGCCCACCATGTATGTAGAGGGAAGATGAAATGACCAGAAATTACTCAAGGATATTTACACCAGTTTTGGTGCTGGCATCAGTATATTAGAGAATATCTGAAGGCCCATGTCATTCTAGGCCTCAGTCATAAATTGCAACGTAAGAGAGAGATCAGTTGTCAGGTGGCCACCCGAGGTAATTTTCATAATGCAGAGAAGTACAGAGAAAGTAAACACAAGTGATTTGCCCCTGTTCCCCAGGGTCCCGCAGTGAATAATTTGCAATTGTGGATTCAGAGTTTTCCATGTTCACGGTGCTGCATTAACCACTACCTTCTTTTGCCATTCTGTTTACTTTCTCGCACCTTGTTAGTGTAGACTTCATTTTGGTTTGCCCTGTCATGTTGACTATCACAAGTACATCCCCTCAGTAAGAATAAGTTGAAACTCGAGAAAACTTCAGGAGTGGCCAAGGGTGCATCAGCAGGCTTTCAATGCAAAAAAGTGCAAAATCATGCACCTAGGGCACAGAAATCCAAGGGCAGTAAACAAAATTAATGGAGAGGTATTGATAATGACAAAGCAGGAAAGGGACCTTGGGGTTATCGTACCTGATAACCTCTAGGTGGCAAGGCAGTGTGACAAGGCTGTAGGCAGGTCCAGCGGGATACTGGGGTACACAGGATGGGGAATCACCAGCAGAAAGGGAGATAGTGTTACAACTGTATCAACTGTTGGTGAAACACCACCTGAAAGTACTATGTCCATTTCTGAAGACCACATCTCAGGAACAACATAGTCAGGGTAGAGGCTGTCCAGAGGAAGGCAACTAGGAAGGTTTGCAATTCCGATCTGTCAAATAAAATGAAAAAACTAAAATGGTGCAGGATTTGCATCATAAAAAAAAGACTGAGGACTCTCACTATATACACCCCCTGGAAGAGAGGGAGGACATGATACAGACCGATAAGTACCTCACAGGGTGAGTAGAGTACAGGAGGGGAGTCGTTTTCAGTAGAGAAGTAATGAGGACAAGCGGCATGCAATGAAGCTGGAACGGTGGACATGTAGGAGGATTTGTTGAAATGCTTCACTAGGAAAGGCACACTGAACAAGTTGCTCATCTCATGGTGCCTCCTGGGAGAAAGGATAGTGGAAATACATACACAAATACAACAGCAAACATTATTACAACAATATTGGCAGCACTGAACAGCAAATAACAGAAAGAACATATTAAGTGCAGTATACAATTGTTTACAGAGGTCACAATGGACAGAGCAAGTGCATTACATTAGGATAACACCTTAAATTCATGGTGATGGTACCATTTAGCCCGAAAGAAAGGGGTGGCTAGGGATGTGAGGACGTACTTAGTCACTGAAGGAGTGTTGGACACCTGTAACAGTCTGTCAGTGGAAGAGATGGGTGTGAAAACAGTGCTGGCCTTGAAGCATCCATGGGATAGGTACTACGGAATTTTTGGGAGAAAAAAAAATGGGAAGGGAGAGGAATCAACAGAAATCAGGCAAGATCTGCAGTGGCAAGTATAGGCACAGACAAACTGGGCAGATGGTGTGAGCCAAGCAGTCCTCATCTGTGGACAAATTTTTGTTTCCATTTCTAACTGCCTCCCAGTGTACTCTGGTTATAACAGAGATGTCTATGCACTGGTACCATGCTGCCCATGGTTTACTATCTTACCCGAGACCTAATGTCCATCCAAGGTCTTAGCAATCTTACTAACATACTAAAATGCCGGCAGAATAGGCCTAACGGCTCTCGAGTCTGCTCGATTGGTCAGCCCCACCCTGATCTTCATCTACCTCCTGTTGGACCTCCAGTTTCTGTCACCTGAGTAGCACTATACCCTTCACTCTGTCCCAACTGTGTGAAACCATTAAGGTTTTATGCCCACCACCTCAGCTGGTACACTGTTCCATGGTTCCACCACCCTTTCTGTAAAATAATATTTCCTCCAGTCTCTCCTGAACGTCCCACCTGTAAGTTTCCACTCGTACCCTCGAGAACTTGAATTGTTGCTCATGCTAAATAATTCCTAGCTGTTCACCTTGTTTATTGTTTTCAGGTCTCTATCGTATCTCCTCTCTCCCTTTTGGTCTGCAGCGAGTAAATGTTTAGTGCCTTGAGGTGCTCCTTGTACGACCTGCCCTGTTGGCCTGAATCATCTTCTCACCCTTCACTGTACTGTCTCAGCCTGTCCTTATCTTTCCTGAAGGGAGGACTCTAGAACTGGCACTTTTTTTTTTAATTGAGCATGTGCATTTTAAGTGGCTCTCCTTTGGACCCTCAATTTTATTAATGTCCCTTACACCTATAGGGATTCCAGAATTCACTTGCATAGTCAAGATGTGGCCAGACATAAGCCATATATAACAAAAGCAATTTTTTTGGTCATATTCCTTTTATGGACCACATTATTTCTGTTAGCTCTATTAGTAACTATGTTACAATGTTTTTGCTGCTTGAAATCATTACTTTTATATTGCACCAGGGATATTATTGCCCATATGCATAATCTTGCATTTTTTTTAGTACTGAACCCCAGCTGCCTCCCTAGACCAGTCTTCTACTCTTTGTAGGTCCCTTGCATTTTAACCACCCCATCCGTGTGTCCATCCTGTTGCAGATTTGTGTCTCATCTGCAACCAGGCAAACCTTCCTTCCAGACCCTCAGTAATGTCACTGATGAAGACACTGAAGAGGACTGGGCCCAACACTGATCCCTGTGGAACTCCACTGGTCACCCTTCCTCTGCCAACCATGCACCATTTACCACCACCCTTAGAGTTTTATGGCTTAGCTAGTTTCCTACCCATCTCAGTAGATTGCTTCCCCTCCCAGGCTCCTAGTTTATTCAGCAGCCTTCTATGGTGCCTTCTTGAAAGTCTTAATGAAAATCCAGATATGCTACATCCACCGCCTGCCCTGGATCCACCCCTCTGGTTACCCAGTTGAAGAAATCTATAAGATTAGTTTGGCATGACTTGCCCTCAGCGAAACCATGTTGTCTCAGGTCTTCGTGCTTTATTAACAGATGTTTGATTACGATTTGTAATGACTGGAGATTGCGTTCAGGCAAAAGTTTTAATATTTAAAGGGTGACCTTGGGAATTGCCAGGAAGGGAGGTCTATTTTCATCAGTCTAACCCTCGGTCAAACTAAGCATCTCACCATTGGCTGTGTCTATAACCCCCCTACAACTGCCCAACTTGCTCTTGAGAGCATCACCAAATCGGTTGGCAGCGAATTAACCAATGAACTCCTAATTATGGGAGACTTCAACCTGAACTGGGCCTCTGACCCCAACAAAGTCCTCAAGACAATGATCAAGGGATGCAACCTGAACAGGGTCTCTCTGTACCCACCAGGTTCAACTGTAAAACTGGGAATCGCACTACTCTTGAATGGACTCTGATATCCAATCCCCTCAACATACAGAAAGCAGGCATATTGGCAGACATCAACAGTGACCACTCCCCAATTTTCTGTATTTGGAAGAACAGTGCACCAAAGATTCCTCCCAGGACACTCACTGTACGCAATTTCTCCAATTTCACATCCGCAAAGTTTAATGACTACCTAAGTAACCTGGACTGGAGCCCACTTAGGCTCCTCACAACCTTGGACGAGGCCCTGGCCTACTTCCAAGACCCACTACTCAAAGCAGCTTCATTCTTTGCCCCTCTTAAAAAACTTAGACCAGGGAGGCAGCGACAAGTGAATCTCCCCCTCAGTGAAATCTCAGATGAAAAGCAGGGGGAAGGCCTGGAAGAAGTTCTGGCTCTCCCTTCTCCCTGCAGATCCGGTTACTTACAAAACCCTAAGAAATAAATGTAAGCTAACTGTCAAACTTGAGAAAAAGGAGTATGTATCCCACCTCCAACGGTCCAACCTGGGGAACCAAAAGCTTTTCTGGTCACACATCAACGAACTGCTTAAGGGCAATGTCAAGGAGGCACTAGGTCCAGTAGAGGTACAAGGACAGTGCATCAGCGACTGCCACCAAATAGCCTCAGCAATCAACCATTTCACCAACCTTGATGACTACAAGTTAGGGCTGCCCTATCTATGCCTTTACAGATCTCCGACGTACCCCTCCAGTCTAAAAATACCCCAATTTCACTTAAGATTAGTCAAGGTGAGTGAGGTCCTTAAGCTACTTAAAGTCCTCAAAAACAAAGGCTCTGGAGGCCCTGATGGAATTAGCCCAAGGTTACTCAAGGAAGGTGCCCAGTCCCTTGCCAAACCTCTGACCTGGATCATCAACAGGTCTCTACTTGAAGGTTATGTTCCACACCAGTGGAAGGTGGCCAGTGTGGTCCCCATTCACAAGGGTGGCTCGTGCAAACAAATTGGCAATTATAGGCCCATCTCCCTGCTATGTACCCTTGCTAAACCACAAGAAAGGCTAGTGTACGGGCAACTGAGAGACTACCTTGAGCTCCACCAACTCCTAGCCCCATCACAGCATGGGACAGATACGGCACTCATCAATCTCACAGTAGGCGTATTCAGGGCACTGGATGTAGGCACGTTGACTGGTGCAATCTTTATAGATCTGTCCAAGATGTTTGACCTTGTGGACCACAACCACCTTCTAACTAAGCTTCACGGCATAAGTCTTTATGCCCAGGCCCTAAACTGGTTCAAGAGGTACCCATCAGGGTGGTCCCAGAGGGTCATTTGGAAGGGAGAGCTATCTGACCCTCTTCCCATCAAGGAGGAGGTGCCTCAGTGCTCAATTCTTGGCTCCCTCCTGTTCTCTCTCTTCACTTACGACCTCAACTGTCACTGTGGGGATTGCTCAGTTGTTCAATACACTGATGATATAGTCATCTACTGGTCTACCCTCCATGACTAGGGCCCAATCCTCCAAGGGTACCTAAATACACTTGAGGCCTGGCTTACATCTAACAGAATGGTCCTCAATGCAGCAAAAACTAAAGCCTTGCTGTTTGGCCCTAGATGCCTCGGCCAGGACAGGACCAATTCCTTACAACCAACTTCCCTTGCTGGAAAGAGTATAGACATTGCAGACAACATAAAATACCTTTGGCTAACTATTGACCAAGGTCTCACCTTTAAGTCCCATGTAGGCCAGGTAACTAGGTCTATCCACGGCAAACTTGGCACCTTGTAGCGGCTAAAAAAAAAAAAAAAACACTTATCGCAGAGGCAAGGTGGCAATTGCCTCCAGTGTCCTCCTTCCTACATTAGTATGCTGCCCTGTAATTCAGGGTATGTCAAAGCCACGAGGTCGACAGGCTTCAGGTCCTGTGTACAACAAGGTGGTGAGGTCCTGCGACACTGGTCACCCAAGAAGCCACCCTCACGTCCTCGCTGGCCCAGCTTCAATGGCCTTCCTTGAGGCTCATCTTCAGTACCTCCTGCTCTGCCTTGCTTACAAACTGCAGCACCCAGCTGCCCCACCTAGCTCTACAAGAATAATCATTCCTAAGTCCAACTCTTGTATACTCAGGACCACTGGTCGGTCCCCAATAGCAAACCCCAGAGTCAGGACTAACATGGGAGGCAAATCCTTCACTCACACTGCCCCTAAGCTGTGGAACACTCTCCAACCTTTAGTACAGGAAGCCCCCATCGGCTGTTAAACTTTACACGAGGTTCCAAGTCCCTCGTGCTTGGGGCAAGCTCGCATCATTGTCAGGGTATTGGATAGTCACCCCCGGTACCACATTCTACACCAATCCCTCTCCTTTTCTCACCCAAAATGACTTCAAAAGCATGCCTCAACTCCTTCAATTGTTGCACTTATGTTCAATACATTGAAATATTGCCTTTATTGTAACCTTGAATTTCATGTCTACTTTCTCTGCACCCTGTACTACCCGACTGTATTGTACTGTTTCAGGGGCGACCTGGGAGACCGAAAAGGGACCTTCAGGGCTCAGTGGGCCTCACCGGTCATCAAAATTCAATAAATACATACATATGATGAAATTCATCAGGTCCTAGAAGTGAATTATTTCTTGAATTAATTTTATCCTCAATACGGATTTCAGTTATTGTGATATGTTCTGAATCAGTTACCATGTTTAGTGTTGTATTTCCTTTAGCAAATGCCGAACAGAAGTAGTTATTAAAGGCTTCCACCATTTGGATGGGATCCTTTATTAAACAGTTGCTGGTGGATACAATTGGTTATATGCTATTGTCCTCCTCTTGTAGTACATTGATGCACCTATAACATTTATCTCCCTTTTAGTGCTTTCGCCAGGAAAATTCCATATTACTTTTTGATTTTAATAGCTTTTCTACTTTTCTTCTAGAAGATAAATGTGTGCAGGATTCATGTGATCTTGTTTTAAGGAAGGCTTCACGTGCATCATTTTTCTTTTAAGCAGTTTTCCAATTTTAATTAACCACTTTTAATCCCTTTTCTATCATATTTCTTTATTTTGGTATGAATTTGTTGCAAGTACTGATAATGCCCAAACCACATTCGAAACCACATCACTGACACTCTGAGCTATAAATGCCCCTGACTGGCCCACAGAGAGCCCTGCCTAGCCCACTTTGCAGACAACGCCCTTCCGGACTGCCTTCTCCCCATCAACCCCCCAGTATCACTACCTAGAACCCCTAGCAGTACCTTGTTATTGATATGTATACTAGACTAATTGAAGCTTTTGTACACCTTTGTATTACTGGATCTACTATGTGTATTCTTTTATTGTACCTCACCTGTAATGTTTCTCCATTGTTATACTTCACCACCAATTGTCTACCCTCCCTGCGACAAGGTGCCTTTGTAAATGAGTCCGACTCAAAGGTTGAAAATCTGAATTATGCAATAAATAAATGCCCGTAACAATGACCGTTTCATTCATGGATTTATTTTGGAATTGTATATCCCAATTAATGTTTTTGAAGTCATTTATTATGTTTTTGGTATAATCTTTAAAGTATTTTGAAAGATGTTATATTTTCTACTTTTTGTTCTGCATTAACACTTAATTTGACAGTGTTATGATCACCAGTGCTGAAAGGGGTGCTAATGCAGCGTGACGAGAATGCTTCTTGCCTTTTTGTAAAACACAAGTCCAGGATTCTGCTACCTATAGTTTGTTCTCTTATTGTGTAAAGTCCAAGTTGTTCGATTCTTATTTATTGAAGTATTCGGATATATACCTATTGATTAATAGTTTACCCTGTGTAGTAGTAGCTGTCTTAGAATCCCAATTAACTTCAAACTTGAAGTCCCCCTTCACAATTAGTGTGCCGTGTTCAGACAGTTTTGAACTCTGTTAGATTTTCAATATACTATATTTGGCATCTGAGGTCAATGACGTACAATTACACACTTTTGCATTATTACTTACTATTTTTATCCAGATGGATTCTATTTCATTACCACCAGGTGTTCCGATTTTGTTTGATATATCAAAGGCATTTTCCACACACAACCTCATGACTGTGACGGCTGTCATTTTTCAAATCCTGGCCAAAATGTGCTTTTGCACTTCTGGCATGTTCTCCACCCGTGTTCATGAGGTGGGCTCATAAAAGGCTATGTTGAAAATGTGGTGTAAAAATGTTAAGAAAATGGCACAGTTATGAGGGTACATTTGGCATTTTTAATGTACACTTCTAACTTTGGTTAATTTTCAATATTTTGACCCCAAATTTTCAACATAGCAATTTTTTCACACCACCTCATGAATGTGACAGCTGTCATTTTTCAAATCCTGGCCAAATGCTTTCCACTTGTAGCACAAAATTACATTTTGGCCACTATTTTATTAATGATAATCGCCATGTTCAGAAGGAGTGGTCGTGAAAAAGACTATGTTGAAAATTTGGAGTCAAAATGTAAAAAAAAAAAGTTATGAATAAACACTGAATTGGTCCAGTGTTTACTCATAACATGATTTTTGCCGATTCTGGCCCCGAATGTTCAACATATTTCTTGGGTTACCCCACGCCCTGAACATGACAGGTGTCCTTTTCAAATCCCCTCAAACTTGTTTTCACAGTTGCACTGTGAAATCACCTTCGGATAGGATTTAAACAATTCCAACTGTCTTGATCAGAACATCAGGTCATAAAAGGACTGTGGGAAATTTGGACATGTGAGAGCCCACTGAAAATTAGATATTGCCTCTCAGCTGGCCTATCCTAGGTAAATACAATCTAAAAATGTGTAAAAGCAGGACACCACTGAAAATGAGATACTGCATCTCATCTCGTCTATTCTGGTAAATATAAAGTAAAATGTTCTGGCACAACAGCAATGCAAACATTCAGCATTGACAGATGCATGTTTTATTTAGACCACACTTAGATGCAGCACTGATGTTGTGAAGTATAAATAACTATGTAAAAGCCAGTGCCATTATAAGTAATGTTCGCTCTGCTTAATATGGAGTTTTCTGCTGTACGAGTCAAGCTTGCAGCATGGTTGTGTGGATACTCTATTACTTTATTTGTGCTTTGCAGCAGGAGTAACCTACTGAGGGCTTTTTTCTTGGCCTTTACTCGATTTTGGCTTTGCTCCTTGCAGGAATGTATGTGCTCAGCAGAGACTGGAAACAGGGAATCTGCTCCAGATATTGTTCATCTGACCACACCTTATCATGATAGTGCCCCCACCCCACAGCAGCTCTGTCCATGAGGGAAGTTACATAGGCTGAAAATGGATATTGATATAGAAGCTTCTATTTGTATTACATTTTAGCTTGTTATTTTGTTATTTTTTGTAATTCCAAAATTAAATGCAGTGAGGGCCTACACTCAGCTACCTCTACAATAAATATCCATACAGTGATCTTTACAACAGCCCAAAACTGAAACCAATTTAATAAATGGATTTGGGAAGCTGATCAACTGAGACATATTTATTTATTTAGCTTTTGTTAACCAGGTAAGTACACTACACAAGACATTTGCCTATTTTCAGGTACGACCCGGGAGGGTACAGGAAATATGACATAGTACAACATGATGCACTTAAGGCAGTTATACAGAGTCAGGGAAAACAGAAACATAACGTAATCAGCAGGCACACACAAATGGCCAGAACAAATGCAACGGATCACCAAGGTTGCGAGCAGTGCATAATAAACACACCCTAGTTAATGAAAGATATATGTAATTTGTTTCTATATTTTTCTGTGGTGAACTCCTAGAGTGTCTGAATATACAGGTTACTCACCTGTAACAGGAGTTCTAGGAATGGTATATGTTGTTCATCCACACTCATTGGCAGTATCCTTGCCGCTTTAAATCTTGCCGGAAGGTCTTCAAGCTTGCTCCTCCCACCCACCCGGGTGGTATAACTCTCGGCTCCGCCCCATGGCGCCATGATCTGGCCCGCTGGATATGCTCAGGTTGTGCGTCGAAGCCGAGAGATGGGAATGTAGGATGAACAACATATACCATTCTAGAACTCCTGTTACAGGTGAGTAACCTGTATTTCTAGGGACATGGATATGTTGTTCATCCACACTCATTGGCAGACTCCTAGCAGTTCTCCGGGAGGAGGGCAAGACGCACACCCCATATACTTACTTGGGAAAGAGAGACTGGAGAACCGAGGCCCCAAAACCAGCATCCGGGCGTGACTCAAGGTCGATGTGGTAGTGGGTAATGAAGGTGTTTGCTGACT
The DNA here is from genome assembly GCA_016271365.2 of Neoceratodus forsteri. Taxonomy (NCBI): domain Eukaryota; kingdom Metazoa; phylum Chordata; order Ceratodontiformes; family Ceratodontidae; genus Neoceratodus; species Neoceratodus forsteri. The sequence continues at coordinate 345,484,929 of CM028138.1, read as the reverse complement.
TCCAGGTAGCAGCCCTGCAGATTTCCTGGATAGGGACGCCCTGAAGCAGCCACCGCTAGCAGTGCATGGCGGGTAGAATGAGCTCTTATCCTCTGGGAGGCTCCATGCCCGCTAACTTATAGCAGAGATCTATGCAGGAGGTTACCCACCTGCTTATCGTCCGCTTGGCTGCAGGTCTGCCAGATGCTGCTTCAGCGTAGGTGACAAACAGCTGGCGAACCTCTCCCAATTTCAGCCTGCATGCTTCCTTATAATAAGCTTAGCGCCTTCTAGGATCCAGAGTATGGAGCCTATATTCGCCTCCAGGTGTGATTGGGGTAGGAACACCGCAGAGTCAACACCTGGTTAAGGTGAAACTCGACACCACCTTCGGAAGGAATTGTGGGGCGCAGGACAACCTTGTCCCTGTGGAAGACCAGGTAAGAGACTCGATGGAAAGCGCCTGGAGCTCTCCCATCCTTCTGGCTGACGGATAGCCACCAAGAAGGCGGTCTTCCACGACAGGTGAGAGAGAGCACACCTGTGCATAGGTTCGAATGGCTTGCCCATGAGCTTTGCCAGTACAGCAGTAGATCCCACGGAGGTGGGGTTCCCGCACTGAGAGGAAATGTGATCAAGGCCTTTGAAAAGCGCCAGACCACCTTCTCTCAGCACATCGACTGCTTCCCGCCCGCACCGTAAGCAGAGATGGCTGCCAGGTGCACCCTTAGGTCGCCGACCTAAGCCCTTGACTAGAAAGGGACCATAAATAGTCCAAGATGCTTGCCAAGGAACAGGAGGAAGGGTCCAAGCCCTTGCTCTGACACCAAATGGAAAACCTTTTCCATTTGAAGGCATAGCATTTTCTGGTCGACTCTACGGGACGCCTCAACTACATTGAGGACCTCGTCGGAAAGACCCAAAGCCTGGAACCCTAGCCGCCAGGAACCAGGCGTCAGGTGCAGGGATTGAAGGTCCGGATGGAACACCTTCCTGATTGACTGAGAGCAGGTCCGGGCGAGCTGGAAGCTGCCATGAGTCCTGGAGCTGAGACTGAGGAGATCTGGTACCAGAACTGGCGAGGCCAGTCTGGGCTATCAGAATCACTCCGCGCTTGTCCCTCCTCCTTGAGAAGCACCTTGTGGATCAAGGGAAATGGGGAAAGGCGAAAAGAGGCCCGGGTCCATTGCCTCGAGAAGGCATCCCCTGCAGCGAGCCCTGCTGAGGGGGCGGCATGGAACAGACTCAGCTTCGCTCTCCGTGGAGGCAAACAGGTCCACCTGAGGTGTGCCCCAAAGGGAGAACAGATGCTGTACTACCTCGGCAGGAGAGACCACTGTGGGATGCAGCCCCTATCCGCCTCAGGCATCGGCCAGGGTGTTGGAGGCTCCTGCCACGTGAATGGCTAGGAGATCCGCCTCCAGGCTGCGCGACGAAGTGACCAAATGCGGAGAGCTTCCTTGCATAGAAGCATGGAGCCGGCCCCCTGGCGGTTTAGATAGTACATGGTCGTGGTATTGTCCGTCCTGACCGGACCACTTGACCCGGAGGAACGGAGCAAAGGCGGTGAGAGCTAGGCGGACCGCCTGAGCTCCAGCAGGTTGATGTGGCATCGGGACTCCCTGGGACCAGAGGCCATGAGCCCGGTGTTCCCCAGATGGGCACCCCAACCCATCAGAGAGGCATCGGTCGACAGAGAGACCGTCTGCTCGGGCGGACGAACGGGATGCCCTCCTGCAATTGATCTGGAACGGTCCACCACTGGAGAGCATTCCACATCCCTGTGTCACCGACAAGCTGGTCCAAGGGATCATGAGCGTGTGACCACTGGCTGGCCAGTCCCCACTGAAGGGACGATGTTCTCCAGCGGGCCCAACGGACCACGCTGGTACAGGCGCCATGAGACCCAGGAGGCGAGGAAGTCCCGGCAGGGCGCACTTGCTCCAACCAGAAATGATCGGGCAAAGGAGGAAAGAACCTCGGCCCTGTCCGCTGGAGCCGCGCCTGGCTCAAGAGAGTCGAGCTGCGCCGATGAATAAAATCACCTGCTCGGCTCGAAGTTCTGACTTGGCCTCGTTGACAAGGAGGCCCAGTTGAGAGCAGACCTGGAGGGCCAGATCTCTGACCACTCCGCCTCCTTCCTGGAGGAGCTGCTATCAGCCAGTCGTCCAGGTAAGGGTACACCGGACCCCTCGGGCGCCGCGAGGGAATGCTGTCACCACTGCCATGCATTTGGTGAAGACCCTGGGAGCTGGAGACAAGCCGAGGGCATGGCTTGAATCAAGAGAGATCCTTCCGCTGAAGCTAAGGGAATCTCTGGTGAGACGGATGGATAGGACGTGAAAAACGCGGCCCTGCAAGTCCAGAGAGCAGAACCCACGCCGCTCCAAGGATGGTATTATCTGAGCCAGAGTGACCATCCTGAAGGTTCGAGACCTTAGGAACTTGTTTAGGTCGTGTAGGTTGAGAATGGGGCCAGCCCCCGTCTGTTTGAACCAGGAAGTACCTGGACACAAACCCTGGGTCTGAAGGAGGGTCCACCACCTTCTTACCACCTCCTTCTGGAGAGGAGAGTGATGTCGGCTCGACGAGGCAGCAGTGAGCTGGGGATCCCAGAAGCCCCGAGGGGCAGCTCTGAAGGGTGGTGCCTGCTCGAATTCCAGAGGCAGGCCTCTTCCACCACCTCTTAAGACCCACCCGTCCGTGGTAACAGCGACCAGGCGGAACGGGCAGCTGAGCCGCTCTCACGGGGACCCAGGGGTGAGCTGACGGGATGGGGCGACACCCCTCAGCCCGTCACTGGGCAGGCTTGGAGGAGGGACCGCCGAGGGACCTCCTGGGCCCTTTCCTCCCTGCCTCTGTTAGAGGAAGCCGGGCTTGGGTTTGGGATGCCAAGGCCGAGCCTGCTGGCCCTTGACGTTGCTGGGCCGAGCGCTGTGGGCACAGAAGGACGAAGGGCTTGGCTGTGGTTTGGCGGCCTTTGTCCTTCTGGAGCGGAAGAGACCGAGTCCAAGGTGGCATTGGACTTCTCGATCCTCTGCAGGTGACCTTCCACCCCAGGGTCAAGAGGTCAGTCCCCAAAAAGGAACATCCCCAACTCTGTGCTGGGTATCCGGCAAAGGTGGATATCCTCAGCCAAGCCCGCCGACCGATAGCCACTGCGTGCGCCACCGATCGGCACATGAGTCCCCTACATCCAAAGCAGTTCTGAGCTGCTGTTTGGCCACTGCTCCTGTCTGGTCCCGCACCTGCTTAACCGTAGTCTGCAGATCGGCGGGGAAGATGAGGGATGACCTCATCCAGGGAGCCCAACAGGGCATGAGAAAATGTGCCATGAGGACGGCCGAACTGGCCTGGACGAAGGCCGAGAGAGGACGAGCGAGACTTTTCGCCCGACATAGTCCAATTTCTTGACTCCTTGTCAGGAGGTTTGTCCATATCCCTGGCGCTGCCGCGCTACCGGAAAACGCTGTCGGTAACCAACCCTCAGCAGAGGGTGTTCCAAAACCTGACAAGGAACCGTGGGACTCAGATACTTCCTGGCCATCCTGGCCGAAGGCGCAGGGCAGGAAGCAGGCGCTGCCAAAGTTCCAGTGCTGGACCCACTATGGCCTCGGCCACTGGAAAGGCCTCCGCCGGAGAATCCTCGGTCCAGAATCTCGTGAGGGATACCTGGTCCGCTTGGAAACGGGTTCGAGCCCATCCCGTAGACTCCGAGATGAGCCAAGCAGTCCTAGGAAGGACGACGGCTATCGCCCATTGGCTGACTTCCTGAAGACTCCAAGTCCAGTCGCTTGGAGAAGAAGGAGGAATCATCTTCGGACTCGGAAGAGTCCTCGAAGAGCTGCTCTGGCCTGAGCCACCTTCACCTGCCGAGGTCGGTCGGAGTGAGGGTAACTGACAGCCGATGGGAAACCTTAGCCGACCGAGAATCCTTGGTCGGAGCCCCAATTGGTGGCTGTGGAGGCGGAGGTTCCACCGCAATCGTGGAGCAGCTGGTTTGGCCAACAACCGCCTGGGTATAGGTCCTCGGCAAGTCGAGGGTTGTGTCGGCCGCTCCGGTGACAGCCACTTAATGGCCGGGAAGGCGCGGAGTCGGCTTATTCCCCGCCAGGAGGAGCTGTTGCAACATAAGGTCTCGCACTGACGACGTATTTAACGGAGCTTCCTCATCCGGAGGAGGAGGACGAGGACGAGCGGCGACGCCGCCATCACAGGTGCCGAGACGAGACCGCTTATGACGGGTGGGAACGGCTGGACTGCCAAGAGGTCCGGAGATCGAGAGTCCCGGAATTTCGGTCGGTAGGGAGGTGTCGGCCGGAACCGACACTTTCTGCTCGGAAGGTCCATCCGAGGGCTCCGGAACCGGAGGCACAGGCGAGCCCACGGATCCTCAACTCCTCCCGGGGGAACCGGGGAGAGGGGAATCTCGGCTGCTAAAGGCGACAGCCCGTCCAATGGGTCGAGAAAAATCTCGACTTCATCAGTGGGAGTCTCGGTCAACTGACCTGACGGGGACACCGTGAGGCCAGTGGTCGAGGCCGAGCGGCCGACCGGGGTCACGGCCCGACGGCCCGGGAGAGGGACCTTTCCGCCTCCCAAGAGCGCCGACACGAGGGATTCTACCTTGTCCTCTTTTTGACCGAGAAAGGTCCAGCAGACGCAGGCCCTTCTCCTTTAGTGGAGAGGGACAGACAAAGCTCCTTAAAGGAAGCCGTAGGAAGAACCCAGAGAGCGGATAAATGCCGCTGCCGAGGAAGATACGGCCCGCGCCGCCTCCTCTTCGAGGCGACCATCCGCTCGAGCTGATCCGGGCCGAGGCGCCGCCACGCGGACACCGCCAACCGGGCCTCCTTGACTCACCGAGGAACGCTCGACGGCCCAGTTGCAACCGGGCAGCACTGTCTTCGGGGACGTACAGAAAGATGAGCACAGGTCGCAAGCCCGCGGTCGTGCTCAAGGCCTAAGCATGACACGCGTGGTGTGGATCCGTCCGAGACATCTTCTGCCCGCATGGGCATCTCAAAATCCGAGTCGATTTATCCGTCGCAGGCGCGAGGATCAAGACTGAAGTCTTTTGCAAAATATTATTTTTAAACCGCAAACGGAGAAATAGGAACTAGTCACAAACGCAGAGCGCTATGAGGGAACCTGAGCTCAAGCGGTAAGGAAGATCTAGCGTCATGGGGCGGAGCCGAGAGTTATACCACCCGGGTGGGTGGGAGGAGCAAGCTTGAAGACCTTCCGGCAAGATTTAAAGCGGCAAGGATACTGCCAATGAGTGTGGATGAACAACATATCCATGTCCCTAGAAAATAGGATTTTGTATATTTGAGTGTTTTAAGAGTGATCACACCTAATTATTTGCAACTGTGACGGCAACTAATGAAAATACTTTTCATAAGTGAAACTAATCTATAGAACAGAAACTACAATGTATATTGGTACACAATATGAACAGGTATAGAAGGGCTGTATCTTTCTTACCAACCTCTGCTTCCTGACAAATCCTTGTGGTAAGACACCGAGTTGTCTCTTGTTTAAATGAATATGAGCAAATGTCTTTAAAAATGTCCGATTCCTGTGTCTGTTGCTCAATTCCCAGTCGAACTTCCAATGCTGCAACTGAGATCTGCACTAATGATGACAAGGAATGCCTTTGTTTTGGGGCAGAGTCAGACATGGCTGATTGTACAGTCTAAACACACTGGCCACACGCACCCACTTTTACAAACAAATCATGTAATAATAGCAGCCTGTCTTGCCTGATGGACGTCATATTCAAATATAGTGATGTCAGACTGCAAACAGAATTCACTCCACCACAAAAGAATCGATTTGCGTCTGCTCAGTAAACACACAGCCACCATGCTATAATTTACATAAAATACATGCAGCATTCAACAGCCTCACAATGTGCATTGCTACAAAGTTTCTGTATATATTATCTGCAACACAAGCATTAACTAGAAATCAGATAAAAAGTCCTTTTCATTTTAAACTCCACTTTTGCCTTTCTGGTCTACACGAAGTATTCAAACAATCTAAAGGCTATCCACGCTCACAGAAAGAAATGCAGATAATGTGGCCACTTGGTGTACATTTAGTGTTTACGCATATAAAACTTGGATCTGGTAATTAACACTCTGTCCGAGAACTGGGACTACTACCCTTTTCAGGACACCACAGAACTCAGTTGTGAGGCCCAAGGAACGCCATCTCTACAGTTGTTCATCCCCAAAGGGTTACAAGGATGTCATCCCCTAGATTAAAAGTACTTTAGGGAAGATGGGCCCTGAGCAGAGAAGGTAAGGATGGTGGAGCAATGAAAATTGAGTGCCCTGTAAATACTGAGCATGTGCTTTAAATAGTGCTCAGTAGGGAGAAAGCACAGGTCATATCCCATTAATGTGCTGACTGATTATTGCTGCCGTGATGTTGCCGGTGGAAGAATAATGTACGCTTCTTGTGCGACTTGCTTATTCTGGTGAGTGTTCCACTTCTAGAGGTGACACAGGGACATGGTCCCCTTAGACTAAAGATACCGCAGGGAAGATGCCCCAAAATTCTGAACCTAAAGCATGGCAAATTACAGTTGGGACATTACTTATCGCAAGGAAAAATGTAACAGTGCTGGAGGTGAACAAAAGAGTAACAATGTACTAAAAGTATCAGACATATACAAAGCCACTATCCAAACCCCAAACTAGTGGCAGATTATTTTGTGAACTTCAACATGGTTAGTAGGAAAAAAACCTCTGGAGGAAACCTCTGGGGAACCAAGGCCTTATGTTACCAGCTGTCCAGGCATTGGTTTATCAAGAGCATAAATGTAACAACTCAGAGACTGGTGACAGTTCAGCACGGCACAGATTTGTTTGGATAAAAAGAAAGCATTTTGAGGGTAACTATTGCACCCTTACCATCCATCTGACAGGACTGTACCTCAAAGGTGTCAGAGAGCCATCCTAAAAAGGAGCTCCAAAACCCTGTAAGGGTCCCATCTGTAGTGCTACCAGGTGGCATGGCCCTAGTGAGAGCATGCAGGAACATGACCTCTTAAGGAGAACAGAAAAAGGCTGCTGAATGGTGAGAATGCTCAACCTCTGGCCACAAGGAGGCAGAGCCCACTGTCGGCGCAACAGAGCTTGGCCGTATGACTAAAGAACACACTCCCAGGGCAGTTACACCCCTGTGACTGTACTAGGGTTCAACCGTGAAAAGGAAGGGAACACCAGGTCAAGACTGGGTATGATCACAGGCAGACTGACTGGCAATACGAATCAGGGGTAAGCAGTGAGCTAGACACCATGCCAGGATGATCAAGAGTCTTGCACAGTGGTAATAGCCAAGGGACATTCGGTTGGGGCCACAGGCCTTTATTTAGTGGAGTGAGTGTGAGCTCAGCCACTGGCCCACTGGATTCTGACCTATGCAGGGTGCCAAAGAGCATACCTATATGGCTAATGGAACCCCTCCCTCCCATAGAGAGTTACACCCCAGGGCATATTGCTTGAATGGACCAGACATGTCATGGGTGATGCTTGATACATTGAAGGGAACAGAATCCCGAGTTTTGAGAGATGCTCAGTGGCAATAGGGCAGACAACCCATTGGGGTTGTGGGGCACCAATGCTCTTGCTCATGCGGCATGGAGACGCTTTTATGCATAGGGCTCAGCCCTTGTCACGCATGGGGCATGGAGCCATTCAGGACTGTTCCTCAATAGCCTGAAGGCAGAATCTAACAGGGCCAGCGCTCGTGGTGTGTAGAGACCAATATAGTGCAGTTGAAGTGATTGTAGGTGTGGGGAAAGAGTCCTTGATTGGGAACAGAATTCATTATTGTGGAGTAACTACAGAGTAGGACTACTGGTTGCGAGAGAATTAAGCTCAACCCCAGTCAGGTCTGTGTGACTGGCCTGAAGAGGCAACAGCATGGAGGCATCTGATGAGCGGACCGAGGGGGTCCCAGAAACTCAGGCAGCAGAGCCCAAACAGAAACCAGGGCTGCATGGTGGTCAGCAGGCACCACAGGGAGCAGGAAATGCATACAGAGAGGTGGCAGAAGCAGAAAGCCCCAGCACGGCAACAATGATCACAGAGGGTAGACGGATGAAGCAATAGGAAGCATATGGACAACGCTGCAGCACATCGGAGAACCAAAATGTGGAGGTAGCGGCAGAAGTTACTGAGGAGGATGGCAATGCAGAGCACTCACTGAGGAGGTAGCATGATGGGCCTAGCAGACTGGCAACAGGAGGACAGGAGTACCAGCTGCAGAGATGAGACCCGATAGAAGGAGAGCAACTGCAGAAGCAACGGTAGCAACAGGTGAGTGGGCAGGTTGAAGGTCATGTGGAGGAAGCGCAATGAAAACTGAATGTCCCACGGACAATGAGCATAAGCTTTAAACAGCACTCACGGGCAAGGGCACACAGCATGGTCACCTGCTACCCCACTGAACCACAGCCTTAGCCTATAAAGTAGAATCTTGCAAAGAAGTACTAAAACCAAAAGAATTTCTTATATTGTAATGACAGCAGTTCTCGAGACATATTGTCTATTGAAGATCCAGAGCCTTAGGACCAATCAGTCTCCTCCTACCACCTCTTTGGATAATTATGGGTGATGTTCACCCCTACCTACCCCCAACTGCTCAACCTGTTCAAGTGAAATGTACAATGCTGGTCTTTAAAATGCAGAGCAAATTATCAAATGGTGTAAATGTAAATGTAAAACATTTAATTGGGGGAATAACATGAATAAAAATATAAGAAACCTACTCTATATTTAGTGTGAAAAATACTTCTACAAAGTTAGTTTTATTTTTTGTGTACAGCATACTGATTCATTCCTGTTTATGAAACAGAGGGTGGAGGGGACCTGATGGACCTAGAGTCCCTTCTGACCTATGTCACTATGCAACTATGCAGTTACAAAGCACTTAAGTGGTGGGGGGCACTAGAGCAGCTTTCCACAGGAGCTCTTCATAGCAGACTGCTTTAAACAAATGTAAACTACTTTGTACCAATTGGAAACAAACTTTCACACCATTAAACTCACAATATTTAGGACTAGCCATCATCCAAGTATTGTGTGCCCGAACAAAGTGGTGACAGGAGGAGGAAGAAGAAAAGTCGAGAACCCTGCAGCAACAGCAGCAGGACCCTTTGGCAAAGCAGGAACTTCAGACAAAAAGTACTGAACCACCTTGGGAGACTGCCTTGGCTGCTGTAAGGATGATGGGCACCAAGATAAAGGCCATTCTACAACCAATGAGGACCCGAGATGGGCAGCTCACGGTTGCAGTAGATGCCGGACGATCACTCCACATAAGCTCCTTCATCAACAAACTAATGAAAGAAAATGCTAATCTGAAATACCGCCTGAACAACGAACTGCAAATATTCATGAGGTGGGAATTGCCAGGAGTTGAGGGGGGCTGACATGATTTCATTATGCAATATATTCCAGAGTTCCTTGGCTTGCTGGATGAAGGCAAATGATTTGCTGTCAAAAAGGCTTACCAAGGCCGGCCCAGTGGCACTGAGCTGAGGCGCTAGACGCCTTACTTCACTTCACACCGGCAACCCTGGTTCAAGAACAAGCCTGGATCATCGGACAGCTGTTGGGGGAGGGGGAGCAGGATTGAGCAGCCAAAAGGCAGCTCTCCTCTCCTGGGGAGGACTCCATTGCTCACCATAGTTCCACTACCCTCAGATGGAGGTTCACAGGCAGTGCAGGTGAGCGGGTGACAAGCAGCAGGAGGGCATCCCAGTACCACAGCATGCGCATGCCTCCACACACATACAAGTGCGGCAGGGATATGGAGAAAAATGGGGAACAACCAGGGCATTATATTTATACATATACATATACATATACATATACATATACATATACATATACATATACATATACAAGGCATAGCAAATAAACACCAAGGCAGCTGTAGATAATGGTAACAACTCCAAAAACCTGTTGATCATTACCAGTGGATCGGAGGCAGGGTAGAGTATTTTCTGGGCAGTGAAAAGGAAACAACCTCTTAGGTATGACGATCACCCTGTGCATTTTCCCCCAGACCTTTTGTTAACTACCCAGACCTGCCATAAGCAATTTGACGGTGTTCAGGAGCAACTCCATGGAACAGGGATTGTTCACAGCCTTTCTACACCTAATAAGACTGTCCATCACACATGGTGGCCAAGTATTTCAATACTCTGACCCCCAGAACACCAGTAAGTGGGTCCAAAGGTGACAAACTGAATTTAGCCTAGACTGGGGCAGACTCGAGACCTCATACAGATGAGGATTGTGACTTCACCACAATTATGAACATTCTGGGATTGGAGACATGCCTATTTTACGTGTTGGTAACTCTGACAATCTGTAATGGCTAGGATATGGGACACTGGGGCAGCTGTTCCTAACCATAATTTAGTACCATCTTATGTGTGCATGTAATACTAAGAAAATGCACTAGAATTTACTAAGCACTTGAGAGGTATGGTCCTCCCACCTCAAGCTCCAGGAAATGAGAGTGGTGGGTGGCTAAGCACATGGCAGTGTTTGTACCAGAGGTCGACCCTCCAGTGGGACGGACTGCCATTACCCTGAAGAAAGGAGCAAAAATTGAGGTAAGAAATGTGGCAGCTGGCCAAGTAGCAGACAACCAGAAGGCTAGGGTTCAAGTAGAGTACGAGCCTGTAAACCCACACAGATGGCAGCTCGGTGCCAAGTGCCTCACAGAGGTGAGGAGCTTGACTCTGCAGGATGGAGGAAGAGAGGGTACGGACCATACAAGTACAAAGATTCATTCACCCCTTAGCAGCCAAGCAAGGGTAGGCACTGGCTCAACTGTGAAGGCAGAGGCTTGCTCAACCTCTCAATGCAGCCAAGGTGACCCTGATCCTCAGGGGGATCAATGGGGGAAGGAATAATTGAAAATGGGGCAAATGGAGACTTGCTCATGCAAGTAGTAGGCTCCCTTATGGAGCTTGAATAAGGATATGTGCTGACAAACCAGGAAACAATGTAGCATAAAAATGTAGTCCCTCCCCAGTCCAGATCAGGGGGAGTCAATAGTGGATGCACATGAAAAAGAAACAGAGTGGTATATCCCAATGCTGAGAAAAAAAAATCACTTGTTTGTAGAATCTCTTTAGAATTCCCTTTGAGAAAACAACACTAACTGTGAAATGTGAAATGGTCCACGTGCCAGTCGTCAGTACAGGGGTGTTTTCATTGTACCGTTGGAGTTTGTTGTGCTCACTATTTTAAAGGCTGACAGTATAGCCTAGAGGTTAGAGTAATGAGCTGTGAATGAGCTTTATCGTCCAGCAGACAGACTGGTGTTTGATTCCCACAACCTCCACTTGCATACTGTGCGACTCTGAGCAAGTCATTTAACCTCCCCAGTGCTCCTGGGTCACCCCTGAAAACAGGCACCTGTGCTTAGTGGGCCTTACCTGGTTAAAAAAAAAAAAAAAAAGAAAAAACATTTTGCATCAGTGAGTTTAAGCACACCTTCAACTTGGGAAGTATACATACAATTTTACATGCCCTTAATGGGGGGTGGGTATGGTATATACTACAGTTTTGTCCCATGCTCACTGACAGTGCCATATGGTGTTGGAACCATCCATTGCTTAAAGGAGCAGTCCACCCAAAATTTGTAAAAATATATGTTATGCAGTCTTTTGATTTATATACGATGTTCTAGTGTGTCCTTCCCTCTATCTGCTGTTAGGAGTTTTTGCTATATTAGCCTGCTAGCTTAATGGTAGTTTTACAACCCCTAGGAATCGCCATCTGAGACAAATTGCATTTCTTGTTCCCACAATGCATCCTGTCTCACATGACAGTGATGTAGCAGAGACCCAACATTCAGCACACAGATGCCACACAAAAGTACAGTTACGTAAGAACTTACCATAACAGTAGATCTTCGAGAGGAGCTCTTGCAGCAGGCTATCACAATTAGGACTATGCCGCAGGCACTAGGACCACACGGAAAAACTTCTACCAGCAATCCCAGCTGGGGACCGCCCCCGGCCTTGGCCCGCTGACGTCGGTCCCGGGGGCAAGAGGGCGGACCCAGCTCCACCTCAGTTCTCCGCCAGTACCCAGCAGATGGCCTGACAAGAGAAAGAGATGAAGCCCATCCTGAGGAGAGAGAGACACCTGCACACTCCGAGGGGAAGGTGGGAGGGAAAACTGCGCCTGCTGCAGAGCTCCTCTCGAAGATCTACTGTTACAGTAGGTTCTTACGTAACTGTACTATCTTACTTCGAGATAGAGCTCTTGCAGCAGACTATCACAATTACGACCGAGTCCCAAGCAGTTACCCAGCAAAGAGGCAGGCAGCCCCGGGAGGAGGGATATACGGACTCCAGAAACCATCAGGACAAGAGTCCTTGTAGAACCGCTAGTCCAAAGCCAGCATGGCGTCTGGAGACGATATCCAAGCTGTAATGCTTGATAAAGGTATGCACCGAATTCCAGGTCGCAGCCGCACAGATGTCCTGAATGGCGACATTCCGCATTGCGGCAAAAGAAGCAAGAAACACCCCTAGTGGAATGACCCGTGCGGACCGGTGAGAGCTTGTGATAATGTTCGTAACAGAGCGAAGCGCGTGGACTATCTGTTGGAAATAGTCTGCTTGGACACTGGCTGACCAAGCGATGTAGGCGCAAAGGCCACAAAGGTTGTTCAATTTACAGTGTTAAACGTTCTACTGAGTATTACCTCAGGACCTGTAACATCCGTGTGGAGGAGAACCTCCCTCTATTGGAAGGAGAAGGAAAATAAACAGGAAGGTCAACCGACTGGTTGAGGGTCAACTCTGAGACCACTTTCGGTAGAAACTTAGGATTAGTTCTGAGGAGAACTTCGTTGCCCATGAAAAACCAAATAGGCTCTTTACATCAGAGCCTGCAGCTGGAAACTCTTGAGCAGAGTAGTAGCAACCAAAACAAACCTTCCAAGATAAATACCGCAGCTCACCGTCGCTGCAGGTTCAAAAGGAGGAGGGTGAGTTTCTCCAACACGAAAAGGAGGTCCCAGGGTGGGATAGGGTCCTGATGGGAGGCGCATGTGTAGGACCCCCGAAGAAGGTCTGAGCCACATCCAACTGGGCTAAGGCTCTGTGGCCACCAGAGCATGGTGAGCTGAGAAATCGCCAGAGGTGCACCAGATGGAGGAATGGCTCAGGCTGTTTTCATACAAGGAGAGGAGGTATTGCAAAGTGGAGTTCACAGAGCATGTAACTGGGTCCAAATGTAGAAACAAGGCCCAAAGGCAAAACCGCTTCCACTTCATGGCGTAAGCAGAACGAGTAGAGGGCTTGAGTGCAGATGCCAAGACCTCAGCCACTGCCGGGGGAAACCTCGTATCGAGTCAGTGCCACGTCTGAAGGAGCCAAGCATGAAGGTGCAGGGATTGAAGATCCGGGTGGACCAGAGAACCCTGGTCCTGGGACAGCAGTTGCAAGCATAGGGGCAGCGGGAGAGGAGGTTCTAGGGACAACCGCTGCAGAAGTGGGAACCAAATTTGCCGGGGCCAGTAGGGTGCTACAAGGATCATGCATGCCCCCTCTGCCTGCAACTTGAGCAGGACCCTCTGGAGGAGAGGGAAGGTGGGAAGGCATAAAGAAATCTCCCACCAACAAAGGGACAACGTCTGGCCAAGCGCCAGAGCGGGCTCTCGTAACAAAAGCGTGGCAGCTTAGCATTGCGTGGTGACGCAAAGAGATCCAGCTCGGGCACACCCCACCTGCCGAAGAGGCAATCTGCCACGGACTGCAGTAATTCCTACTCATGCGCTCTGGCCCATGACCTGCTGAGATCGTCGGCCAGACTGTTGAGGGCTCCTGGAACGTGAACCGCTGATAGACAGATGCCCTGTTCCAGTGCCCAGTACCAGAATCTCATCGCCTCCCGGCAAAGAGGACAGGAATGAGTGCCTCCCTGCTTGTTGAGATAGAAGACGACCGCCATGTGGTCCGTCTGAATGAGAAGAGAGCCAGGAACCAGGTCCTCTTGAAGCCCTGAAGGGGCGTAGAGGATCGCTCGCATTTCAGGACATCGATGTGGAGACTTCCTCGGCGCCAGACCCCCTCACGTGTGGTGACCACGAGATGAGCCTCCAACCCAGGTGTGAGGCATCCGTTGTCAGTGTCTGACCGGGAGGCTCCAGGCGAAAAGGGACCCCCTTGTCCAGATTGTCGGGGTCCATCCACCAAAGCAGCATTCTGACTGGCTCAGAGATCAGTACTAAGGCGTCCAGGTCATCGGAGTATTGATCCCATGGCACTCTGAGCATCCATTGTGGGATTCTCATGTGGAGGCGGCCAGGGATATCACTGGGATGGCCGCCGCCATGTGCCCCAGTAGACTGAGGAAGTTCCGAGCCGGAACTCGAGGTGCTACGGAAATCCGTTCTGCTAAACTTCGCAGGCGAAGACCCCTGTCTAGAGGGAGGAAAGCTCTGCCTTGGACGGAGTCCAGAGTCACTCCAATGAAGGCGAGGCGTCGGCTGGGCTCCGGGGACAACTTCTTTAAGTTCAGGGTGATCCCCAGGTCTCGGAAGAGAGTATAGGCATCTCCGAGAGAGCGTAGGAGGCCATCCTGTGATGGGGCTGTCAGCAGCCAGTTGTCGAGGTAAGGGAAGACATAATGGCCTGAGTGCCTGAGAGCCACCGCCACCACTGCTAGGCACTTGGTGAAGACTCGCGGAGCGGAAGAGAGGCCGAACGGGAGCACCCGGAATTGGTAATGCTCCCCAAGGAAGTAGAATCTCAGATACTTCCTGTGGGGAGGAATGACCCCGATATGCATGTACGCATCCTGCATGTCGAGCGAACAGAGCCAATCCCCTTGTTGCAGCAGAGGGAAGAGACTTTGGAGAGTCACCATCCTGAACTTCTTGTACTCTATGAAGAGATTTAAGGAACGGAGGTCCAGAATGGGCGAAGGTCCCCCATCTTTTTTGGGATCAGAAAAAAATGGGAATAAAACCCATGACCCCACTGCGCCATGGGAACTTGCTCTATCGCTCTCTTTTGCAGGAGGGCCTGAATTTCGCCTTCCAAAAGTGGGACGTGTGAAGGAGGATAACGGGAGAGCTTTGGCAGAGCATTGGGAGGGAACTCCGTGAACTCCAGCGTGTGTCCTCTCCGAATGACATCCAAGACCCATTGATCTGTGGTAATAGAGCTCCACCCTTCGAGGTGAAGGGAGAAGCGACCCCGACAGCTCCCCTGGACGTCCAACCACGGGGGTGGAGGAGTCATTAAGCGGAACCGGGGTGGGAAGAGGCCTGGGAGGACTTGGGCCCACGGCCAGAGGTCCACCAGACTGCTGGTTTCTGGACCTCAGTGAGAGCCGCCTCTGTCCCTGCTGGGAACCACGGGCTGAAGCTCGAGTGCCTGAGGACTTTCGAAAAAGCCGCGGCGATGTCGCTGGTCACCCGCAGTACAACTGGCGGACCGACCAGATAGACTTGCCAGATTCCTGGAGCGTGAGATCAGATTCTCCGTCTCCTGCCCAAATAAGGCAGTACCCTGAAATGGTAGGTCTCGGATACTGGACTGCAGATCTTGGTGGAAGCCAGCCTCAACCAGGCATGGCGCGGAGACAAACCCGGAAGCAGCAGCTCTGGCCGCCATATCTGCGGTATCGTAGGAGGCCCTCAAGGCGTAGTGCCAATGTCAAGCCCAACTGCAAGAGGCCAGGAGCTCCATCAATTTTTTCGAGTCTGGCATGGCCTGTACCAGCTCAAGACCTCGCTCCACACGCGTTCTGGAACTGCACCATGTCGTGAGGAAGTTCAAGGATCTAATGGAGCAGGTGGAGGCAGGTAAACCTTCTTGCCCACCTGATCCAAATAACGGGACTCCAAGTCAGGAGGCTGACAGCTGAGGTGACGCGGCTGTCGAGACTTGTCGTGAGCAGCCGTGATCACGGAGGAGTCCGCCTGAGGGTGTTCAGCTAGAAAAGGTTCTGCCCTCGGCACTTTGTAAAGCCTGTCCAACTTCTCAGGGACCACCGGGATAGAGGCTGGGCGCAGCCAGGTGGATTTAGTCAGGTCCTGAAAGGTATCCACCAGAGGAGAATGACCAAATACTTTGGCTCCTTCTGCCTCAGGTACTGGCCAATCTCCGAGTTCGAGTCCAGGTCTTCTGTGTCCCATTGAGATTAGAATCCTGGATATGCCTCATGCGTCCAGAAGCGTCAGATCGTCTGGAGGTGAGCGAGGCATGACTTCTCCTCAGGGCGCTTAAGGCCAAGGGAGGAGGAAGAGGAAGAGGAAGAGGATGAAGATGCAGAGAGGACAGACTATCCGGTTAGAATGGTCTGGATCGCCTCCATGGCCATGCCTCTGGCTGGGAGTGCCTTGGGCGACCAGCGGCGGTCAGACGATGATGGTCCGAGCCGGCGGCAGTCGAACAGGCGGCGGTCCCTGGACAGAACAATGGGCGAACCGATGACAGTCAGGGGTTAGCGTCTGGAACACGTCCACGTCGGCGCGGGAAGGGCTCCGAGAGGAGACGCAACTGATGTCAGTCAATGGGAACCAGGGCGGCGTCGCTGGTCCTGAGATCAGCTCGGAACAAGCCCTGGAAGGGGCAAAAATGATGCTCGGAGACCTCAATGGGAGGCCCGCCCTCCGGCTGTAGTTCACCCGTGGGATCAGGTACGGTGTCTGGGCGGCGCCGGAGGTAGTACGTTGGTGGACCTGCCCCCACCAGAATGAAAAAAGCTGTTTCAGCTCGTCCTTGGAGAATGTCTGCCGCCCGGCTGAGAGGAAGATTCAGTGCGGCGGGGCGCGAGCGAGCTTTCATGGAGGCCGGGGGAGGAGGACTTGAGTGGCGGGGCGTCTGCAGGTAGCGACCGACCCGGGTCCTGGCCCCTTCGACCGGGCGTCGATACTGGACCGACGGCGGAGGCCAAGAGTCCTTTACGCCCGGAGGTGCACCCTTCAGCAGGCGGCGCCGGTGCCGAGGGACGTAGGCCAAAGCAGGTACCGCCACGGACTTAGAGTGATCTTAGTGGGGTCACTTTGAAGCATGGCTGGCGGCTCCCCGACGGGCGGCCTTTAGCCTGGGAAGAGCGCTGCGACTCACCCGAGCCCAAAGGGACGGGCCTTTTCGGGAAGGTCATGACCGCTGATGGGACCGGTGCCCAGACTGACTACGCTTTTTGCTGTGGTGCTTCTCCTTCTTCCCCTCGGAGGAGTCCAGGTCCATCTTTTTCTCCAAGAGATAGCCTTCAGGGCCTTCAAGGCGTCGGATCGCGGTCCGGCTCCTGAATCTTGGCAGTCAGCGCAGGAAGCTGTGTCGTGGTCTGGGCCCAAGCAAGCATACCGCCGGATGACCGTCCTTAAGCGGGGAATTGCGCCCTTTTCGCCGCGTGGCGTGTTCGGGAAAGGCAGCCGAGACGACGAGGGCACACACTTGAGACAGCAACACCAACGTCGGATCCGGCTGCGACAGCAGGCGGAAAAGGCGATGAAAAGCCAGAAAAAAGCGAGCCGCAAACAGCAGGCGTACAGGCATCAGTGCAGTAACTCAGCCTTGTAGGAAGAAAGAAAAAATTGTTGAAAACAAAGAGAATCTTGATTGAAGATAAATTTTGCTGGTGAATCACAAGCAGTAGCTCTTCATATGTGTGGTACGTGGCGGGAAAGAACTGAGGTGGAGCTGGGTCCGCTCCCTCTTGTACCCTGACCGATGTCGTGGTGGGGCCGGCGTCAGGGCGGTCCCCAGCTGGGATTGCTGGTAGAAGTTTTTCCATGCGGTCCTAATGCCTGTGGCATAGTCCTAATTGTGATAGCCTGCTGCAAGAGCTCTATCTCGAAGTAAGATCTAAACATCTTGGAAACTTTACAAGCTGCACAAAAATTACCAGCAGTAAAGTTCTTCAGGACAGTAAGACCTTTACAAAGAGGGTAGTCACTAAGCTAAACTCTAGATTTTTAAAATACAGCCATCTGTATTGTTGTGAACTAACTGTAAAGCAGTGCTTTCTGCTGGACTTATGGTCTCTGCTACATCACTGTCACGAGACAGGGCGCATTGTAGGACAAAGGAATACAGTTAAGCTGTCTCAGATGGAGATCCCTAGGGGTCGTAAAACTACCAAAAAGATAGCAGGCTAATTTAGAAAAAAAAACTCAGTAGCAGACTGCAGGAAGGACACACTAGAACTTCACATACAAATCAAAACACTCTGCACAGCATATGTTTTTGCAAATTTTAGGTGCACTCCTTTAACCAGAACAAAATGGCCACACAAGATAGAATGAGAATAAAACAAAATTTAGTTCTTAAAGAGAGAACACTACTTACATGCCATCACTCTCCTGCAGTGCATATGCCTCCAGTTAGCAGTACTTTTTTCATTTTATTATATAAGCTTAGTTTAGGTAGTTTGCAGGCAGCCATATCGGGGAACTGCTTGCTCCCTCACCTGGGAAATGCTAATATACCACTGCTGACTCAACACATTTGTCAACACAGGAATAGCATATCCCAGCTGACGACAACTCCCCTGAGATATTTCAACCACATTCATTGAAAAACAGAAATTTGCTGGAACTGTTTCAAACTTAAATGTAACTTCCTAAACTAGGTTATTTTTTTTATTTTTTATACAGAACCGCTAACCAGAGGTATATGCACCAGCAGGAGAGTGTTGGCATGTATGCTGTGTTTTCTTTCAAACACAAAAGGAAATATGACAAAATAAAGGTCAAATTATCTTTGCAATGCATATCAGTGTAAACTCTGCTTTTTATCATTTCATGGTTACTCTATTTTGGGGGCATGCTTTAACATGAGAAAGCTGTGTGCGTGGGTAGATGTGTGTGTACGCAAGGCTGACTGTACACATGTGCACATCCATATTCGTACCGCTCAATCTTTCAGCCTCCCAAAATGGAACACTTCCTCCAAGTGGGACACAGAAAAAAATGGCGGACATTTCATTACATCTTTGTTTAAAAAAAAAAAAAAAAAGCAACATTGTGGGAATGTATGCCCTCATACTTAAAAAGTTTGCTGTTCAATGAACAAGTTCTCACATACACTGTTTGGGTTTTGCTTTAAAATGTTAGGGTAGATTATGGAGCAGCACCTCTCTCAATGAGGAACAGTGGATTTTAGGTAAATAAAATAAGAAACTAACTGTATTTCTCATTCTATAGGAGTTAGAAAGCTGAGAGGGATGCCCATATTTCAACTGCACACTTTATCATTAGATAGAATGACTTCAAATTGCAAGGAAGGGCCTGTGAGTTTATATTAATGCACAATTTTGATTAATAAGAACTGGCTGGGGAAAGTTTTTAAGTGATGTCTGTTGCACAAAACCAGAATAGAAGCCAGTTCAGAATTACATTGCTGTATGATTCAATCCTAGCCACATGACAAGAACTCAAATATAAAAGTTTATGGTTTGTCACTAGTGGTCATTTAATATACATTTACAGCATCTTTTAAAACCGTTCCTTTCTTCTGCCTTTATTATATTACCATTGCAAAGCAGCGCATTGGTATGAACAACTCTTGTTTTATGAGTGCTTCAAAGCGTATGTCATTTCAGCCTTCCGTAAATCTAAAGCCCAAATATTGTCAGCCACAGAAAATGGTCAGTTATTAGTTGAGCAGGTTTTGAAGGTCACTGCATTGTATTTGACTTACTCCTGAGAGGAACATTATATTTGTTTTGCTGTAAGAACTAGGCAGTTCTGCTTTTACATCTCCGTTTACAGGGTGATAGGTTTTGGCTGGATTGATATAGTACTGTGCAGTCAACACAAAGATAAACCTTGTATTTGTTGTACACCACACGTAGCAGGTCATTAAAGGCAGAACAGGAGAGAAACAACAGAACCCTGGGAAATGACACCATGGCCACATCAGCTTCCTACATGCTTGATGAGACCAACATGGGCAATTGTGAAACAGTAGCTCAAGACATATGAACATATGAAGAAGCCAGCCAAAGAAGGCCATTTGGTCCATCAAGTCTGCTTGTGTTGCAGGGTTCACAGCTTGAGCTACTGTCCCTGCCCCCTATCCCCACTCCTCCCATCCTTCCTACCCATGACCCTTCCCCAAACCTGTACCAGCCTCTCTTAAAGCTGCCCACTGTCTTCAATGAGATTACCTCTTCTGGCAGCACATTCAGAGTGTCCACCATCCTCTCTGTGAAGACCTCCCCCTAAACCTCCCAACCTCCAGCTTAAGATTGTGCCCCTTTGTGTTATGGTTGCCACTCAGCTTAAAGAGACTCTCCTTATCAACCTTCTTTATCCATTTCAAGTACCCAAATGTCCCAATCATGTCCTCTCCCTCTCTCTCCTGTCTTCCAGGGAGTACATGTTCCGTGCCCTCAACCTCTCCTTGTGTGCCTTACCCTGCTGACCAGCTATCATTTTCGTTGCCCTCTCTGGACCTTCTCCAGCAGGTTAATGTCCTTTTTGATATGTGGGCACCAGTACTGAACTCCATACTCTAGATGCAGTCTTATCAGTAACCTGTACAAGGGCAGTATAACCTCTTCTCTCCTACTACTGATCCCGCTAGATATGCATCCCAGGATCTTGTTTGTGTTTGCTGCAGCTATCTTGCACTGCATGGAGTGCTTCAGGTCACTAGTGATCATCACTCCCAGGTCCTTCTCCTGTGATGCAGATACTCCGACTCCACCCTGGTAGTACTCTGTCCCGGGATTCTTGACTCCAATATGCATAACTTTGCATTTCTTGGCATTGAAGTCTACTGTGGATTTCAGTTATCGTAGTATCTACACATATAATAACTGGCTATTTTTCCCCTATAGGGAAACCGTGGCATAGTTTTCCGTTATAAAGGAGTGTTTATAATGAACATTTCGCCGGTTTCCCCTTGTCTTGTGCATGCGCCAGCGGCTGTGCTTCCCTTCCTGACTGCTGGATGCTACAACTTACTGCTGGAGCTTACAGAGCCATTCAGAATCAGCGGTAAGTAAATGTAAAAAAAAAAAAAAAAAAAAGCTAAAAATTGCAGGTACTTTAAAAAAAGGAAAAAGTTGTCTTCAAAAGCTGCGTCTGACTGCAGCAGAGCTGCACAGAGATGTCTTCTTATTGTATATAATTTCTGTGGTGAAACACACGATCCAGCAATTGTATAAAATAAAATACAGGGTGGTGTGTGTAACAAGAATTTACACACACCGAGGTGTTAGATGCTACATAAACCCAGAGAGGTACACCAAGCTATTATAGCTTGTTTCCAGGTGCAGTGGGTGTGCGTGTGCATGTGCGTGTGTGTTTTGGGGGTTACATGGACCTGTTTTATCGACTGGGGTATGTTGGTCACGACACCAGTGAAACTCCACTACTCTTCATCAGTAAGTGTCATGGGACCTTTTACTTCCACCTGGACAGTGATGAGAGATTGGCAGAAGGGACCTCAGCTTAACATCTTCTCCGAAGGATGGCACCACAAAAGTGCAGCCCCCCTCCCATACTGCACTACAGTAACAGTTACAGGTATTACCCCCAAGTACCAGTCATGGAGCTAGAACTCACAAGCTTCCAGTCTTCTGGTCCCAGAGACGAGTGTGTTACCTGAGCCATTGATACTACTGATTTAATATTGTATTTTGAGGGATGGGTGGGTGTTTATATGTTGTACTTTGCATTGTACATGTCTGTTTATGTTGAACTGTATGTTAAAAAGTATTTAAATTAAAAAAAGGAGGGTATATTCCTCATCCTGTTTGTTAGGAAGAATGTTTGCTTGAGTAAATGTGTGCACTGCAGCACGGGTAAATCCTGCAGTAACCCCCCAGCTCCCTCGTGGCTGCGATGGGGACAGTGTAACGTGGTATTACATGCTTCCTTATACTTTTGACTGCTGATTCGAAGCATATGGACTCTGAACATGTCAATGATTATGTGAACCCTTAGTGGTGGTAACCGAGTGGGGAGCCGTTCGTGGGAAAATGATAATATGCAGCTATGCATGGTGCAGTATTAACAGAATTGTTGACGCTATAAGCAATTTTTATTTATTTATTTAGTTGTTTAACCAGGTATAGCACACTAAGCTGAAAGCTTTTTTACAGGAGTGACCTGGGAGCACAAGGAAGTTAAGTGACTTGCTCGGGGTCACACAGTATGCAAGTGGAAGCTGTGGGATTCAAACCCAGGTCTGGTCTGCTGGATGTCACCAAATTTGCAGCTCAGAGCCTTAAACCACTGCGCTATACTGCCTGAAGGGACACCATCCGCTAAACCCATGGACATGGGAGTTGCTTCTGAGCTATACTCTACTCTCACACAGGGCAGAGAGATGGATCAGTTTGGCAGACCAGGGAGGCAGAAGTAAAAGTGAAAAAAGGCATACTCAATAATTTAGAAGACCTCAAGGGCAGAGCACCCCTGCTCTTGATGTGCCCTTACATTTGTATCAGGCAGTGGCCGAGATCCAAAATACTGTGTGCTAATCAAGGTCAGAGCTTTCATGGCTCATGCTGTATTAAGGACCAGCCCCAAATTTATAATCAGTAGACAATCTGAGGCAGAAGGGGTGAGCAAGGCTTCACTTCACTCAAGTTTGGAAGTACCCAACTCCAAAAATAAAGTAACAACTTCAAAACCTATGGGCGAAGCACATTGGCTACCAGTAGGGAAACAAATAAGTTAGTTGATAGCCAATTTGCAGGAATGGAAGTCAAATGGTAAGTATTTCTCAAACATGGGTGTAGGCAGGCATACCCAAGCACTCCATGGTGTGCAATTTTATTTAAGGGGTAGCAAATAGGCTCTGAACTGCTTCCTTTTTCCACATAAACTAAAGAAAAATGCTGATCCTTTATGCAATTTTATTCATAGGAGTCGCAAACTAGAAGCACTGGTCACTAATACTCTCTGCATCCAAGAACAATACAACTTTACAGGCTCTGGGCTGGTATGTGGGTGTCTTAAGGAACAATGCATGGCATTTGTATTTACCCATGCATGGCAACAACCATTGTCATGAGATACAAAAGTTGTATTTATTGTGCCAAATGAAGCAACAAACATGGTCCTGGTGTACATTTCTATATTTGTCTGGCTACACCTGGGGTGGAGGGGGGTAGCAGTGAGTCCACTTGATGTGCAGATCTGAAATCCCTGGCTACACCCCTGTTCTCAAAGAAAGCGCATTTTGCCAGAAATGTATTTGTCTCCAAAAATGAACTTCTCTTACAATATAAACTGTTATAGTTTGGGACCTGGAAAGCATTCAAAGCTCCAAAACCCCCCAAAGACTGAAGCCTAAGGTTGAAGCACCAGCTCAAATGTAAATAAAATAAATTTCTCTAATTCTCCACCACCTGCTAATTTCACGGATCCTCCTCAATCACTATTGTTTCAGACTGTAGAAACACCAAGGGCTTAATATTCAAAGCCAAATGTGGCTATTATTGCAGTGTCAGTGGCTTAGCGGTTGCACACTCACTTGTGGGTTCTAGCCCATACCAGCAGTCCCAATGCCCGACATTGTAGTGCAGCATGAAGAAGGTGCTGCACTCCTGAGTCGCCACCTTTCCAATGAGATGTCACGTTAAACGAAGGTCCTGTCTGTTCTGCTGGTTGTTCAGGTGGATGTTAAAGGTCCTATGGCACTTCTCGAAAAGAGTAGGGGAATGGAAGGGGACAGGATCAGTTGTGTTCCAGGACAGTAGCTGCTGCTATTTTCACAGGGTTCTTGTGGATTTTACTTGGTAGGTTAGTTCTTTTCTTTCTTACTTCTAAGGGGCTAGCAGGGTATTGTTTTGGGGGATGCTGGATGTTTGTAAACTGATTTGGTGGCTGTAAGTGGGGCTCTTTTTGTGGATGTTTCACTGTGTAACAGGCTGCGCTGTAGAGGCCTATTTCTTCTGATTTAAAACCTATTTGGTGGGATTTGCTTGGAGATGGTTATTTGAATTGGAGACCTGTATCTGTTAATTTCAAGCCTATTTTGATGTAGTGTTAGTGAAGCTGATTAAATTGGAGACCTGTTTCCTTTGGCAGCAAACATATTTTGGGGCTTTGACTTGAATTTTGATTCCTTGTGCCGACTCCATTAGCTGTAAAGGTTGGTTCATAGTGGGGAGAGGTGTTAATGGTCTGGCAGGTCTCACTCAGCCAATTGACTGGAGGCAGGGCTGAATCAGGTTGAGGTGCTAGCTGCTTTGTCTTCTCAGAAAGAACTGGAAGGGACAGGATCAGTTGTGTTCCAGGACAGTAGCTGCTGCTGTTGTTTTTACAGGGTTCTTGTGGATTTTACTTTGTAGGTTAGTTCTTTTCTTCGACTTCTAAGGGGCTAGCAGGGTATTGTTTTGGGGATGCTGGATGTTTGTAAACTGATTTGGTGGCTGTAAGTGGGGCTCTTTTGTGGATGTTTCACTGTGTAACAGGCTCGCTGGTAGAGGCCTATTTCTTCTGATTTAAAACCTATTTGGTGGGATTTGCTTGGGCCTGGTTCTTTAGCTGCAGGGCTTGGAGGGAGACACAGGGCTGATACACTCTCTCTTGTCAGGTGTCTGCCCAAAACCCGCCTCCCCACCCCTCCCCAGAAGTTCTGCAAATTTAGAACACCTGCCCTGTACTGTAGGGTAAGGGCTGCTGGTGCAGCTCATGTAGTTCTAGCCACTGGGGTTGGATTTAAAGGCTGGGAGAGGAGCTTAGGGAGTTGTTCATTTCCCTTATAAGTTTAATGTGTTGTACTCCACCTAGTAACAGGGTTACTGGTGTACAGTGGGACTGTCTCTAAGATTAGTGGGTGACCTGATTAGGCAGTAGGGGTATCTTGGACTAGGGGAACCTGGTGGCTCACCCAAGGAAACCTATTTGGAAGGGGATGGAACCACACATCATTAGGGCCGCATCTTGGGAGGGTGGTGGGGTGCACAGGGTGTGGAGCAGCCATGATACTGGACTGGGCTTGGAAGTTTGGTGGTTGCCCAGTGTGCTGCCAGCTAGCACAACAGGAGGAGGAGGTTGCGGGGATGAGGAGAAAGCTGAGAAAGGGGTGGTATATGGTTGGGGGAAGGGGCTGGAAATCTCCCACAGGGTTGCACCAAGCACTGGGGTGGGGGTATAGGGAAAGGAGTGCAGGAGAATACTCATGGGTCATCTGGACCCTGGCAGAGGGGTCCAAAAGGACACTACCAAGGAAGCAGGCAGGTAACTGGGGACCCTCACAAAGGGGACAGAGGGACAACATTCTCAGGGAAGTAGGCAGATGGCCAGTGCTGGACAGAAGGAAGCAAGGCGGGGAGGTGGATCAGACCTTATACGCAGTAACCGCTTCAATTCTCTTCTTCTGCTCAAGGATGAGGGGGGTGATGTAGCCACGACAGAGGTGGTTAGAGATGGAAAGGGAGTGGGAGGCAGGAGGCAGGAGGCAGGGGCCAGATAGCAGGAAGAACAGGTGGGGACCTGGAATGCAGGAGAATGGGGGGAGCAGTGAATCAAAGCAGGATGGGCAGGGGGAAGAGGGAGGAAAGCGCAAGGAGAAGGACCAGTTGGGAGGAAAGGTAAAAGAAGGACCAGAAGTACAAGGAGGATTCAGTAAAGGGAGCTGAGGGTTTAGGCCAGGGGAGCACGACGAGCAAGGAGGAACTAAATGAAGACAGGAAGGAAGGAAGGGAGGATGAGCCAGGCTAGTTTAGCAGATGGGGGAGAAGGACCAGTTGCGAGCAGTGAGGGGGGAATTAGCAAGGTACAGAAGGATAATCAGGAGGAGGAGAAGCATAGGATTGGAGGGGAGGGGGTGGCCATGGTAAATAAGGAGGGGGTGGCATGTGGCACCCAGATAGGGGGAGGAACAAGGAGCCAGCTGGGTGGAGGGGCGGTAGAAAGGATGAGGGACATGGAAGGGGAGAATGGAGGAAAAGGAGTGGTCAGAGTGCTCCTGCTGGGGGATTCTATGATCAGGGGTATCAAATGGGATAGGGAGGAGAAGCCTGGCCAGT
This sequence comes from Neoceratodus forsteri, assembly GCA_016271365.2. NCBI lineage: Eukaryota > Metazoa > Chordata > Ceratodontiformes > Ceratodontidae > Neoceratodus > Neoceratodus forsteri. The sequence continues at coordinate 345,458,947 of CM028138.1, read as the reverse complement.
TAGAACAAGATGCTTCCCTGGACCAACAGTGCACAGGGCTAAGTGCAGAGGTATATCAGCTGGCAAAGGACTGTGGGGTTCCCAGACATACTGGTCCACCTGGGTACAAATGATATTGAGGAAATAGCGAGCTAGAGATACAGGCAAGATGCAGGGAGCTCGCCAGGGTCTGTCATGACATAGGATGCACAGTTTCCTTCTCAGAAATCCTGCCAGTGCCAAGGGCTAGTGGGGAACACAAAAGGAAAATTAGGGAGGTAAACCAGTGGCTCAGGGAGTGGTGTGAGGCCAGAGGGTATGGGTTGATGGGGGATTGGGGGGAGACCTGGGAGGATAAGGAGCTGTATGCAGAGATAGACTACATCTCAATTTGGAGGAGGGAATCTTAAGTTGAAAATAGAGGTTCATTGGTGAAAAGTGGGTTTAAACTTGTGAAGGGGTGGGATGGGAGAAAAGGCTGTCAAGGGGTGCCGATAAAGGAGGGACTCTGTCTCCACCCCCCTGGGGACCAGGAAGATTGCAGGAAAAGGCCAACTGGCAAAGTGCAGACCAGGAGAAAACAGAATCCCCATGGGAACATGAGCAGGGGAAATGGAACTATAGGGAAAGGGTGGAAGGTAGTCCTGCTAAATGCCAGGAGCTTGGGCAATAAAATGCCTGAGCTCCAGGCGATGTTAACTGAGGGAGCAGTGGATGTGGCAGCGGTCACTGAGACTTGGGCCACTGCAAGACATGACTGGGACCTGAACCTGGAGGGTTACACTATGTTCAGGAAGGACAGGGGGGAGGGAAGGGGAGGAGGGGTAGCAATGATAGTCAAAAACTGCATTGGCATAGGGGAAGTAGAGGAGGCGGAGGGAACCGTGGAGGCGATTTGGGTCACCTTGATAACAAGGGGGCAAGAAAGTAAAAATAGGAGTGGTGTATAGATCCCCTGCCCTGGCGGAGGAGCTGGAGGACAGTCTGGTGGCAGATGTTAGAAGACACTGCAGACTGGGCAGAGGAACGGTGGTGGTGTTAGGGGACTTAAACATGCCAGGAACAGACTGGGAGACTATGACATCCTGTGACCAGGGAACAGAGGTTGTTGGATGTCTTTCAAGACGCGTTCCTAACTCAGCAGGTGAGGGAACTGACCAGGGAGGCACGGGTACTGGATGTGGTCCTGGCAGACAGTGACCAGATTGGGGGCCTGGAGGTAAGGGACCCATTGGCGGGGAGTGACCATGCCACGGTCTGGTTCTGCCTGGACCTAGGAGGGGTAGAAGGCTGCACAAAGACGGAAGTAACCGACTTCAGGGGGGCAGATTTTAAGGAAATGGGAAGGATCCTTAAGGAGCATTTGGATGGGATTGGGTCAGACATGGATGCTGATAGTAGGTGGGAAATAATCAGGGGAGGGGTGCAGGATGCTACCAGCACCTGTGCAAGAGTAAGACGAAAATGCGGTAGGGCCCAAAAACCCTGTTGGTGGACCAGGGAGGTCCAGGAGGTGGTGTGGGAAAGAAGGCAGCCTATAAGCAATTCAAGTGCCCAAGGAGTGAAAGGGATGGGGGGAGTGCAGGCTGATGGCTAGAAGGGCCACTAGAGTGGTGAGGGGTTAAGGCAAGGAAGGAGCAGAACCTGGCCAGGGAAATTGGGAGAGGAAAAAGGGCTCTTTAGATACATTGGGAAAGGCGAAGGGTGAAGGGCAGATTAGCAGGATTAAATCAGGGAGAGATGGGCACAAGACCCGGGGAGCAGGCTGAGGTACTAAATGAGTATACTTCACTCAGTTTCACCAGGGAAAATGGGGTGCTGCATCATACATGGGAGGAGACAGAGATAATGAGGAGGGGGGGGACCCTTACCGATCGGCAGGTCTGGGGAGAGGGGGAGACATCACTGGCAGGTGGGGGGGAGGGCTAAGCAGGGAGAAGAGGTACCAGAAGTGGAAAATCACAGCAGAGAGAGTGAGGGAAGCCCTCAGCTCCCTTAAGACGGAGCAAGCACCGGGGCCGGATAAAGTACATCCTAGAGTGCTGAAGGAACTTGCAGATGTCCTGGCGAAACCCCTGGCAGAGCTTTTCACCATCTCTCGGAGGACAGGGTGGGTGCCCCAAGACTGGAAGGTGGCATATGTAGTGCCTATCCACAAGGGGGGATCAAGGGAGGTGGCAGGGAACTACAGGCCTGTCAGCCTGAAATCGGTGGTGGGCAAGGTGATGGAGGGCATTGTCAAGGAGAGACTGGGGGGGACCTGGATAAGTCAGGGTGCCTGGACGATAAACCGCATGGATTCGTCCCGGGGAAATCGTGTCAGACAAACCTGGTGGAGTTCTATGACTGGGTGACAAGTGCCTTGGATCTGGGTAGACCAGTGGATGTCCTCTTTCTAGACTTCAGCAAGGCATTTGACTCTGTTCCTCACGTGGGCCTGTTGGATAAGCTAGGAGAAATGGGGTGGGAAATCAGATGGATAGGCAATTGGCTCCAGGACTGGACCCAGAGGGTCGGACTTGGTGGGATAGTCTCATCCCCAAGGAGGGTCATTAGTGGGGTCCCACAGGGATCAGTCCTGGGCCCCTTCTGTTCAACACCCATTGATCTGACATAAGGACAGGAATCAGGAGTGAGATGAGTCTCTTTGCAGATGACTCAAAACTGGGGGCGGTGGTGGATGGGGAGGAGGGGAGGGTGGCCCTGCAGGGGGACCTGGAGGCTCTGGAAAGATGGTCTAGAAAGTGGAAGCTGAGGTTCAATGCAGGGAAATGCAAGGTACTCCACCTGGGGGCCAGAAACCCAGGCCAAGTGTACACCCTGGGGAGAAATACTACAAGTCTCAATGGCTGAGAGGGACCTGGGGGTGGTGGTGGATGTCAAGATGAACAACTCAGACTTGTAGGAGGGCAGCAGCCAAGGCCAACAGGATGCTGGGATGCATCACTAGGGGGATCACCTCCAGAAGGAGGGAAGTGATACTCCCTCTGTATAACTGCTTGGTGAGGCCTCACCTGGAGTACTGCGTGCAGTTTTGGAGGCCACACTTAAAGAGGGACATTAACCTCCAGGAGAGGGTCCAGAGGAGAGCAACCAAAATGATTTGGGGCTTGGGGGACAGGACCTATGAAGAGAGGCTCGAAGAGCTAAATATGTACACATTGGAAGAGAGAAGGAACCGGGGGGACATGATAGAGGTCTTCAGGTACATGAAGAGGGTAAATAGGGGAGGAACAGTCAGGGTGCTTCGAAGGAAGGAGGAAGGGGCCACTAGAGGGCATGGGTGGAAGCTGGAGGGGGGAAGATTCAGGGGAGAAAGGAGGAGGTGCTACTTCACTGAGAGGGTGGTGGAGCCATGGAATGCACTACCTAGGGGGCTGGTGGAGGCAGAGACAGTGGAGGGGTTCAAGAGGGGGTGGGACAGGTACAGGGGAAGGGTTCTGGAAGCAAAATCTAATGCAGCAAGAATATCCGGAACTGGGAAGGGAGAAGCCAGAGAAGGCGAGGGGGACAGCAAGGTCAGCACCCAGGGTGGGGGCTGACCAAACGAGCAGACACGAAAGACCGTTAGGCCTATTCTGCTGGCATTTTAGTATGTTAGTATTTAAAAGAAAATATCAAATTGGTACAAAAGAAGAAAAAAAACATAACAGCCAGACTTGTGACATACTTATTAGAGGAAAGCTGTCATTATTGGAAGCCCCCTTCCCCTCAAAGCTTTACCCTCGATTAGGCTTTTCGTAGAAAAAAAAAAAAAAAATGTTGGTGTGTTTACATACTGCATTCCACTTACGAAAAGTCGAGCATTCCAAAACATGGTGGACGCTGCACGGCACCATTTCATCCGAAAGTGCAGTGCGGTGCTGCACTTTCAGATGAAATGGCACCGTGCAGCATTCACCATGCCCTGGAACACCAGACCTCAAGAGCAAAATGCAGTAAGCAAAAACGCCAATATTGTTTCTCTATGAAAAGCCTAATTGGGGAGGGGGAGCTTTGGGGGTGGGCAGCTTCGAGTAACAACCACTTTTCTTTAATACACAGTAAAAGAAACTAATAGTACCTAACTCCCCAAAGCACGGATAACAATATACTGTACCTACTTAATAGTTCTACACCCCCATGCCCTACTAGAAAGAACAGTGCTTATAGATAGACCATACACCCCATATCACCATCCACAAAAAGAAGGGGAACCACCCAAACAACTAACTTCTGCACTCCAATTCACTTTTCCAAGGCGTCTTGCCCACAACCTGACAAAATGGTTATAGATAAGAGTATTCACTCTTGTTGAGAACTAATTTCTTTCATTTCAGATTCTATTAAATAAATAGAGCAACTGTTGTAAAGAAATGTCTTTCTGTTGTAATACATATTGACAGCACGACAGCCATATCCACCGCTTAAAGGAAAGGTCTACTCAGTGTTTTTTTTTTGTAGACCTGGGTAGTTTGTAGGCATGAACAATGATTCTCTCCCTCTCTTACACTTTCCTAATGTCATTCAAATTTAAATTTAAATGAAGCTGCTTCACTCCGTTCTGTCCTGGTGTGAAAACCTGTTTGACTCCATTGCAAAGATCATGACCTGACTCATGCATGGCATCATGGTAGTTGATGCATAAATGCACAAGCCAGTAGAAGTGCTACTCTCAATTAGTTCTGTTGTATGTCTTCTGAGCAGTGTTCTTGTCTTGTGCTGGCCAAACTTTTCAGGATAAGTGTCCCACTGTTTTCTGTTTAAAAGCGTGTCGAGTTGGGGAAAAAAATGCAGTTAGAAGGATGCTGGTGCTTGTGATGTTTAGTTATTTGACTGAATAATTTGATTAATGTGCTATAAGCTTTGTTTGCTTGCCTACTGAGCTTGCAGTTCTTTTGCTGTCTTTATGCTCGGCTCCTGCTGGCAAACTTACGCAGCAAGTGACCTGCTGTTTTGCAGTTTTCATTTCTCGGTGGCAACAGACTGTATCAGAGGATGCCTGTGACATCTTATTCCTGCTTCATCATAATAGCTGGTGCTATAAATTCTTTGTTTGCTCACTAAGCTTACAGTCCATTTGTTCTGGACTCCTGCTGTCAAACAAACATCTCAGCAAATGACCTGCTTTATTGATTTAAAGTTTGTCCCAGCTGGAAAACAAAATGGTTTACATCATGTTTGTAAAGTTTTATTTTTGCTTTGTCTAGCAAGTTTTAAATTGCAATTTTTTATTTTGCAGACTGAGCACATAGCCTCTTTGTTCTCATTGTTCATTTCCTGTGCCAGCTAACAAACAGGGTGTGGCAGAGAATGAGGAAATGTTTTAACTGAGTGTTTGGCTTTTATATTTGTTTGCACACATGTGCAAGAAACATAATGCCACCACACGATTTTAGTGGGTGTGGCACCCGCCCAATGTCTTCAGCATTTATGCAGGCGCCCACCACACCAATGAATGTCCCAGCTGTCTGACAGCAGTTCAGATTGCAGTGGCGTACAGTTGAAAGCAAATGACCGCTACAATCAGCAGTGGCAACATGTAGGCAATTTGCATGCTGCCCTGCCATCAGCAGTATGCAAACTGTCTCCACGTCACCACCGCTGACTGCAACGGTGGTTGTATGTGCATGCCCAATCTCCCTCAGCTCATGCACACCCCCCCAAGCACACTGTATGTCCAACAGGAGTGCCCAATCCCCATCGCCACAGTGCCCTCTTCCCCAAAACCAAACTTCCAGGTGCCATGCTGGGAGCCCACCCCAGCGTGGCAGAAGTGCAGCATCCTCACGAGTCTCCCCACTGTATGGTCAACAGGGGTGCCCAATCCCCACTGGCTCCACTGCTCCCCAAAAAACTTCCAGGTACCATACTAGGAGCCCACCCCAGTGTGGCAAAAGTCCCACATCGTCCATGTAATATAAATAAAAAAGAAAACTGTCCCTTGTTGACTCTTGCCCCCCCCCACATCCCGCACCCAACCTCTGCGTACCCCACCTCCCTACACACCCCTCACCCCATACTTGCCTCTGGAGGCTGGCGCGACGATCTTCGGTGGAGCAGGAACACGTCTGCACTCTTCAAAGCCGACCGCGAACTGAAGAAATGCCGGTAAGCTGTATAATGGCATAAATAGGATTTTGTTTTTCCAACTTTGGTGCATATCTCGGTCAATTTTTTGAGTTTGTGCACCAAATTTTCAACATGGGGTTCTTGGGATCCCATCTCATGAATTCAGTGACTCATTTGATTACTCAGTCCCGAAAGGGGATTTCGCGGTCACTGCACAGAATCACCTTTTGGGACCGATTAACGAAACTACAGTGTCACTGTTCATGCGGTGGGGTCACAAAAAGCCCATGATGAAAACTACCAAGACATGCCCAGGGCCTTAGGGTTTCTGACCATAACGCCCTACCCTGTAGGGACTGACAGGCATCAGGGGTGTAACTTGGGATTGTCAACAGTAATGCTCATGCCATTTCAACCCCCCCAACCCCCACAGCCAGTGACAGGGATTGAGGTGCACCTTGGATTCTTTGGCACTAGAGTTCACACCATTCTCCTATACTGCACCAATTTCAGTGTATTTCCTGATGGAATGAGGTGAGTGTAAAGCCCAAACACATCAAGGCACACCTCGACACTTGTCAGTGTCCGACAAAAGGCACACTCCAATGCCTGTCCATCTCTGCAGGGTGGGGGTAGAGTTGTCAGTTCAATACATCACTGCCATTCCTATATTGCATCTATCCAACTCCTACACTTCCACTGCAAATGCCAGCAAGCAAACATTCGGCATCGACAAATGCTTGTCAGTTCTACTTCCACTTTGGCAGAACAGTTGAACTACAAAACAGATGAACACTATGAGAGCATCCCTCTGATCACAGGGTATTAAAGGAAGGTGCCATACTAGTGCTAGTGTCTCTGCTTTGTGGGTCCCTGAATAAGATCTCCTCTGGCGCTGGGGATATCTGGAAACATGGCCTGAATATTGCGTGTGTGGGGGAGGGACATGTCTTTGTTGCCTTTGTGTCTATAAATATCAGGGGAAGGGATATCTATGCCTAAAAGCCTTACCTGACTCCTCTGGGAGTCGACAGCAAGTCTGTTTGTTGGTATGCTTTTGGAAGCACCAGGGAGGAGGAGGATATCTATGCCTAAAGCCTTGCCTGAATCCTCTGGGAGTGGGACAACAAGTCTGTTTGTCAGTATGCTTTTGTAGCACCGGGGAGGAGGAGGATATCTATGCCGAAAGCCTGACCTGAAACCTAAGGGGTGACAGCAAGTTTTTTTTTTTATTCTGTATGCCTTTGAAAGTGTCAAGGTAGGGGGATAGCTGTGCTGAAAGTCTGGACTGAAACCTGGAAGGGGGGGGGTCAGCAAGTCTATTTGTATGAATTTATTTGTAAGCACTAGGGGAAGGGATGCGTGTGCTGAAAACCTGCCTTAAACCTTGAGGGGAAGGGTGCAAAAACTGCAAGTCTATAAGTGCCAAATGTGGAGGGAGATAACCAAGCTAAAAGCCTGGACTGAAACCTGATCTGGTTGCTATGGCACTAAATCCTTTTATTTTGTTTACACCAGTACTGGCTGTCCCTGAAACTTGGTACCCAGAAAGTTTCTGTAAAGTGTCACAAACCGAAAGGCCAAGATGGCTGCCCCGTTCATTAACGAGGCTGCTGCCCTCGATCTCACACAGGTCATCAAAACCCCCACCCAGGTTAACACACATACGGGTACATCCTCTCTACTAGACCTAGTCTTCACAAACTGCCCCCACAAAATTACCAGTACCCTGGTCCTCCCTGACACTAAGTGACCATTCACTGGTTCTCTGCAACTGGGCTGGAACTCCCCTCAAAGCCCCTCCTAAAATTATTTCTCAATGCAAACTTAGACCTGGCAAACTAGCCCAACTCAAGGCCCACCTCAGAGACTAGGACTGGACACCTCTAGCAAACACCCTCGACCCAGACCGAGCCCTTGACCTATTCATCACCACTTTCAATACGGCCTGTGACAAGTTCGCCCCCTTACCAAAACTATGTCCAAGGGAAACTATGCCCCTTGGTTCTCAGACCACCTCCTATGCCTACTGCGACAGCATGACGACCTATGGCACCTAGCTAACGAGACCCAATGGCCTTTGGACAGGCAATGGTATAGGGAAGCCATGAGAAGTGCACCTGGGCCATACGCACCACCAAAGCAACTATTACAAAGCTACCTTAACCTCCACCTGGGGCACTGGGTGCAAATTCTGGGAAAATATTAAGGAGCTCTGGCAAAACCCTAATCTGCCACCTGACCAAATGCAAATTGAGGGAAGTCTATCTACTGACCCCTCAGTATAGCCTCAGCCTAAACTCGGCCTTCACTGATCTCTCATGTGCTTCCCCAAACTTCTTTGACCCCCCACCGCCAAAATCTCCCCCATCCCTCCCTTCTATCTACATGTCCTCACCCCAGAGACAGCAAAGCCCTACCTAATCAATGCCATTAGCCACCATCATATAGCCACGACTCCCTGGACCAGAAACTTCTCCGCCTCACCCTTCTGGAAGTCCTAGTACCACTCACCCACATTCTAAACTGCTCCCTCTGTCAGGGAAATTCCCCATCCCCTGGAAATTGGTCTACATCCGCCCATCCACAAAAATGGGGACCGCACATTCACAAACAACTACCACCCCATCTCCATTCTACCCCCATCTAAAGTGCTAGGCAGCATAGTTGCCGACCAACTTACTGATCACCTTAATAAATATCACCTGCTAACCAACCAGCACACAGCTTCTGAAAGGGTCATAGTACCACCACTGCCCTCCTTCAATTTACCTCCCACGTTTACTCTTCTTTGGACGTGGCCACCTCACAGGTGCCATCTTCGTGGACCTATCTAAGGCATCTGATACCATCAACCATGCCTCTTACTAAACACTCTGGCTTACAATGGCTTCTCCAATGACGCCATGAACTGGTTCTCCAGCTACCTCCGACAGAATGCAGATGGTCAAGGTTGGCACTGTCCTGTCCCCCGCCTCCCTATCTGCTCTTGTGTTCTACAAGGCTCCATACTGGGGCCCCTTACTTTTCAGTCTATACCTAAACTCCCTCCCATCTGCCTGCCCCGGCAACCTGCTACTATACGCGGATGATTCTGTCCTGTACGCCTCTGACCCAGCACCCACCAAACTCCAAACTCTCCAACACTCTTTCCATGAAATCGAACAATGGTTTGCCACCCAGCATCTTACAATAAACTACAATAAGACAAAAGTCATGGTTCTCAGCTCCCCAGAACCCCTCAAAAACCTCTGCCCAATTTCTCACCACTAATCAGACCCCCCCAGAACAAGTAAGCAACTTTAAATATCTAGGGATCACACTAGACCCTGCCCTCAACTTTAATCTTCATATCCTACACCTATCAACTGCCCTTAGCACCAGACTAGGAGTTCTCTACCGATACAAACACTGCCTCACCCCTGAAGCGTTACAACTCACCATAAACTCCTTTATCCTCTCCCTGCTGGACTACGGCATCCTCGTCTACAGTGCAGCAGCCTCCACAGCCCTAAACCACCTCAGGCTTGTGCTTAACCCCAAAACAGGAACCAGCACCCTACTGGATGTACTCGTCACCAATCGACCCCAAAAAATCCAGAACATCCAGGTCCTACCAGACGCCCTAAGTGACCACTCCCCTATCCTATTTCTATGGGCAGCCCCAATCCCAAACCCAAAGCACAAACCACCCTCAGAAGGCGCCCCCCGGTGGGCTGAAAAAACTTAGGCAGCTTCTTACCCGGATAAACTGGTCCCCCATTCAGCATGCACCCGACATTGACACTGCCCTCGCTTTGTTCTCCCAAACGTTCAACAATGCCTGTGATCTATTTGCACCCTTCACAAAAACCCGATCCGAAAAACAGAATGCACCCTGGGTCAGCCCTGCCCTCCTACAATTACTTAGAGATCGGGATAACCTCTGGCACCGTGTTACTGAAACAGGCCGGCTGGCTGATAGACAAGCCTACAATGCAGCCCGGAATAAGTGCTCCTGGGCGGTCCGTAAAGCCAAGGCTGACCACTACCAGGCCACCCTCACCTCTTCCTGGGGCTCGGCCCGCAAGTTCTGGGATAATATTAAACAGTTAAATGGAAAGTCACGGTCCCCACACCCATCTCAGCTCTCCAGTGATGGTACTACCTCCACCGATCCTGCCTTCATAGCTAACTGCCTCAACACCGCTTTCACCGACCTTAGCTCAGTCCTCCCCAGTAATTTCTTTGACACCCCCCCCCCCCGTCGCCACCACCCCAGCTTCCATTTGCACAAGGTAACTGCTCGGGAAGCCAGACCCATCCTTATCAAAGCTTTACACGGCAACAATCCCGGCAGTGACTCACTGGACCCCAGCATCCTCAGGTTGGTGCTAGATGAAGTCCTAGCCCCGCTTACCAGCCTGCTAAACCGATCGCTCTGCCTGGGACAATTTCCCTCTGCCTGGAAAACCGCCATAGTCACGCCTATTCATAAAGGTGGTGACAGGTCTGCAACCAACTACCGACCAATCTCCATCCTCCCTCCCCTCTCAAAAGCCCTGGAAAAAGTCGTGGCCATTCAAATCACCGAATATCTATCCAAGCATGACATCTTATGCCCTGAGCAGCATGGCTTCCGTGCTGGCCACAGTACCAGCACTGCACTAATTGAATTCTCCAATTTCCTTCACTCCTCCCTGGACACCAGCTCACTAGCTGGTACAGTGTTCATTGACCTTTCAAAGGCTTTGACACTGTCTCCCACCCTCTTCTGCTGAACGCCCTCTGCTACACTGGTCTCGCGGCTGGCCCACTAGCATGGTGCTCAAGCTACCCAAGCGCCCGGTCGCAGGGTGTTAAAATCAGTGAAACACTCTGATACCCGTCCCATACATTCAGGAGTTCCCCAAGGCTCCATCCTGGGCCCCCTCCTCTTCTCACTCTATCTGAACACCCTGCCCAGTGCTTGCTCTGGAAAAATGCTTCTGTATGCTGACGATGCTGTCATTTTTGCCACCCACCGCAACCCCATCTCCCTTCAGGATTCCCTACAACAGTCCTTCAATGAGGCAGATGCCTGGTTTAAGGAGCACAGACTCATCACTAATCTTAAAAAAAAAAAAAAAAAAAAAAAAAAAAAAAAACACAAAGCTATGCTTTTTGCCCACCCCCAAAACAAAGCTAGCAACCACCTGCTCCATATTCTTCCTAGTACCAAACAACCTCTGGAACAAGTCTGCTCCTACAAATACCTCGGGATTACCTTCAACTCAGCACTCACATTCCACGAACACATTGATGCCCTTGCCTCTGCCACCAGCATATGGCTTGGCATCCTCTTCTGCCATCGAAACTGCCTCCCCCCAAATGCTCTCCGGCTAGCTGTCACATCCTCAGTACTGTCCCTGGTAGACTATGGCCTACCAATCTATGGTGCTGCTAGCACTACTGCTCTCAAAAAAATTCACATAACCCTAAATAAGGCTTGCAGACTGATTACTGGTGCCCCCAGGCTCACACACACCTGTCAACTGTATAACGATGCTAAACTCCTGACTCTAGATGAACGGCTTCACTATCATACCTGCCTACTCACAAAAAAAAAAAAAAAAAACCTACTCGGGCTCTCTCCACCAGGGGTGACTGCATCCATCCACCGGATCCCACCCACTGTTTCTACACGGTCCTCCTACAAGACCGCTCTACTGGTCCCCAGATCAAGAACCACTCATGGTCAGAGGTTCTTCTGGTACAGAGCCCCACTCTGGTTTAACTCTCTCCCTGCCACCATCTCCAATGCCACCACAATCTCCAAATTCAAAACCACCCTTCGCAGCCAACTCCTCAACACTCGTAGCTGTTCCTGTCTCTGATTGAGGCCCCACCTCGACCTCTCCACTCGTGACAATGCCCACCGGGCAGCTCCCCACCAAGCCCACCCCATCCCTTACCCAGCACACCATTCCTAAGTATATCCTGGCCAGAGCCTACTGTCTCTGGACAGTTGATTGCTCAGCTAGTGAAACCAATTGTGTCAGACCTATTTCTATTACATGTACCACGTAACTCAAATTTATGTTTGACCACAGTGTGACGTGGCGCCTCTAACAAGCGCCTACTTGAAGAAAACCTGTACTATGTAACCTAAATGCTATGTATGTATGTCTCAATGTGACGAGGTACCTTCTGGAAAGTCCAGCCTCCTGGCTCAAAGGCTGCAAACTGATTCCTCACAAATAAAATAAAAAAAAAAAAAATAAAATAAAAAAATAAAGCCTGCCAGCTCATCCTAGGATGCGATTGCCTCACACACACACATGCTCCCTCTACAGTATCACACACTAGCTAAACCTAGACAACAGAATCAGGTATCACACCTGCCTAATGACCAAAAAGATTATCCTAGGCCTCACCCCCCCCTGCCCTAAACCAATTTATCCTCCCAACACCACCAGGCAGAACCCATAGCTCGAACAAACCATTGCTATGGGTGCCATGGCCGGACTTCCCAATTCCAGCGAACTTTCAGCTACAAAGACCCATCCTGGACAAATGCACTCCCCAGCCTAATAACGGAAGAAACTAAGGCTTGCCCTTTCAAAACCAGACTAAGGAATAACCTACAAGCCTCCAATCTGTGTGGCTGCAACTGACCCCCACAGACCCTGAACTTCTGCTCCCTCATAAAATGGCCCCCACGAGATAACTTAGTTTTGACAAACAGCCACTTCAGAACATCTCTGCTCCTCTATGGCTGCGATTAGTGTAAATCATGTTTCCCCTGGAAGGGTAGATCACCCTCTGAATCAAATGTGTAACCATGTAAAAAATAGTTTTTAAGATGTTTTGTTATGTGCCAACAACCTGTAAATCATATTTCGTCCCTTCTGTACTCTATGTATGACGTGGAACCTTTGTAAATGAGTCTTTGACTCAAAGATCTTTCCGAATATTTCAATAAATAAATAAAAAAAAAAACACCTTGCAGTTTTTATAATGCAACTCCTGCACTTGATTTATTAATAAAAAGGGAAGCTATATGTGATGTGTTCTGCTATATATAGTATGCTGTTATCCTCTGCTGTCTGTATAGTGAAACACTACATACCTACTTTCACAACAAATGGGTCATGGGCCCTTAGATTTCCGTGTGTGTGTGTGCGATAAATGTAAGCACCCCAAACTCAGAGCCTCATTAAACAGAAAACAGTGGGGACAAGAACACAGTTCAGAAGACGACAACAGTACTGACTAACAGCAGCACTTCTGCTGGATTGTGCATTACACATCATGAACTACCACCATGATGCCTTGCAGGAGTTGGGTCATGACCTTTGTAATGGAATCAGACAGGTTTTCACTAGGGCAGAACATGGGGAAACAACTTCATTTAAATTAGGATGAAACGGTGGGGCTGTAAGACAGGAACTATTGTTCATTGTGCAAACTACACAAGTAGTTGAAGGTAGGAAAATGGCAGACTAGATGGGCCAGGCAGTCCATCTCTGACAACAAAGTCTATGTATGTATACAAAAATAGGTTGTAGGAACTTTTCCTTTAATACATGCAATAAAACATTCAGGGTGCTATTATTCCACGATGGTGCCAGTTTCTCCTAACAGCAATGAGGCGTATGTCACTTGGCTGAATGCCAGCACATTACACACACTACTGTCAGGCCCCAAATTCCAAGGAACATAAGTGCATCAAAAGTACAGGCGTTCTACACTTCTGTCCAGAATACCACAACCTGGTCTCACACAGTACCTCTCCATCACTTGTTTGTGTTTGGCGTTTCCTTTAACATGTAATCTGTTATGGTGCAAAGCCACACCATGTCCCAAATCTTTTGTGAATTCTCCCATTTGAACTGGGCAGTAATCTTTTCATCAATTCTCCAGCGTGCATCGAACACTGGGGAGCTGAAGAAAACAGTGGACAATACCCAGTGATATAAATTCCTGGCCTGCCTGCGTTATTTAGTATGTCCAATTTAGTTATTCGCCATTATTTTATAGTTTGAAAAAACGATCCAGAATATACTTGCATTTTGCTTTCCCTCTGTCCCCAATATTCCACAAGACCCCTGCCTCCCATGGGAGAGGCCACATTTAACTCTAAAGCAAGACCCCCCATTGCAGAGTTATGCAATATGGGCCAAATATTAAAAATAACACACAAAAAACACACACACACACACACACACACACACACACACACACACACACACCAGGTTTACCATCTTTGAACCTCCCCACACACACACACACACACACACACACTAAGTGTGACTTTTCTAAAGCAGCCGGAGGGAATAGAAGACTTAAGGTGTAAGAAAACATATCACAGAATAATAGAACTTTGATGACAAAGAAAGACCACTGGCCCACCTAGTGTGCTCTATTTTAAGAACTCAACCAACTGACTTAGACATTGGCCAAGTACACCATTTTGAAACTAGGGAACTGGACATTTCATTTGCTTTTCTAGTTTTCCTCCACTGCATCTGAAGCCCCCAAACCATATAACCAATATTTTGATTAGATTTGTTGTGACCTTCACACCAGCAATATCCAGACTGGAGCAGTCTTTATGACCAGTTACAATATTACAACCCCTTTTGTTAGTGTTTAGTTTAACTCCTGCTACAAATTACTTAAAGGAGTAGTCCACACAGAATTTGCAAAAACATATGTTGTGCAGAGTGTTTTGATTTGTGTGTGAAGTCCTAGTGTGTCCTTGACTGTCTACTATTAGGAGTTTTTCCTAAATTAGCTTGCTAGCTTTGTGGTACTTTTCTTTTCTTGTACCTACAATGCTGTCTCATGTGACAGTGATATAGCTGGGACCATAAGGCGCTTTTACACACAGGTTTTTAAAACGAAATGAGCGTTACCTGTGGCACCGTTGTACTCTTACGTTTTAGGATCCCTTCTACACTCCGCGAGTTTTCCAGCAGCTCCCACTTCCATTTGTGTTTCGGCATCCCAACAGAGCTTGCTGCTCTATTGTTTGTGCACCACTTCGGAATGGCTGTTTTACCAGCCCGATGAAATGGAACACACGGTGCAAACCAAGAAAGCAGAGATTATGTTTTAGACGAACGTCATTTCATGGAGTAAAACAGATGCACTTACACACAAGGGATGTAACGGAATACTGTTTCCGTAACAGTTATTACATTACATAAACTTGTGTGTAAAAGTGCCTATAGATCCAGTAAAAAGCACTGCTTTACAATCAGTTCACAACAGTAGAAATGGCTATACTTTAAAAACTATACAGAGTTCAGCTTAGTAACTAGCCTCACTGTAAAGGTATTTCTGTCCTGAACAGTTTTGCTGCTGGTTATTTTTGTGTAGCTTATAATGTTTCCATGATATTTAGGTTTGTTTGGCTTGTGTGTGCTGGATCCATGGTCTCAACTACATCACTGTCACATGAGACAGGATGCATTGCAGGTACAAGAAAAGCAATAAACAGTTCAGATGGAGATCCCCAGGGTCATAAAACTACCATAAAACTAGCAGGCTAATTTAGGAAAACTCCTGATAGCAGACAGAGGAAAGACACACTAGGACTTCACACACAAATCAAAACAATCTGCACAACATATGTTTTTGCAATTTCTGTGTGGGCTACTCCTAACATGGCTGAGAGCTATGTGACTAGCTGCAGTGTCCTTAAGTAACAGGCAAATGTCAACTGCATATGCCGAAGTCTTAGTTGATGATGGAGAGAACACAGCCATTGAGGCACTATAGTTGGGTCACCTTCAATTTTCCCAAGCACTGGGTCTATATAAAATGCATACAGGATAGGATAGGACTTAGTGTGCATCCCTGCCTGACTCCACTCCATAGTCTGCGTTTGGACCTCAGGTTATTGTTCAACAGTGTTGTAATTGTGACATCCATACTTCATATCCAAGTGACAAATGACTGGGGAAGTCCATATTTCTGCAGAACCAAAAACATGTAAGCATGGTTCACCCTGTCAAATGTCTTTTCCTGGTCCAGAAACAGGAGGGTCCCATCAGCTGTTCCACATGTTCTATAGCAGACAAATACCCTCATTACTTATTTTTATTTACCACACTGAGCCAAAGACCCTTTTTCAAGTACGTCCCAGAACTAGCAAAAAGGGCAGCTAAGAGATGAAAAACATGGTAAAATGCAGGAATAAAGGTTTTTACCTGCAATATGCAGGTATAAAAAACAAAATATTACAATACCCTCTACAATGAAAAACACCTTCTGACCATGTAAGACACAAGTTAGCAATTACATACCGATGTAGCAAGTAGATGCTGTTCCAATCCAGTTTTAAAAATCATATGAACAGTGGTAACACGGATGGTAATGGAAAGATCATGCCAAAAAGTCTTGTGGATGGACACAGATGAACAGGCAGTAGGGTGGTCACTGAAAAACATGGAAAAGAAAATTGGGCCAAGGACAGATCACTGGAGATGTGTGAGCAGATAAGGAGTGTGGAGTGGGGGGGGGAGAGACGGTGCCACCAATGCAGGCAGCTTGAGAAATTCTCACGTAGAAGCAGAACAAACTGAATGATGAGGCAGAGCCTCCTGCCGCTTAAGCTTATCCAGGAGAAGAGGGTGGGCAACAGAGTTGAAAGCCTGCCAGGGTGACATGATTACAGAGGTGACCTAGCCTAGTCCACTTCAGACAGAATGGAGTCAGTGAGCCGGAGGAGAAAGATGGAAGTGGAGTGGGATTTCTGAAAGACAGAATGGAAGGGAGTGAAGATGGGAAAGGAGTCTTGAAAGACAGTCTGCCAAACACAATGGGTTGACATCTCTTTTTTTTAATAAAGTGCCTTTGAAAAACTCCAGTTCAAGTTTATTTCACCAGGAAAACTCCATTGAGTAAGCTCATTACAAGGAGGTCCTGCTAAGTGTAAGCCCCCTGCAAATGGGGGTTCCCAAAAGACTTCCAGGAGCTTGCTTGAATGCTCCAAGCCTGAATGGTGTTTGGCATTTAAGCCATTTATCAGTGGAGTGTTTTAGAACCTCTGGTACTGTCTCTTTAAGAGCTGTCTGCTTGCAGACATAATTAGTTTGTATGGGGACTGTGTGTTTCTTTGATTGAGTACCACTCAAGCTGCTGCTAATTCACTTCATTTTGCAGTCACTAGGAGTGCAAAGGAACCTATCTGAAAGATGTAATTGTTTGCCAGAAATTATTTAGAGTAATAATGAAATTACAGTTTGTCTAACCTGCTTTCTTTGCAGTCAGAACTGTGTCTGCTAGTTCCCATTCTAGTTTTGAACTGCTGAACTGGACCAATCAGTGTGGGGTAAGCTAGCTCAAAATGGTGCCTTGGACGAATCAGAACTTGGACTCATAATCTGAGCCAGCCACAAGAGGATTGTAGGCAGTGACTCTGGGAGATGTAGTTTAGACTTCAGTGCCTTTTTGGACCAACAGCAGCAGTCTATTGTGAGTGACAGCCAATCCAGTCAAGAACTGGGAGGAACTCAAAGGAAGTCTCGGTTTTGTCGGTTGGAGTTTCAGTTGAGCTTTGGCAGTGAAGAAGGAAGGAGCCCTGTGCTTTTTCAGTGTGCAGTTTTAGTCAAAAACGTGTGTAAGGCCCAGAGTTCCGGTCTGCAGCTTGTGTAACAGCTTGTTAGGACTGAATCTGTCCTGTGAAAAGAATCAAAGGATCTCTGAAGAGTAGAAACCAGGCTCACCCTGTAGAAGACTGGAGGAATTGCTGAAAATTGCATCGGTCTGTCAGAAACTGAATCTGCTGTGTGTTCTCCCGGGTATTGTGCAGTAATTGCGATCGGGATACAGATGCAGCCTGCCTGGTATAGTGCTTTCTTTTATATGGATGTGAAGAGGTTTGTGTACCTCAAGTGAGCCCTGCTGACATTGAAGGACCCTATCTTATTTGGAGGTCGTGAGTACTAATTCAGGTCGCCCCTGTTGAATTGCCACATTAAATCCAAATGGAATTACTGTACTGCTGACTGTTTAATTCTCCTTTCTCTGTGAAAGGGCCCCTACCAGCTGCCACAGTTTGACTAGCCACTAGGGCTTGGGTACCCAGGGACAGTAACTGATAGGGATAGGCCTGTGCACAGAGCCATAGGTAGATTATTAGAGTGATAAGCTAATTAACCTGATTTCCCCTGTCCTTGTTATATCCCCTAAATAAATCAGAGCTGCTTGTTTCAGCAAAGTTATACTGCCTGAGTGTATTGTCTATGTTAAAATACTGTACTGTGATTGTTGCACTGTATCTCATTTCACAGGAGGTCCCAGTGCGGAACCAGACCTGGGGTAAGTGTATACTGTGAAGGTAATTCTGATATATTGTGTGGGCCACTAGTGGGAAGAAGGGGGTTGCAGTGTCCCAGAGGGCTGTGACCAAGTTAGTTTAACTATTGCAAACCCTGACCTCTGGGTGGAGGCACCGCCATTGGATCCAGGCCCCTCAACCTGTTAGTGGCAAATCAGGCAGGGTAGTAGCCCTGGGATAGCGCCATCTAGGGGTTACATCTTGAGGCTCACCGCTGGGATTGTGTGTCCTCTAGTGGCCATATTCTAGAACCACTGTTAAGAAAAAATGGGTACCCGACAGAAGTGGCTGTGCACCGGCTGGTGGAGTGGTGTACTGGGGAGGATCGACCCCCAAAATGCTATGCTTATCCTGGACATCCCCCAGGTATCATCTGGACACTGCAGGAGTACTTTCCAAGGTGGAAGGTTTACAAAACCCTGTGGTGGTGGGTCGGCATGCTAATCTGCTCACCCACACTTTCCTGGCCCTAGTAGAGTTTAAGGATCCCATAGATAGCTCCAAAGTGCCACAGATCATTACCCCAGAGGGAGCCCTCACTGCTTGGAGAGTGATAACTAAGGACAGTAAAGACCCAGAGGGGAATGAGCCCCCACCACTATCTGAAACTTTTGAGGAGAAATTTGCTAAATGGTTGCTGGGGGAAGGGAAAACTGTGGAGGACATGAAGAAACTATTCTTGCCACCTGGGGGTGTTCCTCCCCCAACACCCTCTCCCACTCCAGTACCCGTAATGGTGGCTGAACCAATGCAGACTCCTATTTCTGCACCTGCCATTAGTCACGACTCTTACCGAAGGTTGAGGATCTTCTCTGGCACCCTCCCACCCCAAGGGAGGATGACTGGGAGACCTGGATAGACTATGTTGCCCCCCAAGTGCTAGAATGGCAATGCTCGGAGGCCAAAGCGAAAGAGGGTTAGTGAGAGCCTCTGAGGTCCTGCCTCTGGCTAC
Organism: Neoceratodus forsteri; assembly: GCA_016271365.2. Taxonomy (NCBI): domain Eukaryota; kingdom Metazoa; phylum Chordata; order Ceratodontiformes; family Ceratodontidae; genus Neoceratodus; species Neoceratodus forsteri. The sequence goes on along the minus strand of CM028138.1, from coordinate 345,439,655 downwards.
CATCCGTGCAAACGGGCCAGTAACCCTGAAGCAACTGCACAGGCCTATCTTGAGGCCTTGGAGAATGTGTATGGGAGCCCAGATTCTGATGAGGACCTATGGTGGAGAGTAAGAAATGCACAACAGTACCAAGGGGAGTTGTTGTCTGTGTATGTCTCTCGGCTGGAAAAATTGTTGCAAGAATGCCTCAGAAAGGGTAGTTTGCCAGCGATTGAACTGGACCGAACCAGACTGGACAGAATCTTAAGTCTGCCCCTTCTCAGAACTGCTGTTGCTTCAGTTACGCCTGGCAAATCGACTGGAATCCCCACCCTCCTATGATGAGTTAATGAGAGAAATTCGAGGAGTTGAGAAAAGGCGACCTCTGGAGGTACCTGCCAACAGCTGTGGCTAGACCGAGTGACTGAGGGTGACCCATCAAGTGAAGTTCAGGGGCAGAGGTTGACAGTCAATGAGTGCTCTGACAAGGAAAAGATATGCCACAATGGGGCGAACTGTTGAGAGAGATCCGAATTCAAAACAGTCCCTTTATGAAGGCCACGCCTGCAAGTACGGGCCCTGACCTATATCCGACTGCATCTGCTATGGGGTGGGGTACCACCCATGTATCTCCTGCTGATAACAGCTCCAAACTCAATTCCTTGACCATGGAAGTGGAGAAACTGACGAGATGTCTCCAAATGCTTATCACGCCGCAGACAGAGATGGCACCCAGGTTTCCAGTTAGTAATACCCCGCCCTGGCTCCCAGTGTGGCGCCTCGGCCAGCTCAAACTCCAGAAAGTATGTTTTGCTATAATTGTGGAAAGATGGGCACATGAAAGGGAATGCCAGTCCCAAAAAGACACTGACAAAGTTGCATATAGGCTACAAGGAGAGCTTGGGAGAAGAAATCAGTGGTTAAGAGGTGCACGACATGATCCCAGTGAGGGCACCAAAATGCTAATTCACATCCTTTTGTGGCAAGGTCAGTTGCCCAGGCCCCACTACCGCCTCTCCAGACTGGTCCAGAATAGTGGGTCCCTCCATGGAGACCACTGTAAAGGTGAATGGAGTGTCTACAAGAGCTGTATTAGACAGTGGCTCCCAAGTGACAATTATGTTCCAGGATTGGTATCAGAAGCATTTGTCAGGCGTCCCTTACAACCATTAGAAGGACTGCATGTATGGGGTTAAGTGAGAAGGCCTACCCTATTCCGGGTATATCCAATTTGGCTGTCTTTCCCCACCTCCGTGGCTGGAGTGGCCGAACAAGTAGAGACCCTAGCTTAGTGTGTCCCCCACTGGACTGTATGATGGTGTCCCTTTGTTGATTGGAACAAATGCTCATATGTTCGGAAGGCTGGCACAGTTGTGTTATGAAAAACAGGGTCAAAGACTAGTAGAGCTTTAAGAGTTCGACTTTAATTAGAAGGCCTATGAGGCACAGAGAGATGCTGAAAAAACAGAACCAGAGGAACGGTCGGAATTGTATGGAAGAAGGATCCTGAGTCTCTGATCCTGGTGCCAAATGCCCAGTGTACCTTACAGGAGAGGTCCGTATCAGAAAGGATGTTAAGAATAAAATATTAATGTTGGATGCACCAGCGATGGAAAATTGCCAGAGGGACTGCTGGTCAAGCCTAGTATTTTGCCCGCTAGAGCCCATGCTTATGCCAGAAGGGTAATGGTCCAAGTTCATAATGTGTCTGAAAGAGACATTCGAGTAAACAGAGGTTGCATCTGGCTAATGTGCATTAGTGCAGACACTGCAGTGCTACCCAGCAGCAAGAGTTCAAGGAAGAATGACAGAGTAACGCCTGACTTGTTTGATTTCGGCGACTCCCGCTGCCAGCTGAATGGAAAGTGAGGATCAGTGAGAAGCTTGCCCAGAGAGACCAGGTGTTTTCTTTAAAGGAATGGGATGTAGGATGCGTGCAAGGAGCTGAGCACAATATCCGGCTGCATGACGAACACCATTTACGTGAGAGTCTCGACGCTGGCACCTGCTGACATAGATGATGTGAGACGGCATCTGCAAGAGATGTTAGCTGGTGTAATACAAGAATCCAGAAGCCCTTATGCTTCCCCATTGTGGTAGTGAGGAAAGAATGAACAGTAAGGATGTGTGTGGATTATCGCACCTTAAACCGGCGGACTATCCTGATCAGTACACAATGCCCGCATTCAGGATGCTTGGACTGCCTAAGCGGAGCAAGTGGTTCTCTGTGCTGGATCTCCAGTGGGTACTACCAGATCCCGAGCTAGCCCAGAGGACCGTGAGAGGCGGCCTTTATCTGTCCGCTTGGCTTCTATGAATTCATGAGGATGCCTCAAGGGTTTCAGGTGCCCCAGCCACTTTTCAACGATTGATGGAGCGTGCAGTGGGGACATGAACTTACTAGAGTGCCTGGTATACCTAGATGATGTTATTGTGTTTGGCAGCTCACTGGAGGAACATGAGAGCAGATTATTTAAGGTATTGGACCGACTGGAGGACTTTGGCCTTAAACTGTCCATTGATAAGTGTCAATTCTTTCAAACATCAGTAAAGTATATGGGACACATAGTATCCACCGAGGAATAGAGACCGACCCAAGTAAAGTTGAGGCCTTGACCACCTGGCCACAGCCCAAAATCTAAAGAACTGCAAAGATTCCTGGGATTCTGTGGTTATTATCGGCTTCATCAAGGACTATTCAAGAGTGATCCGCCTTTACTTAACCTTACTCAAGGGTATCCCCAACCCAAAAAAATACCAAAAGTCAGCATCCCTCAAGACTGAAAGAGTGTATTTTCATCCGAGTGAAGTATTTGGGGCCGCTGGACTCCTGATTGTGAGACTGCTTTTCATGAGATCATATATCAACTTACCCATGCTCCAGTGCTGGCCTATGCTGATCCAAGAAAACCTTACGTCCTGCACACTGATGCTAGCTTGCAAGGGTTGGGGGCTGTGTTGTACCAAAAGCACGAGAATGGCCTGAGACCAGTGGCCTTTGCCAGTAGAAGCCTGACCCCATCCGAAAAGAACTATCCTGTACATAAGTTAGAGTTCCTAGCTTTGAAGTGGGCTATTGTTGACCAATTCCATGAGTACTTGTATGGGGCTAAAATACTAGTAAAAACTGACAATAATCCTTTGACCTATGTGCAGACTTCAGCTAAGTTGGATGCCACTGGCCATAGGTGGCTTTCTGCATTATCTACATATGACTATGCTCTCGAATACCGAGCAGGTCTGAACCACATAGATGCTGATGCTCTCTCCCGGAGGCCTGTTCCCCAGAATGATTGGGTCCGATGGCAGAACCTGACATTCGGGCACTCTGCGGAAGTTTGACAGGGAGGAACAAATGTCCACGGACGCAGTGGACTGCATGGTGGATTGCTTGGGAGCCTCTGAGAATTGCATACCTGCTGCTTATTGCCACTTTTCTGCAATAGACATTGGTGCACTGCCTCAGCTGGACAATGACAGTATCGGTGGGCTCAATCCGCGATCCCATGATCAAAGCAGCTTTAGAAGCCCCTATGCAGGAAAAGATGTGTCCAAATTATGCTCCACTGATTTGAGAACTGCACTGTTATACAAAGAAGGTCCTAAGTTGAAACTGATCAATAAACTGTTATACAGAGAAACAGTAGACAGAGGGGACAAGTAGACAAACAACAACTAGTGCTGCCCACTGCCTTTCGAGACTCAGTACTGAGGTCCTTGCACAACCACATGGGGCACCTTGGTATAGACAGAACACTTGACTTGGTGAGATCCAGATTCTATTGGCCTAAGATGGGGGCTGATGTGGAGCAACACATTCGAACTTGTAGTCGCTGCTTACAGAGGAAAGCTTTGCCCAGAGGGCTGCCCCCTTGTTAACATCACCACCAGTGCACCCATGGAGCTGGTCTGTATTGATTTTCTGAGTTTGGAGTCAGATCAAAGAAATATCAGTAATGTGCTGGTGGTCACTGACCATTTCACGAGATATGCCCAAGCTTTCCCACCAAAGACCAGAAAGCATCCACTGTGGCCAAAGTACTTAGAAAACTTTTTGTTCACTATGGGGCTCCACAAAGAATCCATTCTGATCAAGGAGAGACTTTGAGAGTCGTCTGATCAAAGAGATGCTTTCTCTGTGGGGAGTGTGAAAGTCCAGAACCACTCCTTACCACCCCAGGGGACCCACAGCCTGAACGTTTCAGCACTTTGCTAGATATGCTAGGCACCCTGCACCCAAAGGACAAGCCTAGATGGAGCCAACAAATTAGCACCCTGGTACATGCTTATAACTGCACCAAAAGTGATGCCACTGGATTCTCCCCTACCGCCTGATGTTTGGAAGAGAAGCTCGACTACCAGTAGATGTGTGTTTGGGGTCTCTCCTGATGGGGTTCAAGCTGACAACTATTTACAGTATGTGCAAAAGTTAAAGGCCCAGCTAACTCATGCGTACCAACTGGCTCAAACCATGGCTGCCAAAAGAAATCTGGCCAACAAAGAAAGGTATGATAAAAAGGTGAAAGCACAGGAACTCCAGGAGGGAGATCGGGTATTGCTAAGAAATCTGGGACTACATGGCAAGCACAAGATTGCTGACAGATGGCACCATCTCCCTCACATTGTAGTGGGCAAACTAGATGATCTGCCAGTGTACAAAGTAAGGCCTGAGAATAATTCAAAAGATGTAAAAACAATGCATAGAAATCATTTACTGCCCATTGGACAAATCTTAATTGAGTCTGAGCCCTAGAAGATGCCCCTCTGGACCAGTGACTAGAGCTGCTGCTAAGAAAAGATCAAGAAAGTCTGCACCTACAGAAGCAAAGTTAAAGTGTTCCCCTCCACAAGTCCCAGTTGAGCATGACTGTCAGTCCATATCGGAAGAAAGTGAGAGTGACTTTGAATACTATCCTTCTTCTGAACTGAGTCAATTGTTTCGGCAATCCCTAGTCAATACTGGAGATGAAGCTGGCCTTCTGGACTGTCTAAGCCCCAGCTTCATCCCTGGAGCCAATGCTCCCAGAAAGTGAAGTGCAAAGCATCAGATCAGATGAAATGGAATCATTGTGCATGGTTGAACTGTTTGAGCTTTCAGGGAGGAAAATGATAGATTGGGGCAGACTGGTGATACACCGAACAAGAAGAGTATTTTGAGTGCCCTGACAGTCCTCTGCCAGTGTCCAAAGCTCTCCATCGAGCCAAATGTTGTGGACTCAGAAACTGTAACTCCTGGAGCTGAAAGTGCCCCAAGTTCTAGCCTCTCTACCCCATGGAGACTCCCCTGACAAGTGAGGACAATGCTGAAAATGAGGCTCAGAGTGCAGAGACTGTAACAGTTCCCCCTAGAAAGACTGGTCGAGCTGTAAAGCCTGTGGTGCACCTCAGTTATGATTCACTTGGGAGGCCTGTGGACTTGCCTCTCAATGTTGTCCATAAAGGGTGTATGTGTCCCGAGCTCATTGCCCAAACTGAGCATCAGTGCTAACTCAAGTTACTTGTGTTGCCCTCTAAGTATGGTGCCCTTGCCCCATCCAGCCCCAAGGTAACTGATAGGAAGGCCCCTCTTCAGGTTTCATGTACAAGAGGTAATAACTGAGTTATGGTACAATGTGTATGTAATACTGTGTAAAGAGGCGTACTGCAATGTTTCAAATGTGTTCTTGGTAAAATGATATATTGACTGATGATTACATGTCGAGCCTAATGCAAATGTATATGGTTGCAGTTGAAACTTATGGGTACTTGCTTGGCCTTGAGACGTCAAGCTTTCCAAACCAGGAAGGGTGTAACCCACTGCAAATGGGGGTTCCCAAAAGACTTCAGGAGCTTGCTTGAATGCTCCAAGCCTGAATGGTGTTTGGCATTTAAGCCATTTATCAGTGAGTGTTTTAGAACCTCTGGTACTGTCTCTTTAAGAGCTGTCTGCTTGCAGACATAATTAGTTTGTATGGGGACTGTGTTTCTTTTGATTGAGTACCACTCAAGCTGCTGCAATTCACTTCATTTTGCAGTCACTAGGAGTGCAAAGGAACCTATCTGAAAGATGTAACTGTTTGCCAGAAATTATTTAGAGTAATAATGAAATTACAGTTTGTCTAACGTGCTTTCTTTGCAGTCAGAACTGTGTCTGCTAGTTCCCCATTCTAGTTTTGAACTGCTGAACTGGACCAATCAGTGTGGGGTAAGCTAGCTCTAAAATGGTGCCTTGGATGAATCAGAACTTGGACTCATAATCTGAGCCAGCCACAAGAGATTGTATGGGCAGTGACTCTGGGAGATGTAGTTTAGACTTCAGTGCCTTTTGGACCAACAGCAGCAGTCTATTGTGAGTGACAGCCAATCCAGTCAAGAACTGGAAGGAACTCAAGGAAGTGTCCGGTTTTGTCGGTTGGAGTTTCAGTTGAGCTTGGCAGTGAAGAAGAAGGAGGCCCTGTGCTTTTTCAGTGTGCAGTTTTAGTCAAAAACGTGTGTAAGGCCCAGAGTTCCGGTCTGCAGCTTGTGTAACAGCTTGTTAGGACTGAATCCGTCCTGTGAAAAGAATCAAAGGATCTCTGAAGAGTAGAAACCAGGCTCACCCTGTAGAAGACTGGAGGAATTGCTGAAAATTGCACTCGGTCTGTCAGGAACTGAATCTGCTGTGTGTTCTCCCGGTATTGTGCAGTAATTGCGATCGGGATACAGATGCAGCCTGCCTGGTATAGTGCTTTCTTTATATGGATGTTGAAGAGGTTTGTGTACCTCAAGTGAGCCCTGCTGACATTGAAGGACCCCATCTTATTTGGAGGTCGTGAGTACTAATTCAGGGTCGCTCCTGTTGAATTGCCACATTAAATCCAAATGGAATTACTGTACTGCTGACTGTTTAATTCTCCTTTTCTCTGTGTGAAAGGGCCCTACCAGCTGCCACGGTTTGGACTAGCCACTAGGGCTTGGGTACCCAGGGACAGTAACTGATAGGGATAGGCCTGTGCACAGAGCCATAGGTAGATTATTAGAGTGATAAGCTAATTAACCTGATTTCCCCGTCCTTGTTATATCCCCTAAATAAATCAGAGCTGCTTGTTTCAGCAAAGTTATACTGCCTGAGGTATTTGTCTATGTTAAAGTACTGTACTGTGATTGTTGCACTGTATCTCATTTCACAGGAGGTCCCAGTGCCGGAACCAGACCTGGGGTAAGTGTATACTGTGAAGGTAATTCTGATATATTGTGTGGGCCACTAGTGGGAAGAAAGGGGGTTGCAGTGTCCCAGAGGGCTGTGACCAAGTTAGTTTAACTATTGCAAACCCTGACCTCTGGGTGGAGGCACCTGCCATTGGATCCAGGCCCTCAACCTGTTAGTGGCAAATCAGGCAGGGGTAGTAGCCCTGGGATAGCGCCATCTAGGGTTACATAAGGACAAGGTGATACAACAAGATACAAGGCAATGTAGAGTGGACAAAAGTATGGTTCAGAAAAGCTCAGCTATACAATTAGAGAGACATTACATATATAACCAAAACAATGGCGCAGAAATAACAATTATAAATGGGTCTAATAATTTTAAATGGTAAAATTAGATCCCTTTAAAGGGGCAAAAGGAGCTAACTGCCGAGTAAAATTAGCGTAGTGCAAAAGGACATGCTAACTAGTATGACAGTGAAGTGCTTTACACAAGCATAAGAACAGCAAATACACAATAAATAATAAAAAAAAAACCAAGTAACCAGTCTAATTTACAATAAATATAATAATCCAAAAATAGTGAAAAATATGAGCTTAGGTAATAGGTCAAGGTAGACCTGTACCAAAAGCCACTTTAGAGACTTCATTCTGAAGTAGTTCTTACATGTGATGAGATGAAAACTGTGAAGGTTCCACTGGACTGGGGCAGCCATGGAGAATGACCTATCCTCTGCAGAGTATTTATTTTGTTATCTTTGTAATGCTCCTGTCACTCTCTGGCCTGCCCCTCTGCTAGCCATCCCCCGGCCTCATCGCCATCCTTCTCGGGGTACTACTTATTCCATCCTTCTGTGCTCCGTGGTTTACCTCCTATGGTGGGGCTTTTGGGAGTCCGCAATCCCCTTTGGAGTTTGTGAGTGGTGGAGATGGGTGCCACGGTCAGTGGTGTGGGGCCTGCTGGATAAGCCAGGTTCATCCTCTGGCACCCAGGGCATTTTTTTTTCCCTTCCCTTCACCTCAAGCTGGTAAGGAGCTGTGTGACATGTATGAATGCACTGATGTCAGGCAATGTTCCTTCCCACTCCAGAGCATCTCCTACTTCACTGTTATGTGTGGTCACCCACATGGTGGCAACAGCACAGCAGAGTGTACTACTCTCCCTTCAAACACATGATGCTCCTTCCCCCAGTTGGTCCCCAATGTCCCAGGCTTGTTCCTATACCTGGATCGCACTGATGTTATGAGTGGTGACCCTACCACTGCCTTGACAGGTTGACTATCCCATGCAGACTTTCATCTAGAGCAGGGGGATATCCAGCAGCCCCTGGTCCCTGAAATGCAAGGCTCACCCAGTGTGGTGGGGATCAAAAAAAGTCCAGGTCCAGTGTGTGCGTCCCCCTTCATGCATGGTCAAGGCACTCACCTGTTTAAAGGCCCAGAGCATCAATGATCTGGAAGGAGCCTGGTAGCAAAATTAGAGCTGTCACCAACACTTGCAGTGATATCCACCAGAGTGACTGATTCAAAAGCCACAGACGAAACTCCAACTCACACTGTGGGGAGACACTGCAGAAAGATGGTTCAAAGAGAGAAGTGCTGTTGCCATTGCATCACTTCCTGGTGTGCCCCCCACCTGGACTACTGTGTCCAGTTTAGAAGATTACACCACAAAGAACACAGACAGGGTTGAGGCAGTCCAATGGAGAGAAACTAAAATGGTGCAGGGTTTGTACGGGAAGCCTTACTAGGAGAAACTGAGGGATCTGAACATGTGCACCCTGGAAGAAAGGAGAGAGAGCAGGGACATAAATCAAGATCTACAAGTACCTGAAAGGTGTGAACAGGGTGTAAATGGGGAGTCTCTTTCAAATGAAGATAAGCATGAGATGAAACTGGAAGGGGGGTGGGGATCAAGAGAGAGATGAGAAAATATTTCTTCCCTGAAATGTTGGTAGACACATGAAACAGACCGCAGGTGGACGTGGTGGAGACTAGAATGGTAGAGCTGCAAGCATGTATGGGATAAATATGGGGTATTTTAGAAACTAACGAGGGAGTGGTGAGGGTCACCACATACCAGATAGGGTCTGCAGAGGAAGAATAGGCAGGGAACACTTCGGCAGAGTGAGTGGGCCAAGCAGTCCTTTTCTGACAAAATTCTATATTTCTCCCCAGACCAGATGCAGAAGAAACAGCCACTCATTTAAAGTACCCCAGCTACTAAAGACAACCCCTACACTCTAGTCTTGCATGGTGTACCACGGAGAAAGCTGGTGGGACTGACTCAGCAAAATGCAGGTCCAGACCTACCGTCGAGCCTGGTCTCTGCGACACATCCCAGCTTGGCCGAAGAATCCAAGGTAACATCTCTGATGAGAATTGGTATGGACAGGGCCCAAGAGCAACAGAAACATGCTATTTCCAATGGGGGTTTCCCATTTCTGTGACTCTGCCCATATAAGATGCCAACAACAAAGGTTTGATGGCCTATGCGCATGCAGGTGCATGCTGGGACTCCGCAGCCTGTAAGTATTCCCCCTCTTATACACAGTTGCCACTGCACCACCACCCCGTGGTCACCCAGGTGGCAGTGGAGTTTGTAGACCTCCCACCCCAGAGAACAGTGTCCTCTGTGACACTCCCTCCTCTTCCACCACCTGTCCTCTGATGTCCCATCTCATTCCAGAACCTGGATTGCCGGCATCGTAAGCATTGTGCTTTTTGTTGTTTTTATTTTATTTAAAGGTGACTTGTAAATTAAATCCAGCAGCCCACTCCCATCCCACATACCTCTGTAAACTGCAGCAGGAGTCCAAGGCTGCTTTCAGTAAAAAATATAAAATCTGCTCATTTTAATTTACTGCCGAAACTTTTCGGTGAACATGGAAGTGGCATCCGGGTCCTGATCGAGGATAGAGGGTGCAAGTTTACGTGGTATTCTATCCAGGTCTGTAACGTTGCCAACACTGTTACTATCAAAGGAGCAGCAGGGAGGGGAACTAATATGCTTATTTTATAACTTTAGAGGGGGTCTTCATGCCCAAATTAATACCTACAGCAACCCTGCTGCTCCATTGATAGTAATGGTGCTAGCAATGTCACAAACCTTGGTGGAATACCCAGGTAAACTTGCACCCTCTCATAGAAACATAGAATTTGATGGCAGATAAGGACCACTTGGCCCACTCAGCCTGCCCATTTCCCTACCTAATGGATAAGCTGCAGATCCTAGTTAACCAGCAGCCTACTTCTTCCTACCCCCACCCCCTAGAATTGCCTTATAACTGTCCCATGCATGGTTGAATTCACCACTGTGACTCCACAACTTCCTCTGGAAGGCCGCTCCATGCATCTACAACCTCTCTGAAAAATACTTCCTTAAATTACCTCTGAGCCGCCCCCATCTTCAAATTGTGCCCCTTGTTCTTGCACACCTGTTTTTGAAAGATGCTACCCTCTTGGACTTTGTTGATTCCCTTGAGGTACTTGAAAGTTTTATCATGTCCCCCCTCCCTCCTTTCCTTGAGGCTATACATATTAAGCTCCTTTCATCTCTTCATAAGTCTTCGGTGCAGGCCTGCACCATTTTAGTTCCTCCTCTGGACAGCTTCCATCCTGTCTGTCTTTGTGGAGACTGGGTCTCCAGAACTGCACACAGTACTCAGATGGGGTCTCACCAGCTGTCTGTATAGAGGATAATAACTTCCTGTTTTCTACTGGTGATGCCTCTCCCTATGCATCCCAGTATCCCCAACCCTCCTTGCTGCCCTCTCACATCGCTTGCCCACCTTTAGGTCATCTGATGTATTCTACCCCTAGGTCCCTTTCCATTTTGTTGTTGTTAGTATCTCACCCCCCATTGTGTACTCTTGCCCTGGGTTTTTGTTTCCCAGGTGCATTACCTTGCACTTCTTAGCACTGAATCTAAGCTGCCATACATTTGACCATTCCTCTAACCTTGCCAAGTCCCTTCTCATCCTTTCCACCCCACCTTGTGCATCAACTCTGTTGCAGATCTTTGTGTCATCTGCAAAGAGACATACTTTTCCTTCCAGTCCCGCTGCAATGTTGCTTATAAAGACATTGAAGAGGACTGGTCTTAACTCTGAACCCTGCAGTACCCACTAGTAACCCCTTTCTTCAGAGTGGACTCATTTACTATTAATCTCTGTGTCCTATTCTCCAGCCAATTCTTTACCCAGGCTGTCATCTTGGGACCTCTCGATCTCAATCAGGACCGGGTCGCCACTTCCGTGTTAAGTCAAAGTTTCAGTGGTAAATTAAAATGTGCAGATTTTTTTAAAAATATACTGAAAGCACCCTCTTATCCTGTGTGCTTCTTGTCCATTATATCTATTGGCCCTGCCATACTGAGACCTTTAATCCCTATACTACTTTACTTTACTAAGCTTCCCTCCCCTTAACTTTCACCATTGCTATTGTCTTCTTCTAGTGTTTCACCACTTTTATCAGTTGCATCTTACAGTGACAGTGTTTAGCCTCATCTGGTATTGTTTGCCCAAATCTGCATATATCTAACCTTGTATCTATGAATTACCGTTATAACATTGTATGCACTCCATACAATTGGTTATCAAAGTGTTGTACTGTATAATGTGCCATTGTATGTGTATTACCTTCAGGACTTCTTGTGAATGAGCTTGCTCAATGGAGTCTTCTGCAATAAACTTGAACTTGAAAGCAGCCTTGGACTCCTGCTGCAGTTTACAAGGTATGTGGGATGGGGTGACTACTGGATCTAATTTACAAGTCATCTTTAAATTGGTAACTGGGAAAAGTACACGAGCCAGGTACAAGGTGGGGAAGAGGAAAAACAAGCAAATACAATAGACTAGATGTTTACAAACAATAAGGTGCAAACAACAATAGTGCAAATTGGCAAAGGTGCAACATTTTCAAGATATGGGTATCATGAGTGAGAAATGTGCACTACACCCTGAAAACCAGAACAAACTACTGGTAGTAAAATCAAAGTGCAGAGCAGTGGTGCAACTGTCACAAGGGGAAGGCATGAGTTGGGGAGAGTCAGGAAGGGAGCCGACAGGAGCAGGAGGGGTGGAAAGAGTTTAAACTTGTGGTTAAAGAAGGTTGGGGAGGGTGAAGAGAGAAATGTGGAACGGAGGAGAATCCAAAGGAGGGGAGACAACAGATGAAAGCTGACTGCCCAGCAGAGGAGCAAGGCTGGGGAAGGAGCAAGTGCAGGGATCCCTAGCATGAAGAGGGTATGAGGCAGATGGGAGAGATGAGTGTTTGAGAGCAATTCCTCAAATCAGTATTTAGGGATGAAAGAGGCACAGTGATACAGTACAAGGAGGGAGGAGGGAAGATGGATAAGAAAAAGTAGAGCATGCAATGATGGGTACAAGGCGCAGTTTAGGCAAACTGAAAGCATTTTGTTATGCAAAACAATAAATCCAACTGTTGTAGTATGGCCAAAGGATTAACACATTAATCAGGTCCCACCTTAAATACAGTGTGCAGTCCTGGCTCCAATACCTGAAGAAAGATATTGACATTAACTGAGAAAGAATGGAGGAGCGTGATCAAGGAGGTTGATGCTTTGCAGGGATGACAAATAACTGCACCCATGGTTTTACTGCAGAACGGATATGTTCCACAGTCTCCTCCAGTCCTATGCATCAAATTTTTGCAAAAAAAGTTCAGAAAAATTAACATTTTCAAGAAAAAAAAAACTCTCAAGCCTACGGACATTTCAGCACCCAGACTTGTGTTTGTGCAAAACAATGCAGTGCCAGGTGGGAAGTGTTTTATGTGACACTGCTTTCATTTGAATCTCTGCCCGATTTGATTTAATTAATCCACTAGCCAAGCATACATACAGGCACACAGCAATTCATTTGTGTTTAATCAGTCATTCAGAAAACTTTGTGTTGCCACAGAGACAAACAACGGGTGGGAGAAAAGGTGCAAATTGTCCCAGTCACCTAAATGGAGCGGCAGCTGCCTTCTTTTGTAAGCTGCTAGGGTAGGCTTTGCCTTGTGAATATACTATCATATAGAATAGTTTTGATTGACATCTGGAGATTTTGGCTGACCCCACTGATTATAAACATGAATATGCTTCTAATGGAGTTGGTGACACAGATACCTTTTCTTATCAACCACTGAGAGTATTACTGTGCTTAGAAAATGGGCATATATGTTGTATGGTTTTTAAAATATATTACATAAGTTTTAAAACTGCAGAAAAATTATCTCATTCACATTTTTTGTAAAGTAGTCCCTCCACTGGTGGAATTGCCATTAGAGGGTGCTGCTGCTAGAGGTTACTGCAACTACCAGAGGTATCTGGGTGACAGCCTTTCTTTTAGTTTGTTTGTTAGTTTGTTCATTGTTTGTTTAGTTTACTGTTTAGTAAAAAAAACTTGCTCTAAGAGGTATTAGGGCTCATGGGGGCCTCCTGTTTTGTGCTTGTGAGGAACACATTGGGGGAATGCATTGACCGTGATTACTTCATGCTGGCAAAAGTCAGCTCAGTCAGAACTGTGACTTTAGCATGACTGGGCAGTGCAGCTGACAGAATACATTTATGGCCACTGACACACGTGGTTGAAAAGAGCAGCTGGACAACGGTAAGGCCAGTGTGTCTTTGTATGAAACAAAGACCTTATTTTGTTATGTTTATTCCTTTGGCTGAGTGGGGCGGGAGCCACGCGAGGAGCAAGCAAGTGACAGGAAAGATGTCCCTCACTATGTAGCGTTCATGTAAGCAGGTGTCTCTGATAGCACTACAAGTTAAAAAAAACACTATAGTGAGAGGGGAACATTTAAATAAAAATTACCTAGTGTGTGCCACTTCAGTACAGAGACTGCAGAGAGTGTGTGTGTGTGTGGGGGTGTGTGGATTCAGTCACTCGCTAAAATGGTTAAAAAAAAACATATCGGCAATTTCAACTTGAAAGTTCTATTGGCACAAGGGTGTCAGCATGGCTCAGTTAGTAGCACATCCACCTCTGGACCAGAAGGTCCTGGGTCCTCGTCCCACACCGGGATTGGACTTGCACCTAAAACACTGACATCCAAGTGCAGTATTGGGGGGTGCTGTACTGCTGGGGTGTGTCATCTTTCAGGTGAGACGTTAAACTGAGGTTCCTTCTACCCATTCTGATGTTGTCCTGGTGGGTGTCCTGGTGGAAGTAAAAGAACCCAGGGCACTCTTCGCAAAGAGTAGGGGACATTCCCAGTGTCCTGGCCAACATTCCCCTTCCCATAAACCAGTTCATGCAACTGCACAGGCTGTGCAAGTGGGTGTTGATGTGCGATATGGCTGCCACTACACATTCAGTCACTTCACTACCAGTCTAGCATTGCTTGTAAAGCACTTTGGGATACACTGTGTATGAAAAGCGCTATATAAATAATGATTCTTCTTCTTCACAAGGACTTGGAACGTAATAAGGTAGCAGAGATAGGAACTCATTATTTCATGGTCTCTGTTGCCTGATACTAGACTAGCTGGTTGGTGGCCTTAGCCAGTCAGCTTCAAGGATTTCTCCAACCCATTGTCTAAATCATCATAATCATCAGTTTCCAGCACTGAATCACCACAATCATAGACTTCCATTTTTAGGTTGCTGCATACTCATTATTAGGCCATCACAGTCACAAACTCTCACCGCTATATCACTGTCATCATAGACTCTCATCATTATATCTATGTAATCACAGACTCTCACGATAATATCAGTTACCAAAGACTCTCGCCATTACACAACCACAATCATAGACTCTTACATTTACATCACAACAATCAAAGAATTTCACCATTTGATGTCCGCACTCACAAACTCTTACCTTGCCCTGCACAGTAGCCCCAGTCACGGGATGCAAACAATACATCATTCAGATGCCTGCATGGACAGCTGGTTGGCAATAAGAGTGGCTGGTGCCTAATGAGCAGGAGCGTTCTTTTTTCCTTATATGTTTTCTCCCTGTCCTGGCTGTTCCCCTTCTCATTGACCACCCCAAGTCAGTCACCTGGCTTCTCCTGGACTTACCTGCCTGCTAGTGCCATGGCTTGCACACCCCTTGTGGTGGGATGATGGGGAATCCCACTGGACACAGATCCAGTTTGGGCAGCACCTAGGTCGCTAGTGCAGGACTTGCAATGGGTCAGTGGTCATCCTGCCAGCCAAGATGTTTCCCAGTTTCCCCAAGGGGTGATGCATGCAGTGACATAATAACGCACACCATGTGCTCCCAGCTGGCATGTGTCAATGTCTGCCATCACACCCTGCACTCAGGCACTCCAAACTGCCTTTCCCCAAGCTTCAGCTGGGGGCCAGGTAAATACTGGGCTCTACAACCCTTCCCTCAAGGAGGACAGTAGTCCTTCGGACAATCAATTCTCCATCCCTCTGATGCCCCAAGTTTGCTCCCAAACCCGGGTCATCAGTGCTGCAAGCAGCAGAACTACTGCTATGCTGGTGGGCCAGCATAGGAGCATGTTTATTTGCCAACCAGCAGGTAGATCAGACTGCTTTGTATGTGGATTACTTCACTGTGATCAGCCTTATTGCATCAATATAATCACAGACTCATGCCATTTACATGGTCCTTTACACTCACCATTGCATCTGTAGCGTAGGTTGGACCAAATAATGTTCTCCTGAGAAAAGCAGAAGACTCCTAGCCGGCCTCCCCTCATTGATGTATCAATAACAACTCCAGAGTCAGCCACCAAACCTGGACCTTCATACAGTTTGACTCTACAAAGAAAGAAGAAACTTGAGGACACCTTATTACATCATGTGGCACAACCAATGATTCTGTACCCACCATGTGCAAGGAAATGAGCTTATCTTGGAGAGACTAAATAAGAAGGTCATGCTTGTAGGATAGTTGGGGTATTTAGTCATTAACTGTAATATGGTGCTATTTCTTTAAAGTTTCCCACACCAAGATAGAATCATTTAGATACAGTGCTTGGAGGCTAGAGGACTTTAACATATTGAAACAAAGAGGCTGAGTGGGGACATGATATCTGTCTTTCACATACTCAAGGAAGGGTAATGACAAGATTGAACCTACAGAGATACTTGATCTGGTGCCCTCCAGCAGGACACGAGGACACGCCCTGAAGCTCAGAGGAGGTAAATTCAGGGGTAACATTAGGAGGCACTTTTTCTCTCAGGGTGATGAGTCTGTGGAACAGCCTACCAGTAGAGACAGTGGACATGAACACAGTACAGGCTAGGGTTGCCAGAACCCAATGAAGTTCCAGGTTCTGGTTCTGGTCTGGAACTTTGCAACTAGTTCTAGGATTCTAGTCGTCTTTAGAACTCAAACTTGTTTGTGAATAGGACAGGAGAGAAAATAGAGAATACTGGGTGGGCAATTATGCAGAACCAGTGTGTTCTGCCACAGAGGGATTCTGATTCCCTCTGACCTCGAGAGCAAAGCTCGAGAGGTCCATGGAAATCAGAACCCCGAGGTGGCAAAACACACTGGTTGTGCATAGAGTTGTTCATCCTGTATTTTTAATAGTGTATAGTACTGTGTGAAAAATGTGTTTTGTGAGTTCTTTTGCTTTCAAAATGAAACTGACTCATGCAGTCTCTAGAGGGTCTAGAATGCTGTTCTACCACAGTAGGGTAGAACAGCATTCTATGCATGACCTTGGAACTGTGGTAGAACAGCATTTTGAAAGGGATGGAATTCTATTCAGAACAACACTCCATTATACACTATGAACCAATAAATACCGAGAGGGAAGACTACATAAATGAAAGTCCTGCCCTCTGAGCACAGCAGTAATTGTTTCACTGCCCATGCAGAAAAGAGAAACACACTGTGTCTTTCAAAATGCAAATGCCTAGTGTCACAGTTCCATGTGTTAAGCACATCTGCACATGAGCAGCGCATTCTCATATTGTCTCTCTCTCCAAAACATTTTAGGTTGAATTTGCCAATAATTAGTTTTCCAGACTGACATCTCCTGTTTTTGAAATGTTTGAACAAAATAAGCATTTTATTATTTAGAATCCCTAATACTTAGAACCCAAGGGAGTTCTAGTTCTAAAGTAGAACTCAAACCCCTGGGTTCTAATCTTTTTAGAGCTAGTCCTGACAACGCTAGTAGAGGCCTTCAAGGTAAGCCTGGACAAATGTCTGCTTTCCAAGGAACTCAATGCATACTGTACCCTGCATAGAAGAGTGGGTGAGGAATCCTTATGAATTAGTACAGGCTTGCACAGACTACTGTTTTTTTTATACCTGCTTATGAAGAGGTGGAGAACAGACATGACGGACCTAGAGTCCCTTCTGACCTTAAAGAGGAAGGAAACATTGCCAGGTTTCTCAAATTCTGAAAGCCCATAAAAAATATCTTTAAATTGGGGTACTTTGTTCACCTATATGTGTCATCAGCCCTAAGGTGTAAATATCTAAATCATCAGTAGACACTTTATGTAATCTTGAGACAGGAAGTGATGTCACTGAGGAGCAAGTTATAATTAACAACATACACCTTGCCCCTCAGTGACATCACGTTCTGTCTCAAGATTCCACAAAATGGCTGCTGCCTTGATTTATTTTAAGGATGATTTATACGTTTATATCTCAGGACTACTGACCCCTATAGAAGAACAAAGTACCACATTCAAAAGATCTTTTCATGAGCTTTTAGAATGTATTTAATTATATTTCAGGACTACTGACTCCCATAGAAGAACAAAGTACCACATTCAAAAGATCTTTTCATGAGCTTTCAGAATTTATTTAATTATACCTCAGGACTCCTGACACCTACTGATATGCTCAGTACCTTTTCTGAAAGATCTTGCCATGGGCTTCCAGAATTTAAGTGATCCAGGAATGGTTCCTTCCTCATTAAATCACTGTGTTTCCTAGTTTGGAGGAGGGTCCCAGGTGGTGAGAGCAGCAGCAACAGTGACAATATGAATACAGTATAAGAAAGTTGTTTGTACATCACATTTAATTATGCAAAAGATACATGACACAGAACACTAATGGAAATGTGAATGCGTTATTCATGGCAGGGACAGGGCAAGCCGATGGCATCATAAAGTTTTAATTTAACAAGAGGTAGGGATGGGGCATCCTTCATACCTTTAAGGACTGTGTTCCAGCTGGCGAGTTCACAATATAAGAATGCCCTTTTTCTTATCGATTGCTGGTCCTCTTGGGAAAACAAGAATATATCTGAGCTGGGTTCTGAACTGGTAGACATTAACAGTCACTTTGGATTGGCAGTATAGCCTTGAGGTTAGATGAGCAATGAGCCGTGAATGAGCTTGGTGCATCCAGCAGACAAGGGTTTGATGCCTTCAAACTCCACTTGCATACTGTGTGACCCGGAGCAAGTCACTTAACCTCCCTGTGCTCCCTGGTCACCCCTGTAAATGGGCTTTGTGCCCAGTGGGTCTTACCTGGCAACCTAAACTAAAGGGTTAGAAGAACATGGGAATTGAATGGCTCAGTGGATTGGTGGTGGGTTAAGGAGCCTTTCACCTCCAGGTCATTGGTTCAAATCCAGCACAGGTTGATAATGGTTGCTAGCAATTATCACCTGAGTGCTGTTTACAGGCCTATGTGAAATGAGTTGTGGTGGTCTCAGTCCAGTTCCTATTGGGCAGGTGTCTACATCACAAAATCACCATCACAACTGGCACTAATTGGCACCCTTGTTGGCAGTCTCACATGAGAGTCCAAAGACTGAATGAGCATATCATATGAACTACCCTCTCACCTACGTAGTGGTCCTTCCTTGGCAGGATTAAGGCATACTGGTGAGGCAGTGTGGGGAAGCTTGCACTGTGATCACGCATGCTGTACCTGACATCTGGATAACCAGAGGACTACAGGACTACAAAGTGCTATGAGAGGGAAGGTGGTGGGTGGGGTTGGTTCCAGGGAACGAGGGCAGAAGAGGAATCGGGGGCAGACTAGTGAACTGCAGCGCTGTGGGATAGCAGCATGGATGGGCACATTATGGAGGCTATGGGAGTGTCCCATATGCCGCAGGCTAGAGGACCTGCAGACAGAGATCCAGAGGCTGGAGGGGAAGTTAAGGAGGATGAGGGGTGGGTGGGGGAGAGTATGGGTAGGATGGGCACCCCCCTCAGGTGTTCAGGGCAGACGTGGTAGCAGAACCTATAGAAGGGATGAGGAAGGCGAATAGCAATTTGAGGTGGTATCAAAACAACAACAGGGGCAATGACTGGAGGTGGGGGGCAGGTTCAAATGACAGGTACGTGGTACTGGCATCAGAAATGGACAAGGATGGTGGGACTCTCCGGAATGGGGCAGGTGGGCATGAGGGTAGGAGGTGTACAGGGGCCAATGATCCAGAGGGGGATGGGTACAGGACATTGGTGGGAAAAGGTATAACAGGTAGGGGGAGGAGGGGGTGAGGGGACACACAGCAGGGACAACAAATGGAGACTGCAACCTGGGTATATGTGTGTGTGTGTGTGTGACATTTATGTATTTATTTATTTAGTCTTTGGTAACTGGGTAAGGCCCACTAGGCACAAGTGCCTGTTTTCAGGGGGACCTGGGAGCACTTGGGGGGGTTAAGTGACTTGCTCAGAGTCGCATAGTATGCAAGTGGAGGATGTGGGAATCAAACACAGGTCTGCTGGATGTACCAAGCTCTTTCACATGGTGCATAATGGGGTGAGGGTGTCACAGGTGGTGGATTGACTAATCAGGGAGGGGTGGCTAGCTTTGAAAGGAATCTGAGCAAACGGGAAATGGGGGACGTGGGGTCAGATCCTAGAGCTAGCGGACAGGGAAGGGCCGATAATCATGGGAAGGATGGAGATGGGAGGAAGGTGCAGCGGAAAATGTGGGGGTGGAGGGGGAGGAATTGTAGTGACAGGGGATTCTATCCTGAAAGAGATCAGGTGGGGGGGAAGGTGAATGGCACAGTCAGATATGGTTGGAACCTGTACCGGGCTTGACAGCAGACAGGACTGGGCAGGCTCTGCTTAGGTGTGTTAGAGGGAGAGGGTAGAAACCTCATGTGGTGGTACATATAGACACTAATGACCTGGGGGGGCTGCACGGTAGAGTTGGTCAGAGAAAGATTTGAGGAGCTGGGGAAGTTGTGTTAGGAACTTGAGAGCTCAGTGGCCTTCTCAGAGGTGCTACTGGTTCCAAGGGCAAGCAGAGCGAGAAAGGAAAGGATAGTGGAGTTCAACTCCTGGCTGGAAGGGTAGTGTAGCTCTCATGGGTATGGGCAGGTAGGAGGATGGGGGGATACATGGAACAACAGCGAACTGTACACAAGGGACAGCTTACATTTGAGTAGGGCGGGGGGGTTGAAATGTAAGCTGGAGGAAAATACAGTTACAAGTGCGTTTTTAAACTAGATCGGGGGGAGGCGAGTGTGCAGCTAGTGTGCAGGGATGCCAGAAAGGGGAGCCTAATGAGCTGACCTCCCATGACAACAGTGACTGCAAGGGGGGTGGGCTGCAGAAGGGAGGGAGGGCAGGTCAAGGGGCCACAGGGGTGGAGGAATGGATGGGAATGGGTGGAGGGTGGCCTCCCTGAATGCGAGGAGCCTGGGTAACAAAACAGCTGGGCTCCAGGCTTTCTTAGCTGAAGGGATGGTGGACATCATAGCCATCACTGAGACTTGGGCCACCCAACACCAGGATTGGAATCTGGCAATACCGGGGTACAACATTTATAGAAAGGACAGAGGAAGTGGGGAGAGGGGAAGGGGTGGCAGTCTATGTAAGGGATGGAATTAGATGCACAAAAGACGAGGGGGGAAGAAAAGAGGACAGAGGTGCTATGGATACAACTCCTGGACTCAAAGGGTAGAAAGCTGAGACTGGGGGTGGTGTATAGACCACTAGCCCAGTCCGAGGAGTTAGATAAGGAGTTAGCAGAACAGATTAGGCGGGTATGTAGGAAAGGGAGTGTGGTGATTGTGGGAGACTTCAGTCTGCCTGGGGTAGACTGGAGTACCCCAGCTACCTCCAGTGCCAGGGAGCAGGTACTCCTGGATGTGTTCCAGGATAGTCTTCTGACACAGCTGTTCAACGTGCCAACTCGGCTAGGTAATACACTGGACCTGGTACTATCGAACGGGGAGGCTGTGAGGGAACTAAAGGTGGAAGACCCCCTAGCTGGGGGTGACCAACAATCGGTGTGGTTCATGCTCAGGTTGAGTAGGGAGTCTGTAGGCTCAGAACTAAGGGTGATGGACTTCAGGCAGGTGGACTTCGGGAGGATGTGGGAAATACTGCAAGGGTGACTAGAAAGGATTAGGCTAGAGATGGATGCACAACAAAAGTGGGATATCATTCAACTTGGTCTAACAGAGGCTATGAAGGCTTGCAGCAGGACTCTGAGCAAGAACAGCAGAGCCAAGAAGCCATGTTGGCCAAACAGTAAAGTGCCGGAGGGAGTAAGGACAAAGAAAGCTGTGTATCCGAGATTCAAGAGGACAGGGAGAGGGGAGGGCAGGGGGTGTATGCAAGTTGGTCCAAGGAGGTAACCAAGCTGGTTACGGAAGCCAAGGCCACCAGGGAGCTAAGGCTTGGCTCGGGGCATTAAGGGAGGGGGGAGAAGGACTTTTTTAGATATGTGAGGGAAAAAAGGGAGGCAGTATAGCACAGTGGTTTAAGGCTCTGAGCTGCAAATCTGGTGACATCCATCAGACCAGACCTGGATTTGAATCCCACAGCTTCCACTTATTTGTTTATTTATTGAATTTTGTTGACCCAGTAAGCCCACTGGGCCTAGAAGTCCCTTTTTCAGGAGCGACCGGGGGGATGGGGGCTACAGATGGTAAGCAACTGAAATTGAACCAGATTAAGCTGTTGGTGGTATTTTTAGTGAATTACATACTGTATGACCCTGAGCAAGTCACTTACCTTCCCTATGCTCCCAGGTCGCACCTGTAAAAAAGCTTTCAGCTTAGTGTGCTACACCTAGTTAAACAACTAAAAAAAAGGAAGTGCAGGGACCAAATAGTGCAGATCAAGAGGGGTGGGTGGAAAAGGGAGAGGAACAGGCAGAAGCACTGAATGAATACTTCTGCTCTGTGTTCATGCAGGAGAAAGGTGGTCCACCATCTCCGTGGACTGGGAAGGTGGGGTCGGGGGAGGGGATGACTGATGGAATGATTGAGGAGAGTAGAGTACTACAGGGTCTAAAGACAGTAAAGGTGGACAAGGCACCAGGTCCTGATGGCATTCACTCCAGGATGCTGAGGGAGATGGCGGAGGTGTTGGCCAGGCCACTGGTGGACCTGTTCAGCACCTCCCTGGATATGGAAGGCATGCCATAGGACTGGAGGATGGCCCATGTGGTGCCTATACACAAGAGTGTGACGTGGGACGAGCCAGGCAACTATAGACCTGTCAGTCTCACTTCCACAGTTGGTAAATTCATGGAAGCGACACTGAAGGAGAGACTGGTGTCATTTCTCGAGGTGAATGGCCTCCAGGATGGGCAGCAGCATGGGTTCATCTTGGGGAAATCTTGTCAGACCAATCTAATAGAGTATTATGACTGGGTAACAAGGGAGCTGGATAAGGGCCACACAGTAGATGTCTCATATTTGGACTTCAGCAAGGCCTTCAATTCAATGCCTCACGGGCAACTGGGGTGAAACTGAAATCAGTGGGGGTGGGGGCGAAGCTGGTTAACTGGATCGTGAACTGGCTGAAGGGGAGGCAGCAATGGGTGGTGGTGGTGGGGGAACTCTCATCACCTAGGCCAGTGACGAGTGGAGTGCTACAAGGCTCTGTGCTGGGTCCGGTGTTGTTTGGGCTGTTCATATCGGATATCTCACATGGAGTTGAGAGCAGGATCAGGCTGTTCACAGATGGTACTAAAATGGGGGTGGTAGTGCATGAAGTTGACAGGCTGAAACAACTATAGGGGGACCTAACCAAACTGGAGAATGGTTGGTGAAGTGGCATCTGGGCTTCAATGTGAAGAAATGCAAGGTTATGCACTTTGGGGACAAGAACCCGAGGAGGGAATACTGGTTGGGGAGTGTGAGGCTGGGGGTCACCAAGGAACAGAAGGACTTAGGGGTGATAGTAACAGAGAGCATGAACACTCTGCTCAATGCAGGAAAGCAGCAGCTAAGGCTAATAGGATGCTGGGGTGTACTGCAAGGGGATTCTCGTCCAGATATAGGGAAGTGATCCTGCTGCTCTACAGATCCTTGATCAGGTTGCACTTGGAGTACTGTGTGCAGTACTGGCGTCCATATCTGAAGAAGGATATTAGACCTCTAGAGGGGGTGCAGCGAAGAGCGACAAAAATGATACGGGCGATGGAAGGCAAAACCTACAAGGACAGGCTGAGGCATCTGAGTTTGTACACCCTGAAGGAGAGGAGGGATAGGGAAGCTATGACCGAAACATTCAAGTACTTGAAGGGGATCAACAAATCAGGCGCTGATGGGTTATTTAAGCTGATGAAGGGAAGGGACATGAGAGGGCAGGGGCTAAGATTAGAGGGGGCAGATTTAGGAGAGAGAGAGAGATAAGGAGACATTACTTCACGGGAAACATATTTCAGGACACTCATATGATTTTCAATTATATTAATCTGGATAGTTGCATCTTGGGTCATTTCAGAACAGTCATACACTGGACCAGAGAACAGAAATGCACTCTTCTATTGTTCTGTGTCTCAGTTAGGCACATCATATTGAGGTACTGGCTTGATGATAAGTCACCATCCTTGCAGGAATGGAGAAATAGTGTACTAGAAATACTTAGAATGGAAAAGTTGGCCCTTTCCTTAAGGGATAATAAAGCTAAACTCTCCAAGCAATGGGATACTGTTTATAAATTATCATCATCAAATGCTACTCCCTAAGCCATAATGGTTGTGTCTATACCTCTTATCTGAATGCAGACCTATAGTAAACACATGTAGTCATCTAACCTACTGATATTCATGTGACTTCTAGTAATTTTACAGATGATCCTCCCTTCTTCGCTTCTACTCTCCTCTTTTCTCTTCTTTTATGTTCACGCCTTACCTATTATTTTAATGTAAGGTACACAGTTTAGTTATTTTATTACTTTACAGGTTTAGTATCTAAGTTGTATATTTCTTTAATATATCTTCTATACAGATATCCTGTTTACTTGATGAAGTTAGATAGGGGTTATTCATTTAGATCAGACATTTTTTAAAACTGCCTTAAAGTATATCTTGATATCTGAAAATACATTGTTTTGAGGTTATCGGGGTTCACAATACATATTATTTAAGTAATAACTATTTACTCATTTACTTACTTACCGGTAGCACTTTGCTGTCACCTGTTAACATTTACAAACTCTTTGTCATTTAAGCAAAATAGAAATTTCCAAGAAAAATTTCTCATTTATGAATCAAAAATGAAATTTTTGTTATGAGCTCATGTTAAGAAAATGTAATGTTATTTCAACTCTTTCCTATTTTTACATATATGTAATGACTTTATTTATGCTGAAATAATCAAAATTCTTATAAAAAAAGATGCAATGCCCTACCAGAGGGGGTGATTTCATGTAAGACAGTGGGTAGCTTAAAAGGGCATGGGACAGGGCACTGGGGAGAGTCTGGGTAAGTAGTGCTGAGAACTTCCTGGAGGTGGGGAGGGGTGGCAGCTGCAGTCTAGGGGTGCTAGCTGTGCACTCGAGCAGACTTGATAGACCATGAGGCCTGTTTCTGCTGGTAGATCTGCATGTTGGTTCCAGTGCTGTCAATCCAGCACCTTTCTTGAGCACTTAATTCACACACACAAAAAAAGGGTTACAAAACTGTAAACTGTGCAGAACTGGTAAGTCACTGGGTGATAGTGGAGGGTTACGGACTAGCGTGACAGCTAGCATAGCAGTGCACTGTGCTACTCAGTGTTAGCTGATGGGGTTACAGTGTTTGTTTTATTAGTTGGCTTGGGGTTGGGGGCTCTGCCCCACCACCAACACTGTTTTAAATTGAGAAGAAAAGTGTGTGTAGGGGGGGCTCTCAACACAGGCTGGTTGGTAAGAAGAATATTGCAGCTCGTGACATTACCCTAACCCTAAGTCCATCGCTATCACTATCCACTGTTTCCAGTAGAAGATATATATATATATATATATATATATATATATATATACACACACACACACACACACAGTTCTGGTTCCAATTTATTGTCATCTTTACCTACCTTTTAGTAAACTCACTGGCTGTTTCTGATTTACTCACTTGTGGTGAGTACTATTTTTAGAACTCTAATGTGTACCTTTCAACTACTGAATTCTTTAAGTAAACCCTTCTCCATGATCAAGGGGATTTTGAGTGACTACACATGACTCTCAGATAAGCGTGTGTACTAAGAACATGTGTATTCCCATATCAAATGACCTGAGAGCGGAGAACTTGTAGAGAGCTATGTTGCAGCCTGAGGTCTCTCCTCTTGGGACCCAGATTCCTCACTGGCCCCTCTCCATTGTGTATGTGCGTGTGTGTGTACCAGGGCCAGCAAGGAATTTTGGTTCTGGGGAGAGAGGGAGAAAGTGTCCAGCATCCATCTGGTTCCCCAGACTAATCTCATCTTTGATGTTTCCTCTTCTATCAGACTCCGCTGTTTGGGAGGCGGGGGCTGGGTCAGATTTTACACATCAGGCTGGAGTCCTGAGTGTAGTGCACCTTACAAAACCTTTATTCATAACTGTTCTTATACAATTCTCACATGAATGGCTTTGCGATGCATCTGCACTTGTCTCAGTACTCTGGTTCATAAACTTTACTTTGTGGTGCTGTGGTACCTGATTCACACTTGTAACATGGCATTAATACTGTGCCTATGATCCCGCGCTCCGATAGGTGTAGGAGGGTCACGAGAGGGCAGCCGAAGCGGGCATTAACCCAGCTTATCGCCGTGCCCGCCCGGCACTACCGTCACCGTCCAGACCCCCTGCCTAGCAGCACTGAGACTAAGCTCAGCAGGGAGAGGAGCGCCAGCACCACGAGTCATCCGCCGGCGGAAACGAGCAAGGGGGAGCACTACTCGCGGCGGACAGCCGTGACAGGCAGCCAACCAGACCCAGGAGCAGCAGCGAGAGCCGACCTGGAGCAGGGCACCACCAGAGCAGTGTGCAGGAGGCAAGAGGAAGGGAAGCCCCCCCAGCATGCAAAGCGCGAGAGTCCGGCGCTGACAGTCCTCACCGGAGACCTCCCGGTGCACTCATCACGGCAACAGCCGCAGCGATTCGCACAGGAGTGCGACAGAGAAGTTGGGTCCTGGGCCTCGGGCACCCACCGCCCCCCCATGCATCAATCCAGCATTAGAGTCCGCCTCCGTCGTGGCTTAATGCTTACTTGGTACAGCAGCTTGCTTTCTGGTGCTCCAACACTGGTACCTATTGTAACAGCCACTTTGTCATCAAGGCACAGGTCAGGAAGCATAGGAAATACCAGGAACAGTTGCAGGATTTGCAAAAAGTGTTTATTAGTACTAGCAGTAACATAAAACAAAATTGTTTAGAATATTTACAAAGGCAGAATAAACAGAGAAGATCCATCTGAGTTTTTCTTTAATGTCTGTGTGTCTCAAAACATTGCAGCTCTCTGTCTTTTAAGTCCTTGCAACCCCCCCCCAACAAGCATCCTGTTTTTTTTTTAATGTTCTTGTATGTTTCAGGCAGGTGCAGCTAGAACACAATGTCCCAGAACTGAGGTAGGTCCCTTCTCCACAGCTTTTGAACAAGGGCTTAAAAACTGCTCTCAGGTTAACCCCTTGAGTTTCAAATAGTTTTCTGCAATTATCTCAAACTATAATTATACACATTTTAACAGTAACACTATATAATTCTGAAACAAAGGGATCCCAATATCAGTTACATTTTCACATAATGATTTGCATATATTTTTTATACCAGCAGATATGCAAGGAGGGAAAAGACAGAAACAGCAAGGGAAGACTGAGAGACAGTAAGAGGCAAAGACCTATGAGACTGTCAGGGTGATCACATTTTAGGTCTTATAGGAAAATGTGGTTGTACAACCAGACAGACAAGAGACAGGAAAGAACAGAACAGATCCCTGCATTTAAACTCTTTATAGCAACTGGGACAGGGTCTTATTGAACCCTGTCACATACACCTCTTTAAGAGGGAATCTGTTTTATCAAACAGGTTTTCAAAACTTTTTATTATTTTTTTAACATTAGCTTTTAACTTTTAGAAATTAAAGAGACCCACCAAGATAAAAATACAAGCACCAGCACCATCTATATAGGTGCCTTGCCACCAAAGGTTCTCGATAAGAATATTATCCCCAAGATGTGTTTTATTAATAAAAAGTTATTTCACTCGTAAAATTCTGAATACTGGGTCCCAAGGACTTCACGGTTTCTTTCTGCCATTCACGCTTCACCCCTGCGCTCACAGACATGATGACGAGATGCCAGTGAGAGCGCGGGGGCGCACTCCATTATATTAAATGGGTGGTGACTTTTCTGTTTTTTGTAATATAATGGCCACTTGGCAAAGAAACATGGACACAGATCAACTAACAAGGCCCTGTGCCAGATTTGTGTATCACCTTGAATTTAAATGGCTGTAGTGCTAGGTGCCATCTTGTGATTCCGGAATTTTTATTTTTCATTTGGTTAAGCCAACAGAGAGGATTGTAATTTGTTGTAAGTACAAAGTCAGTTTTTAGCAAATGAAACTTAAGGGACTCCATGGCCCACTTTGCTGCTAAACATTCCTTTTCAATGGCGGAGTACCTTTTTACTCTGTCTTGCAACTTTTTATTTATGTATAGAATAGGATGTTTTGTCCCATTTATATTTGGACTCAGGACTGCACCTACACCGACCTCTGATACATTTGTTTGTAACAAAAATTGTTTCTCAAAGTCTGGGCTTTTTAAAACAGGGGCTGAACATAATGCAGCCTTAATGGCTTGAAACGCTTTATCACACTCTGGGGTCTATTTCACAATATTTGGGTACTGTTTTTTGTGAGTTTTGTGAGGGGAGTAGCTAACTTTGCAAAGTTGGGAACAAATCTCTGATAATTACCAGCCAGCCCTAAAAGTGACCTAACGTGTTTCTTGGTTTTAGGGACAGGGCTGTTAGCTACAACTTTTATCTTAGAAACCTCAGACTTGACTTTTTTATTTCCAAAACATAGCTCAAATATTTGGTTCTCTGCATGCCTAATGCACACTTGGTAAGATTGTCAGACCTGCCTTTTTGATTGATTGGATAACTGCTCATATGTGTTTTAGGTGGCTTTTTTAGTTTGGACTATACACCACAACATCATTTAGGTACATAGCACAATAACCAGTGTGAGGAGATAAAATTACATCCATGTACCATTGGAATGTAGCGGGAATTCCATGTAAACCAAAGGGCATGGTGGTGAACTGATAGAATCCTATAGGAGTGGCAAATGCAGTTTTGTCTTTGGATTTTTTAGCTAGGGGGATTTGCCAGCAACCCTTGGTGAGATCAAGGGTACTGATATACTAGTCACTCCCCAGTCTGTCCACCAAATTCTCAATTCTGGGCATAGGATAACTGTCAAAGTCTGACAATTGATTGTTTCCTAAAATTAAGGCATAGTCTTACACCCACTTTTCTTTGTTTACAATCACCATCGGTGATGACCAAGCACTTCTTGACTCTTTTGTGATACCCAATTTTTAAAATTTTTTTAATCACTTCACCTCTTAACTACTCTGGTAACCTGTATGTCTTTTGCCTAATAGGGAGAGCATTTCTTGGCACCATTACGTGCTCGACCCCTTTTGCTTGGCCTGGTACTGTGCTAAAAGTACTGTTCAATGTCTTTAGCAAGTTACGAATGTTTGCGGTTTGTTCGGGGGTTAAGGAAACATTTACCTTTTCAGCATCAGCAGTTACACTTTGTTTCAGTTTATCATAATCTACATCAATATCGTTTTTATCAGTTTTTGGTAAAACCAGCAAAGCAGCTTTTGGCATTTTTTAACCCATTTTTTGGGGAGGTTAGCATGGTACTGTATATCTTAATAGGATTTTTCCTGTTAGGGATCTTAATCTCGTAGTTAATGGTGCCAGTATGTCTAAGCACTCTACAACGCCCTTGCCACTTTATTAACAGTTTACTTTTGGTTGTGGGTAACAGTAGCAAAACCTGTTCATCTGGCTCAAAAACATTTTTTTTACCCCATGGTCATAATATACCTTCTGCTAGTTGTGGGCCTCTTCTTGATTACTATGGGCAGTTTCAACATATTTTGCCAGCTTCTTTCTTAGGGCACACATATAAGATATTATAGATGGTTTCTGAGGGGTTATCTTTTCACGCTTCTTTTATTGCATACAGTGGCCCTCTTGGCTGCCTACCATACAGCATTTTATATGGTGAAAACCCTGCTGATGCCTGTGGCACTTCTCTGTAAGCAAAAAGTAGGTAAGGCAAGTATTGGTCCCAATCTTTTCCTTCCCCTTTTTAACATGCATTTTAGGGGTTGGTTAAAATGCTCAACAAGACCATCTGAGGGTGATGGGGGAGGTTTGTATGGCAGTGATATCTAGTAGTCTGCACAGCTACTTAAGTAATGCAGCACCAAAATTACTACCCTGATCAGTAATAATTTTTTCAGGTATGCCCACTGTGCTGAAAATCTTTGCAAGCTCTGCTGCCACTCTTGAAGCTGTGACAGTATGCACTGGAACTGCTTTTGGGTATTCAGTAGCATAGTAGCATAATATCAGGATAAATCAATTACCCTTTTTACTTTTGTCTAAAGGGCCAACCACATCCACTGCAATTTTCTCAAAACGCACTTCTATCAAGGGTAGGGGCACCAGGGGCACCTTGTCTTTTTTAGTGACTAGGGCCACTTTTTGACACTCAGCACAGGAATTACAATAGGTAGCAACATCATCATGAATTTTAGGCCAGTAGAATCTGTACAGCAATCTGGCAAGGATGCAATCTCTCCCTGAGTGACCAGCCATAGGACTATCGCACTATTTGTAACAACTCTGTTCTATACTTCTGTGGTATAACCAATTGTTTTCTCTGTTCCTGTGTCTGAGGTTTAACTCAAACTTTGTACAGTAACCCATTACATTTTTTAATCTTTGGTGCACCCATTTTGGGTTTTACCCCCAGCTGCCTAAAATAACCCTGGTGAGAAGCATCATTAGCGTGTTCTGAAGGAAAATCAAAATCAGTGATCAGTTTAGTTTCAGCATTTTTATATGTTAACCCCTTATGTCCATCAGTCATTTTTTGGCCACAGTTACTTTAGGCATTGTCTTTTTCCCTGGATTTTCGGATCTTGGAGCTGTACTCTAACAAGTCCGAATCAAAGTCACCGAAAAGAAAAGTGTCCCCACCATCTGAGATTTTCTTTGCCTGAGCTCTTGTTACCACTGGTGCTGAAACTGCAGGGTTTAGTTCCTCTGAGATTTACTCAGTAAATCCTGCACAGTCATTTCCAATAATCACAGGTACGGGTAACTTAGGTACTACCCCCACTTTCATTTGCTGCAACACACCCTTAATGGTCAGAGTCACTTGGGTGGTGGGATAGTATCGAATGTCCCCGTGGATGCAGATAACACCAGTACCTGGTCCTTTTGCACAGAGTTTTCCCAGCACCTCAACATGCACTAGGGTTTGTCTGCTTCCTGAATCAATGAGTCCCTTTACAGTCTTATCCTCCACCTTCACATCTGTTAAATACTTGCCCCAATTTGCCAAGGACAAATCTGCTCCAGTGTCACTCCTTTACAGCAATTTCTTGCAATATGACCTGGCTTATTATAGTTATAGCAAATAACGTCTTTGGGCACAGATTTGTTACCCCTACCAGAGTTCTTATCAGACTTGGAGTTTAAATGGGAAAAAGAGTGTCTTACTTGGCTGTTACCTTGCTGCTGTGGCATCTGTCTGGCCATTTAGTAGTCTTTGGCTAAAGAAACAACCTTTTCACCACTTTTTGGTTGGTGTGGCTTTACCCAAAACTGCACATCTGTAGGCAGGATGTTGATGAACTGCTCCATGGCAAATATATTGATGATCTGTGGGACTGTTTTTCTCTCTGGTTGGAGCATTTTATCAGAAGTTTTCTGAGTCGAGTGAAGGCTTCTTGAGGATTGTCCCCTTGAGTTGTACTTCAGAGATCGAAATTTCTGCCTGTAGGTCTCTCCTGAGATGTCATACCTTTTTCGGATTTTGCTTTTCACCAGGTCATAGTTTTCTGACTGTGCAGTGTCCATATTGCTGTAGGCAAGTTGGGCTTTCCCTATCAGGCAGGGTACCAGTTTGATTTTCCATTGCTGCTTTGGCCACTGGCAGGCTGTGGCAACTCTTTTAAAAGTTTGTATGAATGCCTCAAAATCATCTGAAGGACACAACTTTGTAAGTTTAATGACTTTTAAGTTGCCTGTGTTTTGATGCTCATCCTGATCTGTGCCAGATCCTCTACCTTTGATCACTTGCAAGGCATCCAGCCATTGCTGCTCCTGTCACTGCATCTCTTCCCTGCTCTGCTGCTCCTGTCACTGCATCTCTTCTTTCTTCTGTGCTTCTAAACATTGAATCTCTTTTTTTCTCTCTGCTTCTTCATCTCTTTTTGTTGTATAGCCCACCATTTGAAAAAGTCCATCAGGTTCAAGGGTGTAGCTACTGATACTCCAAGTAAGCCATGGCTTACCAAGTTTAGAAGCAGGGGGTAGCAAACAAGCTGGCCAGCACTGCTCTGCCTCCCTAGTCCATTATGCTTAAATTCCTTTGTTTGCTTCACAGGCTTTTTCTTTTCTCTTTAGCTTTGTTTTGGGGGGTGGCACAGGGGACCACGGACTTTGAAGCTGAAGGTCTCAATTAGGTCCGCATGGTCCATGCATAGTGATTGGCTGTGGCATCTAGTATGGGGTGTGGCAAGTCAGGGGTGGTGAGTTTAATTGCCCCAGCAAAGTTAGAAGCCACACTGTTAGTTCAGTTGTACTGGGAGCGAGAAAAGCAGTAGAAGAACTGAGGAGCAATAGATGAAAGAACAGACTCAGAGCCAACTAAAAGAATAAATAATTCATGTGGAGTGGCAAGTGGAGTGAATCTATCTACCAGCGGGAGAGAGAAGAAATTTCTGCCATAGTCTTGGACTTGTGGTGCAGTCAGTGGTGTTTACCAGTGGACAGCGAGCACCACACTAGAAGCGCAAACAGGCAGCAGGTCTATTGTGGGAATCATCTGATTGGAACCAGGAACCTTGGAATTGAGTTATGGGGGGGCAGGCATGAACATCAGTGGGGGAGCGGGTAGCAGTGTGGCAGGTTGGTGTACAAATCCGAAATGCCTGGCTACACCCCTGATCAGGTTGTCACGTTCTGTCACTGCCTGTTCTTTTTCCGTGACTTGTGCTGGCTGTACAATCTCAGCTTGGACTTCTGTCTCTGCTAGTTTGGCTGTCATTCTCCTGGTAATCACTCCAGGATTTGCTGCTGCAGAATCCATACCTTTCTCTATGCTTCCCTGGTACTAGGTCCAGTACTCACGCATAAAACTCCTGGCTAAGAGTATGCATGGTGTAAATCCCACTTAGGCTGACACCATCTGTTGTCGATGCACAGGTCAGAAAGCATAGGAAAAACCAGGACCAGTTGTAGAATTGAAAAAGTGTTTATTAGTACTATCAGTAACATAAAACAAATGAAATTGTTCAGAATAACTATTTACGAAGTCAGAATAAACAGAGACGATCCATCTGAGTTTCCCTCTCTGTGTGTCTCAAAACATTGCGGCTCTCTCTCTCTTATAAGTCCTTGCAAACCCCCTCCTTAACAAGCATCCTGTTTTTTTCTAAAATGTTCTTGTATGTTTCAGGCAGGTGCAGCAAGAACACAATGTCCCAGAACTGAGGTCCCTTCTCTATAGCTTCTGAACAAGGGCTTAAAAAAATGCTCTCAGGTTAACCCCTTGAATTCCCAATAACTTCTGACAATCATTTCAAACTATAATTATATACATTTCAACAGTAACACTACATCGTTTCTAAATAAAGCGATCCCAATATTGGTTACATTTCCACACAATGATTTGCATATATTTTTATACCAGCAGATATGCAAGGGAGGAAAAGACAGAAATAGCAAGGGAAGACTGAGAGACAATGAGAGGCAAAGAACTGCAAGACTGTCGGGGTGATCAAATCCTAGGTCTCACAGGAAAATTTGGTTGCGCAATCAGACAGACAAGAGACAGGACAGGAAAGAACAGAACAGATCCCTGCATTCAAACTCCTCATAACAACTGGGACAGGGTCCTAGTCAACCCTGTCACACACTTGTGCCTTAAAATGCAGTCATACTGCATGTAACAATCCCACTTGGGATTTACTTTTTCCACGTCTGGAAAATTCTGGATGCAAGTGCTTCCACAAGGGTGAGCAGAAATCCCTTGAATCAGGATCACTGCTTTGGTCCTCCGCATGTAACTTTGCATACAAAGGTGAGGACATACTGAAGATCCCATGGGCCAATCCATTCTTTGCCACTCTGGTGCTGCACTTCAGTTTCTTTTAGGGAGAAAGATTCTAGCAGGAGAAAGGAGGTCGTGT
The DNA here is from genome assembly GCA_016271365.2 of Neoceratodus forsteri. NCBI lineage: Eukaryota > Metazoa > Chordata > Ceratodontiformes > Ceratodontidae > Neoceratodus > Neoceratodus forsteri. The sequence continues at coordinate 345,405,920 of CM028138.1, read as the reverse complement.
TGCCACCATTTCGCTCACTAGTCAGACCACCTAGAGTACTGTATCCAGTTCTGGAGGCCACACCTCCACAAGGACACAGACAGGGTGAAAGTAGTCCAGATAAGGGCTACCAAAATGGTGGGGTAGTTGCACAGGAAGCCATACAAGGAGATGCTGTGGCCTCTCAACATGTACTCCATGAAGGAGAGGAGAGTGACAGGGGACATGACTGAGACCTGTAAATACCTCACAGCACTCCCCAGCCCTGGCCACTCTGACTCCAGCTCCTCAAATCCAGTCCTGAACGTGGGTCACTGTACTGAAGCACAGCATATTTCTGCTGAGCCACTGGGTGACCCTGAATGTCAGTACTCTGACTGTTTCAGTGCTGGGACAATACCTTGCCTGTTGGTGATACAGTACATCCAGTGATATAGTGATGACTTTGAGACAATGTACCATCTGAAGGTCAGTGCTTAGGACAATACCCTGCCTGATGGCACTAAATCCAGTGATTCAGTGTTTAGACAGTGCACCATCTGAAGGTCAGTACTTTGAGTATTTCAACGTTAGGAGTCAGGACAATAACTCCTTTAATGTCAGTGCATCCAGTGGTTCAGTGTTGAGACAATACACCATATGAAGGTTAGTAATTTGAGTATTTTATTATTGGAACAGTACCCTACCTGGGTATATCCGGTGCTGGGACAGTACTTAGAGTATTCCTGTGTTGGGATAATATACTGCCTGATGGTAATATATCAAGTGATTCGATGTTGGGACAATACTCTGTCTAATGACAAGCACTCTTGAGCATTTCTATGTTTGTACAATACCCAGTTTGATGATTAGCATTTAAGAGTATTTCACTATTTGTATAATTCCCCATCTAAAGGCTAGTACTTTAAGTGGTCCAAAGCTAGTACACCACTGTTCATTGTAGGACTGTAATTCAGTGCTGGAACTGTACCCCATCTGAAAGCCAGTGTGTGTTCAGTGGTTTGGCATCAGAGCAGCCCTACCTAAAAGTCAGTTAAGCTTATTTTAGATGTACCAGAGCTCTTGGGGACACATGGCCCCTGTTTTTGATGTGCTGGTAGCACACTGTGATGTGCATCCATCTGTGCAGAGGGACCCCAGGATGCACTGCTCATTTCTCAGGATGGACAAGCTGTTGCCTTCTGCCTGCATGCACTGTAGCAGGATACACCAACCCAGCTCCATAGGAGCCTGGTGGCATTTTCAGGGCTTCATCCAATACCCCAACATTTTAATTTGAGAGTCCACCATAGGCAAACATTGCGGAAAGCCCTGTTTACAGCTACCCAGTTACAAAAAATGATCCGTCAAGCAATCCAGCAGTAGGGGCATGCCACTACTAGCAGAAGGGCTATGAAGATGATTCAGGGAATCAGGGAAGACGATGAGGAGAGGGTGAATAGTCTCAATATATACACACTAGAAGCCAGAGAGGGATATGACAGAGACTTTTAAGTACCTGCTATAAGAGGTATTAATATAGTGGACAACAGTGCCCTGTTCACAAGATGCAAGGGCAAGGTAACAGGCCATGGACGGAGACTGGTGATGGGAAGCTTCAGAGGGTATGTAAGGAAGTCCTTCTTTACAGAAAGAGTGTAATGTGTTGCCAGAAGGGTTCATGAGTCTGTCGCCAGCTTCAAACACAGGTGGGACAGGCACAGGGAATGTTCAGAACTAGAGGAGGGAAGGAGGGTGGGTGCACAGTCATAAGAAAGGGATGAGTGAACTAGGGACAGGGTGTCAAAATATACTCAGGGCCATCGGTACACTAGCTCTTGCCCCAGCATTAGGCTGGGTGCAGATGCAGGTAGCTACTGGGAAGATTGGATGAGCCACTGGGTGTTTTTCTGCCATCAACATCTGCATAGGTGTCAGAACCTATGGGTGTGGGCGTGGGTGTGCTGCAGCCCCCACACACACTTTGCCCATAAGCATTCAAAGTGCCTCTTTAGCACAAGCTACCTTTTTAACTGTGCCTTCTGAACTTGCACCCCACTTTTCCCCATGTTTCAGCACCCATGAACATCTGTCTGTATGTATGTATGTATATTTCTATATTTGTAACTATGCCTAGCTGCAAATTTTTGTTTCTGCTGTTGCCAAAGTATCACTGCTAAAAGATGTTGCCACGAACCTTACTTAGCAGCTAATGACGATTACTACTAGGTACAGATCTTAAAGCCCCTTCCCAATAAAGCTTGGCATCCTATTCCGCCATAAAACCTGCCTTCCCCCAAATGCTCTCCGGCTAGCTGTTACATCGTCCGTTCTGTCCCTTGTAGACTATGGTCTACCAGTATACGGTGCTGCCGACACCACTGCACTCAACAAAATTCACCTAACCCTGAATAAAGCGTGCAGATTGATTACTGGTGCCCCCAAGCTCACACACACCTGTCAGCTATATGTCGATGCTAACCTGCTTACCCTGGATGAGCGGCTCCGATACCAGACCTGTCTCCTCACCAAAAACCCTACTCGGCTCTCCTCGGGTAACGGCATCCATCCACCAGAGCCCTCCCACCATTGCAACACGGTCTTCCTAAGCAAGACCACTCTAAAGGTCCCCAGAACGAGAACCAGCCATGGCCAGAGGTCCTTCAGCTATAGAGCCCCAACCTGGTTTAACTCTCTCCCTGCCACCATCACCAATGCCATCACCATCTCCACATTCAAAACCACACTTCGGAACCACATCTTCAGCACTCGTAACTGCTCCTGTCTCTGAACATAGCCTCCACCTCTTTTCTCTTGACAATGCCCCCCGGGCAGCTCTCCACCCAACCATCCCCTCCACCACTTCCCTGTACACCATGCCTAGGTTTAACCTGGCCAGTGCCAGCTGTTTTCAATGTTTATCTACCAGAATGCTCACTTGATACCGACTTGTGTAATACCTGTTATCAATTACATGTACCCTGTACCCAATTGTATTTGTCTGACCACAATGTGACGTGGCACCTCTGGTGAATGCTTATTGATTTTTTGCAAATCTTTGCTATGTAACCGAAACGCAATGTATGTCTTTATGTGACGAAGTACCTTTGGAAACGAGCCTCTGGCTCAAAGGTTGTAAACTGATTCTTAAATAAATAAAAAATAAATAAATAAAGAAGATCACCCAGGAGAAATGAGAATCTGGTACATAACCGACCTGCAGGAAGGGGGCTGTTTAAAACAGTACTGCTCAGCAACTAAATGTCAGTTTCCAGCATGGGAAAAAGCAGGTTGAAGGCTGTTCCAGGGTTGTGCTCCAGCCTCTTACATTCCGTGAACATTTGTATGCATGCGCTTCACAAAATCCATTTAGTGACAGAGAATAAAAGACTCCTGTTGATACCAAACACGCTGGTCCAGCCTGAGCCCCGCACCCCCCTAAAATCTTAACTGTAAAGTAATGCACTGCTAATAAAATGACAGTTACTTTACTTTTTCTTAAGGATGACCTCATTCAACTGAAGAAAAGAGCAGGAAGAAATTGAAAAAGGTTCCAGGAAAGAAAGAGGGAACTTTGCCAATGTGTAAATTGATTTTCTCAGGCCCAACAGTGGCCTTAATCCCCACACCTATTGTCTCTGGTACATTAGCATATGAAAAGGTTTGCTCTGCCATGACATTCCAGGCAAGTATTTGGTTGCCATGGTGATGCTGACAATGACCAAAGGGGCCCTGCTCTCGACTGAAGTAACTGTTTATTTAACAACAACAAAAAAAAAAAGACCTTCAGAACAGGCATGTAGTAGCTTTTTTGGGCAACAGCAGTCCTGGTGGCCACAGTGCTTGTTGGTTTGTGAAATGTTTCCAAGCGCTAGCGGGCTTTTGCTTTACAAAAGGCCCCTAACAGACACAGGAAGCAACCATATGCATCCATTCTTTTTCTTTTAGCACATCAAAAAGTGGCAACAATATTTACCAAGAGCTGTCCGGTCCTGACTAAAACAGTGAGTCCTCTTGTCAAAAGGGTTTCCTCTATTTTCTGTGTCTGTGAGATAACCTTTTGAACGATGAGTCCTAGGTCTGAGGGTTACACTGACTAAGCCACCTTATCCAGATGTGTCTGCATCAATGTCAGTTGTCACTGAACAGTCTCCATCTATCTAGTCTGGTTCACAGACACATAAAGTAGGTAGGAGATACTTTCTATCGGGACCAACATGTATGTGAGTTCCTAAGCTTATATGTCTACACAGGACTGCTCTTCAGGTGATGGCAAAGTACAACAGAAAGAAGATATTTTGAACAGCAAATTGCCAAGACACTTGGTTTTCAGTTTTACCAGAAAACCTGGTAAAATCTGGAATTTGGACTGTCTGAAGACTGGTAAAAACAAAGAATTTCAGAATTTGGCATTTTACACCAGATCAATAAATTTACAAAACCTTTATTTTTCTTATAATTGTATCCTGTACGATTTTTCATTTGCTTCATTTAATGCTCTGTATATTAAGCCTTCTTTTATTCGGCTTATTTATACTTATACTATAAGAATGATAATAGAATTTCAGTAAAATATGGAAATTAGACTCGCAATCACTGATACAATTCCCGGAATTTCAAGTCTTGAAAATGGAATTTCATTATTTTAATCATCGTAAATCAGTGGACTGGGGGCATTGCATGTTTTGACAGGATGATAGTGCAAAAGGCTTCAGAGGGTGAATGAGGGGTGAGGTGGAGGAGGCACAATTTAATGTTATTTATGTATGCATGTATTTATTTAGTTAGCTATTGAAATAGTTTTTCCAGAAAAAGCCTATTGAGCAAAATAGCTCATTTCCAGTGGTGACCTGGGGGAAAGGAACAAGGAAGGAAATTGTACATTATCACTTAAACAATGACAACGTCCCTCCAGGTAATAGAACACAGAAACATAGAAACATAGAAGTTGAAAGCAGATAAGGACCACAAGGCCTATCCAGTCTGCCCATTTCTTTTTCTACCTTATGAATGTGCCATAGGCCTTTGCTCTGTCAATGGCCTATCTATTCATACTCATCTGTATTGCTCCCTAATGCCTATCTCATGCCTGTTTGAAGCCCTGCACTGTATTCATATCCATCACTTCCAGAGGTAGGCTGTTCCATGCATCCACCACCCTTTCTGTGAAAAGGAACTTCCTCACATTACCCCTTAAAACGGCCTCCCTCTAATCTCATGCTGTGTCCTCTTATCCTGCTGTTTTTCTTATATTGAAACATGTTAGACTCTTTCACCTTGTTAATGCCCTGAAGGTGTTTGAATGATTCGATCATATCACCTCTCTCCCTCCTTTGCTCTAGGGTATACACATTGAGCTCCGTTAATCTGTCCTCATATGTTTTCTGATGCAGTCAATGCACCATTTTGGTTGCCCTTCTCTGGACTGCCTCAATCTGGTTAATGTCTTTGTGAAGATGTGGCCTCCAGTAATGCATGCGGTACTCCAGATGGGGCCTAACCAGTGCCTTGTAAAGAGGGACTATTACCTCCCTCTTCCAACTTGTGAGACCCCCTACTAATACACCCAACATTCCTCTTGCCTTACCTACTGCTTTAGCGGACTGCTTGGATGATTTCAGGTCATCGGTGATGATGATGCCCAAGTCTCTTTCTTCCCTGTGACTGCCAGCAACTCCTCCCAGCCTATAGGTGGCTTCAGGGTTTCTCTTCCCTGTATGCATGATCTTGCACTCTTAGCTTAAACCACAGTTGCCACTCTTCCGACCATTTTGCTAGTTTATCCAGATCTCTTCTCATTCTGCCCACCACATCTGGATCATCTACTCTGTTGCAGATCTTGGTGTTATCTGCAAACAGACAAACCATACCCTCCAGTCCATCTGCAATGTCACTGATGAAGATATTGAAGAGGACTGGCCCCAGGACTGATCCCTGAGGTTCCCCCACTTGTGACTTGCATCTCTTCTGACTGTATACCGTTTACCACTACTCTCTGTTTTCTGCCCGTCAACCAGTTTGCCACCCAGTTGACCAACTTCTGACCCACCCTGAGCCTACTCAGTTTAATAATCAATCTTCTATGTGGAACAGTATCAAAAGCTTTGCTGATGTCAAGGTAGGTGACATCAACTTCTCCCCCTTGGTCCACCACTATGGTTACCCAGTCAAAGAAATCTATGAGATTAGTTTGACAGGACCTTCCTTTTGTGAACCCATGCCATCTTGGATCTTGTGCTCCTATGGATTCCAAGTGTTGCACTATCCTTTCTAATGAGTGCCTCCACAATCTTGCCCACTACTGAGGTAAGGACTGACTGGTCTGTAGTTCTCTGCCTTCTCCTGCTACCACTCTTGTGGAGGCGGGATCATGTGAGCCTCTCCAGTCTTCTGGGACCTCTCCTGTGCTCAGAGACTCACTAAACAGTTCTGACAATGGCTCTGCTAGTTCCACCCATAGCTCCTTTAGTACCCTGGGATCTGCATGTCAGGTCCCATTACCTTGTCCACACTGAGCTTATCGAGGCTCTTGTAGGACCCTTTCTTTTGTGAAGGGACTAGTGCACAGCTCCCTCCCCCCCTTGTCCATGGTGCTAAACTGTAGGCCCTGCCTTACCTTCTCTTCAGTAAATAATGAGCAGAAGTATCTATTTAGGATAGATGCTTTTACATGGTCCTCCTCCTCCTCACATGCCCCCTTATACCCTTTGATCATATGTACCTATAGAAAGTCTTGTCACTTTCTTTTACTATTTGTGCTAATGTTTCCTCGGTTTGGGCCTTTGCCTGCCTTACTGCCTTCCCTGCTTCCCTTAGGGAAGTTTGGTATGCCTCCCTATCTTCATCCTGCTGCATTCCTTTATATTTCCTAAAGGCCAGCCTTTTGGCGCTGACCTTTTCTGCTACTGTGTTTGAGAACCAAAGTGGTTTCCTTCTTCTTTTGCACTTCCTTTTCTCTCTAGCACAATGGGATGTTGCTTCAAGTACTGCATCCTTAATGCTTGCCCACTTTGCCTGTACCCCATCACCTGTATTTCTGTTTGCCAGGGCTAGCTTAACTCTGTTGGCCATTTTTCAAAGTCAGCTCCTCTGAAGTCCCATATTTTGCATTGGAATGGGATGATTTAGTTCTAGTGGCCAAATTGAACCATACCATGTGATGGTCACTGATCCCCAGGTGACCTTCTACCTGGAGATCTGTGATCCTTTCCTGTTAGTCAGTACTAGATCTAGGATAGCCCTGTCTCTTGTGGGTTGTTGTACCAGTTGTTTGAGGCCCTCCCCTGCAGGGAATCCACCGTGTGTCTAGTTCTGGCAGATGTTCCTGCTGGTATTGACCAATATGTATCTGGCATGTTGAAGTCTCCCATTATCAGAAACTCCCTTAAGCTGTCATGTTTTGTATATCTTCTAACAGTAATGTGTCTATGTCCTCCCCTGGTCTGGAGTCCTGTACACAACTCTAGTTCATGATACTACCCCATTTCCTGTTTCCAGGGTGACCCACAGTTCTTCTGACTCCTTATGTGCATTCTGAATTTCTGTAGCTTTTATATTTTCATTGACATAAAGGGCCACTCCACACATACCCTTTTCACCTAGTCTCTTCTGAACAGTACATAGCCAGGTACTAAAGTCTCCCAAGTGTAGTTACTGGTAAACCATGTCTCGCTAATGGCTACTATGTCCAGTTTAGCCTCTGTCATTATTGCCTGCAGGTCTGGGATCTTGCTTCCCAGACTACAAGCATTTGTGTACATTATTTTCCATTGACCAGATTTTTTGTGTTAGTTGTTGGGTGAGGTCTGACATTTCCCTTGTGCGTTGTACTTTTCCTTACCTGGTGATGCAAATGAACTACAAACATGCTGATCTCCTGTTTGACCACTAGCTGAGGGGAGGGTGTTCTTCCCATTTGACATATGGGCGCTGCACCTCTCTCCCCATTTGCTAGTTTAAATATTCTGCAAAGACATCAAACTTCTGCCCCAATGCACTGACTCCTCCTTAGTCAGATGCAGTCCATCAAATTAAAGAACTTTCGCTCCCAGAACCGTTGCCAGTTCCTACAAATTTGTGTCCTTTTCCTGGCACCAACCCTTGAGCCACATGTTTAGCTCCCTATCTCCCTTCACTGACCTCCCTCCATCTGCCCCCTCTCCCAGACTGGCAGGATCTCAGAGAAGGAGATGCCAGACGAAATGGATGATAGTTTGTCACCCAGCCTAGGCATGAACATCAACAGAATATACTGCAGTAGAATTACAAGTTACCGTATACATAAATTTACAGTACTGCACGCAGCTCCGAATAAGGTGATTCTGGAGGTTTAGGCAGAAGAAAGACAAGGTACAAATGAGCCAAATTAACAATTAAATATACATCATTTACAATATTCAGTGTAGGTCCAGTGGCAAAAAGGAGATTAAAGGCAGGTGCAGGTGTGAGTGGCATACTTGTAGAGGACAGCATTCAGAGCAGCAGGAGGGAAGACAGCACCAATGGTGGAAGGGAGGGAGGACCAGAGAAGAGGAGACTACGGGAGAATGTTGGGGCTACAAGTATAGTTTAGAGGTTAGGTAACAAGCTGTGAATTAGCTTGGTGCATCCAGCAGACCTGGGTTTGATTCCCACAACCTCCACTTGCATACTGGGTGACTCAAGTCACTTAACCTCCTCAGTGCTCCCAGGTCATCCCTGAAAATAGGCACTTTACCTAGTGGACTTTACCTGGTTACAAAGAATAAACAAAAAAAAGTAGACAGCAGCGGTCTTGGCACGGGTAATGGAGAAGGAGCAGGCATCAGTGGAGAGGAGGTAGTAGAAGGTAGGGTGGGAATAGGGAAAGGAGGGAGAAGAAATATCAGGGGAGCGATCCAAACAAAAACTTGACAATGAGGGAAGTGCAGTGAGAGAGGCAATGACTTTCAAGGGAAGGGAAGGACAGGGAGGTGTACAAGGAAGAGTGATGAGTTTGGGGAGGGCAGCCCAGTGCAAAGCAACAGGAGTAGAATAGGGTGTCCCATCTGGCCAGGGTGGATTTGGGGGGAGCACAGTAAACCAGTAGTCTCAAGCTGACAGTGACAGATATATGTCACAGCTATAATAACAGACAGAAATGTCACAGCCTTAGTGACAGACATCTCAGAGAAGATGTTGGCAGCCACCTGGGGGACAGCAGTTACATATGCCCCAGCGAAGACAGTGACAGACACTTCACAGGAGATACTGACAGACACCTCAAGGGTGACCACAACAGACACCTCAAGGGAGACAGATATCTCAGGGAAGATACTGACAGACTTCTTGGGGTGACAGAGACAAGCACCTCAAGAGCAACAGTACAGACATTTCAGGAAGACAGTCGGAGTCACCTCATGGAAGGAATTGACAAACACTTCATGAAAAACAGTGACAGACACTGCAGGATAAAAGTAGACACCATCTCAGTGAAATGGCCAGAAGCAGCACTTTGTGTGGATTTGTAACAGACTCCAACAAAGCCTTGTTTTTTCAGTTATCTAAACCAAACTGTATTTGGACAACACCCCTGTACTTCCCTGTTAAGACCCTGCCTGCTCACCTGATATAGCCAATTTGTGGTCTGTGCATCAGCTGCCAACGATAGGAACTTTTATCCTTCCATCCGTATTCGATGGATCTTTCCACAGTAGCTTGACCTGATCTTTTGTGTGTCCTGTATGCCAGAGGGCGTTACGCAGGAACTCACCTGGCCCTGTCTTTGACTTCACAGCCTGTTAAGCAGAGACATGCACAAGTTATATAATACTATAGCATCAAACATGAATGGATTCCAACCAGTACAAAGCTACAGACACATCTAACTGAACTACTGTGGTGTCTGAGCAGAGAATATGGAGGTATTCTGTTGAGCAGGATGCCCATAGTTCACATGCTCAAAACAAGTTTATTCCATTACACATCTGGAGGCAACATTCTACATGTAATGGCAGATGGAGTTCTTTCAGAAAAAAGAAGGCAATAATGATATTTTTCTTCTGTAGAGAAGTGCACAGTGTAATCTGGAAAACGTCACTAGAATGAATTCATAATCAGCTGGGCGCTGTCAGAGTGAGTTAACAAACCTTATCTCTCACCTGACTCATGAATTATCTCAGTCTTCTCCTGGTCAGTATGTTTTGCTTCCTATTTTTCCCTCCTACCCAGTTGGTCAGGCTAGCCTTCAGCCATCCATAAGACCTGATCTCACTCCTACTGCAGCAGATCCCCTTGCCCTTGATCTCCCGCTTCTGGCACAGATCCCACTTGCCCTTGATCTCACTCTTACTGGAGCAGATCCCACTTGCCCTTGATCTCACTCTTACTGGCACAGATCCCACTTGCCCTTGATCTCACTCTTACTGGAGCAGATCCTACTTGCCCTTGATCTCACTCTTACTGGAGCAGATCCCACTTGCCCTTGATCTCACTTTACTGGAGCAGATCCCACTTGCCCTTGATCTCACTCTTACTGGAGCAGATCCCACTTGCCCTTGATCTCACTCTTACTGGAGCATATCCCACTAGCCCTTGATTTCACTCTTACTGCAGCAGATCCCACTTGCCCTTGATCTCACTCTTACTGGTGCAGATCCCACTTGCCCTTGATCTCACTCTTACTGCAGCAGATCCCACTTGCCCTTGATCTCACTCTTACTGGTGCAGATCCCACTTGCCCTTGATCTCATACTTACTGGTGCAGATCCCACTTACTCTTGATCTCACTCTTACTGGAGCAGATCCCACTTGCCTTTGATCGGTTCACCCACATGACAGCTAATGCAATGAAGGCATGGTAAAAAACAGTGCATGCAAAATGCCAAGACAGTGACTTGAAACTGTGTCGCCACATGGAGAAAATGCATACCCCACCCACTGCAAACCCCATGTGTAAAACAGTACAAATACTGCACACCATAAAAGAAACAAGTAACATAGCAGTAGACATATTTGTCTCCCCATTTATTACAGAGAAAAACACAAACGCACACAATAAATGAAACTGTGCAGATTACATATTACAACTCGGGAGGGTGCAACCTGGGTGGGGATAGAACCTCTGGAGGGTGGCAAAGTAAATACTACAACTCCGGGGGTAGGTGCAACTCGGGGGAGGAAGTTCCTTGGGAGGGGGGCAGATTGTGCCTGAAAATAGGCAGGATTTGTCTAGTGCACTTACCCGGTCAACAAAAGCTAAATAAATAAATATGGAAATTACGTACTTACCGTAATTATTGATCTTCTTGGACAGTCTCCATCACTCATTCTCACTAGTGGGATAGTGCGGAGGCGCTAAGATAGCGAGGGCCAAAGATTTTCAGAAGGGTTGGCGCCAAGACAGGATCCGCATGCGGCGGCACCACAAGTCCAGTTCACGCCTGTGTAGGCTATCTCAGCGTTGACCCTCCAACTGCCTCAGTTCTTTTTCTCCCGCCGTCAAGTGCACTTGGATGTCGACGTCGCTCGTCAGCCAGAGTCAAAGTTTTCATCTATACGACAGCAGCTTTTAGCGTTTAATTTAATTTAACTTTTTAGTAGTAATTTCTACTTTTACAAACAAGAAAAGAAGATTATGAATAAAAACGTTTTCTCAGCCCACAGGATCTGAAGTTGCTGATGCATGTCTTCATGACCTCTAGATTGGATTACTGTAATTCTCTCTATCGCGGGCTATCTGGAGGTTTGATGCGCTGCTTGCAGCTGGTGCAGAGTGCCACAGCGCGACTGACTGCCAGCATTTCCTACTCCAAGCATCTCTTCTGCTCTGCAGATACTGTGCTGGCTGCCTGTGAGGTGGTCCATCTCCTTTAGGATAGCTTGTTAGCATACAAAGCCCTACACATGATCTGGGTCCTGGCTACCTAAAAGAGATCTGGTGTCCACGTGCTCCTGACTACCCCTTCGCTATTCTGAGGTGGGCTTCTTGAAGGTCCCCAGATCTCGCTTAAAGTTGTCTGGAGATCGTACTTCTGTGGTGGCTGCTTCAGTTTTTTGGAACCAGTTGCAGCAAGAGCATCAGAAGGCCCGCTCAGCTGACAGCTTTAAGAAAGGATTAAAGCATTATCTCTTTATAAGGCTTACCCACCCGATTCCTAAACTGTTATTATGTAAATGGAATTATTTATAGAAAGTTGTTTATTGTGCTGCTGTTACTATTTGTATTGTTTTTTTATTTCTTTCTTTTTGGTCCTCGGCTGGGGGGAGGTTGTGCCTTTGGTCCCTCCCCCATTCCAACCAGTCTTCACGGCCCCTGCCCAGTTGCGGCCAGAGCCACACCTCCCTGCCTCAGCCCTTCCCAAACCGCATCACTGCAGGTACTTACCCCACCACTGCGGAGACCTGGAGGGCAGGCCCAGGAGGGAGCTGACTTGGGTGCGACCGTGGCAGTGCCGTCGGGGCAGCCATCATGCTGCCGAGGATTTTTTCCTTGTAGGTAGCCCCCCCCAGTGCTGCCATGCAATGGCATCAATGACACTGCAATGCACGCTTCCGTGTGTTGCTCATCAGACTCTGCCAGTACTGTCCCTTATTGTTGGCCCCTGAAGCTTGCACTTCCTAGCGCCCGCTTAGGAGCTGCACCTCAGTGGTCATACCTCTGCTCCTGGAGGAGGAGACCTGTCCCTGGGACGCTTGATCCTTCCTCCGGCCGACCCTCGGCATCCATGCCATTCTTGAACACAGGTCGCGGGCGAGCACAAGGTGTGGCATCCAGCTCCTCAACCCTCAGTGCCACTGGGCCTGCATTACTGTTTGTATTGTGATATGTAAGGCACCCACAGCCAGTGGGATTGGGTGCCAAGAAATAAATATACTATTAAATCATCAGGCGTCCCTGCTTTTTTTGGCCCTTTCTCCCTCTGTCCCCCACTCTGACACTCAAGGTAGGGTGGAGTTTATAGAAACATAGAATTTGACAGCAGATAAGGACCGCTTGGCCCACCCAGTCTGCCCATTGCCCTACCTAATGGATAAGCTGCAGATCCTAGTTAACCAGCAGCCTCACTGCTTCCACCCCACCCCTAGAATTGCCTTATGACTGTCCCATGCATGCTTGAATTCAACCACTGTTTTTGACTCTACAGCCTCCTCTGAAGGCCATTCCATGCATCCACAACCCTCTCTGTGAAAAATACTTCCTTACATTACCTCTGAGCCGCCCCCATCTTCAAATTGTGCCCTTGTTCTTGCACACCTCTTTTCTTGAAAGATGCTACCCTCTTGGACTTTGTTGATTCCCTTGCGGTACTTGAAAGTTTCTATCATGTCCCCCTCTACCTCCTTTCCTCGACGCTATACATATTAACCTCCTTTAGTCTCTCTTCATATGTCTTCTGGTGCAGACCCTGCACCATTTTAGTTGCCCTCTTCTGGACAGCTTCCATCTTGTCTATGTCCTTGTGGAGACTGGGTCTCCAGAACTGCACACAGTACTCCAGATGGGGTCTCACCAGCTGTCTGTACAGAGGGATAACAACTTCCTGTTTTCTACTGGTGATGCCTCTCTCTATGCATCCCAGTATCCCCCAAGCCCTCCTTACTGCCCTCTCACATTGCTTGCCCACCTTTAAGTCATCTGATATGACTACCCCAGGTTCCTTTCCATTTTGTTGTTGTTAGTATCTCACCCCCATCATAGCTCTCAACTGTCCCTGATTTTCAGGGGCGTCCCTGATCCTGACTCAAAATTTTCTTCTGTCCTTTGTAAAATTTGTGTTTTATGACAGAACAGGTCAGATTAAAAGAACAAAACAATGTCAAACATTAACATTACAAACTTCTTCTTATTCAGAAAATGCATCTTAACACAAATCTCTTTATTCTATCAGCTGTCTGAATGAATAGTGCCAATTTTTAAGATGTGTTCCTGATTTGGGGTCTTTGTCCCTGATATTTTTAAGCTTTGTCCCTGATTCATGAGGCAAGAAGTTGAGAGGTATGCCCCCATTGTATACTCTTCCCGGGTTATTGCTTCCAGGTGCATTACCTTGCACTTCTTAGCATTGAATCTAAGCTGCCATACATTTGACCATTTCTCTAACCATGCCAAGTCCTTTTCATCCTCCCCCACCTTGTGCTTCAACTCTGTTGCAGATCTTTGTGTTATCTGCAAAGAGACATACTTTCCTTTCAGTCCCTCTGCAATGTCGCTTATAAAGACATTGAAAAGGACCGGTCCTAATACTGAACCCTGCGGTACCCTACTAGTAACCCCCCTTTCTTCAGAGTGGGCTCCATTTACTATTACCCTCTGTGTCCTAGTCTCCAGACAATTCTTTACCCAGGCTATCACCTTGGGACCCACTCCCAGGCTGGCTAACTTGTATATTAATCTTTTGTGTGGGACTGAGTCAAATGCCTTGCTAAAGTCTAGGTAGGCCATGTCCACAGCCCCTCCCTGATCTCCTACTTTGGTCACCCAGTCAAAGAAATCTATTAGATTCGTCTGGCATGACCGTCCTGCTGTGAATCCATGCTGCCTTGGGTCCTGTGCCCCTCTGGCCTCTAGGTAATCGACAATTCTTTCCTTCAGAAGTGATTCCATCATTTTCCCTATCACTGAGGTTAAACTAACAGGTCTGTAGTTTCCTGCTTCTGCCCTGCTCCCACTTTTGTGTAGGGGAATCACATCAGCCCTCCTCCAGTCCTCAGGTACCACCCCATCCTCCCATGATTTGTTAAAGAGGGTAGTCAGTGGTGTCACTAGTTCTACCCTTAGTTCTTTTAGAATTCTGGATGAATCCCATCAGGCCCCATTGCTGTGTCCACCTTCAGTTTTAAGAGTTCTTTCAGAACCCTTTATCCTGTAAATGGGCTGGTATCAACTTCTGTATCCAGAGTGTTTCTATTGTTTGTTTTAGGTACCTCCCCCTCTTCATTTGTAAACACTGAGCAAAAATATTTGTTTAGTATCTCTGCCTTTTCACCGTCACCCTCTGCCCACCCCCCCCTTATTAAGCCTCACTATCCCTCCCTTAGTCTTCCTTCGCTCCCTGATGTACCTAAAAAAGATTTTATCCCCCTTCTTAACTGAGTTGGCTATCTTTTCCTCGGTTCGGGACTTTGCTGTTCTGACTGCCTTCCCAGCTTCCTTTTGCTTTAACTGATACAATTCTCTGTCCTGCTCCTTCTGTGATTCCTTGTACTTTCTGAATGCTTTCTTTTTTCTTGAATCTTCACTGCCACCTCCTTTGAGAACCATAGTGGTTTCTTACATCGTTTTGTTTTGTTTATTTGCTTCACACAAAGGCTTGTTACCTCTGTGATGGCAGTTTTATTATTCCCATTGTTCTTCCACCCCTCCTTCCTGCCCATTTGCTAGTGCATTCCTTAGGCACTCACCCATTTTGCAAAGTCAGCCCTCCTGAAGTCCAGTACTTTTGCCTTTGTAGTGACTTGACTCTATTGCTGTGTTTATTGTGAACCATACTGTTCGATGGTCGCTAGTTCCCAGATGGCTGCCCACTTTTACATCTGTGATCCTCTTACCATCTCCATTTGAGAGAACCAGGTCTAAGATTGCTCCTTCTCTAGTGGGTTCCAATACTAGTTGTCTAACGCATGCCCCCTGTAGGGCATCTAGAATAACCCCACTCTTAGAAGTGGCTGCTGCAACTGCACTCCAGTTAACATCTGGCATATTCAGATTACCCATCAGCAGTATCTCCCCTTTATCTGGCAAAATAATGACATAAGGGCCACAGAGATCCAGGAGGAACAAAATGGGGAGAGATACCGTGGGTTAAGCTGGAAAGGAAAATGGGGACAGCCATCCACACAGGTGTGGTCTATAGACCACCAGCCCAGGAGGAAGAAACAGATAGGGAGCTGATGCTAGCCATCCAAAGGATGGCAGACAAGGGTGAGGTAGTACTGGTTGGAGACTTCAATATTCCAGACGTGGACTGGAGCATCCCAGCAGCAGCATCAACTAGGAGCAGATTTATCCTGGACTCCCTTCAGGGTGCCTTCCTCAAGCAACTGGTCATGGAACCAACTCGGCAGAAGGCAATACTGGACCTTGTGCTCACAAACAGGGATAGTGTGATGGGGGTAACAGTGGGGGAGCACCTGGGAAACAGTGACCACCAGTCATTGTGGTTTGAAATCACAGAAAGAGCAGAACCAAACCACACAAAAACACGTATCCTGGATTTTAGGGGGGCAGACTTGGGAAAATGGAGAGATACTTGAAAGAGGCATTAAGGGGAATGGGACAGGAATCAGGGGTTGAGGAACAGTGGGCAGTATTTAAAATGGGGATTACAAAACAACAGAATTATGCATTAAGCAGGTTAGCAAGAGGAAAAGGAAGAGGAGACCATTATGGTTTTCCAAAGAGGTAGCAAAGAAAGTGAAAGCCAAAAAGATTGCATTCAGGCAATACAAAAAGACACAGGCAGAAAGGGATAGGGAGAAGTACCAGGAGAAGCAAAGGGAGGCAGGGAGGTCAGTAAGGGAAGCCAAAGTTCAGACAGAAGAGCACATTGCAAAATCAGTGGGTAGAGGGGACAAAACCTTTTACAGGTACATAAGTGAAAAAAGAAAGACAAAGGGAGGGATAGTGAGACTGAAGGGGGAGGATGGGGGCTGCGTGGAGGATGACAACAGTAAAGTTGACATATTGAACAGGTATTTCTGCTCAGTCTTTACTGAGGAAGAGGAGGGTAATGGTCTGAAGGAGTACAGGGTGAGAATGGTGCAGAAATGGACACAAGTCCCTTTACACGAGAAAGGTCCTGAAGGAACTGGAAGTAATAAGAGTTGATAAACAATGGGGCCAGATGGGGTGCACCCAGGGTCCTGTAAGAACTAAGAGAGGTGGTGGCTGAACCTCTGGCTATCCTGTTTAGCTGATCAATGGAAACAGGGGAGGTACCCAAAGACTGGAGGACAGCAGATGTAGTCCCCTTATACAAAAGTGGGAACAAAGAGGAAGCAGGGAACTACAGACCAGTCAGCCTCACCTCGGTAGTGGGGAGATCATGGAAGCACTACTGAAGAGAGATTGGTGGAACATCTGGTTGTCAATGGACTACAGGACCCAAGGCAGCATGGTTTCACCAGGGGGAGGTCATGTCAGACCAACCTCATTGAATTTTTGACTGGGTGACTAGGGAGGTGGATCAGGGAGGGCAGTGGACATGGCCTATCTGGACTTCAGCAAGGCCTTTGACACTGTGCCACATAGAAGACTATTACACAAACTGGGGAATATGGGTGTGGGCAGGACAGTAGTGTGGTGGGTAGGTAACTGGCTGGGTGGCAGGACACATAGGGTGGTGGTAAATGGCTGTCACTCCACAGAGGGAAGAGTGACCAGTGGGGTACCACAGGGATCAGTGCTGGGACCGGTCCTATTCAGCATCTTCATCAGTGACATTGCGCAGGACCTAGAAGGCAGAATTTCACTGTTCGCTGATGACACAAAGCTCTGTAACAGAGCAGACACATCAGAGGGTGTAGACAAAATGAGAAGCGACCTGCAGAAACTTGAAGAATGGTCAGAGGTTTGGCAGTTGAAATTCAATGCAAAGAAGTGCAAGATAATGCATATGTGGCACAAAAACCCTGGCACAATATATCAGTTGGGGGGTGAGGATATAGCATGCACCAAGCAGGAAAGGGATCTTGGGGTTATCATCTCTGATGACCTCAAGGTAGGGAAACAGTGTGACAAGGCAGCAGGTAAAGCAAATGGGATGCTGGGATGTATAGGCAGGGCATCACCAGCAGGAAAAGGGAGGTCATAATTCCACTATACAAGACACTAGTGAGGCCCCACCTGGAGTACAGTGTACAGTTCTGGAGACCATACCTACGTGAGGACATAGACAGGGTAGAGAAGGTTCAGGGAGGGCAACAAAGATGGTGCATGGATTGCATCACAAGTCCTATGAAGACAGGTTGAAGGAACTGAAAATGTACTCCCTGGAGGAGAGGAGGGAGAGAGGAGATATGATAGAGACATACAAGTATCTTACAGGGAGGAACAGGGTGCAGAAAAACACTATTTTTAAGCGAAAAAGATGTTCCAGGACTAGAGGGCATGTGATGAAGTTGGAGGGAGGACGATTCAGAGGAAACATGAGAAAGAATTTCTTCACAGAACGGGTGGTGGACAAGTGGAACACCCTTCCAGAGGAAGTGGTGGGGGCTGAAACAATCACGGGATTTAAGAATGCATGTAATAGACATAAAGGAATTCTGGAGGTCAGGGGTAAGGGGCAACAGACTTCTAGGAAAACAAACTGAACTTACAAGCTCAAATGGGCAGACTGGGTGGGCCATAGGCCCTTATCTGCCGACACTGTCTATGTATCTATGTATCTGCCATTCTAAGTATACTTTGTATCACTTCCTTGTCCATTTCCTCCCCCAGACAGGGGGGGTCTGAATACAACCCCTATGCGGATTGTAGTGCCATTGCCTGCCTCCAAATTGACCCACAGTGCTTCTTCTCCTCCCTGTTTACCCTTTTGTTCTGCTGCTTTGATTTCTTCCCTTACGTAGAGAGCTACTCTTCCTCCTCTTTTACCCTCCCTGTCCTTCCTGTAGGTAGTGTAGCCTGGTATGTTTACGTCCCAGTCATGGTTCTGTGTGTACCATGTTTCTGTGACTGCCATGATATCCAGATGTTCCTCCTCCATCAAGGCCACTAATTCAGGAAGCTTGTTACCCAGACTACGGTATTGGTACTCATTGTCTCCATTTTGATGGCTTTATCTTCTGTAGCAGCATCCCCACTGACCTTTCTACCTTGGTCTTTTTCTCATTTAGTACCCTGTTTTGTAGGGGAGGCTGGGATTTTCCTGCTGCTTATCAGTGCCTCCCCTTGACTAGTTTAAAAGCTTGCCAATGAATCATTTAAACCGATTGCCCAAAGACATGTTCCCTTCCTGGACAGATGCAGACCATCCTGCCAGTATAAGCTGGTGTCCCTCCAGGTGGAACCCCAGCCCCAATAAAGCCAAACCCTGTGCTCACACCACTTTTCAACCATTAGTTAAACTGCATGGTGCAAAGTACCCTCGCCTCACCCATGCCACTAACAGGCAACACCTCTGAGAAGGATACTGTGCGTGCTACTTGTCTTAGACCCCTCCCCAACTCTACAAAGTCCTTCTGCACTGCTCTAATTTCATGATGAGCCAAGTCATTTGTCCCTAGGTGGACAATGACATCCAGCTAGGACTCCCGTGCATCTGTTCTCGTGATCCTAAGGATGTGCTTCCTGTCCCTCCAAGCCATGGCACAAGGCAGGCACCTTACTTCAGTTTTCCCTGCTCCCCTCAGTTCTATCCCCCTAATAATTGAGTCCCCTGCCAGGAGTTGCTTCCTTTCCTTGTGATGCCCTCTGCCTCTTTCCTGAGGGCCTCCCTTGTGACAGTTGTCTGCAACCTTTTTAGTCTCCTCTGCAGGTGCATCCATAGGGGAACTATGCTCCCCCAGAATGGTGTATGGATTGTGGAGTGGAACAACTGACTGGGTGTGCCTCTGTTCCACCACCCTTACCCTCCCTGAGCCCACTGTGGTCCAACTGCTGTACTTTCTTTGCAACCTCTGAGGTAGTGGTGGTGGCTCTGGTGCTCCCTGGATGGGGGAGGTTCCCTTACTACTGTCCAGTGCGGCCTGAAGAAGGGCAACTTCCTCCCTCAGGGCAGAGAGTTGTCTGCAAACAGGGCAGCATCTCAGCCTCCAGAAAGACTCCCAGAAGACTGCTGCCCACAGCCATTACATTGCACTACTACCCACATATCTGTCTCACGTTGTTTAGTGTTTTTTTTTGTGTGTGCGTGTGTGTGTGTGATTGGTTTGTTATATAGAAATATATATATTATATAATGTGTATGCTTATGTTGTCAGTGCAGTGTGCTAGAGAGGATATGACAGTGATATGTACCTTGCCCTCTTGAGGAAATGATGTCAGATATATATATATATATATATTTAGAAATCCCTGGGGTTTTGTGGTATTTTTCCCATGCTTCCCATGTGACCTTCATGGCCTGGTACTGCTGCACACATGCTGCCCTCCTAAGCTGTCTGTCAAATAATAATGTTGTCAGCGGGATGTGATCTCCCACCTCTAATTCTAAGGTTTTCCACTGTATGACGTATGCAAGGTCCTTCCAGAGTAGTGCCAATTTCAACTGTGCCACCAACCTGTATTCTTCCAAGGCTGGTAATGTCCACCTACCCACTGTTTCCTAGCCAATAAAACTCCACCATAGACCCACGGTCTTGCGTCAGCCCAGACAAATTTAAAAAGCTGCCTTTGGGCCTGGGCGAACCATGTCTTAGATAGGCTCACCAGGGCACACTGAAAGAGGTTATGCTATCTCAGCAGTATATTAATCTTCACTGCCTGTACTCTTGAGTGCAGTGAAAAGGGCAACAAGTAGACTTAAGGAGCCAAATATGTATAGCCTCGAAGAAAGGAGGGCGAGGGGGACATGATAGAAACTTTCAAGTACCTCAAGGGAATCAACAAAGTCCAAGAGGGTAGCATCTTTCAAAAAAAGAGGTGTGCAAGAACAAGGGGGCACAATTTGAAGATAGAAGGGGTGGCTCAGAGGTAATTTAAGGAAGTATTTTTTCACAGAGAGGGTTGTGGTTGCATGGAATGGCCTTCGGAGGAGGTTGTGGAGTCAAAAATGGTGGTGGAATTCAAGCATGCATGGGACAGTCATAAGGCAATTCTAGGGGTGGGGTAGGAAGAAGTAGGCTGCTGGTTAACTAGGATCTGCAGCTTATCCATTAGGTAGGGAAATGGGCAGACTGGGTGGGCCAAGCGGTCCTTATCTGCCGTCAAAATATATGTTTCTATGTAATACTTTCTGTATGCCTTTTTTCAAAGCTTGCATGAAGGGGCCAAAGTTATCCTGATACAGGGAATCTGTTGTGGCCCCGAAATAAATTCCTACATATTTTAATTTTGGGGATACCCCATTTCATTGGAAACTGCTGTTGTAGAGGTACGGGGGAGTTTTGTTTTCATGGTATTCAGTGTATAGCCCAATAAGTGGAAACATTCTAGAACTATATCTATCAGTCTAGACGGTGGAGTTGGGGGGAGTCAGACAAATACAACAGCACATCTCCGCAAATAGGGTGACTTTTTATTTATTTATCTTTGTTGACGGGTAAGTGCACTAGACAAATCCTGCCTATTTTCAGGCACGACCGGGAGAGGATACAGATGAATGCCAACTGACCTTGAACCAGATTAAGCTGTTGGTGGTATTTTTAGTGAATAGAGGAAATTTGGCCATGACACGGGAAATTCCCTACTCTTTCCGATAAGTGCCATGGGATCTTTAACATCCACCTGAACTACCACCAATCCAGGCAGATGGGACCTCGGTTTAACGTCTCATCCGAAAGAGCGGCACCTCAGAGTGCAGCACCCTCTCATGCTGCACTACAGTGTCAGTACTGGATATTAACCCAAGTGCCAGATGTGGGAACTGAACCCACAGCCCTCTGATCTCCGGCCTCAGAGGCGAGTGTGCTACCTACTGAGCCACTGACACTGAACGTCTCCGTGCACCCAATGGGTTCTACTTCATCATTTGAATGCATGGCCATGCGCGGGGTCCAGGTGCAGGCTGCAGAATCCTTCTTGTGTATGAGCCTCGGCCCTCTGGGGTATGAGGGGAATTTCTGCAGGAAGTCACAGACTTCATCACTGAGAGGGTGTTAGAATCACCTAGATGGTTGTTGGTTCTGGGCGACTTCAATGCCTGGATCGACGATGAACTCTCACATTTTAGTCATGACTTCTTCAGACAATGACCTCACTGGGCCTTGCACAAGCTGTTGCCTCTGCAACCCACAGCAATAGTCACACCTTGGACCTAGTGCTCTGACTGGGGCTTGAGGTCACTGACCTCAAGATTGATCTGGTCATTTGGTAGGATTCCCACACAGTAGAGTTCTCACTGGGGGCCCACCCTTAGTCCTTCCCCTGTAGAGATGGTCGCTACCACCCTTTGAAGGGTTGTCCCAGAGGGACTGATGGCGGTTCTTGATCTATCTAGTGTTAGTGCTGCTTGTGCAAAAGGTATGGGTGAGGTGGTGCGCAGCCTGTAATAGTGCTGTCTCCAAGGCCCTTGATTCTGTCACACCAGTTTGTATGACTGTTCTTGCTTGAGACCCCCATGGTTTGATGGGGCTCAAGGAGATGAAGACCAGGGGTGGAGATTGGGGCATTGCAGGTGGAAATATTGGTCTGAGGAGGACAGACTGGCTTTGTGAATATCAAAGGGCAATCAGTAGTGTTCCTATCCGGGGAGATTGCTGCAGGGAGGAACAGACTGGCTCTGCTCTTTTGGACTGTAGACGGGCTACTCCGTTCTGCCTGTCTGCAGCTGAAAAGAGCAGCTTCAGTCACTCAGTGAGAGGAGTTTGCTCTGTTCTTCTCTGACTGAGTGTTCTCCATTAGGGCTGGGATATCTCCAACAGGGCAGATGCAGCCCTGCAGTGGTGAGTCGCACGTTTCCAGAGGCACTCCTATTGCCTGGAGTGAGTTTAGACCAGTGGGGGTGATACAGGTATGAGAGGTGATTTCGAAGCTGCGGCCCACATACTGTGAACTGGTCCCGGGCCCAACCCATCTCTTAATGGGATGTGTTGGGTCTGTTGGGCCAGTGTTCATTGACACTGTCACTTTCGGAGAGACTTTTCCCAAGCCACCTGAAAGAGGCGCTAGTGAGGCCCCTCCTAAAGAAATCATCTCTCGACCCTGACATCTTGGCGAATTACAGACCTATCTCTAACCTCCCATTTTTGGGTAAGATTATGAAGAAAGTAGTGGCTCTGCAGCGTGAAGCACACCTTGCGGCCTATGACATCTATGAGCCCTTCCAGTCTGGGTTTAGGTCCAGGCATAGCATCAAAATGGCATTAGTCAGGGTACAAAATGATCTCCTCGGGGAGAGAGATAGAGGGGATTGGTTAATACTCATTCTCCTCAATCTCAACATTTAACACTGTGGACCATGCAGTGTTGCTGGAATGCCTAAGAGAGCTCTGTAGACTCACCAATACTGTCATCAACTGGTTTGAGTCCTTTCTCACAGGCACGATGCAAGAGGTAGTGATGGGGAGTTTCTCCTCCTGCCCAAAGCTCCTGCCATGTGGAGTTCCCCAGGGATCGATCCTGTCACCTATGTAGTTCGCAGTGTACATGCTTCCCCTGGGTGAGATCATTAGACACCCAGTTGAATATGTCATTTTCACCAGGGACGAGTGACGCTGTGGAGGTGCTTAACAAATGCCTGGCCAAGATCCAGGACTGGATGTCCTCTAGCTGTCTGGGACTCAAGCCCAACAAGACGGAGGTGCTAGTAAGTGAACCAGGTAGCCAGTAGGATGTAAGTATAACCGGGATGGGAACAGGGTTATTCCTTGGCTCTACTCCTTTGATTGCATCTACGAAAGTAAAAAATCTGGGTGTTATCCTTGACGATGGATTGACACTTTAGGCTTAGGTGTAGTCTGTCATCTGGGAATAGTTTTTACCACCTTAGAAATATCACCCAGATCAAAGCCTTCATTTTGCCTGACAACCTGCTCTCATTGGT
This sequence comes from Neoceratodus forsteri, assembly GCA_016271365.2. Lineage (NCBI taxonomy): Eukaryota > Metazoa > Chordata > Ceratodontiformes > Ceratodontidae > Neoceratodus > Neoceratodus forsteri. The sequence goes on along the minus strand of CM028138.1, from coordinate 345,382,356 downwards.
ACATGCTTTTATAACATCTAGACTCAACTACTGCAATGCGCTTTACCTTGGTCTCGGTGGAAGGGTTCCTCATCGCCTGCAGCTGGTGCAGAATGCAGTGGTCAGGTTGCTGATGGGCCTTCCTAGATCTTGTCATGTGACCCCAGTCCTGTGTAACCTGCACTGGCTGCCAGTGAGATGGAGAATGACCTTCAAGGTGGGCTAGCTCACCTGTAAGGCCCTATACAAATAGTTCCCTGGTTATCTGAGTGACATCCTGACTCCTGTCCACCCTGTGCGCTCATTCTACTTCTCCACCGAGGGCTCTGGCGGTTCCCAAGGCCTGACATGAAGACCTCCAGAGATCAATCATTTGAGGTGGCTGGCCTGGATTTGTGGAACTCGTTTCCAAAGTCTTTGAGAGAGGCTCCATTGGTGGAGGTGTCTATGGGGTCTGAAGGCACATCTTTTATAGAGGCATTTGTGAATTGCTTCTGAATCCAAAAATAGCGGACTGCTGAACTATTTATTTTAATCATGATTTTACTTATTTATCGTTGTTGAGTTTATTGTTGTTATTGATAGATGTTTTGTATCTGACGTGTATCTCTAACTCTTACCTGCCTGTACAGTGCCCAGAGCCTCTCTAGGATAGGGTGCTATATAAATCAAATTTTACTTACTTACTACTTACTTTACTTAGTGTTCCATGTGCCCTGTCATGACTCCATGTACCTCACCATTCTGCCTGATGAGTTGTTCAACATAAAGAGCAAAGAGGACACAAGAGAGTGGGCATTCCTGCCCTGCTGGGTTCCTCAGCCTAGCCTTGATTTATCTGTTCATGTGGATGCTATCCATAAGAAGCCTCCCCCTAAGCTTTTCCTCTTACTCCCTTCACAATGTTGCTATCGCTCTCTTGCTCTTCCTCACGTGAAATCTACTGCTGGTCAAGCTGCTTTCCTGTTCTGTTTCCCCAAACTATTGCGTTCTCTTCCTCCCTCCACTCACTCTACTCCTGCCTTTCCTGCTCTGAAATCTCTCCTCCGTGAGTTCTCTATGCACTCCTGCAGTCGCTTCCAATATTGGGGTGGATTCCTTCTTATCTGTCTTTTACCAACACTACCCTTCCATTGTTTCTATAATTTCTCCCTTTTCTTTTTGATGCTGTTTTTGTTTATTGCTCTTTTGCCCTTTTCACAATTTAGTTTATGGTAATTTTACTGTTGAAAATTTATGTTAAGCGTTCATAGATTGCATACTTGATTTACTGTTTCCAGTTTTTGTTGCACTATTTAATGCATTGTACTTGTATATACAGTATGTTTTCTTTTCCTCTCTTCCTCCTCCCCCAGGGCACATCTGGAAATGAGCTGTTGCCAGCTCTGTATGACTTTCCTGGTGAAACTTTTGAAATAAATACTTAAATAAATAAATTATCTTTGGATGTATGCTGTTTGAGCAGTACTGAAGCAAAAACACTGAAGAGAGGAGAACGCAACTTCTGCCCTCTGCACTGTCCCAGAGAAATGAAGTTCAGCTCCATTCATGTTGTGCACTGGAGAGCACCCTCACCCACAGACCTCTATGGCATGACTGCATACCGTATTTGAGTGGCCCTCAGTGCCATGAGGAAACCTTCTCTTGGCGGAACTGCAGTAATAAATTAAGTGGAAGGGGAGACCCAAACAATCATCCATTTAGCACTCTCCACAGAGCTCCCTACAATCCTCCTAGCCCTCTCCACAGAGCTCCCTACAATCCTCCTAGCCCTCTCCACAGTGCTCCCTATAATCCTCCTAGCCCTCTCCACAGAGCTCCCTACAATCTTCCTAGCCCTCTCCACAGTGCTCCCTACAATCCTCCTAGCCCTCTCCACAGAGTTCCCTACAATCTTCCTAGTCCTCTCCACAGAGCTCCTTACAATCTTCCTAGCCCTCTCCACGGAACTCCCTACAATCCTCCTCCCATACAAGTGCCCAGGCCAAACCCTCGCCAGACCCCGACGTTAGGGGCAGAGGCCCTTCCCTTTTTCTGACAACCTTGGTGACTAATGTGCTGGGGGGAACAAGTGAAACTACTTTGCACCAGACACTTGTAATCTTTCATTTCTCAATGAAGGTTTAGCATTTCTTAGGAAGTCTTTACTTTAACAGTAGGGGAGCCTCCACTCAACTCAACACAACTGCATGTTAGCATTTGTATAAGCTCTGAATTTTTTGTTTGCTGATTCTGCTGTCCGGCTGGGACTCAATACAGTCACAGAGAACTGTACTTAGCCCTAGGAAAACAGTAGAGCCAGCAAAAATCTGAGCTGAACTCATAAAAGCTCTAACATGAACTGCAGACTACCAAATCTCCAACAGCTTTGACATCAGTTGCAGAGGATTCTGGGATTTCTGGTTAGAGCAAATGTCAACTTGGGAGTCAGCAGAATCAGCCTGATACAATCTACTATACTGCAGTAAACAGTAAGTAAAATCACTTGTTTTTGCACACAAAGTGCAAATTGAGACCAGCCCCACTCTTGGATGTGGGATTCTTCGTGCTGACTGTTCCCCTTTGATGTCTGATGAGATGTTTTGAGTTCTGCCAGTGTGAGCTCTGCTCTGGATACAAACATTTTATCACCCTCAAAGAGGGGGTTCATACATGTGATATCTCCCTCTTTACGCAGCAGACTCCTGTTTTTTTTTTTACTGAACTCCCTCCCTCCCTCCTGGGAAACAAAATCTCCTGCTTAAGTAAAATTCTGTTCAAAATATCCATCTTCTTTTGGCAGATAAAGACACATAAAAATTAAATCAGTGATGCACAATGTATCTGATAACTTTATATAACTAGTTGTTTATTCTATTTAGTGCTTATTCTTGACAAAATGAAATGCATTACATTTTTGTAATGACTTTTCTTATGTTTTGATGCCATTTAAGGACAAATGCGACATTATGGCATCTCCTACTAGCAGGCCAATCTCCCTCTAATTTTACCCTAACCTCCCTCTTAAGCAAGGTGGCAGGCCAATCTCCTCCTAATTTGAGCCAAATCTCCCTCTTAAGCAAGCTGGACATATCACATGTATGGGGTTTAAAATGGCTTGCTGCATATCGGAGTTACATAACTTGCCACCCTGTGACCACGGTGCCAGGGCATGCAAATACCGACCACCATTGCACAAGCAGAAGCATCCTGCATATCATAGGCAGATCTGAGAAGCTGCTTGCCTGCCTCTTTATCTTGAGACAGTGCTTCAGCCTTCTGTCTTCCCTCTGGAAGAGTATCCTGCACATCTGACATAGTCTGCTACAGGAAATTGTGATATGTAATTAGGTAGGCCTGATAATTACAAATGTAAAGACCTATAGATGCAGAGGTTTTGTGGAGACAGTGTGGTCTAGTAGTTAGAGCTTTGGCTTGGTAACTAAGAGACTGCAGGTTCAAACCCCACTAGAGACAAATGCCCTGTGTGAGTGTGACCTTGGGCAAGTCAGTTAACCTTCCATTGCTTCAGTTCACCCAGCTGCGGACAGGAAGAAGCAGGACCCCCGGAAAGCAGATGTTGCATCTCAACTGGACTGCCCGGAAAAGCTAGCTATAAAATTAAAAATAAATAAAATACAATAGAGCCCTGTTAATGAGCACACCCTAAATGCCAAACAAAAATGTTCTTATGACCAGGATGTTCTTATAAGAGGGCTCATTGAAAACATTGAAAATCCATGAGATATCTATAGCTAATACAATAAAACTGGGCTTAAACTAGTTTTTAGAGAACCCATTATTAAAAGCAGTGTCATATAGTTTATTAAAACAGCTTGGTGATACTGGAGGATTAAGGATCCTTCTTGCGCGCGTGGATAATTACAGCACTTTCAGAAGCAATCCACATAGCACTGCTCCGCCCACCACAGCATCGGAGGTCGGCAGTACACGCCCACCATAAGCGGTACATTGGAATAACTACAAAACTATTATAATATAAAACAAAATAACGGGGCTGGGGGGCAGAGCCCCCAAATACAAAAAAAAACTATTACAATAATGTTTAACGGCACAAATACCTCACATAAAGTTATTTCAGAGATTGAAATAGACCCATTTTCATCCTTCTCTGGTGACTTAGCAAACCTATGACATTGTTTGCAGTAAGATGTTTTTAGGCTCACAGAAACAAGAAAAGTTTACAGAGACTTAATTCATTACCAGCTGCAGCTTCTGCCCGCATGTTGGGATAAACATTTTACAGAGACTAATTATGATGAATCGCTGAGTGTCTTGTGTTTTTTTAGACCTTTTTGAGCTTGTGCAATACTGTACTTCATACATTTTCAAATTGTGAGACTAGACTGTGTGCAATAAATAGCTTTTGATATGCTGACAATGTTGGGCGTGTCTTTGTATGCCATTTCAGTCTGTGGAGGCGTGTGCGTGAAGTTGCTAGCCCCGTAAGTACCGTATTGTATTGAAATATTTTTTTCACGCAAGTGGGGTCCTTAATCCTCCGGTATCACCAAGAGCTCTTGCACAAACAGAGTATTCACTGTCACAGTTAACCGTGATGGAATGTGTGCTGCCTTCTTCCTAAGGCATTTGTCACACGTCCATTCACTACTAAGTGACTGTTAATGAAGACACTAGAATCACAATTCAACCGCTAGAACCCTTCGGAGGTCATAATGACCTTCTACTGCCACCTCTGGAAAAAAAAAACTGCTCTTATAAACAGACTGCCTGTTCCTATAAACAGGCATTACTGCCACTGAAAGTAACGGGCAAAATCAGGACATCAAATAAATGTTCTTATAAATGGGATGTTCTTATATCTGATGTTCTTATAAGTGGGCTCTCTGTAAAAGGCAAAGCCCATTCCCTCCATGGTATCCAATTTTCTGTACTCTTTATCCGGGAGTCTAGAACTCATAAGTTGATGCTTCTTAGAATGACTGTGGGCAACCATAATTACTATGAAATCAGTTTCTGACTGTGCAAAATATTTTTATTATCCCTTGGTGCCAAATTCTGCTTATGAGTCTTCCTTGATCTCTGCCAGATGACCTTAGTGGCAGACTCAGAATCCATGAAAACCAGTGGAATGAGCAGGAAAAAGTTACTGGAATTTCCAAGAACTCCAACGAATGTTTCATAGTGGTAGCTTTCTTCCATCTCAAACTTAAGACCCCTGGATAGATTTGATAATGTTCTGGAAAAACTAATCAATTACAGGAGACCTAGGAGTGCAGGGCACTGAGTCTGCACTCTTGGAGGAGAATAAGGACCCTAACTGATACGTTTTCAAGGACATCCACCCATTCCTCATCTCTATACTATCGAGTTGTAGTCCTCTTCATAGTCAAGAGGATCATATTCTGAAATGATAGCCCTGGTCCACTGCAGTGAAACATTTAGGGGCATCTACAGCCTGTGTTGCTGTGATGGCAGCCTTTTGTGCCGAAGTGGTAGTAGACACTACAGACACTGGAGCCATGGTCGATGTGGAGCAGGTACACTGATGCAAAAGGTGGAGTTACCTGCTTTTCTATGAATTCCCACATATATGACATCCATAGCATAGCCTGTTTATTGTGAATATCTGGTGGTGCTGAAGCTGTGGCTATTGCTGACGTCAATGCAGCCACCGCCGTGGACAGTGAGGTCGAGGTGATCAATGGCAAAGTCTGAGAGTTTGTGACTAGCATTGGTGATGGACTCAAAGCAATAACTTGTTTAACATCAGAGTCTGACAATGGAGTGACAATGGAGTGCTGACTCAATGAACTCAATGAACTGAATGCCTCGGTACAGGGGCTAGAAAGCAGATTCTCATCAGATGGCACTGCATTTTCTCTGAGGCAGATTTCAACCTCAAGTGAAAATGAGATCTTCTCAAGATTTTATACTTATTTTGAGTACTTCTTTTTTGAGTCATTCAACGAAAAATTCCCATGGCCCTCAAGTGACACTGTCTGAAGGGATGGAAATCTGGTACCTGAAGATACGGAAGGGTCTGAAAAGACTCCCTTACCAGAATCTGAATGGTTCTTCTATTTGGATATTAACCCACCCCTAAAATGTGTGGGGATTACCTGTCATCCATTGGCCCTGTTCAGACTGCTGCTGCGGTGGTAATTATGCTCCCTCTAGCCCCCAGGACTGGAACTGCTAAGGGAGGCCAGCAGTTGTGCTGCAGGAACTGTGGATTCTTCTGCACCTCCTGTACCACTGCACAACAACTGGTGCACATGAAAGGCACCTGCCCACCTGCAATGGAGGGAGACTCCAACCTCTGCTGTGATGAAACTGCATCCCTAGCATTATCGCATGCCATGAACCAGGGAGCACAGTTATTTGTTTAAGGTCAGAAGCCCTCCAGCAAAGAAACTTTTCAGATCCAGGCCCCTGAGCTGCATGGCTACCACCATCCACATGTCCTTTGACCCTGAGTACCAGCCACTCAGGGGACAGGATGGGAAAAACAAGCTGCAACTGCTGAAGAACTGATACATTCAAGCATTGTTTTGTGTGCCATGGACTATCCTGGGTGTAACTGCTTGAACTTGATGGACAGTATGAGGAGTCAGTGGGAACTGACTATTCTCAGAGAAGTGTAGGGGTTCTGCTGACTATGGTTAGATCTGTGAGAAATCTCAGAGAAGTAGGACTGTTGTCTACAAAGCATTCAAGTGGAGTTTCAGCAGACAAACCATGAGTAAAGCCTTTTCCTATTGTGGAGTAAATAGGAGGTATTCATGTGCTAGTCAGTATGAAGGATGTCCCTAAAAGGTATAGTATGTAGCAAGTATAACACCAAGAAGAAGCTGAAGCAAGGTGGCTGTGGGGTCTGTTAGCAGGCACCAAAGTCAGGTGTTAGGCTATGACCATTCAGATAGTTTGTAGGTTGTGGCGTGTTTGTTGGTATGTACACAGTAATCAGGGAGCCAGAAAGCCACCCAAATCTACAGACAGAGCACGTGAAGTCAGTGCCAGAGAGTGGGTAAAGCGAAGGCAGAGAGGCAACCCAACTGACTGAGGGAGACTGTGCAGATCGGAGGCCAGAGGCCCTGCAGTGTGAGGAAGGATCCACCTGATAAGAAACCATTAGTAAGATCAGGGCTTGCCCTGCCTTGAAGGAAGCGAACTGTTTATTAGGGAGTGTGATCCTTACATTTGGCCAACAGGCCTGTAAATACTCAATACCTCACATTCTGAGGTTTCACAGCCATTTAAGGACTGGCATTACCTTTGGGTCTGGGAGTTCAACTCTAACTGAGCAAGCTGCTCACGCTTAATGTAAAGCGGACCACCACCAGCCAACCCACGGCAACACCAGTGGACTGCAACGATTCAACCCAGTGTACCCAGGAACTCTTGAAGCTACCATAAAGTTTGAAAGGGAAATGTTTGGCACCAGGTGGGAGATGGTATTGCTTCCAGTACAGAAAGATCCATTAGTTATCTGTACTGTGACTAGTGGTGGGGGTGTCTGAGGTGGGCTGCCTCCTAACAACTTTGTTAGTGGCAACCCCAAAGGTTATTGGGTTTGATCATGACTACTGAGTCCATTTAAGGGCAGTTTCCATTTAGGCAAAGCCTGTGTAGGACACCAGAAAAACGTGGTTGCAAATTTAATTAACTCTTTTCCTTTTCAGGTCTGTACCCTGAAATAAAAGTTTTTTTTTTAACTACCTCTATTACTGTCTGCAAAAGTATACGGCATGAAAATATAGGAGAACTGCTGCATTTGTTTGTGGGTCTACATAAGGTTGACTTCAGTTGAGAAGTAAGCAGGTGCAGCAACCAAGGGGGCTGTTCTGACCAGTCAACAGGCCCACTTAAATCTTTTGCTGGGTGGAGGCATTGCACTATGTCTTCTTCCTGGATATATGCCCCCTCACTAGTGGAGGACAAAAGAACCCGAAAGCCACTGCAAACATCTATGATAACCCAGTGGCAGTGTAAGACAGTTGCTTGGTTTACCCCAAGGCATCTGGGAGATCACCCTACAAACAGCATCTAAATAAGAGACTTATCTCTATCAACCTTGTTTTGTTGATGAAGCTCTGACAGATGTAACAATTTTTAACACCACAGTTACGGCCAACGCACTTAGGACATCAGTCATGAGAATCTTTTTTAGGTATTTTCTTCCCATATTGCCAAACCAGTGGTGAGTAGGAAATGGTCAATGATCGTGACATTTATGCCATCCTGGCAGAAGAAAACTGGAATGTGCCAATAAAAAGATGGTGTTGAACTTTAATGTTGAAAAAGAAACAGAGATATGCAAACTACTTTTTGAAGCCTTAAATGACTATCTAGGAAAATGAAATATTGAAGATGAAGCATGGAATCTAACATATACTTGATGGATGGTAAAAAGGAACTGAGGCAGTTGGCCATACTGTGCCATTTATATGGCAGCAATGCCCTCAAAGCAGTGGTGGAGCTGGGGGGGGGGGTGGTTGCCCCTCCTGGCTGTCCCAGTGTGAGTAGTGGTGCCCTGCCACCATCTTTATTCACTGTTTAGTGCCCATTGTGGAGCTCATGATTGACTGACTGGCCCCTGACCAGCTCCCGACTGCTCCCAAACCTGGCTCTGCCACTGCCTCAAAGTTGCATGCCGGCCATGTCATATGGCATGAGCAGCCAAACATCCTAATGTTCCAGCGGGATCCTGGTACTGGCAGAATTATTACAAAAAGAATGGGTCTCTATGGAGGAGATATCCTCAAAGAAGACCCCGGTTTGAATCTCAACAAACACCCTAAATCAACTCTGTGATTTTGAGCAACTCCCTTAACCTATCTGGGCTTATTTTTTCTTCCCTGCTTAACCTTCCTTTCTTTCCTTAATCTCCATTATTCACACTTTCTTGGTGTTCTTGGCTCATGGTTAATGCTACTGTGCATGACTTGTAATACACTTTGGGATATAGTGTGTGTGTATAAATGTTGCTTTTTTTTTTACATTTCTTTTTCCCTCTGGTCACAGCCTGTGGAGCCTCTCTCAGGCATCCTGCCTGTTCCTGCCCGCCTGAGGTCCTCTCAACCCTAAGCCTCCTCTCTCCTCCACCTGCAGCCAGTACCCCCGGCTTAACCCCTCCGAGGTGGGGCCAACCCTCCTCGTTGGGCACTCTTAGAGACAGACCCTGGCTGCAGGTGAGGGCCCGGGTAGAGGAACTGGAAGGCTGGGAGAGATGGATCCGGCAGTGGGCATGGGGGGTCTGGGGCCATCACCTATCCTGGCACAGCCAGGTTTTTCCTTGTTCTGGTGAGCTCCCCGTCCTCCCTCCCCCTTGCGTGGTGCACACCCTGACGTCATGGCGCATAGAAACCCTGCCAATGTCAGCCATTCTACTGTATGTGTATGCATTCTGCAGTGCCCCTGATCTCCACTGGGGGCTGCTGGAACACTGGACAAACTCCAGCCCTCCCCCTGGGAGAGGAGAGGAGAGCAGCCCAGTGGATGCTCAATCCTCACCCTCCCCTGCTGACCCCCGGCGCCCGAGCTCGCTCCCGAACTCAGGTCACTGGCGTGGTGCAAGGTGTGGCTCCAGCACCTCAACCTTCAGTGGCACCGGGCGGCATAAATGTTGCTTTTGAAAAACACATTCCTTTCTCTTATCTTAATACTGACAATACAGATGCACATTCTCCTTATGAACATCAATAAGATACCAGTAGATAAAGGCCTTAAGGTCTATCTTGCCTGCTCGACTGTGCAGGTACTCCTGTGTCTACAGTGGGACCTGACACCCTCTCACTGAATTGTTCCCAAAAAGCAGATGTGTTGTGATTGCCCCTAACATCCTCACTGAAATACTAACAAACAGTTGCTGGGTTGTAAACTCCACATCCTCAATGCAATGTTCCCACAAAGCAATCGGGCTGTACCCCCATACATCCTCACTGTAATGCCCACACACAGGCTGGGCAGTGACCACCCACATTCTTACTACAATGTCCCTCACAAAGTGGCTGGGCTGTGACTGCTCCACACAGCCTCACTGCAATGTCCGCAAAGTGGCTGGACTCTGACTACTCCTCACTTCCCACTGCAATATCCTGACAAGAGTGGCTGGGTTGTGACCACCCCACTTCCTCACTACAATGTTCTCACAAAGTGACTGGGCTCTGACTGACCCCACTTCCTCACTACAATGTCCACACAAAGTAGCTGGGCTGTGACCACCCCACATCCTCACTGCAAAGTCCACACAGAGTGGCTGGGCTGTGACCACCCCACATCCTCACTGCAATGTCCACACAAAGTGGCTGTACTATGATCACCCCACATCCTCAGTGCATTGTCCACACAAAGTGACTGGGCCGTGACCACCCCACATCCTCACTGCAACGTCCACACAAAGTGGCTGGGCTGTGACCATCCCACATCCCACTGCAATGTCCACACAAAGTGGCTGGGCTATGACCACCCCACATCCTCATTGCAGTGTCCACACAAAGTGGCTAGGCTATGACCACTCTGACATCTTCACTGTAATGTCCACACAAAGTGACTGGACTGTGACCATCCCACATCCTCACTGCAGTGTCCACACAAAGTGGCTGGGCTGTGACTACCCTGACATCTTTACTAAAATGTCCACACAAAGTGGCTGGGCTGTGACCATCCCACATCCTCACTGCAATGTCCACACAAAGTGGCTGGGCTGTGACCATCCCACATCGCACTGCAATGTCCACACAAAGTGGCTGGGCTATGACCACCCCACATCCTCATTGCAGTGTCCACACAAAGTGGCTAGGCTAGTGACCACTTAACATCTTCACTGTAATGTCCACACAAAGTGGCTGGACTGTGACCATCCCACATTCTCACTGCAATGTCCACACAAAAGTGACTAGGCTGTGACCATCCCACATTCTCACTGCAATGTCCAGACAAAGTGGCTGGGCTTATGACCATCCCACATCCTCACTGCAGTGTCCACACAAAGTGGCTGGGCTGTGACTACCCTGACATCTTTACTGTAATGTCACACAAAGTGGCTGGGCTGTGACCATCCCACATCCTCACTGCAATGTCCACACAAAGTGGCTGAGCTATGACCACCCCACATCCTCACTGCAGTGTCCACACAAAGTGGCTGGGCTGTGACCATCCCACATCCCACTGCAATGTCCACACAAAGTGGCTGGGCCATGACTACCCCACATCCTCACTGCAGTGTCCACATAAGTAGCTGGGCTGTGACCATCCCACATCCTCACTGCAATGTCCACACAAAGTGGCTGGGCTGTGACCACTCCACATCCTCATTGCAGTGTCCCGCAAAGTGGCTGGGTTGTGACCACCCGACATCTTCACTGTAATGTCCACACAAAGCAGCTGAGCTGCGACCAACCCCACATCCTTAATGAAATGTCCCCACATAATGACAGGTCAAGCTTGGTTACAAGATATCTTTCTTAAACTAAACACGCTTTCTGATGACTTGTGGTGGGCTAATGCAATTCATAAATAAAACAATGTATAAACAAATATGTATATATTTTATTACAAGATTCATAGAAACACAGATACTGATGGCAGATAAGGGCCTTTGACCCACCTAGTCTGCCCATTTGCGCTCATAACATTGCTTCTTCAAGTTTTTCTAGAACTGGGTTGTCACCTTCCCCCGACTACCAGGATTCCCCGATATCTATCCCATGCATTCTTAAATCCTGTAATCATTTCGGCCCCCACCACCTTCTCCAGCAGGGCATTCCATTTGTCCACCTCCCTTTCCATTAAGAAATACTTCCTCACTTTTCCTCTGAAGCTCCCTCACTCCAATTTCATCCCATTTCCCCTAGTCATGGAACATCTTTTTCACTGAAAAATAGTGTTTTCCTGCACCTTGTTCCTCCTTGAGGTACTTGTATCTCTCTATCATATCCCCTCTCCCTCCCTCCAGGAGTATATATTCAAGTCCTTCAGCCTATCCTCATAGAACTTAATAACTATCTTGTTATTTTTATATATAGAATTATTACCCCTGAAGAAGTGAAACAATATCCACAGAATGTTGGAGTATATTTTGCAGATCATAACCAGAAAAATAAATATATTTTTATATTTGCTGATTGGTGAGTGAGTATAGTTTCTAATTCAATTCAAGTTATAAGATTCCTTCCTTCTAAATTGTGCCAACCTTTAATTTGCAGGCCTGGTTCTGCCAAAGCTCGGGAATGGTGTGGACTGCCAGTAGATCACTCTCGTCTGTTTCCACATGACTACTTAGAAAGTTGAGCTGTCCTGATAGCCAAATATAAACCCGCATAGTCATCATCAGTCACAGTGTTCACATGGAAAGTACCCTCAAGTCCACCCCATTAAAGGCAGTATATCCTGAAAACAGAGCAGAGCAAAGGTGAGGCAAACTGACTGGTCCATGTATAAAGCTGATGGATCATGCTGAAGTAATTTACAAGCACAATGGCGCTTGCGGTGAGACACAAAACAACACATCCCCTGATGCACAGCCAAGTGCTGGGGCAGGCAGCCAACCTTCTTGGCAACATTATGTTCAGATTTACATAGACAATAATGTACAGGCGATTGTGTGTCATAAAAGTTTTTTTATACAGAAATAGATTAGTTGCCGTATTGGTCCTTGTAAGAACATATGCAGAAGCAAATGGTTCGATACCTTTTGTTACTTATTTATTTATTAGTTTATTATTTATTTATTAGTTATTTGACCTTGAAAAGATTCTCAGTAGTAGCAAGCCAATGGGATACTACTATTCATTCCTTTTAAATTTGTGATTTTTTGAAATAGGTACTTTGAACAAATGAGAATGTTTTCTGTTTTTTTTATGTATGTTCTGGGCAGTAATAGAATATGACTATCTGAACAACTGTCATAAGTCTTACATAGAAACATAGACTCTGATGGCAGATAAGGACCGCTAGGCCCATCTAGTCTGCCCATTTCCCTACCTACAGGATAGGCCGCAGATCCTAGTTAACCAACAGCCTATATCTTCCTGCCCCCCACAAGAATTGCCTTATGTCTGTCCCATGCATTCTTGAATTCTCCCACAGTTTTAGACCCCACAACTTCCTCAGGAAGGCTGTTCCATGCATCCACTACCCTCTCTGTGAAATAATACTTCCTCACATTGCCCCTGAACCGCCTCCTTCTTATCTTTAAATTGTGTCCCTTGTTCTTGCAAAGTCTCTTTTCTGAAAGATGCTACCCTCTTTGACTTTGTTGATTCCCTTGAGGTACTTGAAAGTTTCTATCATGTCCCCCTCTCCTTCTTTCCTCAAGGGTATACATATTAAGCTCCTTTAGTCTCTCCTCATACGGCTTCTCTTGCAGACCCTGCACCATTTTAGTTGCCCTCCTCTGGACTGCCTCTATCCTGTCTATGTCCTTGCGGAGATGGGGTCTCCAGAACTGGACACAGTATTCCAGATGGGGTCTCACCAACTATCTGTACAGAGGGATAACAACTTCCTGTTTTCTGCTGCTGATGCCTCTCCCTATACATCCCAGTATACCCCCGGCCCTCCCTACTGCCTTCTCACATTGCTTGCTAACCTTAAGGTCATCTGATATGATTACCCCCAGGTCCCTTTCCTGTTTTGTTGTTGTTACTACCTCCCCACCCATTGTGTATTCTTCCCCTGGGTTCTTGTTTCCCAGGTGCATTATTTTGCACTTTTTGCATTGAATCCTTAGCTGCCATACGTCCTGACCATTCCTCCAACCTTGCCAAGTCCCTTTTCATCCTTTCCACGCTTCCTTGTGTATCAACCCTGTTGCAGATCTTTGTGTCATCTGCAAAAAGGCATACTTTTCTTTCCAGTCCCTCTGCAATGTCACTGATGAAGACATTAAAAAGGACTGGACCCAATACTGAACCCTGCGGTACCCCACTAGTAACATCCCTTTCTTCAGAGTGGACTCCATTTACAATTACCTTCTGTGTCCTGTTGTCCAGCCAATGTTTACCCAAACTACCACCTTGGACCCACTCCCAGGCTGGTTAATTTGACTAATAATCTTTTGTGTGGGACTGTGTCAAATGCCTTGCTAAAGTCTAGGTAGGCCATGTCCACAGCCCCTCCTGGTCTACTACTTTGGTCACCCAGTCAAAGAAATCTATTAGATTCGCCTGACATGACCTTCCCACTGTGAACCCATGCTGCCTTGGATCCTGTGCTCCACTGACCTCTAGGTACTCAACTATTCTTTCCTTCAGAAGTGACTCCATCACTTTCCTCGTACCACAGAGGTCAGACTGACAGGTCTGTAGTTTCCTGCCTCTGTCTTGGTCCCACTTTGTGAAGGGAATCACATCCACCTTCCTCCAGTCCTCGGGTACCACACCATCCTCCCATGATTTATTAAAAGAGTAGCTAGTGGTTTCACTAGTTCCTTCCTTAATTCTTTTAGAATTCTGGGGTGAATTCCATCAGGATCCATTGCTTTGTCCACCTTCAGTTTTAGGAGTTCTTGCAGAACCCTTTCTTCTGTGAAAGGACTGGATCGACTCCCTTATCAAGAGTGCTTCTGTTAATTGGATTAGGCACTTCCTCCTTTTGTGAATACTGAGCAGAAATATTCATTCAGTATTCCTGCTTTTCACTGTCCCCCTCTGCCCACCCACCGCTCATTCTATTCAGCCTCACTAACCTCCTTTGTCTTTCTACTGCTGATGTACCTATAAAAGGTTTTATCCCTTCTTAACTGAGTTGGCTATCTTTTCCTCAGTTTGGGCCTTTGCTATTCTGACTTCCTCCTGCTTCTTTCTGCCTTAACTGGTACAGCTCTCTGTCCTGCTCCTTCTGTGTTTCCTATACTCCGAATGCTATCTTTTTCTTCCTGACTTTCTACAGCCACCCTCTTGAGAACCATAGTGGCTTTTCTTTCGTTTTGATTTGTTTATTTGCTTCACACAAAGGCTTGTTGCCTCTGTGATGGCAGTTTTGATAATTCCCCATTGTTGCTCCACACCTCCTTCTAGCCTGTTTGCTAGTGCTTTTCTGAGGCACTCTCCCATCTTGCCAAAGTCAGCCCTCCCAAAGTCCAGTACCCTCACTTTTGTATGGCTTGGACTCTGTAGCTGGAGTTTAACGTGAACCACACTGTTTGATGGTCACTTGTCCCCAGATGGCAACCCACTCTAGATCTGAAATCCTCTCACTGCCCCGTTTGAGAGTACTGAGGTCTAAGATTGCTCCCTCACGAGTGGGTTCGAAACTAGCTGTCTAATGCCTGCCACCTGTAGGGCGTCAAGAATGGCCCTGCTCTTGGATGTGGCTGCAGCAAATGTGCTCCAGTTAACAACTGGCATATTCAGGTCTCCCATCAACAGTATCTCCCCTTTCTCTGCCATTCTAAGAATGCCTTCCATCATATCCTTGTCCATTCCTTCCCTCTGACATGGGGGTCTGTACACAACCCCTGTGGGATTGTGGTGCCCTTTCCAGTCTCCAAGGTGACCCACAGTGCCTCCTCTCCTTCCTGTTTACTCTTTGTTCAGTTGCTTTTTATCCCTTCCTTTACATAGAGAGCTACTCCTCCCCTCTTCTCCCTGCCTGTCTCTCCTGTAGGTTATGTACCCTGGTATGTTAACATCCCAGTCATGGTTCTCTGTGTACCATGTTTCTGTGACTGCTCACGATATCCAGGCATCCCTCTTCCATTAAGGCCACCAGCTCAGGGAGCTTGTTGCCCAGACTATGGGCATTGGTACTCATTACCTCCATTTCCTGAAGGCCTTAACCCCTTTTGCCCCATCCCTGTCCTTCTTGCCTTGTCACTTTCTCCATTTACCACTGCTCTTCTCCCTATCGACACCTCCATGTTGGTGTTTGCCACACTTACTACCATGATTGTTTGGGGGCTGGATTTTCCTGCTTCTTTCCAGTGCCTCCCCTTGGCTAGTTTAAAAGCTTGCCAATGAAGCATTTAAACCTATCACCTAGGATACTGGTTCCTCTCGACAGATGCAGCCCATCATGCCAGTATAGGCTTGCATCACTCCAGGTGGACCCCAGTCCCCAATGAAGCTAAATACCTGAGCTCCACACCAGTTTTCAACCACTGATTGAATCCTATGCGGAACACCCTAGCCTCTCCTATGCCATAGATGGGTAGCACCTCCGAGAAGGTTACTGTGCGTGCTACTTCACTAAGGCCCCTCCCCAATTCCACAAACTCTTCCTGCACTTCTCTAATCCCTTTCTTAGCCAGGTCATTTGTCCCTAGGTGGACAATGACATCCAGCTCCCTCCCCTGTGCAGCTGCTCCGGCAATCCTGAGGATTCGCTCCCTGTCCCTCCAAGCCATGGCGCCAGGCAGGCACCTTACCTCCCTCTCCCCTTCCTTGCCCAGTTCTACCTTCCTAACAATGGAGTCCCCCACCAGGAGTTGTTTCCTTCCCCTGCAGGGTCCCCTGCCACCCTCCTGTGGGTCTCCTTTGTGGAGATTCCCAGCATCCTCCTTGGTCTCCACTGTAGGTGCCTCCATAGAGGAACCACACTTTGCCAGAATGGCATAGGAATTGTGGAGAAGTACAACTGGAGGGATGTGCCTCTGTTCCACCACCCTCACCCTCCCTGAGCCCACTGTGGTCCAACCGCTCCTGTTTCTTGGCAACCTCTGAGGCAACGGCAGTGGCACTGGTGGTCCCTGGATGGAAGAGGAGGTCCCACAAATCCTGGCCAACTCAGCCTGGAGATAAGCAACCTCCTCCCTCAGCCCAGAGAGGTGCCTGCAGATGGGACAACACCGCATCCTCCAGAACATCTCCCGGAAGACTGCTGCTCCACAGCCACTGCACTGCACCACTCCAATCATGTCTTATTTCTGGCCCCTTAACTGTTTGCAATCCTTACTCTTTCCTCTGTTTTTTTTTCTCTCTCTCTCTCTCTCTCTCTCCTTACTTTCTGCCTGTGTTCCCTTTAAGCTCCTGATTGTCCTGTTCTGAGACAAGAATATTCAAGGAAGTACTAGGTTAGTCCGAAAGCTAAAGACATTGTTTTCTTTTTGTAACATCTGTGTTGGTCCAATAAAGGGTATCAAACCATTTGCTTCTGGATAAAGTTTTTTTTACACACCCTTGGTGAATGGTGTCCCATAAACCTTGAGAGTGAGGCTAGAGAGGTTCATGTGGACATCACAAATCAAGGGCGTGTAAAAAAAAAAAAGACTTTATAAGTAGTCTCTTATGTTTTATTTTTTTGTAATAACTAGTGCAGGGATTGAGGCATTGAAAACAAAACACTGAAAGTTGCTGTGCGACTGGATAGCTGTTTCAAACCCATCCAGTATCATGGCCTCTGGCATTCTACCTGACTCCATTAGTGACCACTGTGCTACTTTCTGTTGATCGTCTGCCAAACCCCCAAATCATCCTCTAATTAACAACCTCACTAGGCAATTAAAAAGGCTAATTTAGAAGCACTCTCCTGTGCTTTCAAATCCACAGACTACACTGACCCTGCTATCGAAACTTTCACCAATACATTCAACTCCATCTGCGACTCCCTCATCCCCCAAAAAAGATCAGAGCACGTGGCAACCAAAATTAATGGATCGCCCCCGAGCTCATGCGTGGTAGGGATAAGGCCTGGAACAAGTATAACAAATCAAACTCACCCATACTTCTCCAGGAGTATAACATTCTCCGAAATAGATGTAAATCTGCTGTTCGAACCGCAAAGATTAACCATCTAAAAAATAGCCAACTTCATCACAAAGTCAACTCCAAACAACTCCGGGGTACGCTTAACTCCCTTCTGGGCAAAGACAGGAAGTCTGAGCAGATAACCCTTCTCTCAGATAGCAAATCAACCAACAACCCAACTTGCGAGTCCACCGGATTCAACTCCTTTTTCGGTGAGCTCGACAAATACAAGACTCCTCTTCCCTCGGTCTTCCCTTCACAGTCCCCTAAACTGACCCCCACATCTATTAATGGAGCTCCCATTTTCTACTTCAAAGCTCTCTCCCTCTGACACAGTCAAGCTCATTAACAAGAACAACCCTAAATCCAGCATTGGCCCCATTGTTCTTGACTACCGCATCATTAAATTAGTCATTAAGGACATCGCCATCCAACTCACCAACATCCTTAATCATGCGCTGTGCTCTGGCTCTTTCCCTAACTCATGGAAATCATCACCATCAGACTACTACACAAGGGTGGCTCAAAACAAGACATCGGTAACTACAGACCCATCTCCCCCATCCAAGATCTTGGAGAGAATTGTTCATGAACAAATCTCAAAGCATTTAAATATACAGTATATAAGATCCAATCAGAGGCCCAGCATGGCTTTAGGGCAAAACACTACACCAAAACCACCCTGGTGAGGTTCACAAATGACATCTTTAAGGCTATGTATGATGGACTTTACACTGACACCGTCTTTGTGGACTTAACCAAGACCTTTCACTTGGTTGACCACAACCTGTTCCTAGAGACCCTCCCACCTAAACTTCTCTGCAAACATGGTAATTTGATTGGGAATTTCCTCCACCCTAGATTCCATAAAACAGTTATTGAGGGCAAATCCTCCCCAACTGCCTCATGAATGAAATAGGTTCCACAGGGTTCAATCACTGGGCTTCTCCTATTCTCTCTTTTCATTAATAATATCCCCTCACTATGTTCCCACACCAAAATCATCCTGTATGTGGATGATGCCACCCTATACTGTAGTGATGGCAACCCCTCCACTCTGCTATCCAAACTACAGAAGGATTTCTCTAGTCTCCACTCCTGGTTTTCCTCCCACGGTATGGTACTGAATTCTAAAAAAATGAAATGCATTAATTTTGACTTCATCCTTCTTGACAATGATGACATAGCTATTAAGTGAGTCAGTGAATTTAAATACCTTGGCCTGACCCTTGACAAGCACCTCTCCTTCGGACCTCACACAACCCAGGTAATCAACAAAATCCATCAGAGGCTTGGGATGCTCCACAGGATCCATCAATTCCTCATCCCCGAGACTAGAAACCAACTTGCTTTCAGTTTTCTCCTTCCCCTTTTTGGCTAGGGGGTCTCTAATCTCTCCAACAGCACCAAACTCCTTCAGTTTCACTAAGCTCAAATGGGACTATGACAACGTTATCAGATTCATCTCCAGTCTCCCCCACTGCACACACAGCTGTACTCTATATGAATCCATAAACTGGCTCTCCCTTGAAGACAGGTTTGCCTGGAAGACACTCACATTCATGCATAAGATCCTCAACAACCACCTCCCACCCAGTGTCACTTCCCTCTTCCCCAGGTCAGAACCAACCCGCACCACCAGGAGTGCTCCCTCCACTCTTTTTAAGGTCCCATTCTGCCACAACTCCCTGGGAGAGAGAGCTTCTTCAAGGGTCCTAAACTCTTTAACACCCTCCCACCAAACCTCGCCTCCTGCCCTTCCACTGACTCATTTAAATTTAATTTGAAAAAGCACTTCCTAAACAAACCCCATGCAGCTGTTTCTGAGCTACCACTCCTCTACCCTCTATTAACTTCCCCGTGCCATTCTCTCTCCCACTCTCATCTCACCTTCCCTCCATACCCCACCACTTTAAGCCTGGGGTTTCCATTGCTGCACTTATGTAATTTAGGTATTATTCCTTCCTAGCTAACCCCCTCCCTACCCCATTCGGCTCTATCATTTTATTCCCATACTTAATGGGTAGCTAGGCACTGTTCTCCCCACCCCCAGCCTACTCTCTTTCCCACCTCCTTCCCTCCTTTTCCTTACCCTCACCTCTCCTCTTATCTGTTAACCACTGGCTGCTATGTATGCAGCAAGGAGCGCACTTTACTCTGTCTTGATTTTTAGTACTTGTTGACTACACCTGTCTGACCAGCTCAGCTTGTTGCACATCATACATGCTACTGTTGCACTTTGTTACCAAGTGTTCTTTTTGTAGAAAACATTTGTTCCTTATCTAGGTTGTGACACCCCCCTGTTATTTTACATACCACTGTTAAATATTGTTCTCTATAATTGTGTTTATACCATCTCATGTATAATGTATAAGTGTACCGCTGCAACTCCTACTTTCTATGATTTATTGTGCATATTACCTCCTAAATATTTCTGTACTCCTGTATTTGTTTATGCTCTGTATACTTCTACTGTTGTTTTTAAGTTTAACTGGCTGCTTGTGAAAATGGGCATTTTGCTAACAGGCCTTTCCAGTATGAAATAAATATGAAATAAAATTTAATGAGTGCTGATCTTTGGAGGTTAATGTAACAGTGATTTTGTGTATTGTGTCATGTGAGGGAAGTTTCCCACTACTCAAAAAAGTAAAGCACGAGCGCTCCACCTGCCATAATAACTGGGTATGATATACCCAGTAATTACGGAATTTGGTTACACTGATAATTAGTGTGATAAAGGGGGTCACCAGTTATTATATGTCTGTTATACATAGGCTAAGTCCTTAAAGTTGGGGGAGGTAATTAGAAAGAAAATAGAAAAAGAAATATTTTCTGCAGCATAATACAGTGGAAGGCTGACATGTCAGTAACTTCACTAGACAGAATAATAATTGAACATTTCACATCAAACTACTAAATCTTATACAGTTCAATAATAACTAAAGCATATACCAATGTAACTTTGGGGAAAAAAAATACAAAACTGTAATCCCCTTAATACTAGCAACTCCCCCTCTGTGGACAATCACATGCATACAAACTGTAATCAGTATATGAAAACAAAAAGGTAAATTAAACTACTATAGCTAAGCATTAAATGCATTTTAGGAAAGATAGTCTAATTATAGCCACCTAAACAGTTTTACAATTAGGCATTTTGTTAGTTCGTACTTGCACTTGAACAGTAATAATATTTAAACACAGGACACCCCAGAGAGTAGACAAAGAAAATAGAATAATCCAACCACATAAGCAGTATTACAGTAAGGTCAAATATATATACCAGTGTGCATATATGAAAGCCATTATCACAAGAAAAGCCTAAAGTACTGTCTCTGGAACCTGTGAAAAAATAAATTAATTGTTAAGAGTAGAAGGGAGGGCATCCGTGAGGAGGATCTGACGTCAATACGCGGATCTCTGAGATGGCCAGGTCAAGACAGCACCATGCACACCTGAGTGAGGAGCTCCAGTGACGTGCCAGTAGAAAGGGACCCTGCTATCTGTACAGCTCACAGGGCGGTATGTTCGGTTGAATGAGAGAAGTTGCTCATGAGAATCGTGACTGTGTCCATTTTTGTGTAGACCAGCCGGTTGAGAATATGTTCTTTATTGCCAAGACGCGTTTAAGTCGGATCGGTTATTCTCTTTTTCTTCTAATCTGTTCTCCATGTAGTCTGAGTGGGCATCGTGATATCTAAGAATGTGAAGCATTTAAAGAAATTGTAGAAGCCCACGTATAAACAAAACAAAAGAACGCTTTGTTTTACAAAAGCCTGCAAGAACGATTTGCCTAATAGTCTGAAGTTTGTAGCATTCTCTGAGCCACCACAACTGCTTCTTTCCCATTATTAAGCCCCCCCACCTCCCATGCAGAAGGGGGCTCAAGGTAAAATTTTATCTTTCCTTTCCAAAAAAGCTGTAGAGCCACATGAGGGTAGAAGAGATGTAATGAAAGAGGCAGCGGACTATTTAACAGAAGACCAGCTCCTTTAGATGCAGAATGTTGAAGTAAATCAATGCTCTGATAATAAAAATCAATCTCAGGGCATGACAATGTTGCACTCTCATAAGCCAGCTGCAATTTCTGAATATTTTTGGAACCTCAGCTAATTCTCAGTTTGCGCTATCTATGAGTGATTTTGAAGCTGTCACTACTAGTATTTGTGCATGGGGGATGAAGATACCTCATGTTTCAAAGCGAGTACTTGGTGGTTTTGGGCCTCAAAAAGAAATGCTTGAGGCTTTGGGAGAAATTAAGGCTCTTTAGCTAGTGTGACTGGGACCCTGGTGGAAAGGAATAATAAATTGCACTCGCTGACGAGCAGAACAGAACAATTGAAGGGGAGGGTCTCACAAGTAGAGGACTTTACAAATAAGGCCCCACAACAAATTTTGAATTTGGAGTGCCAATTACAACACTTCCAGCTGAAGATAACAGAACAAGAAGATAGAGCAAGGCGAATTAACATTCGTTTATTCAAGGTCCCGGAGGTGGTAGAGGGCACAGGGGATCCAGTCCCTTATTTTGAAAAATCCCTAACATTGGCTTTAGACTGAAAGTTTCCAGAAGATAAAATTATTATTGATCGAGCTCCTAGGGCTGGTTTATGAAATAATGGCACCTCTGAATTTCCCAGAACTGTATTTATAAAAACGCTGACATTTCAAGATAGAGAAGTCATACTACAAAGGACAAGGCTCACCAAGGGTTTGAATTTTGAAAATATCATGATTTGTCACCAGGGTCCATGGAGAAAGCAAGCGTTCAATCCCTTTAAAACAGCAGCTATATAAAAAGGAATCAGATTTTCGATGTTATATCCAGCAAGGCTGTGGTTTGTTGTAAATGGGTGTCTCCATACATTTGATTCGCCAGAAGATGTCATGGAGGCATACAAGCTGGCATATGAAGAACCTACATCGTGAAATCATACTATAGGGGCAGGGTTTTTGTAGTTTTTGTACTTTGGGTGGTGGTTTTTGTTTCTCCCTTTTTACCATATAATACGATCATTACTCTCATTTAAAATTTATTGAAAGGTTAAAGAAGGGATAGGATGTAGGAGGGGAAAATGATAAGCCTCCCCCCTTAAAAAATGTATATATATATATAATAAAAAATAAGGGGCTATATGAAATAACCTTTATTTTACTGATACAAATATTGTTAATAAAAAGGTTCTGGTTTTGGTTAGGAAAGATTTTGGGGGAAAGGAGGAAGGAGTAGTTGAATATGGCTGGAAGGGGGAAAAAGGAGAAAAAAGAAAATAAAAAAAAAGAGGCAGTACAGGCTTTGATTAAGGCAATATGAGAGTAAGCTCACGAAGGGTCTTTACATAATGGGTTTAAGTGGGTTTCATTCTCGTATCTCTTTTTGTATATGAATTGGTCCCTCTTAGCTCAGGTTTGGTGTGTTTTATATGGTACACTGAGTTGGCTGTGTAACCATCTTGGGGTTGGGGAAGTGGGGGCGTGGGATGATTGTAACAGAGAAATAGGGAGGGGGTGGTTGGAGTTCAGGTAGATTTATGATGTTTCTTTGTTTCTTTTTCCATATTAATGGATTGTGCAGTAATAGTTTGACAATGGGTTATAAAGGGAATCCAGGAGCTTAGCATTATTAAAAACCATTATTATGGGAGAGAGCTTTAAAATTGCCAGGTGGAACGTTAAGGGCCTACAAGAAAGATCAAAAGTAATTAAAGTAATTAAGCATATGGAGTACAAAATATAGCCATGGTTTTGTTTCAAGAAACTCACTTAACAAGAAAAGACATTGATTGGTTTAAGAATAGATGGGGAATCTGCATTTTCAGAATATACAAGTAATGCTAGAGGTATCCTAATATCCTTCCATAGGAAGAAAATGAAACCCCAAATAAATAAGATTAACATAGATAAAGAAGGCAGGCTTGTCATTTTACAGCTGCAGCTGTTTAATCTTAGCTTTACATGTGCAGGGATTTACACACCTAATCAAAATTGGCTCAGATTCTTTTCTGATTTTTTTAATGTTATCTACATTTGAAGCCCTTTTCTTATAGATGGAGATTTTAATTTAGTTCTTAATCAAACAGATAAAACTGGAGGTATGGATAAAACACACTCAACAGCTAGAGCAGTTATCAGGTCATTTATGTCTGATTTGGGCTTAGTGGATCCATGGTGGGAATGATTTAAGACAGACATCACTTTTTCATATTTCTCAGGCGTTCATCAGACTTGTTCATGGATTGATTTTTTTTTTTTAGTATCAAATACCTTGCTTCATTTGGTGCAGGAAGTGAGTTATACAGGGACAGCCTTTTGATACTTAGTATCCCGGATACATGTACTTGTCAAAAAACGTGGAGAATGGATGCGGTCATTTTTAATAATAATAATATGGGTTAACACATAGCAATGGCTTGCAGGATATTTTTTGAGTTAAATAAAGAGAGAGAAACATCACCCATAATTATCTGAGAAACTTTTAAGGTAACTATAAAAGGCTTACTTCAAAAAATATCATCCTCTAATTATAAAGCAAGGGAAAGGTTAATTAATAAGTTAGAAAGGGAGATTAGTAGGTTGACACAGGTTCATAGTGATACATTTGATCAAAACAAGTATAAAGACTAGGAGCAGGATCCACAGAAGGGGGAAAAAGACCTGCAGCTGCGGGAAAACCTCGGCACTAGTGGGAAACCACTTGCGAAGCCGCAGGTTGCCCGCAGCTGCGGGCATTCATGTAGGTGGAGCCAGAGTATGACTGGCTCCATGGAATACGGCAGCTTGCGGATGCTGTCACTACAGACAGAACCGCAGCTGCGGGAGACTGCTATGGGCAGCGGAACCCATCGTAGCACCCTATGCAACTGCCGTGCATGTGAATTGCAGCCACCGCAGATGCGGACGATTCCAGTCTGCAACGGCAGTTGCGGAGGGAAACTTTAAAAGTTTCTCTTTGTGATTTTGCCCTTAATTCTAAAAAGCCCAGTTAAATCAACTGGTTAATGAAAGGACAGAGTCTATCATCCATTGTGCTAGATCAAATTATTATTTTAAAACTGATAAGCCTTTGAAGCTCTTAATGTGGCAAATTAAGAAGGATCAGTCTCAAAATTCAGTAATTGCCATTAAAAATTCAGTAGGTCAAATCAGTAAAATACCAGCAGAAATTACTAACTGCTTTTACAATTCTATAAGCAGCTATATTCTGCTGAATATAATGGAGACGAAAGGATATAGACTCTTTTTAGACACTATCCTCTGCAAACAGTTACAGAATATGTAAGACTAAGTTTGCAACTCCCTATTTATGAATTTGAAATTCAAACAGCCATTCAAGAGCTGGCTATGGGTAAGGCCCGAGCCCAGATGGTATAGGGGCAGAGTTTTATAAATTTGTCAGGCCATTATTGATTGCCTCTTTGAAGAGCCGTTTTGGATCTTTTTTGGAGCTTCAGAAGCTGCTGGAGACCTTTAAGGAGGCTATTATCCAGGTCTTTCTTAAAAAGGACAAGGACTCACTGAGCTGTGCATCTTATAGGCCAATCTCCCTGTTAAATACAGATTATAAAATATTTTCTAAAATTATTATCAAAAGATTAGAATCGATTGTTCCATCATTAATTCATCCAGATCAAAATGGATTTATTAAAGGCAGGTCAATAATGGAAAATGTGGCACATCCTTTGAATATAATAGCTTTAAATAAACAGGATGATGCAGCCCTAATGACAACAGATGCAGAGAAAGCTTTTGACAAAACTGAATGGCCTTATATTAGGGCAGTAATAGGGAGAATGGGTCTTGGTGTACAGATCAGTGGGTGGTTAGCATTACTATATCAGTCTCAAGTTCTATAGTGAAAGTAAATAACATAGCATCACAAACATTTGTTTTGGGCAGAGGTACAAGAAGGTGTCCACTTTCCCTTTAATTTTGCACTAATTATTGGGCCTTTGGCAATTACTATTAAGAAAGATAGGATAATTAGGGGTATAAATATAGGGAAAAGGAAGAAAAGATTGACTTATATGCAGATGATTTAATGTTGTTCTTAATTAAAGTCAATAGTTCAGTACCACAAATAATTCAAATAACGACACAATTTGGTAAAATTTTGGGATATAAAATTAATTGGTCAAAAACTACACTATTAAAACTGAATCCTAATTTACAGATATGGCAATCAATTAGTGCTCAAATGTAAGTAGTTTCAAGTTCAATTAAATATTTGGGTGTGAATATTGCAGCAGATTTGACAACTATGTACACAGTTAACTATGATGAGTGCTTGGTAAAGGTGGAGAAGGACTTGATTAAATGGAATTCATTATATCTGACCTTGATGGGAAAGATCAGTTTGGTCAAAATCCAAACCTCACCTAAATTGCTTTTTTTTCCCCAAGCCCAGGCAATTCCTGTTCCACACACTTTTTTTAAATGACTTAAGACAGTGGTAACTAAGTTTCTTTGGAAACATGCTAATTCTAGAAAAGCTTGGAAGACCTTGATACTATCAAAAGAAAAAGGGGGGCAAGCGCTACCAGATTTTTATAATTATTATCCGTCTGCGCAGGCTGCTCAAGTGTGGTATTGGATCCAGAAAAACAATACAGGTTTATCTTCTACAGTATTGGAAATGGATATGCAACCATAGCTCTCTTTGGCCAATATACTTTACTCATCTTATGTGCAAAAAACGTATGCAACATTTATTAATTACAATGCGTACCACCTATGCATCTTGGCTTCAATTACAAAATTTGGTGGGTGAAAAAATTGCATTTCAGAACATACTCCCTATATAATAATTATGATTTTTGACCATCTGAATCAGGTATTTAAAAGAGTGGCAGTGTCGAGGACTACAACAAGTTGATGATCTTTGTTAGACAATAAGCTGAAGACATTTGATCAGCTAGTTGAGCAGTATGGTATATCACAGAATCATAATTTATACTATAATCAATTTAAGAGTTATATTTGTAAAAATAAAGGAAAAGTTAAAATTCCAGAAAAAAACAGTTTTGCTAGGCATATTACAAAAAAAAATTGATGCTAAGGGTCTGATATCTGTACTGTATCATGCCCTACAGGATAAGACAGGGGGAAATATTAATAAAGTTAGGGCTAAATGGGAAAGAGATCTGGGCATAACCCTGACTGATGAACTATGGAGTGAAGTTATCGATGCATATCTTAATAATTTAGCATTGGTTAGGATGCAACGGATTTGAATGAACACAGTGCATAGAATTTACTATACACCAGAAAGGTTACATCAATTTAATTGTTTAATATCAGACAAATGTTCAAGGTGTCCAAGTACTACAGGGACCCCGGTTCATTTCTTAGGGTCTTGCCTGTACCTTTGAAAATTTTGGCCAAAAGTAGAGCAGGTATGTAACCTAATTTTAGGTAAGGATAGTATAGTTATGTAAGAACTTACTGTAACAGTAGATATTTGAAAGAGGCTCTTGCAGTAGGTATTCACATATAGGACTAAGCCGCCAGGTGTCAGGACCCCATGGAAAAATTTCTAGCTATCAGTCTCTGGTGGGGGACCACCCAGTCAGGTGACCGGTGTCATACAACGTCGGTATAAAGGGGCAGTCCCCCAAGCCCATCTTCCAGTTCTTTCTCACCAAGGCCAAAAGAGGCCAAATAAGAAAGGAAGATATCCCCATGGAAATGAAGCAAAGCTAGGGGACAGAGGGCGGAAGGCATTACTGCAAGATCTCTCGAAGATCTGCTGTTACAGTAAGTTCTTACAATAACTGCACTATCTTATTTTAAGAGGGCTCTTGCAGTAGGTAGTCACATATAGGACTGAGTCCCAAGCAGTCTGGAACAAGGAAAAGCACTCAGGAGGAGGACTGTCCATCACACATGGAACCACAGGGCTGAACGGGTCTTATGAAAGGAGACATTGTAGGGACAGCCAACCCGAAGCCTGCTCTACAGTGAGAGGCAATGTCCAAACTGTAGTGTTTCGGATGGTATGGACGAAGTCCGTTGGTACTGCGCAGATGTTTGCCGCCGACACATTCTTTGAAACAAGCCGCAGAGGCAGCAACTCCTCTGGTGGAGTGACCTCTGACTCAACCTGGAAGGGTCTTGTTGTATTTGTCATAACAGAAAGTGATACAATGTGCCAACCATTTTGATTGGCATTGCTTAGAAACAGCATTGCCTTCTCTTTTGTGAGCAAAAGAGACAAAAAGTTGATCAGTCTTTCTGAGATCCTTAATCCGATTGATGTATCTCAGGATTCTGTGAACATCCAAAGTTTTATTTATTTATTTATTTTAGTTGTTTAACCAGGAGTAGCACACTAAGCTGAAAGCTTTTTTACAGGAGCGACCTGGATGCAAGAGGTACTCCCCTTGATTAGAGTGTTGTGTAAAGAAAGCAGGTAGCTCAATGGATTGATTCAGCGTAGATTCAGCCACCACCTTAGGGAGAAACTTAGGGTTGGTGTGAAGAGCCACACGTTCCTTGTGAAATATTAAGTATGGTATTTCACACATTAAGGCCTGGAGCTTGTAAATTCACTGAGCGGAAGTAATGGCCACTAGGAAGAGTGTCTTCCAAGAAAGGAACTTCAAATTAGCTGTGGCTGCTGGCTCGAAGGGAGGCAGAGTAAGCTTTACCAGGATGAAATTCATGTCCCATGGAGGGGCAGGAATGCGGATGGGGGGGTCTCAAATGGAGAACCCCTCTGAGGAAAGTCTTAGAGACTTCCAGCTGAGCAAAAGTCCTGTCTCCAAAGGGAATATGGTAGGCTGAAACAACGGCCACATGGACTTTCAACGAGAAAAGGCTGAGACCCAGATCGAAGAGGTGATGCATGTAGTCCAGGACTTTATTGGCTGGGCACGAGGAAGGCTCGAAGTCCTTTGAATTTTCCCAAATAGAAAAATGTTTCCACTTCATGGTGCAGGTGGACCTAGTGGAAGGCTTCATGGCCTCCACCAAAATGTCCGCTTCGAGGTAAGAGACTCCAAAGTGGACTTTAGCTACGTCTGCAGAAGTCATGCATGTAGATGAAGGGATTTGAGACCTGGATGAACAAGGGTCCCCTGATTCTGGGTCAATAATTGTTACGACAGAGGAAGAGGAAGTGGAGGTTCCTCTGAAAACTGTCGCAGAAGAGAGAAACAAACTTGCCTGGGCCAGAAGGGAGTGATGAGAATAATTCAAGCTCCCTCCGATCTCAGTTTGTTCAGGACCCTCGGGATTAAAGGTATGGGAGGGAAGACATAAACTAATCTGTCCCTCCAAGCGAGAGACAGAGCGTCCCGCCAAAAAATGTCTCACCCTGGAGCGAGTGAGCAGAAGGCGGGAAGTTTTGCATTTTGGAGAGAGAGGCGAAGTTGTCTATCTGAGGTGTTCCCCATCGCTGAAAGATATTGTTTACAACTTCTTGATCCAACTCCCATTCGTGGGACCTGCCTGAGGACCGACTGAGTTGATCTGCCAGAGTATTTTCCACTCCCGGAATGTGAACCGCGGTCAAGTGAAGATGGAGTTGGGCTGCCCAGTGCCAGAATCTCATCACTTCCTGGCACAGAGGGTAGGACCATGTCCCTCGCTGCTTGCTGATGTACCAGACAACACACATGTTGCCTGATTGTATGAGGAGATGACTGGGGAGGATGGATGAGAGTAGAGCCTGAAGGGCATAAAGGACTGCTCTCAGTTCGAGTACGTTTATGTGCAGATTCTGTTCGAACCTGAACCAGCTGCCCTGAGTCCTGTGAGACCCCAGATGGGCACCCCAACCTTCTCCTGATGTGTCCGTTGTCAACGTCTGGGAGGATGGATCGATGCAAAAATGAACTCCCAGGCACAGGTTCTTCTGAACATCCACCAATGCAAGTCTCTGATCATGGGATTGGATACTAGAACTTCTTGGTCTAGCTTGTCCCTGGTTTGGTGCCATTGAGACCAAAGCATCCACTGAATGATCCTCACACGGAGCTGAGCAAGTGGGGCTGTCAGAATGGCAGCCGCCATTAGCCCGAGGAGGCAGAGGACTGACCTGGCTCTGACCCTCCTGCAACTGGACAGAGGATGGGCCTGGTTCTGAAGGGTGTCTACACTGTCCAGAGGCAAGAAGGCTTTGCTCGTGGTAGTGTCCAGAATCGCCCCTATAAATTGGAGGTGTTGACATGGGACCAAATGGGACTTGGCCTGATTAATGGCGATACCCAGGCTGGTGAAAACCTGCAGGGTAAGGGAAAGGGAGTGCAGGAGTTCCTCTCTGGATGGGGCCGCCAGGAGTCAATCATCCAGGTATGAGAATATCTGTACTCCCTGGGTACGTAGGTGGGCCGCTACCACAGACAGGTATTTGGCAAACACTGGGGCAGACCAGATGGGAGGGCCTTGTATTGAGTAGTGGACCCCAAAAGCAAAAAATGAAGGAATCTGCAGTGGGAAGGTCATATGGGATATGCAGGTAGGCATTTTGCCTGTCCAGAGTGCATAGCCACTGTCCCTGCTGAAGAAGTGGTAGAAGGCTCTGCAAAGAGAGCAATCTGAGCGTTTGTACTCACGAACATGTTCGGGGAGCTGAGGTCTAGAATAGGCCTCAGATCACCCATCTTCTTTGAAACTAGGAAAAATTGGGAATAGTAACCTGTTCCCCAAAGATGGGTGGAACAGGCTCATTGCCGCCTTCTCGAGAGAAGGAGATGATTTCTCTAGGACCAGAGGAAGATGTTCGGGGAGTAAGACAACTGGGGTGGTCTTCAGGGTGGTTTTCTCAGAAACTCTATTGAGTGCTCGGCTGATATCAACTGGAGCACCCAAGCATCTGAAGTTATCCTCCCAACCTGGCAGATGGGAGGAGAATCTCCCCTCGGTTACCCTGGAACCTCCAGAGGCAGTGGGAGGCAGGAGTCAGGAGGTGTGGGGCAGCGCAGCAGCTGAGGCTCCTGTGGCTTTTGCTGGGGGAGTCTTGGTTGCTGGGCCCGACGTTTGTTGACACATTTGCCCTGTTGTTTTTTTTTTATCGGTTTTGGCAACAAAAGGATGCCACTGCCCTTGAGGGAGCCTGTACATAGAGTTGAGAGACTTGAGGGCAGTACCCTTCTCCTGCAGTTTGGTAATGATATCCTTGACATCACCCCCGAACAGCACTGAACCCCTGAAGAGAGCATCCTGAATAACGGATTGCACTTCAGGGACCAAACCTGACATGTGGAGCCACGCATGACACCGTAGGCCTATGTCAAAGGTCAAGCACCTTCCAGCTGTGTCCACTGCATCATAAGTGGTATGAAGCATGTGCCAACTGGCCAAGTGAGCAGATCAGACAAGATCAGCCACTCCCTGCTTAGTCTGTGATTCAGGAAGGGAGTCCATTTGGATTCCACCTGGCTAAGGATGGTCTTCTGAAGTCCCCATATGTGCCACATAGTTTAGGGCCCTAATACCAAGGGTAGAAGAGAACAGATCTTCTTCCCGTATTGGTTCAGAAGCGGATTCCTTTATCAGGCGGAGATGAGCTGAGATGTTTGGGATTGGTGGAGGGCTGAGCGGCGCTGATGACAACTGAATCCACCTTGGATGAAGGCTAAGAAAGTCTACACCATCAGGAGCCTGATATAGCTTGTCCACCTTCCTCAGAAGGGGGGCTAACGCAGAAGGTTGTTTCCAAATAGTGGAAACAAGATCTGCGTGAGGCTCTATCCAGGGTGGAATCAGCGTAGGAGCGGTCTCGGGCAGCTCTAGATGGGCAGCAAGTTTTTTACACTGTGGGTCTGGCTCCACTGATTGCCACTGATGTACTTCCTGGATTTTCTTCAATAACTCTGGAAAAGAAGGGTCCCCCGGAGGGGACTTCGGAAGAGTCCTCGGCCTGGGGCGTTCTGGAGTACTGGGCTCATCTTCTGGGTCAGAGTGGCCAGACTCTGAGTCCGAGTCAGAAGTTTCTGATGAAAAGAAGGAAGCTCCTCCCTATGAGGGAGGGATGGCCCTCTGGGGAGTTCCAGGGCACATGTCCTCCCCTCCTCAGGCTCCAGAGGTTTCTGGAAGGGGGGAGGGAGTCTCCCATCTCTGATGTAGGAGATCCTGTATAGCATCTGGCATTGGTAGATGACTCTCAACCTCCCTGAGTGAGCTGAGCCTTGTCCTCAACCCACCAGGAGGCCAAGGTCTCTTTCAAATCCAGCAGCAGCTGAGGAGTGGGGCGGAGGTGGAGGAGGTGGGGATATGGATATTGAGGATATCCATAAAAGGAATATCCATAAACTGATGGTGGGTAGCCCAGCATTGGGTACTGAGACGTCAGGTACTGCGGGCGCCAGATAATGCGTGTCGGGTACTAGGATGCTGGATACTGAGGGACAGGTATTGTGGCACTGGGTATTGTGGGTGTCAAGTACCCAGGCGCCAGGGGCTCTGACGGAGCAGAGGGACCTGATGGAGGCCCTGATGGCAGACCAGACAGTGGTAACGCTGGCCCTGCAGACGCCAGACCGCGTGGGTATACCTTCGAAAGGGTCCAAATGACCTGATGGAAGAATAGGTCTATTGCCAGGTAAAGGGATGCTGGATGGCGTCAGGTCGGGTTGGCATCGGGACTGGCATCTAAGGATCCGTGTCAGGGGTCCAGCCCAGGAGGAAGATTCCCTGATGGCAGCGCCCAGTATCCTCGGTGTGCGAAGAAGAGGATTATAATCCCCAGGGTCAATCGAGAAGACACGGCGACCTCAGAGACACGCGTAGTAGATATTGCGGAGAGCCTGGGGTGTCAGACTGTACAATGGGGTCTGGCACAGGCTTCTTTGTCGGGCAGGCATCGGTGGAGCCGGCGTCCGACTTATCGGACTCCCTGCCCGAGGAAGGCTGCAAAGGAGATGCAGTCTTGTCAGGAGGTGTTCTGGCTGGGCGCTCTCCCGAAGGGGTGAGCGACTTAGCAGCCTTGTCTGGGCGAGCGTTGGTGGGACCGACATCCCACTCTGACCGGAGGGCCGTGTGGAAGAAGCAGCCTTCACGGAAGCGGAGGCCTCCTTTGCCCCAGGGGCTCCGGAAGGGCCCGAGCAGGAGCCAGAGGGGAGGGGTGACTCCTTCTTGGTAACCACCAAGATGGCCATCGTGGAGCGAACCCTCGGAGGGGACGTTACCTTGAGTGTCGTGACTCTGGCTGGAGTCGCGGCTGCTGTGGAGGTTGGTTCCCACTCCCAGTGCTTGTCTTTGTTGCACTTTTCTTATGACCTTCGGAGGAAGCAGGCGCTGCCTGAGTTTCTTTAACTCTTTTCCATGGAGTAACTTCCCTCATCACCCGATCGTAGGCTGCAGAAATGAGTAATCATCCCTGGTGGTCTAGTGGTATCCCCTTCCATCCACCCACAGAGGTCCCCAGCCACCCAGCACCCCATGTCATGCGGTGGCAGCACCCAGCCCTCATTCCACCTGGCCACCCGCCAAATGACAGTGTACAGTATGATCTGTACGCCTATTAGTCCACAGTGTGGATCAATTAGACCATACCTGACTATACAGGACCGAAATATGAATGAACACATTTATTCACATATCTGGTCCTGTGTAGTACAGTATGGTCTGCAAGCACATTGATCCACACTGTGCAGGAGTCCGATACTGTACACTGTCATTCGGCGGTGGTCAGGAGGAATGGCATGGTGCTGCCCACTGATGATGGGGGATGCTGGGTGGCGGGGACCTCTGTGGGTGGGTGAGGGGTACTGCTGGACCACCAGGTAATTCCTTATTTTGACAACAGCCCGCGACTTGGGCATATGGGAGGGGTCCCACTAGACCATCAGGAGTACTGTGAACTGTACAGATGCCCGCGATCGGGCTGAAGGGGCCGCTAGACCACCAGGGATTCTTTACCTTACTGGATGCCTGCGAGCAGGCATACGGAGGGTCCACTAGTCCACCAGGGGTATGTGTGCTGGTGGCGGTGTTCTGGGTGGGCGGGTGGCCTCCCACAGCTGGCGACTCTTGTGTTGCGCCTTGCAAAACAGCAGCCCGCCTGGGTAGTTGGGACTTGCTCCTGCTTTTCAGGGCTCAACTTTGAGGCTCCCTGTCACGGTGCACTGCAGGTTTGTGCCAGCTATGGCCACACATCACAGGCTGAATATCGCGGGATGTGGCGCATGCATGGGCATGCCCTGCAGCTGCGCCGCATAGGATTCTATTGTGCCCCGGCACATCGGGCACGCGCTGCATCTGGCAGCCTTTGAATATCCCACTGACGTTAATGCTGGTTGCACCAGGTGCAACCCCTTGAATATCCCAGTCCAAGTGTAAAAGAGAAAATAAAATACATTTAGACTTCTTTCAAAATGCACAACAGTTCAGACGTTGATTTAGTCAATATTCAAATCAGCAACATTATATCACAATGCTTTTGACTTCTATCCCAGCCATTTTAGGGATATCAAAATCAGAGTTACTGTCATCTTCTGAGGAAGATTCGGACTCATTAGGTGCAGCTGACGTCTTCTATGAAAAACACCAACTGGTCAGGGTCCAAAAAGATAAACTTAGTAGAGCTTAGTATAATCCTTGTGTTGCACAGATAAAGCAAAGCAAAGGAAAACTGGCTACCAATGTCCATGATATCTGAACAAAACTGTACAAAAAGCAGTCTTCTACCCTGAGTGGGCTCACATCAGGGTACAAGTAAACTTTGCTTTATTGGATGGTTAAAGCTCCTTTCATGCAGCTTTCTTTGTCATGTAATCACGGTCACTTTCGAGGGCAAACTGCATTAGCACAGTGACTGGTGGTTAAAGGTACTTGCTTATTTTTAGACATTGAGTGTAAACGAAAAACCCTAAACAAATGTAACCTTCTCTCTGGCACTGTCCGGGAGAGGGCCACTACCCCTACCTGGGTGGCCACTAGCCAGGATAGGGGCCCAGGTTCCCATAGCTATAACAAGGGGGTTCTTTCCCAAAGCTAAAATACAATGGCAGTGCCTCCACCCAGAGTACATATCAGTGGGTCTGCTTACCTGCAGTACAACCCCCTGGGATGTTGTACCAACCCACCTCCCTAACAGTTACCCCAGGCATGGACTTACCAGGTTCAAACCTCCCACATTTCATTACACCATTTTACTGTTTCCATTTCAGACAATAGACAGGCTCACTAAAATCAGGCTTTGGATTAATCTTTGCTGCAAAAAAAACCCCAAAACAACTCCATGGTTTATTTACAGGGGAGGGTTTAGGAATGGGGGGTGAGTGGAAATAGAGTTCAAGCATTTTCATTTCATATTTCCCCTTCTGATTCAATCCTCAGAATTCAAACAGTTCAGCCACCAGTATCTATCTAGCTAACTGCTGCAGATGCCCAAATCCAGACCCACAGGTCCCAGTCCAGTAAAACCCAACAGTCCTTCACTGTATACCCAGATTCTGGTTGCAGGCATGAGGTGCAGCTGGTGTTGGCGCCCTTACTTGAATTAAGTAACTTCAACTTTTTACACCTCTCTCTTTTGGTTAGAGCTAAACTTTTGCCTTTTCCCTCTAGTCCTTAGTTCTACATCCTGCCCTAGTGGGCAAACATATTTACAGTCCCCAGGTGCAAGGCAATTCCTGCTTTTATTCACGGTTCTGCAGATTTAGTCCTTGGATGGCACAGTTCACTGACGTCCTGATGACTGATGGCATCACAGACAGAACCAGGCACGCTGCTTGAACACGGGTACAGAGGCTGCAGCTTGCTCTTCCTTCCTCTTGCTCACAGATCTTGCAGCTTGTCCCCTTTGGCCTATTACAGGCCCTGTTGCAGAGCATGTACTCAAGGTCTGCCAACTACAGAGGACCCAGACCGGGGAGTGAGCCCCACGGCCCGGCTCCCTCCGATCAGAGCACTCTAGCACTTGGGTACAAGACCCATGACCCCCTGCAGCGGCAGACCCCATTTGATGGGGGTTAACAAGTTCCCCACCTGGCCCTGGGTGTTAGCAGAATCATTCAGGCCATTCTCTTCTGCTTCTCCTTCTTTCTCTTTACCTGCTACAGTATGTAGCCACAGCAATCCATCTTTCTCTTTGCTGTATCTCAGGAGCAGACAACAGGTACTCGGACCAGAAAGCACCTGTCTATCCTTCTGCTTTCACAGTCTCTCAACCTGACACAGGCTCCTGGGAACAAGCAACCACCAAACAGTGTGGTTCACAATAAACACAGCTGTAGAGTTAAGCCATACAAAAGCAAAGGTGTTGGACTTTAGGAGGGCTGACTTTGGCAAAATGGGAGAGTGTCTAAGAACAGCACTCGCAAACAGGCAACAAGAAGAGATGGAAGAGCAATGGAGAAAAATCAAAACTGAGGCAACAAGCCTTTCTGTAAAGCAAATCAAGAAAACAAAATGAAGGAAAAAGCTACTATGGTTCTCAAAAGAGATGGCAGGGAAGGTTAAGGAGAAAAGAATAGCATTCAAGAAATATAAGGGAACACAGAAGGAGTAGGACAGAGAACTATATCAGTTAAAGCAGAAGGAGGCAGGGAAGGCAGTCAGAATAGCAAAGGCCCAAACCGAGGAAAAGATAGCCAGCTCTGTTAAGAAGGGGGAGAAAACCTTTTACAGGTACATTAGGGAGTGAAGAAAGACTAAGGGAGGGATATTGAGGCTTTATAAAGGGAAGGGAATGTAGGCAGAAGGTGACAGTGAAAAAGCAGGGATACTGAATAAATACTTCTGCTCAGTATTCACAAAAGAAGAGGAGGGGGATGTACCTAAACCAAACAATAGAAACACTCTGGATGGGGAATCGATACCAGTCCATTCACAGAAGAAAGGGTTCTGAAATAACTCTTAAAACTGAAGATGGACAAAGCAATGGGATTCTGACGGATTCACCCAAGAATTCTAAAGAACTAAGGGTAGAACTAGTGACACTAGTGACTACCCTCTTTAACAAATCATGGGAGAATGGGGGTGATACCTGAGGACTAGAGGAGGACGGATGTGATTACACTTCACAAAAGTGGGAGCAAGGCAGAGGCAGGAAACTACAGGCCTGTTAGTTTGACCTCAGTGGTAGGGAAAATGATGGAATTACTTCTGAAGGAAAGAACTGTTGAGTACCTAGAGGTCAGCAGAGCGCAGGACCCAATGCAGTATGTATTCACAGTGGGAAGGTCGTGTCAGATTAATCTAATAGATCTCTTTCACTGGGTGACACCAAAGTAGTAGACCAGGGAGGGGCTGTGGACATGGCCTACCTAGACTTTAGCAAGGCATCTGACACAGTCCCACACAAAAGATTAATATACAAGTTAGCCAGGCCTTGGAGTGGGTCCCAATGTGGTAGCCTGGGTAAAGAACTGGCTGGACAAAGGACACAGAGGGTAACAGTAAACAGAGTCCACTCTGAAGAAAGGGGGGGGTTACTAGTGGGGTGCTGCAGGGTTCAGTACTGGGACCGGTCCTCTTTAATGTCTTTATAAGTGACATTGTGGAGGGACTGGAAGGAAAAGCATGTATCTTTGCAGATGACACAAAGATCTGCAACAGGGTTGATACAGAAAGTGGGGTGGAAAGGATAAGAAGGGACTTGCAAGGTTGGAGGAATGGTCAAATGTATGGCAGCTTAGATTTAACACAAAGAAGTGCAAAGTAATGCACCTGGGAAACAAAAACCCAGGGGAAGAGTACACAATGGTGGTGAGATACTAACAACAACAAAAATGGAACGGGACCTGGGGGTAGTCATATCAGATGACCTAAAGGTGGGCAAGCAATGTGAGAAGGCAGTAAGGAGGGCTGGGGGGATACTGGGCTGCATAGGGAGAGGCATCACCAGTAGAAAACAGGAAGTTGTTATCCCTCTGTACAGACAGTTGGTGAGACCCCATCTGGAGTACCGGATACAGTTCTGGAGACCCCATCTCCGCAAAGACATAGATAGGATGGAAGCTGTCCAGAGGAGGGCAACTAAAACGATGCAGGGTCTGCACCAGAAGACATACGAAGAGAGAGACCAAATGAGCTTAATATGTATACCCTCAAGGAAAGGAGGGAGAGGGGGGACATGATAGAAACTTTTTCGTATCTCAAGGGAATCAACAAAGTCCAAGAGGGTAGCATCTTTCAGAAAAAGAGATGTGCAAGAACAAGGGGGCACAATTTGAAGACAGAAGGGGGACAGCTCAGAGGTAATTTGAGGAAGTATTTTTTCATGGAGAGGGTTGTGGATACATGGAACGGCCTTCCTGAGGAGGTTGTGGAGTCAAAAACAGTAGGAGAATTCAAGAATGCATGGGAGAGACATAAGGCAATTCTAGTGGGGGTAGAAGGAAGTAGGCTGTTGGTTAACTAGAATCTGCAGCTTATCCATTAGGTAGGGAAATGGGCAAACTAGGTGGGCCAAGCAGTCCTTATCTGCCGTCAGATTCTGTGTTTCACTCTGGCTCACACAGATATCACCTGCACACTCATAGTCTAGTTTCTCA
This sequence comes from Neoceratodus forsteri, assembly GCA_016271365.2. Lineage (NCBI taxonomy): Eukaryota > Metazoa > Chordata > Ceratodontiformes > Ceratodontidae > Neoceratodus > Neoceratodus forsteri. The sequence goes on along the minus strand of CM028138.1, from coordinate 345,344,285 downwards.
CCATGCAGGTACTTACCATTTCTCTGGCTCGAAGAGGCTTACTCTTCCTTTTCTCTTTCTCAGCATATTTATATGCTCTTGCTCCTCATCCTCGGTCTTCTGTTTTTTTCCCAGGTTTAGACACAACCTTTGTCCTTTTACCCAGCTCAGGAGACAACCGTCATTCTTTTCTCAGGCTCAGGATGCAACCTTTGTCTTTTGCAGCATCAAGACACAACCTTGCCCTTTTCCCAGGTTCAGGATACAACCTCTTCTCTTGCAATCAGCAGCTTTCCTTTTCCTACAAGCTGCACTTTTCTCACCACTGTGGTGCAACCCCAGAACAACACAGAATTTTCAGCATCCTGCAGCTTTTCCTTTTCTCTCTGCCAAGCTGCTGCTTTAACAAACTTTTCTCTTCTTCCTCTCCAGCTTCTCTTTTCCTGATGGGGCAGGCACTCCCTGCCCTGGGGGGTAAATGTCTGGCAACCCCCAAGCAGACCCATCTCACAGCCCCATTCTCTCCAGTGGCAGGAGTCCCCCTCCTCCTGGAGGAGCTCCCACTGAACTGACTCCAAACTCAACTGTCACAGCTATATTGGGAGCCCTTTCCTCACTCCCCATTGGCTGGAGCCACTGTCATTAGGCAAAAATTAATATGTATGAGGCTCCCTCAATGCCTCATTGGTGCAGAAAAAGGCGCCTAAACTGTCCTTGGTATTTTCCCTCAAAAGTCCTTTCAATCAGCCCCAGAGTCACTGACAATAATCCTGGCTCAGTGGTTGGCTGGCTGGTGTCACATGGCTGCAAAACATGGTGGCCGTTGTAAACAGTGCCCACATTTAATACAGTGTCCCAAGTTCCAAGTGTCCCTGCAGCCAAACCCTTTAGTTTTATTTAAACATTTCTCCACACAGCTGTAGCCACCCTGTGCTCTGTAGAGTGATTGCACACATTAACTTGACAGCTCATCCCACACATGAAGTAAGCTGCTGCCATTTACCTAAGCCCCTAGGCAGCGCACACATAGAAGCCCTACATTATTCCCTAGCTACAGTTCGTGAACACTTTTATATATTTCCCATGGACTGGCAGTCTTCCCCTTTCTCCTCTGGGAACCATAACTTAATAATATTTAAACATTTATTTATTTCCCTATCCTAGTGCTATCTTTATGCCCCAGAGCTAGACAGGACTCCCGATAGTTCAAAGGGATGCTGCCTCATGAATATTAATGCCCAAGCATGGTTTGTACTCACAAATCTCCTTTTATGTCTCCCAGTTGCCTCTCCCTCTGAACTAAAGTCCCCAGTCCCTCTCTTATTGCCCAGCAGGACAAGGACCACCAGAGGCCGCTGAAATGGCTGCCCAAACCGGCACTGCAGTGCGTTTTCAAAAGCCAGCAGCTCCATACTACAGCTCCTCTGGCCCCGCTCTCTCTCTCTGAAACTAATGCGGGGGCCGGCAGGAGAAGACAGAAAACACAGGGGCAAGCCAGGAAAACCAGGACCCAGGCCAAGACAAATGGGGTGGAAGCAAAACCCCAGGAAACGCAGCCTCTTTCAGGGGCTCACAGGTAAGCCCTCAACAGAGGGGTTACACAAAGGTGGTAAATTATCTAATTATCTTTAGTAAAGCCCAGTGCTCCCACAAAGAGATTTTCAGATTAAACCCCAAGTAATTATCTCTGTTGTTTCTAAATATAGTGGAGACCCACCCACAAAGACTGTTTCTCTTGGCTGTGTTTTCAAGGTTCTTAATTTTCTAGCTTGCTGTACGTTTTCTCTAAGAACAGCCAATAGGAGTGCAGCATTGCACTCAACTTTACTACACAGCAGCAGACTGATTTTTGGTAAGCTCAGTCATTGCCTGTTCTGACTTTGTGAGCTGAAGGTCGGATGATTCACATTTTATGGCCACCAGCTCCCACTTAGCATCAAGTTTGGCTACGGCAGTAAGAAAGGTACTGCACGACTTACTGATTGCCTCAAAGGAGTCAAGCCTGGCAGGGGAGATTTGGGTTGTTTCAGGGGTTCAATTTGACTTAATAGTAGATGTTAATATCATTACCTTTTATACGGGACTGGGACTTGTGGTTCCATCTCGGCTGAAAAACATCTCTCCAGGGCTACCCAAGTATATAGCACCTAGGCACTTGTCCAAAGGCCCAGTGTGCTCTTGTTTATCTTATTATTGCTGCTGTTGGTCAGAGGGAGAAACACTTGGTTCTCTTCTCTTTTCTTTCTCTCTCTAGCTTCAGGATCTTCTTCCTTTCTTTTTCAACAGTTTCAAAAGTCAAGTGACAAAGATCCATTACAACCAAAACTTGCAAGTTCTTATGTACATGAGAGAAGATTTTAAGGCACTTTTTACACAAATAGCACATGCTATTTTGATAATTAATAATGTAAGCCACGTGAGGCAATATGGAGCCTTAGTGAGGAGGAGGCATACATCCCTTTGTTAATAAGTCCAATATTCTGAATTATTTGTGAAGAGGCAAAGAGGTTACGTGATGGGATGAGAAGCCCTAGACCTGTCATGAGGAGTTATAATGACCATCAAAGCCTTGGTAGAAGGGGCTGGAAATTGTCTGCCTTGCGAGGACAGCTGGTACAATACTAGGTCTGTGCCAGACAGCCATAATAGCAACCTCTAAAGCAGTTTAAATGGGAGGAATGATCGTGGAAGTGTATGTGGGGACCTCCAAATTCATACAGATTCCTTTTAGTGGAGTTCTCTTCCTCAGCACCAAAGAGTAGATTGTCCTGCATGAGGCCTAGCAAAGTCTGAAATGAGATCTCTTCAAGAGGAGACCTGGGAGTATATTCCACAGAATCTTTACAAAAGGAGGAGATACTGGAACTAGAAGTAAACGCATAAATGGGTTGCTCCACCTTTTCCTCACCTTCTTTTACATCCAGAAGGTCTGGACTGTATTTAGCCTTTTCTTCCTCAAACTGGGGAGGGAGTGGAGGGATTACAGAGGCCACAGGCTGCTATGGCACAATGGCAGGGACTGTAATCCCAGGAGCACTCAAGAGCACCCAAAGTCGACACTGACGTGAGCCATGATTAAGGCTGTGCTGTTGACATAGTACTCACTGACAACAAGGAGGGCACCTGCCTCTGAAATAAGAGCCAGTACCTAGAAGAAGATCACTAGTGACAATGGTGCAGGCCAGCAAAATTGACAAAGAAAGGGATGAAGGGATGGTGCCCATTGCCAATGCACCAGGAAAGGGCTGTGCGCTGCCAACGGCAGCAAGCCAGAGCCTGCGCCTGATCTTGGTGTCTGAACAATGGCAAGCCAGCAACAAAAAAACAATGAAGCAGCCTGAGGCTTACCCTCACAGGGCTTCAGTGATGACCTGGACTAAGAGGGAGACTTTGAATTCTTGCGATGCTGACCCGTCGAAGAGGCCTTTTTTGATTTCCCCTTCAATGAACAGAGTTTTTCTGCAATGGACAGCATGGCTACTCAATGAGGAACTTTGGAATTCCCCAGTGGCAGAACCATTAGGATGAGCTGGAAACCCAGGTTAGATACCGATGCTGTCCGCTTGGTGTTCTCCATTTTCTGCACGAAATGTTCTAAAGCCTTCTGGCGGCATCTCCTCGTGGCCTGGTTAAAGCCCTGACAGATAGCACAGGAGCTGACGCTTTACGTGAGAGGTGGAGGCAAAATGCAGGAGAGACAGAGAGTGGCATTTGGGGGGGCACTCGTGTCACATGACGTCGGGAGGGAAGAAACTGAAGTGCCTGAGAGAGAAAGAGGGCGAGATTAAATGGGCAACAACCAGAGTAGTGTTATGCTTCTGCAACTGTGATAATTGTTTGGCTGTTTGCATTCTCTATTCCATGGGGAAATGCCACCTTGAAGAGGGTTCCACCCCTAGAGATGCCTCGGGAAAGATTCCCTTGACTAAAGGTACCTTAGGAAGGAGCCCCAAAAGAGTATTAAGGTAGACATTGACTACTAGGTTAAGATGCAGATTGACAGCAACATAACAGCTGAAGAGAAACAAATAAGATGCACAGGTTGTCAGGACTGCACTGATTAAAATGGATTGCACTGATAACATAAGGGCTTCCTAAGGAGAGAGGGAATGGCGAGTAGGGCCACCATCAGTCTCCATCCAACAGCGGAACCTACCTAAGGAAACTAGGGAATATACTATTAACAACTAACCACATATTATGACCTTTGGCATGGAGGAGAGGAAAAAAACCTTTTAATGAAAGAAACCTCTGGGGATCCAAGGCCGAGGTTGCCTTCCCTCTAGGCTTTAGGGTATTTTGGTTATTGAAGGCTCTGATGCTGCAATTTAGAAGGCCAATCCAGGGGGTTGGAAAATATTACAATTTGGGGGACAACACTCACTCTATCCCTTTAACGGGAACACCTTGAAGGGTTGTGAGATACCTCTGCAACATGGGGTTCATAACATGGTACCACATTCAAGGGAGGGGGGAGGATAGTGACGACTGCTGAGGCACTCAGCTGGTCTACCGATCCGATTTAGGAACAAACTGGGTGAACCAGAGGTGGTTGTAAGGAGAATAGCTTAGAAGGTGCCTCCGAACCTGCTCGGCTAGCTAAAGGGGCCCAGACTGATGAGGCTCCACCCCTCGCAGCTGAAGTCTTAAATTCTACATCAAGAGGTGCTGCCAAAGAGTTAGATGACTGAAGCTCCGCTTGGAGTGAGGACATTCCCCCTATGGGCCAGATGAGAAAGACCCTGCCCTAAGTTTCACATGCTCAGGATGTAGACTTCGTGGGTGCACAGCGAGACCATCGGCTGCAGGGCAAGCCCTGAGCCAGAAAAGGTAATTGCCATGCCTCCAATTTATGAGTGAGAGCATGAATCAACTTCGATGTGCCAGACAGAAGAAGGCCAGGCGAAGCCAGTGGCTGTAGATTAGGTAACACGTTATTGATTAGGAGGCTGGGTGAAGCCAGCAGCTGTAGAATAGGTAGCAGGTTAGTGATGAAGAGGTTCGGTGAAGACAGCGGCCTGGGAGAGGTAGGAGCTGCAGTATGAGCCATTTAATAGTAGTAGCAGCCAGCAGAAGGCAAGCTTAACCAATTCCATTAAGGAAGCCAAATTTATTTATTTATTTATTTATTTTATTTTATTTCGTTTTTGTTCACCAGGTAAGTGCACTAGACAAATCCTGCCTATTTTCAGGCACAACCGGGAGGGGCATACAGATGAATGCCAACCTTGAACCAGATTAAGCTGTTGGGTGGTATTTTTAGTGAATGAGGGAAATTTGGCCAATCACCGGAAATTCCCTACTCAGCGGTGAGGGGCGCTATCCATGAGGGTGTGCGAGGTCAGTCCTGTCGGAGCTTGGAGCGAGGAAGGATATTCGCGGTGAGTGCTCCCCGATGAGTGCGGTGATCAATACTAGCAGGGAGCAGCCGCTCGTTTCACATATGGAGACAATTTCAATGCTGGTAGTGGAGGAGGCCTTGGAGCCTTTACTGCAAACTAATCCACCAACTGACGGTGAGGTTACTCACCAGATCCTGATACAAGTTTCAGCCTTGCTACAGGAAGAAAAGAAAAGAAAGCGAATGCAGGAGTCTGCATCCTCTCTTGAAACTCTGGCAACAAACTCTTTATGGCCACCTCTAGGGAACCGAACCGTCTAACACAGAAGTTACTACCGAGATACACACTCTCTCGATGCAGTCTCCTGAATTTCAGCCTGGGAGGAAGGCTGGACTGCTGAAGAGGCCCTGACTTGCACTGGCTGGATTCACGGTGCTGATGGCAGGTGGATAGTCAATCTGAGAGTGTATTGGAAAATGCTGACAAAGGTGTTCGCTTCCAGAGACAACACAGATGGATTGGGCTGAGAATTGTGGTTATAGCCCCAGGACTAAAACAAGCGGCCGATGAAATTTCTGATACAGGTACCCCTTCCTATTCTCCTCTACTTTCTCCTCCCGTATCGAAACCTGATTTTTTGGTTGTTGAAGGGACAGTTGGAAAAGAACACATCCAGTCAGACATACCTCCTTCTACTGAAGGGGCTCAAAAAAAGATCTATGCAGAATTATTTCATAAGCCAGTAGAAATGGCTAAAAGACATCACACAATTCATCTGAGATATTTAGGAGGTATGGATGATTTACCAGATCGTTTTTTTGTTGGCAAAATTTTACTGAAGCAATCTCTAGGTTTTACTCCTAGCGAAGTTTATGCCCTGATTCAAGCCCCTGGGGAACATCATTTCGATATCAGCTTTCGGACTGCCACACTTTTAGAACGATTTTGGACTACATATGCAACTTTAAAAACTAACCCTTTATGGGTTCACTTCCAAGTTATCCCCCTAACAAAACAGTCTTTTTGTATCATTACCGTTCTGTTTCAAAATGAAGGGGTAAATATAACTGACATTTTACAGCGGCTTGAAAAGAAATGTGATATTCAAGGAACTCCTGACCCTATATTAGATACTGAGGGATTTAAGAATGGGGGATGGAGGATTAAAGTGAAACTATTCTCCATTGACAATGACTTTCAACACCTCCCTGTTTTTTTGGGATGGGATAAGGGTTTTATTTTCTATCCAGGTCATCCTAGAAGATGCCACAAATGTGGTTCCTGGACATATAAGTTCTGCATGTGACAAATCCAGTGCTTCGTTGTGGTGAATTAGGGCATGCAGGACTAGACTGTATTAATGTTCCAAACTGTAATTTTTGTGACGAACCTGGTCATAATTATGCAGAATGTCCCTTAGCTTCCCATAATACAGATGATGCAGATTTTGCAGTACAGGATTTTTATGTATCTACGGCCAGATCAGGGCGGGGGCCGATAGATCCAAGACCTCCTAGACCATCACGGCCTAGGGTCTCTTCAGTCCCTACACCTGTACAGTCCACAGTTTCTATTACTCCAGACCCTGTTGTGAATGTGACTCCTACCACATTACCTAGTGTTGCACCTGGGGTTGCCTCTTGTTGGGGATCAGATTACAACCGAGTTATAGCATCCCCGGGTCTGACTCCACCACCCTGGGCAGACAAAACTCCTTTCTGGAGATATTAGGATGTCAGATGGCTCAGTTTGGCTATCCCTCTTTCTAATAAGTTTGATGGCTTACCAGTAGAGGAAGTTTTGGATGATTTAGATTCTGATGCAGCTTCCGAGACGTCCTCACAGGTTGACTACATCTGATATTGATCAAAATTTGAGGCCTTTAAGCACTGCTAAAGTTAAAAAGAAATCTTTGGGTAGTAGGCCAGGTATCCGAAAGAGTACTACGAAAAAAAATGAATGAACATTTTTGGGTTGTGATCTCAATATAGCTTCCCTCAATGTGAATAGTGTTAAATCTGAGAAGAAACGTTTAGCTACATTTGATTTTCTTACTAATTCTGATTTAGATTTGATTTTTTTTTCAAGATACTAGACTTTATACTACAGTAGATTTTGATACGGCATCCCGGGCTTGGTTGAGAGGTGCCTGTTATTGGTCAGGGGATGGAGGATTGGTTGCTTGCTCAGGGGTAGGTATTTGTTTTCTCTGACCGGATATTTTGGTTACAAAAGTGGTAGACCTGGAACCAGGCAAAGCGCTTATATTGGATATGGCGATTCAAACTGCTGACTTTCGATTAATTAATATTTATGGCCCAGTGAAACAGAGCGTATTGGCCTTTTTAGCAAAAATTCAGCCTTTTTTATTTACTAGACGAATGTGTTGTTTGGAGGATATTTTAATATTAATAGGTCCTTTAAAGATCATAGTTCACAAGGTTCAAAGTTATACTGTGATACACATTATTTAAATGATTTGTTATGACTTACAGGTGTTAAGGATGTGTGGGAAGATATTGGTCATGGTCCAGCATATACTTTTTTTTCAGGTGTTAGGAAATCTAGAATAGATTATTGTTTTTTATCCCCTTACTTTTATTGTGCGCAAAAATTGTTCCCTATGGCCACTTCGGACCATATGTTGCTTAGGGTTACACTGTCTGAATTTCCAGCTTTCTCTAAAGGTCCAGGTATTGGAAATTAAATTTTTCACTATTGGATATTCCAGAGTTAAGGAAGGATTTAATGCTTTGTTATTGACGCTCAATTGGTTTATTTTCTTTATGATTCTCCACTTTTGTGGTGGTCTGACACAAAGGGGATGTTATTCCAATTTTAAATCCATTGGAAAACTCTTAGGTTATTTTAATAAAACCTTATATTTTGATCTTGGCAACAACTAAATAACTTTTTTCTCATTTGACTACACATACTGAGGTATCTACTAAGAACATTAATACTTTAAAAGAAAAGATATTACAAACTCAGTATGATAGGCAAAGTCTATTGAGATGGAACAGAGATTTGGCACTTCTAGTTCCAAGGTCGTGCAATCCCTTGAAACCTGTGCATTTAACAGGAAAATAAAGAGATAAGGAAACTTGAAACAAGTTCTGGTGGATTTGTAGACACACAGAAAGAGATTTTGTCAGAATTAGATCAGTTTTTGCAACAACTTTTTAGAGCAGATCCAGATATATCTAATGATAAAATTCAGGAGTGGTTGGGATCATGTACATTGCCATATCTTCCAGAGTTTCTTAGTACTCAGTTGAGTGATCTCATTACAGAAAAATAATTAACTTCTGTTATTGCGGCACTCCCAAAAAAATAAATCCCCTGGCTATGATGGTATTACAAATGAATTATATTCTGTTATGTATAATATTCTAAGTGGAGAACTTTTGTCTCTCTTTAATACTATTTTAACCTCAGGTTCAGTTCCTATCCATTTTAATCAAGGGTTGGTTATTTTTTTGTATAAATCTGGACCGAAAGAGGACCTTAGGAACTGGAGACCTATTACCCTATTAAATTCTGACAGTAAGATTTTGTCCAAAATTTTGTGTAATAGACTGATGAATGTTTTAACATTTGTCATTAGTCCATATCAATTTTGCTCTGTACCAGGGAGGAAAATTACTGATGCATTGATTTTGCTTAGAGAAGTAATGGATAAAAGTTATTCAGGTGAACTTACTGGGTTTCTTTTTAGTTTTGATCAGCTGAAAGCTTTTGATAGGTTGTCCCATCAATACCTATGGAGGTGTTTGGAAGCATTAGCATTCCAGTTAACATTTATTTCCTGGTTGAAGTGTTATTATGAAACTACAATGGTTGCTCCATTTGTTAATGGTTGGGTGGGACAATTTTGGAAACATTTTCGAGGGGTGAAACAAGGTTGCCCACTTCGCCCTCTTTTATATATTTTAACATTGGAACCCTTGTTATGGAAAGTTAATAATGATAGTATTATTAGAGGTCTTTCACTTCACAGTGACATGGTAGAACTAAAACAATAGTCTGTGCTGATGATTTATGTGTCTTTCTAGCAGATAAATGATCCAGTGCAGCCACTGATGCACTGATGATTGATTTTACAAAAATACAGGTGCAAGGATAAACAAGAATAAAAGTAAGTGCATTTGCCTTGGTCTGGAGGATTGCCCATATGTTACTATTATGGGGTTCCAGTTACCAATGAGGCTGTATGTATTTTAAGGATTTATTTTGGAATCTTTGAAGGTGCAAGTTTTAATTGGTCCAAATTGCTTTAAGATGCAAAACATAGAGTTGCACAGTGGAACTCTTGGAAAATGTCAAAACTGAAACGAGTGTTTATGATTAAAACTTATCTGCTTGGGCATTTTCTATATGTGGCTTCTATTTACCCCATTCCAAAATGTTTGGAAACCTCTATCTTAGCACTTTTATTTAGTGCAGTATGGGGAAGTCGGTTAAATCCTATTAAGAGGGGTATTTTGTATCTTCCAAGACACCAAGGTGGATTGTTAATGATAAATCAATTCCCTTTTTTCTCTATTTTGTATATGTTAATCTAAGCCATTACTTTGTCCTCTTCCCAATCTTTGGGATCCTTGGTACTAGATAGTATCTCCCCATGGTTACAGAACTGGAAGTCTGATGCTCCTATTGCAAAACAGACACATATACAGGATCTTCCCAATATTTTTGGATTGTTTTAGCAAACTTAAACTGTGGAAAATTACTAAAAACATGATCACTAACCATACTAGGAAATAATATTATCATATAATTCAGTCACATTTTATTTATCAAGTTCCTCATTATGCTCAGAGACCCTTTCAGACCTGGGTTTTATCCAAACAATGGTGACCACTCCCGAATACCTGCTGCTATGTGGGGCGTTACTTGGTTGGGGTTGCATGAGTAGACTAAATGTGAAGGTAATTTATCTCATAAGCGGATAGAGGACATATGTGCCTAGATCTCAGACCTGTTTGAATATAGTTGAGTCCATGGAACATTTATTTTTTACATGCCCATTTATTCAACAATTTTGGACCATGTGGGATCTGTATTGGTCACACTCCAGGTTAATCAATGTTACTTATGAGATATTGTTGTTAGGCATATTACCACCTAGATGGCAGTGTTATGATGTTTCTACTGTTCACAGTATATTGGGACACACAAAATATTTCATATGGCAGAGTTGATGTCAATGGTCTTTGCAACAATGTCTAGTTTCTTCTGAACAGCTGTTTCAAGCCATTATTTTTGCCATCCAACGTTTCAAAACACAGGAGAAACTTCAGTTACCTGTTCAGTTGTATAATGCTCACTGGAAGTTATTACATAGGTTAGATACTGGATGACTTTATTGTTATGAGAACTGGGCATTAGAGTATACTTATACTTGTCATAAAGTCTGATTAATATTTTTGGTTATAAATTTAATACAACATGATTATTGGATGATGTACTGTGCTTTTGCGTTTTGTTTTTTAGAAGTAGAAAAATGTTTCCCACTTCTTTAGTAGAGACAGGATAAAGTATGTGTTACCTACAGATTATATTTGTTAAATTTCTATATACACTGTATTATTTTTGAGCTTTTTAGCTTCTGTATGCTGTAATACTTATTTCTGTTGTTTCCTCCTTTTATTATGATTGTGTATGATGCAATACACTTTTGTATATTTTGTTTCAAGTTTCAATAAAAAATTTTCCTACTCTTTTAGTAGGAGTGCGGGAAGGGGGTTTGTTTACTATAATTTTCTTTATGTATAGGATTGCATGTATGCTGTAATACTGCTTTATGATTTTACTTTATTTATAATTTTTCTTATGATTTTGTATGATGTGAATACTGTTTTGTTTATATGTTCTTTTAAGTTATGAATAAAAAATTCCCCTACTGCATTGTTGTCAGTAGGGGGAGCTGCTGGCATCTGTCTGCAGGATGGCAGACTGTGCACAACCTCACACAGAGAAGGACGTTATGCTGACTTCTGGAGGAAATACTATGGACATTGATGTTTTGCCCAAGAATTATTTGCCTTTAGCCATGGAAGAAACAGTTTCTACAAGTGTAATGCCTGAAATAACGAAAGATTTGCAGGAGACTACTGGCTTAGACCCAGTATCTGAAATCATGTCTGAAACATTTCAGTCTGATAAAATTGATGTACCAAGTACAGATTGTTCAGGACTGTGTGCTATTTCTCCCAATTCTGCAAAAGGAAGCTTGATATTGGAAGGAGCTGACCTTACTTCAAAATCAGGTACTCTGAGTGCTGCAGTTGGTAAACAGCGTAGTGAGGATGCTGTTCCTTTAATACAGATGACTTACTCCATGTCATAAGCAATGCGGCGGCAATTCAGACTATCCTCTGCTTCTGAAGATTTCTGGGTGACTGACTGGTGACGATAAAGCTCTCAGTGATTAGGAAGTAAGCATGCAGTTCCGGACACTGGACTCCTGATCTTGACTGGGGTATCGATTCTCCTGACAACACGGCCGCAAAAGCATGCCACCGTAGACAAAAATCCTGAGCTCAGGTAATGAACTCTTAGGTTTAAACGGCCCTAACTGATAACACTGTGCAGTATGTAGAGGATCGGGCTGCAGCCTTGCCTAGGCTGAGTACATCCAGAGAAGGAGAACAGGAACATAGACGGGGTCAGGCAGGTTTTGACAAGGCAAGTTTTGAAAAAGATAATACACAGAATACAAAACGGGTTCCTATGTCTGAATTATTTAAAAATAAATTAGAACAGGCTCCTAGAAGGAACACAGTTAGACTGCTTCATAAAGGAGGGCTTATTGAACATCCTGATAGGTACTATATTGCAAAACAGCTTTTGAGGGGTTCTATGCATTTTTTCCTTCAGATATTTATGCACTAATTCACATCTCTGGTGAGGACTCATTTGACATTAGCTTTAAGAGCAATATTAGTTTAGAGAAGTTTTGGGAAAAGTATTCAGCCTTGAAATCTACCTCTTTATGGACTCCCTTCTATACAATTCCCCTTACACGTCCCCAGGTTAGGCATATTGCCATTATGTTTAGGAATGAGGGAGTTAATGTAAGTGATATCTATCACTGGCTTCAGAACCGCTGTGATATTCTGGGTCCCCCTGAGGCTATTCTTGATCTAGAAGGGATTTGGACTGAGGGATGGAAGTTTAAGGTGAAGTTGTTTCAAATCAATTCTCATATTATTCACCTCCCTAATAGATTTTTTTAGGAAAATATAGGGGTTTGCTTCTATGGGGAACAGCCCAGAGCCTACTATAAATGTGGGGAAAAAACTCATATTAGCAGCTCTTGTGATATGTTAAAATGCTCCTTATGTGGGAGTATGGGCATTCTGTGGATCTATGTGATAATATTTTTCAATGTAATCTCTGTGATGAGAAAGGTCATGCCTTTCATCAATGCCCCTAGGAAAAATGAATCGAACTGAAGGGTGGGATCAGGATGATTTACTGAATAGGGCCCAAGATAAAAGAAGATATTCTAATTTTAGTTCTCCCACTGGAATGCAGGGGAGGAAACAAACAAGAGAAACCTTAGTTACAACTGGGCCAATGGAGGATGGGGACTTACCTTTGATAAATGAACCTATTCTCAGTTCACAGCAGAAAGATGAGGATATTACTGACATTTCTCCTACCATTAAGGGCCTTCTGTTACCTTAGAACAACCTGCAGCTAAATCTATGCCTCCTCCCTTTGAAATAGTGAGAAGCAGAAGGTTCACTAGGGCCTCTCTTAGACAATCTACTGCAGGCCCATCCCTACTGAGAATTTCTTTTCACCCTTGCAAGATGACTTAGGGGATTCAGATCTAGAATCTGATACCTCACATAGATCAGAAATGGTAACTGAGGATGAAGACAGTAAAACTACTGAGTTGGCAAAAGAAAAAAAGGGAAGAAAAGGAAAGCAAGTCTCAGCCACAGGGGGTCTTGACTTTACTAAATCTTAATGGCTACTTTACAAATTGCTTCTTACAATATATGTAGTCTTAAAGCCTACAAAAACAAATTTCTATTTTGGCCTATTTGGATTTACTTAAAGTAGACATTATTTGTGTATAAGAAATTAGATTGTCCTCTTTTTTTGAGATAGATCAGATTAAAGAAGATGGATTTGGGGTCCTTCTTTTTGGACATTTGGTCAATTCATACATGATGGGATAGGAGTTTTATTTAAAAATACTAAATTCTGAATCTCTATGTAACTCCCTAGATGGAGCTATCCCAGGGGCTACTACCCCTGCCTGATTTGCCCACTATAGGTTGAGGGGCCTGGATCCAATGGCAGGTGCCTCCACCCAGAGGTCAGGGTTTGCAATAGTTAAACTAACTAGTCACAGCCCTCTGGGACACTGCAACCCCCTTTCTTCCCACTAGTGGCCCACACAATATATCCAGAATTACCTTCACAGTATACACTTACCCCCAGGTCTGGATTACAGGTACTGGGACCTCCTGTGGAAATGAGATACAGTGCAACAATCACAGTACAGTACTTTAACATAGACAAATACCTCAGGCAGTATAACTTTTGCTGGAAACAAGCAGCTCTGATTTATTTAGGGGAATATAACAAGGACAGGGGAAATCCAGGTTAAGTAGCTTATCACTCTAATAATCTACCATGTAACTCTCTGAGGCCTATCCTATCAGTTACTGTCCTAGGTACCCAAGCCCTAGTGCTAGTCCAAACCATGTGACAGCTGGTAGGGCCCTTTCACAGAGAAAAGGAGAAGAAAACAGTCAGCAAACAGTAATTCCATTTGGATTTAATGTGGCAATTCAACAGAGGCGACCCTAATTAGTACTCACGACCTACAAATAAGATAAGGTCCTTCAATGTCAAGCAGGGCTCCTTAGAGGTACACAAACCTCTTCACATCCATATAAAAGAAAGTACTATACCAGGCAGGCTGCATCTGTATCGATACTAATTACTGCACAATACCAGGAGAACCACAGCAGATTCAGTTCCTGACAGACCAAGTGCAATTTCAGCAATTCTACCAGTCTTCTACAGGGTGAGCCTGGTTTCTACTCTTCAGAATCGTTGATTCTTTTCACAGGATCAGATTCAGTCTAACAAGCTGCAGACCGGAACTCTGGGCCTTACACACGTTTTTGGACTAAAACTGCACATGAAAAAGCACAGGGCTTCCTTCTTATGCCAAAGCTCAACTCAACTCAACCAGACAAAACCGGGCATTTCCTTTGAGTTCCTCCCAGTTCTTGACTGGATTGGCTGTCACTACAATAGACTGCTGCTGTTGGTCCAAAAGGCACCAATCTAAACTACATCTCCAAGTCCTGCCCATACAATCCTCTTATGGCTACAGCTCAGATATGAGTCAAGTTCTGATTCGTCCAAAAGCACATTTAGAGCTAGCTTACCACACTGATTGGTCCGTTCAGCAATTCAAAACTAGAATGAAACTACGAACTAATTCTGACTACAAAAGCAAGATTAGACAAACTGTAATTTCATTATTACTCTAAATAATTTCTGGCAAACAGTTACATCTTTCAGATAGGTTCCTTTGCACTCCTAGTGACTGCAAAAATGGTAGTGGCAGCAACTCGAGTGGTACTCAGGAAACACACACCCCCCACAAACTAATTATGTCTGCAAGCAGACAGCTCTTAGAACAGTACCAGAGGCTCTAAAAACACCCTGATAAATGAAACAAATGCCAAA
Organism: Neoceratodus forsteri; assembly: GCA_016271365.2. Taxonomy (NCBI): domain Eukaryota; kingdom Metazoa; phylum Chordata; order Ceratodontiformes; family Ceratodontidae; genus Neoceratodus; species Neoceratodus forsteri. The sequence continues at coordinate 345,329,235 of CM028138.1, read as the reverse complement.
CACCATTCAGGCTTGGAGCATTCAAGTATTGTGGGTGGAGGTCATAACAACACTGGTTGTTGGTTTAAAAAAAAAAAAAATTTGCATTTCCTTTTTATTTTGATTTGACCGCTCAAAGTCTTTGTGGGGTGCAGCTTTCTTTTGAAGGACTTATGGACAATTAAAATTAAAGGAATACCCCAGATTATATATATATATATATATATATATATATATATATATATATATATATATATATCTATATCTATATCTATATCTATATATATATATATATATCTATATATATATATATCTATATATATCATATATCTATATCTATATCATATCTATCTATATCTATATCTATATCTATATCTATATCTCTATATAGATATCTATAGATATCTCTATATAGATATCTATAGATATCTCTCTATCTATCTCTATCTACTATCTATCTCTCTATCTATCTCTATCTCTCTATCTATCTCTATCTATCTCTATCTCTATCTATCTCTATCTCTCTATCTATCTATCTATCTCTCTATCTATCTCTATCTATCTATCTATCTATTCTATCTATATACACACACACTACACACACACACACACACACACACACACACACACACACACACACATACATTTTTACATTGGATGTATCCTAATTGTCTATATCTGATATCTGGCATGAGAAAATTGAAGCCATTGTTTATTTGTAAAACAATAAACTATAATTACAAAAAAAAAAACAATGTGGCCACATACAACTAGCTCAAAATGGTAAAACAATGCTGCAGTGACTTTCTGTGGGGCTGTTCCCTCCCACATCCACCACCCTTACTATATAAACCAACTCTGGGGACTGCAACTCTGGGAGAGGGAAAGCAGTAAGTCACCAAAATGGCAAGCACTGTCATACGCCACCTCAAAATGACAAGCGCTGCTTTGCCATCATGGTTTTTGTCCTCGCTGTTTTAATGGGACACCTTCCATCCCAGCAATGCTGGCCTATCTCCCTTAGTTATAACTAGTGGAAAAATAGTCAACTGCTCTCCATATATATAACACTTTAACTTTTACAAGTAAAGGAATTTCTTCTCCCAGAATAAGTTTTAGTTGCAGTAAGGTACTCTGCAAAGGAATATGGGACAATTTGTTTTGTAGACTGTCTCTGGAACTATTGTTACTGTTGATCCTGTGTCCAGCTGCATATTCACAGGGTACAGTCTAAATGCATTTTAATTATCATCCTTTTTTCCCCTTCACTTGCTGTGTACACTATATACAGCCCAAAACCGTCATCTTTAGCAGTGTTGCTCATCTCCAAACTCTCCTCTACATAGCGTGCTACAACTGGTGCCCTCCTGGTTTTACAGGCGAGTGCAGTATTGCGAATTTTGAGACACTGGTGGAATTTTTCATTTTTAAATCTGTTTTTGCAGATGCTAGATGAATGTGTCCTGCCACTCCTACAGTAAGCTTGCTGACTTTCAATGTTTGTATTCCACCACCCCAATTGTTCTGGACATCCCTCCTTTTATGTACTACGGGAGCAGTTAGCTGCAGTAGCTGCACTGCCCCACTTATGTACATCACCAGGCTGAAAAGTATCTTGCCTGTCAGCTCCTGTGCATTTTTGAGGCCAGTTCCATGGCTAAAGCAATTTCTGAAGCTGATTGGAAAGTCAGGACCTTTTCAAACAATAGATGTTTTTGTACTGATTTGCTTTTTAAACCACACACTAATCTGTCCGAGTGCTCACTCAGAAAACGTCCACACTCACAGTTTGTAAAATGTTGCTTTAAGGCTGCATTATAATCAGCTATTGTTTCACTGTCTTTCTGATCCCGGTGATAAAATTGAAAGCGCTCTACAATAATCAGTGGTTTGGGCTTATAATGCCCTGTTAAGAGTCTGAGCAAGCTGTAAATAGGATTTATGGCACATTTTGGTTTGTCTGAGGCTAGTAAATTCTTCAACAATCCATAAGCTTGGGGTCCAATTGCAGGCAGGAAAACAGTTCCTTGTTTTCCTCTGCTATGCCATTTGTATGTCATCTGCTGACCCTGTAGGCCACTTCTAGCACTTGCCTCCCCTGCCATGCTACCTCCTCCTCCCCACTACCTGCCACCCTCTCCCACCTGTTGATCGGCCAGGCTGGTTCCCTTCACCCTCTACCTCCTCTGGCACACCTGTCTGTCACCCTGTTCTATCTGACAAGGGTACTCCACTACCCGCATGATGTCTGCTATGTAAGCATTTTGTTATCTTTGTATTTATCTGGAAACAATGTTATAATAGGCACTTGGTTTTCTAGTGTGCTTACCTGGTAAACAAAAGCAAATAATTTACCTGTAACAATGACTTGCCTGTATGCACTGTGCCTGTAATGTTCTGTCTGCACTGTACTTGTCCTTGACGTGGAACCTATGTAAGGGATGTTGCTCAAAGGTAGGACTACTAGCTATCAATAAAATAAATAAAATCCATCCACATTTCAGACTGCTCCAAATAGGATCTTCTTCTGTCTTATCAAACTCTGAAATTCTTCCAATCTGAGCCATGGTGATATAGTGCCTGCTCTGTTTTGACAAATACACTTTCCAAAAGAAAAAAGGCACCACCTCATCATCCAAAACTAATATATTTACTGGAAGTAATACCATCACCCTACTGAGCACACAAGGCATTCTGGGCTATGTAGTTCACAGGAAATACAATAGTCTGCAATGCAACACAGCAAATCCTGCTTTACTAGTAGATATCCTTATAGAAAGGATATACAACAGAGGTTAGGTCAGACAGAGGGAGGTTAGATAAATTATAAGCTCCACTAAGTAGGAATCAACTGTCCCCATCTCTGACCAATCCTCACCTAAAGGGCTGCTATCCCAATTCATTTTTGGTTAATTACCGGAAGGAGGTTCTCGCCCAACTGAGGCAAAGAGTGATTGCTCACCAGGCTGAAGCAGTCTAGAACCAAAATCCCTAAGGATTGCTGCCCCAACCATTGTCCATCCCTCAAAAACCTCTAAGTCCCTACTCCAGGGCATACCTCTCAACCTCCTACCTCATAAATCAGGGACAAGGCTTAAAAAATCAGGGACAAAGGACCAAAATCAGGGACACATCTTAAAAATTAGAGATATCCACCCAGAAAACTGGTAGAATATGGGGCTTAGTGCAAAATGCATTTTCTAAAGAAGAACAAGTCTAACTTTAATGCTTGACATTGTTTTTTTGCTTACAGTCCCCACTGTTTAGCCACAAAAACACAAAATTTTAGGAGGGACAGAGTAAAATTTTGAGGCAAAATCAGGGACATCACTGAAAATCAGGGACACTTGAGAGGTATGCTCCAGGATCCATCCCAGAAAGATGGAAAACTACTCTGGTGGTTACCATACACAAAGGAGGGCCTAAAGAACATATTAAGAGCTACTTGACCCATCTGTCTACTTAGCTAAGTAGCCAAGATCCAAGAGAGGCTGGGTTGCAACCAAGCTTTAGGATTACTAGAATCTCACCACTCTCTGACGGACATCCAACATGGTTTTAGAAACAAAATCATGGAACAGACACTGCTCTTGTCTGACTAACCATGGGTATCATCATTTGTGCAATAGATGGAGGGCTTGTGACTGGTGCCATCTTCACAGACCTCACTGAGGCATTTGACTCAGTAAACCATAATCTCCTGTTAGCTAATCTTAGGCTGGTGGGACTTGACTACCTTGCCTGTAGCTGGTTTAAATTACCTGCCTAACTGGAAACAAGTAAAGTGGCAAGGCAGCTTATCTGAGCAAAGGGAGATAACTGATGGTGTTTCCCAGGCTCAGTACTGGGCCTCTTGCTCTTCTCATTATTAATGATATGCCTGGTAACTTTTTGGGTGGGGCTAACCTAGAACTTCAGGCAGATGATGCTTTGTCGTACAGATGCTCAGTAGATGTCAACTGAATTAACTTGGAACTGGGTAGTGATTTCAAACAACTTAAAGCATAGCTATTAATATACAAACTTGTCCTTGATGTCAAAAAGATGAAAGCTATGCTTTTCGGTCCCAGACTCCTGGGAAAAGAAAAGCAGCATCTACTCAACCTTTCCACCCTCTCCGGCTCACAGCTGGAAGCTGTGGAATTGGTGAGATATCTTGGGGTACTCCTTGAGCAAGATTTATCACTCAATCCACATGTTAATGCTGTAACGAAGGTCATGAACCAGAAGTTAGGCTTATTGTACAGGCTCAGCCCTTACCTTACCAAGAAGCGTGCCTAGCAATTGGTAATGGCACTCTGCAGCCTGTACTTTAATATTGTGCCCCAATCCTTCAACTCAAGACTCACAGCTAAGCAGACTAAAAGTATGTACAACAAAATTAGGCAATTCACAGCTGGTGCCTTCTCCAAGGGTCAACACTGAACATGCCCTAAGTTGAAACGAGAGTGGCTTGTTCATTGCTGTCATAACCTACAAAATGACACAGATCATTACCCCTAATCCTGGCCTCTGGGGGATTCTCATGGCTAAACCCCAGAGGAGGCTCCTATGCTCCTCATCCTGTCCTCTGCTTGAAATACCAAGGGTAAGAACAGGATCAGGCAAAAGGTCCTTTGCCTACACTGCCCTATCACTTTGGAATAGGTTTCCACAAGAGGCCCCAAACTGCTCCTCCTCTTCTGTGTTTAAAAAAAGGTCTTAAGGCCTATTTGTTGAGGGGTAGCCAGTGCAAATGCACCTGCACCTGCTGAGATTCTCGTGGCTCTACCCTAGGCCAGCAAGCATTTCTGCCTGCTGAATTAATGTCCTTCCTTGATTTTTGAACACTCCTCATCTCTGTAATTGTCTATAACCCTCCTTACCTCGCTACTCTAATCCCTGAAACTGATGTGAGAATTTGACATATGAACCCACACAACTTTACTGATGACTGTACTAAACTGGTCTCCATCATATTTATAATGCTACATATGTTCTCCTGCACCATGTAACGTGGCTCGCGTAGCTCATGTTATTTCTATTGCTATGTATGGCTCACTCATTTTCACACTGTGTGCGTCTGGCCGTTGCCTTCCCCTGCCTCCATTGTACCATTACGTTATTTGTTTTTCTTTTTTTTTCCCCACACCACCGCATGCCTGAGGTGTGAATTTACAGTATAAATTGAATTTCCCTGTACGTGCTGCTGTCTTTCTGTGTTGCTTGCCACCCTGTGGCCCGGCTCATGACTGAAAACGGTCCTCTGGATAAGTGCACTTACCCAGTAAACAAAAAACAAATAAATACATAGTTGTTGGTATGTGCACTTCTCAAATCTATCTAATGTCTGTAATCCCTGAATAAACTTGAAAATGTTATATTGTCTCTGTATGCAATTAACTCTGCACCCCTGAATGTATGACCATGTATGTGCAATTTTTCCTCTGAACGTCATCAACTTTGGGTCACCACTGAAAAAAGGACATCTGGTCTCTGAGGGCCTACCCAGTTACACAATTCGAAGAAATAAGTAGATGCAATAGATGAAGGTTAGGTGAGATAGAGGATGCTAGGCGATTACAAGGAGGTTAGGTGCGACAGAGGGAAGTTATGCAAGAGAGGGAGACAGAAGGAAGTTAAGTGAAATAGAGGGAGGTTAGGTGAGACAGGAAGAGTAGGTGAGTAGAGGCAGGTTAGGTGATAGAGAGGTTGGGTGAGTAGAGGGAGTTTAGATGAGATAAATAGGTCAGGTGAGTACATGGAGGTTGGGGAGTACAGGGTAGTTAGATGAGTATGGGGTGGTTAGGTAAGACAGGGAAGTTAGTAGAGTATGGTGAGGATAGATGGGATAGGGAAGGTTAGGAGACTACAGGAAGAATGAGAGTTAAAGAGGTTAGAGCAGATAGAGCTTAGGTGAGAGAGGCGATTACATGAGATAGAGGAGGTTAGATGAGGCAGAAACGAGGTTAAACACAAGAGGTTGACCAGATAGGAGGTTAGATGAGAGAGGAGGTTACATGAAACAGAGGATGGTAGATGAGACAGAGGAGAGTTAAGCGAGAGATAGGCGGAGGTTAGGCAAGGAATAAATAGAAATGCGTTAGTACAGGGAGGGTAGGATAGTACAGAGAGAGGTTAGAGGAGTAGTGGGAGGTTGAATGAATGAATGAATTGTATTTATATTTCAACAGGACTGGGACTACTAAACAAACCTGTTTACAGAGCAGTCCTGCAACTCGTGTACAAGTTACAAATCAAAACTATAAAATACAAGCTATAAAATTCTAGGTTGATGGTCACAGGGAGATTAGGTGAGATCTAGGGAAGTTTATTTAATATACAGAGAGGTTATGCGAGTACAGGGAGGTTAGATTAAATAGGAGGAGTTTAAAGAAAGCAGAGGGAAAAGATGGTAAGCAAATTGAGGGGGGGTTAATAGCTTGCTTTTGGTCACCCAGTGAGCAAGTGACACTGGTTAGATTCAAACCTGAGTTTCCATGTTGACAACTCTGTGCTCTAACCACTTGGTCAAAGTGCTTCTTTCACTGTTAATAGATGTAGTGGCCAGTAAGGAGGTCACCTTAACAGACAGTTCAGTTATTTAGGAGGAGGTCCCTGAAGACAGTGCAGTCAGAAGCTCAAGAGAATTATCAACAGAAGGATCCACCCCGAGGAAGGCCGTGTGTGGGGTTGAAGCACTGTGGAAGTAGGATGCATTCCTATTGCATGGCAGTCCAGCCACAATACATTTTCTTGCAACCATTGCGACAGTGTACAGAATTGTTCTCAAGTGCCGAGTACCTTCTGTTGATGACCCTACATAGCCTTCTTATGAACCCCACCTCATGAACAAGGGTGAAGTAAATATTCAAATCGTGCCCAAAAGGTGACTGTCACTACATGTGTGAAAACACATTTTGGGCAGGATTAGAAAAATGGCGGCTCTCACGTTCATGTGGTGGTGTGAAGAAATGGCTATGTTGAAAAGTTGGGGTCAAAATATTGACAAGCACTACCAAATTTTCAACATAGCCTTCTTATGACCCATCTCATGAACAAGGGTAGAAAAACTGCCAGATCCTGTCCAAAGTGATTTCACACCACAAGTGCAACAATTTCAGGCAGGATTTGAAAATGACAGCTGTCACATTCACAAAGTGCTTTGAAGAAATGGCTATGTTGAAAATTTTGGGTCCAGATACTGAAAGTTACAAGCCTGCATTCATAAATTTCTACATAGGCTCACAACTTTAATATTTCTACCCTATATTTTGAACATAGCTTTCTCATGACCCCGCCTCATGAACAAGGGTGGAAAAGATTTTCAAATCCTGCCCGAAAGGAGATTTTGTGCAGTAACCACAAAAATCACCTTTCAGAACAGATTTGCATAATTTCACTGTCATTGTTCATGAGGTGGGGTCCCATAAAAGACATGTTGAAAATTTGGGAAACAATATTCAGAAATGACCAAGTTATGATTACAAGTTCAAAACTTATTGAAATACATTGAACTCCATAGCCGATTTCCTCAGTTTGCAGTATGGCGTTGAAGAGTAAAGACATGTCTACAGTCTAGAGAGGTTTACGGCATTGGACCTGCAGTAGGTAAGTAAGGGCTTGGGGTGTGGGGGATTCTAAGTAGGAGGGTTGGGTGGGGAGACAGTAATGGTGGCAGCAACAGACATTGATGGATGTTTCTTTTTTTACAGGGTGTATTTTACAAAACAAAAAACACTACGAGGAATGGTTTTCTTTATTTCAGGTACAGACACTAGATATTTGCCAACCCAGTTGCTGTTTTATGTTGGTGGCACGGGTGGTTCCCTGGTCTCACACAATCAAAATGGGAAGGGTGGGGTAGCAGCCAGCACAGGGGATTGGGCACTCCTGTGCCAGAATATTAGCATGGAAGGGGTGGGAGAGATTGAGGGAGGGGTTTTCTTTATGTGGGGTGGCATACGGGGTGGACTCCCTAGCATCGTACAATGAAAATGGGCGGGGGCTGTAACTGGCATCAGGGATTATGTTTGGGGGGGATCACAGCAGACTGATCATGACAGATCAGCTGTGCTTGCTGGGTGGCATTGTGAGATCAAAGGAAAGAGCAATCCCTATGATTGGGCTGGCTGTGTCCTGAACTACGAGACTGCCAAGCAAGCCAGAACAATGTCATGATCAGCCTGGCTGATGACTAGTGTGACACTGATGAGCCCTTGCAGACTGCCCTGCACTGGACCACAGCAACACACCTCAAAACTACTCTCATAACAGTATGTTCCCTGCACCTGTGCACGGTGAACATAATGAGGATAGTGGATGTTCCACTGTGATCTATTTAGAGTGCTTTGCACAGTATGTAAACGTATCCAGTGCAGACTTTGAATAAACAGAAAATATTTCCCTGTTCAATTGTAAAAACACTTCCTGTTGAACAGAACCTTTTTTGATTTACATACAAACACATGCTGTCAGCAAACACAAACAAGCATTTGTCAATGCCAAATGTTGATTGCGTTGGTCTGTTGAGCTCGCTTACTAGCCCTGTGTCACTCGCTCAGTCCATTTCTCCCGGTGCTGCAGGCTGCTCTTTTGTACTGGGCTGCTGCCTGCGTTGGCACCTTGTTCTGGCCACTAAGAAATCTGCAGCTGTCCCGAGAGAGCTCCGTTGAGGTGGCTCACTCCCCCTCTCTCACTCGCTCATTCTGTTTCTCCTGGCGCTGCAGGCTGCCCTTTTGTACTGGGTTCCTGCCTCTGTTGGTGGCTTTTTCTGCCCACAAAGAAATCTGCAGCAGTCCCAACACAGGTCTGTTGAGCCTGCTGACTCCCACTCTCTCACTCACTTATGTTTCTGCCGGCGCTGCAGGCTGGCCTTTTGTACTGGGCTCCTCCCTGCATTGCCACCGTTTTCTGCCAACAAAAATCCGCAGCAGTCACGATAGAGCTCCATTGAGCTCGCTCTCCCCCTCTCACTACGCATTGAGTTTCTCCCGGTGCTGCAGGCTGCCCTTTTGTACTGGGCTTCTGCCTGCATTTGCACCTTTTTCTGCCCACAAAGAAATCCACAGCTGTCCCAACAGAGCTCCATTGAGGTCGCTCACTCCCCCTGTGTCACTCACGCATTCTGTTTCTTGTGACGCTGCAGGCTGCCCTTTTGTACTGGGCTCCTGCCTCTGTTGGTGCCTTTTTCTGCCCACAAAGAAATCTGCAGCAGTCCTGACAAAGCTCCATTGAGCTCGCTTACTCCCCTTCTGTCACTCGCTCAGTCCATTTCTGCCAGCACTGCAGGCTGCCCTTTTCTATTGGGCTCCTGCCTGTGTTGCCACCTCTTCTGCCCACAAAGAAATTTGCCACAGTTACAATAGAGCTCCATTGAGCTCGCTCAGTCCCCCTCTCACTCGCTCATTCTGGTTTCCCCACCACTGCAGGCTGCCCTTTTGTACTGGGCCCCTGTGTGCATTGCTACCTTTTTCTGCCCACAAACAAATCTGCAGCAGTCTCAGAGCTCCATTGAGCTCACTCACTCCCCCTCCCTCACTCGCTCGGTCTGTGTCTCCTGCCGCTGCAGGCTGCCCTTTTGTACTGGGCTCCTGCCTGCATTGGCGGCTTATTCTGGCCAGAAAGAAATCTGAAGCAGTCCCGACACAGCTCCATTGAGCTCTCTCACTCACTCATTCTGTTTCAGCCCACGCTGCAAGCTGGCCTGTTGTACTGGGCTCCTGCCTGCGTTGCCACATTTTCTGCCCAAACAGAAATCCGCAGCAGTCACAAGAGAGCTCCACTGAGCTCGCTCACTACTGCTCTGTCACTCATGCGTTCCGTTTCTCTTGGCGCTGCAGGTTGCGCTTGTGTATGGGGCTCCTGACTGCATTGGCACCTTTGTCTGTCCACAAACAGATCCGCAGCTGTCCCAACAGAGCTCCGTTGAGGTCACTTAGTCTCCCTCCCTCTCTCACACGCTCATTCTGTTTGTCCTGGCGCTGCAAGCAGTTCTTTTGTACGGGACTCCTGCCTGCATTGGCACCTTTTTCTGCCCAGAAAGAAATCCGCAGCAGTCCTGATAGAGCTCCATTGGGCTCACTCAGTCACCCTGTCTCACTCGCTCATACTGTTTCTCCCACTGCTGCAGGCTGGCCTTTTGTACTGGGCTCCTGCCTACATTGATGCCTTTTTCTGCCCACAAAAAAATCCGCAGCAGTCCTGACAGCGCTCCGGTGAGTTCGCTCACTCCCCCTCCGTCACCTGCTCTCTCGTTCCATTTCTCCCAGTGCTGCAGGCTGCCCTTTTGTACTGGGCTCTAGCGCTGGACCCTTTCTCTGCCCACAAACAAATCCGCACCAGTCCCGACAGAGCTCAGTCGAGCTCGGTCACTCCCCCCTCGTGACCGTGATATTTTGTGGCAGGAGTGCAAAAACATATTTTAGCTAGGATGTGAAAAATGGCAGCTGTACTGTTCATAAGGAGGTGTGGAAAAATGCCACTGTTGAAAATGTGGTGTGAAAATATTACAAAATTGCTAAGTTACAAGGGTGCGTGGAAACAGTTCAACGCACACTTGTAACACAGTCATGTTATGGCATTTCGTCACCAAATTTTCAACATAGGCATTTTAGGACCTCTGCTCAGGAACAGTGCCACTGTCATTTTCTTAATCTGTCGTGAACAGGTGATTTCCCACAGCGACCGCGTTATTCTGCACCGGAACTGTGAAAACACATTTTGGTCAGGATGTGAAAAATGACAGCTGTACTGCTCATAAGGAGGTGTGAAAAAATTCCACTGGTGAAAATCTGGTGTGACAATATTACAAATCTGCGAAGTTACAAGAGTGCGAGTAAAGCGTGCAATGCACGCTCGTAACAGTCATTTTATGGCATATCACCACCAAATTTTCAACATAGGCATTTTAGGACCTCTGCTCATGAACACTATCACTGTCATTTTCTTAATCTGTCCCGGACAGTGATTTCCCACAGCGACTGCTCTATTCTGTGCCACAACTGCGAAAACACATTTTGGCCAGAATGGGAAAAATGACAGCTGTACTGTTCATAAGTAGGTGTGGGAAAATGGCAATGGTAAATCTGGAGTGAAAATATTATAAATTCGGTGAAGTGCAGTATGTGCATGCAAACTACGCGAAGCGCAATCAGTAACAGTCATTTTATGGATATCGTTACCAAATTTTTAACATAGCCATTTCAGGACCTCTACTCAAGAACAGTGTCACTCATTTTTTTTTTAGTCTGTCCCAGACACTGATTTCCCACAGCGACCGTGCTATTCTGCGCCGGAAGTGCGAAAACACATTTCTGGCAAGAAATTACTCACTACACTCACTACATTCGGGGTGTGTACCTCAGGACTGGAGGATGGCTCATGTGGTGCCCCTCCACAAGAGTGGCCCCAAGGATGAACCGGGAAACTACAGACCAGTGAGCCTCACATCCATCGCGGGTAAGCTAATGGAGACTATCCTGAAGGAGAGGCTGGTGGCCCTCCTAGAGACCAAGGACTACAGGACAGCAGACAGCATGGCTTCATACATGGCAGATCCTGCCAAACCAACCTGGTCGAGTTCTATGACTGGGTAACTAGGCAACTGGACAGGGGCCATGCAGTGGATGTCCTGTATCTGGACTTCAGTAAGGCATTGACTCAATGCCACATGGAAGGCTGGGAAGGAAGTAGAGGCACAGGGCGGGTGCAAAGCTGGTGAGATGGATAGGAAACTGGCTGCAGGGAAGGCAACAGAGGGTGGTGGGTGGGGAGCTCTCACACCCAAGGGCAGTGACGGCGGTGTTCCACAGGGCTCGGTGTTGGGACCAGTGTTTGGGATATTCATTGCAGATATATCATGGGACATCAAGAGCAAGATCAGTCTGTTTGCTGATGATACCAAGGTAGGCGCGGTGGTGGATGACCTAGGGGGATGGCAAGGGTTGCAGGATGATCTGGCAAAGCTTGAAACCTGGTCAGACACCTGGCAACTGGGCTTTAATGCCAAAAAGTGCAAGGTGCTGCATTTTGGGATGAAGAACCCAGAAGGAGTTACCAGCTAGGGGAGTGCAGCTAGCCCAGACAGAGGAGGAGGAGAAGGATCTGGGTGTGCTCATTACAGGGTCAATGAACAACTCGGCACAATGTAGGAAGGCAGCTGCAAAGGCCAACAAAATGCTGGGTTGTATTGCAAGGGGTATATCCTCGAGGAGGGAGGAGGAGGTGATTCTGCCACTGTATAGGTCATTAGTTAGACCACACCTGGAGTACTGCGTGCAGTACTGGCGTCCGTATCTGAAGAGGGACATTAAGTTACTGGAGGGGGTGCAGCGCAGAGTGACAAAGATGATCAAGGGGCTGGGGGACTTATCATACGAGAGGAGATTGAAGGAGTTGAACATGTACTCACTGGAGGAGGGAAGAGACAGGGTGACATGATTGAAACCTTTAAATACATGAAAGGAATAAACAAGAGCGGGTACAGAGGGCTGCTCAAAGTAAGGGAGGGAGGGCCACCAGGGGCCATGATATGAGACTGGGTGAGGAAGGCTCAGGAGGGAGATGAGGAGACACTTTTTTACAGAGAGGGTGGTGGCTGGGTGGAATCGTTACCTGTTGAAGTGGTATGCAGTAGAACAGTGGACTGCTTCAAGCGAGGATGGGACAGGACAAGGGAGGGTTAATGAAGGGAAGGGTGGAAGGAGGGGCAGCTGCAGGATAAGGGTGCTAGCTGCACATTCGAGCAGACTTGATAGACCTCTAGGCCTTTATCTGCTGGCAAATTTTGTATGTTACGTATGTGAACTGACTAGCTGTGCTGTTCACAAGGAGGTGTGACAAATGCGGTGTTGAAAATCTGGCGTGAAAATATTGCAAATTCATGAAGTTACGGCGTGCGTGTAACTGCACAGCGCCGCAGCGTAAAGGTATCATTTTGAATTTTTCCCTGAATTTACAATATAGGTTTTGAGAGCCCACCTCATGAACACTGGCACTGTTTTGTTAATCAGCCTCGAAGATGATTCCAGCGCAGTGACCACGAAATCACCTTTCGGGGTGATTAACGCCATGACAGTTCAAGAATTCATGAGGAGTGGTCCCAAAAACCCCATGTTGAAAATTTGGTGAAAAAATTCCCAAAAATGCCCAAGATATGCACTAAAGTTGAAAAAACCTATTTATTACATTATACAGCTTACGGCATTTCCTCAGTTCGGCGGTCAGCTTGGAAGAGTGCAGGCGATCACCTGGTCACAGTCTGCATCGTGCTGGGCTCAGAGGCCAGTATGGGGTGGGGGTGGGAGGCAGGTGCGCAGTGGGGGTGCGGGTTGGGGGCAGAGGGCGCCGAGACCAGTTCCTTTTTTCCAGGAAAAAAAAAGATGTCGAGGACCGTTTTTTCCTTCAGAGGGCATCTGGCATGCTGGGATGGGCTCCCAGCATGCCAGCCAAGCTTTGTTTGGGGGGCAGCAGTAGCCGATGAGGGATTGGGCACCCCATCGCAAACAAGGGAGTATCATTATGCTGGACGGGATTGGGCACCCAGTCAGCACGAACAAAAAGTGTGGGGTTACAGAATGCCAATGGGGAGTGGGCTCCCATTAAGCAACAAAACACGGTACCAAAGCCGGCCGGGGATTAGGGCCCCCATCGGCAATAAACATGGTGGGGTTAGAATTATGTTCGAATTACATGGCAGCAAGCCACTGCCATGTTCACAAACAATATCAGGTTTTACATCCCGCCCCTGCAATGACGGATGCTTCCCTCATTGCAGCGGATGGCTGACGCCGTAATGACGGGTGGCCACCGATTGCAGCGGCTGATCTGTCTGAAGTTGGTGGCAACTTTCAAACTGCTGTCACCAGCAGCCTGCAACGGCATTGGGGGAAGTGAGACGAGCCTTTGCAGGCTGTGGGGGCATTGGCCACAACAGTGCCGTGCCTCCACAACCTGCTTCTGAGCAAGCTGCCACAATATGTTTCTTGCGCTGTGTGCAATCAACGTAAGAATAAACAGGGTGAAAATATAAAAGATCTACACAGTAATAATTCAATACCACAATACCAAAGCATTACCCCACTGCGGAATGCACTGCCCCACTATGTTTTGGAATCTAACATTTCCCACTTTATTCTTGGGTGATTTTTTTAGCCCAGAAAATGTTGATACTATTCTCGCACATTCTTTGCATGTATTTGGTGGAACTGCTGTGGGGAGAGCATAAAAAAGGTAGAGCAGTTTGAGAAGGGAATTTAACTCATTATCTCCCGGTGGTCATTTTGGATCGGGTTCAGCAATGGATGGTTCCAATGCCATATGGCAGCTATGGAACCAAAGGAGTTAAAACAGTGAGATCCTGGGAAAACAAAGGCAGGCCAATATATCCTACCTACCTACCCTGTACACCATTAAGTCATGGATCACTGGGTCATGGTTATTACTGAAAATATATTTTCTGTTTTTGCCGATTGCCAAGGTACATTAGGGTGTCCCTGTCCCACAACCTTCAAGAATGCCTTTTAAAGGGCAGTCCCCTCAACCTATTTTCTGTATACCTGCGTAGTTATAGGCATGAACAATGATTCCCTTCCTTACACCCCTCTACTTTCATGCTAATTTAAATTTAAATTAAGTTGCTTCACTCTGCCCTGGTGTGAAAACCTGTTTCACTCCATTGCAAAGGTCAAGATCCCACTCATGCAAGGCATCATGGGAGTTGACAATACATACACGTACAAGCTAGCAGAAGTGCTCCTGTCAGTTTTGTTGCATGTCTTCTGAAGTCCCTGTATTCTTTTTTTTTTAATTTAGTTGTTTAACCAGGTATAGCACACTAAGCGGAAAGCTTTTTTACAGGAGCGACCTGGGAGCACAAGGAGGTTAAGTGACTTGCTCAGGGTCACACAGTATGCAAGTGGAAGCTGTGGGATTCAAACCCAGGTCTGGTCTGTTGGATGTCACCAAATTTGCAGCTCAGAGCCTTAGACCACTGCGCTATACTGCCTATATTCTTGTCTTGTGCTGGCCATCAAACTTTTCAAGGTTAAGTTCCCCAACGCTTTCTGTAGTTTAAAACATGTCTGAGTTGGAAAAATGCAGTTGGGAGGATGCTGGTGCTTGTGAAGTTTTATTCAACTGTGTTATTCATTCTTATGTGGCAGGAGCTCTTTGCTTACTCCCAGCCCCATGCAAACACTCATTATCAGCTCCCATGTTTCCTTTTATGAGTGGGGTCATGACCTTTGCAATGAAGTGAAACAGGTTTTCACACCAGGGCAGAACAGAGTGCAGCAACTTCATTTGAATTTAAAGAGCAACTCTCTGTTATAATAAAAATCTTACGACCACTAGATATACACCAGTAGTGTTCACTTTACTGTTTTCTAGTTTTGTTTTGCTATTCCCCTTCTGTTAGTCTACTAAATATTGTAGATAATACAGCAATTGTTTCACAGAGTCTTTCAAAATGTATCTGACTGTCTCCTGTTAACCACACAATTGCCGTTTGTGATATCAGTCTGTTGTCATGATCTGTACTATAATGTCATAAACAAAAGCTCTGTGAGGTTAACAGGGAAGAGGTACATGTTTTCAACTGTTTTCTATACATATTTGTTAGACGGACTACAAAGATATGCTGGAAATCTTGGAAAGAACATTGAAAAATGAAAAAACATGTATTCTCTAGTAAATTGTAACAGCTGAAACATCTTATTTATGAAAGTGCATGTGAAGTGCAGAGCTGCTCTTTAACTTAGGATGAAATTAGGGGGATGCAAGAGAGGGAATCATTGTTCATGTCTACAAACTAAAAAGGCAAACAGAAATTTCCCGTTAATGCTCTGGCTACTTACTGTGTGGTTAAAACACCATTACCTGAATGTTGTGAACATTGAGGGAGTACCCCGATAGCTACCCCAAATATTTAAGATATTCTAATATTGCTCTTAGGAATTGTTCTGGATCTGTTAAGTACAATGCAGGCATCCTCAACATACAGTGCCATTTTCTGTACCTTGGAGCCCATATCAATCAGT
Source organism: Neoceratodus forsteri (assembly GCA_016271365.2). NCBI lineage: Eukaryota > Metazoa > Chordata > Ceratodontiformes > Ceratodontidae > Neoceratodus > Neoceratodus forsteri. The sequence continues at coordinate 345,313,237 of CM028138.1, read as the reverse complement.
TTGATTTCCTCACGCTGATGTATCCACTGAGCCAGCAGCTCAGTATACAGAGCAAATAACATCCAGGTGAGGGGGCAGCCCTGGCACATACCTAAACAGAGGTAGAATCTTTGTAATAGGCACCCATTCATGCTGATGAAGGCCTTATGATGAGTACAGTTTGCCCACATAATCTACAAAGGTGTGCAAAAATCCAAATTTGACAAGGGCTTCTATTCTATATAAAAAAAGGCCATTCCACCTGATCAAAGACCATTTCAAAATCAGCCCTAAGAAGGCCCCAAGTTGCTTTGCTCTTGTTGATATGGTTACCAATATGGATTTTCTCCTGATGCAGTCAGCAGTTTGTCTGGCTCAGATAACCCCAGTCTGCTGTAAATACTGCCTACTGTCAAGCTGCAGAAATCAGATATGTCCTCCTCTTGTCTAATCCCCTATGCAGAGTCAGATAAAAGGGCATAATGCAGGCTGCAATTGAACCACTCTTACCGGAGGCAATTCCACTCAATGAGAAACTGGGCAGGTTTGTACGCTACAAGGAATTACTAAATCCTGCAACCATTGGGCTGCCTTTTCTAAACAAGCATTTGTCAATGCTGGATGTTCACCACTGGTATAGAAGCCCTGGGGTACTAGATGCTTTGTGGTGCACTTTGCGGCTTATGCTGAAGCTGAATAACAACTACCCAAGGCGTGCATATATCAGAGCACAACTGCACACCCTGTAGTGGGTTATCTGTCTTACAAAATGGCCAAAAATACTGATATAAATACAAATAAATGCTTAATTTACAGTAGGTGATCTGGTTGATCCTGGAATAATAGTGATAAGTTATAGGTGATATTTATCTGGTCGATTCCAAAACGGTTTTGAAACAAAAAGGGATTAGAACATGTATCTGGTGTAGCCAGGAATTTTAAACTTGTAATCAATGGTGGATGGCACTGTTGCCCCTCTGCTCTTGCTCCCACCCCACAAACTCAAAACAAAAGATGTAATGCCACACCACAAAAACAATAAGCCCACTCCCCCATTTCAGTCAAATACGCAGTAAGCCAATAATCCTAATAGAGTTACATGATTTTATTTTATCCGATGCCCACATGTAGTTGATCTAGTTTCTAGTTACAGCATTTAGGAAACATTGTGATAAGCCTCCATACCACATCAAGGTAGCCCACCTTACAGAGGTCCATTTACACCAGCACTCACGCATGCATACTTAATCAGGTTAATCTGGCCTCTAAAGCACACCCAACCAACACTCCCACTCACGTGTAAAGGATAGGGAAGGATGCAGTCCACACAGTGCACTCAGGAGAAACCTACTGGTTCAACGACATCCTCACCACACACATACCACAACCAGCCACGTACAGTAAACCCACCTTCCAAGGCACTCATGTGTGCTCACTCCTGCTCCCAAGCACAACAGCCCACACCTGTAACAAGGGGCACTGTTCATTTCAGCAGTCAGGGAGAGTAGAGAGCTACAACTATCACAGTAACAAAAAGGGCTGCAGTGGGCCAAATGGTGCTTAGGTTTCAGTATGGTTATGGTATAACCACCAAACCCCTCCCGCACCAAAAACCCCAAAGCAACCCAAACCGTATCAAACTTGGATTTCTTGAAGTGCAAAAACTAACTTACTGTAGCGCCTACAATAATAAAACACACCCAAAGTACCAGAGTTGATAATGGATTGGTTACCAAATCCCACAGCACCCACAGCCTTGGTTGGTTGTACTGTATGACTACCTAATGGTGCTTTCAGCACCACCCCAGTTTATCGACTATACTGGCTAAGTACACGGTTCCTATTTGGTGGCTCAGAAGTGCAAAATGGAACAGCAACTGCTCTGATGCTGTAAATTCATTCATATTCGTACTAGCAGACATTAAAACAATTGTTCTGATAAACTCAATTTTTCTCAAAACCACTGATTAAATTCTAACTGATCTGCAATTGTCCCAATTTGCTTAGCTAACAAAATGGAAAAAAAACACCCAAATTTTTAGCATTAAAAGCAATAAATGTTGGTCTCCAATGTCAGCACTCCATGAATTTTGGAGCACAGTATTTCTCCAAATGGCTGCCCACAGACAAACCTGAAAACTAGGGAGTCCTGCAGCCGGTTATTGTACTGTTGTACTATTTCTGAGTCTGACAGACAGTAAAGCATTCCCGAATGCAAGAACATTTTTCTATAGCTGGAACAATGCATTTCTTTCTTGTGCAGCTTTTGGGAACACTCAGATCTAATCAGAAGTAAATTTAAAAATCCTTCTTGAGTTCTTGGTACATGATGAGGACAGAACAAACTAGGCTTCCATCATCAAAATTCAAGTGTGTGCAGAGCACGGGTGTAGACAGGCATACTCCAAGCACTTCATGGTGTGCAATTTTATTTAAAGGTGCACTGTCAGCTTTGTCCCTTCATTTTGTAACCAATGTGAAAAGTGTGCCACCTGGCACACACCTAGCACACCTGTACTGCAAAATGTACCTGTTCGGGTTACCACCTTTTCAGAAGCCCAAAGTGGGACATTTCTTACCGAAACATGATTTTTCGTAGGACAATCTACGACCTTGGCCAGTGCAACAGACTTGTTTTCTCTAAATAATCAGAATCAAGACTAAGTATTGTCATTTTTTAGTTGTTTCTATTGTTTCTTATTCTTTTCAGATATTTTAGTTAGGTATTATTGTTTTCTGCAACATTTTGAGGAAAGTTAGAAAATATTTTTTCTGCTGAAAGGTCAGGACATATAGTATTTTTTCATGGTTTTTTTTGCAGGACACGGCTGCCCAAATCAGGACTGTCCTGCAAAAATCAGGACAGGTGGTAACCCTAGTCCCTGTGTGTGTAAAAATGAAGTTTCTGTACCTGAAACTGTAATTTTGCCCAAAATACACTTTTCTCCGGGACGGTCAGAATTCAACCGTGTCAGGCTTGTCCTAAGTTAGGAACATGGGTCATCCGGCGCAGTCACAGTACAAGTTTTTCCTCATGACACCCATAAAAAATTTTTATTCTTGTCCCTGCTTTAACAAACAACTGCTACTGCTAACGTAAACATGGAACCGAGCACTGTGAGGAGCACAATTTAAACTTTCCGAACGGAGCTAAAATCCCGTGCATGCGCTGGAAAGGCATAAAGAAAGATCCCGCGCATGCACAGGAGCATGCAGTTTGTGCGCATGCACAGGATTTTAGCTCCGTTCAGAAAATTTAAATTGTGCTCTTCACAGTGCTTGGTTTCATGTTTACGTTAGCAGTAGCAGTTTGTTAAAGCAGGGACAAGAATAACTTTTTTTTTTTTTAATGGGTGTCTTGAGGAAAACTTGTACTTCGTGACCGCGCTTGGGGCTGACCCATGTTCCTAACCAGGATGTGCTTCTGGGACACAGTTGAATTCCGACCGTCCTGGATAAAAGTGTATTTTGGGCAAAATTACAGTTTCAGGTACAGAAACTTTTTTTTTTTTTTTTTTTTTTAAACACACACACACAGGGACATTTTGCAGTACAGGTGTGCTAGGTGTGTGCCAGGAGGCACACTTTTCACATTGGTTACAAAATGAAGGGGGGCAGCAAATAGGCTCTGAACTGCTTCCTTTTTCCATGAAAACTAACAAAGAAAATACTGAACCTTTCTGTAATTTTATTCATAGAAGTCGAAACTAGAAGGACTGGTCTCTAATACTCTCTCTGCATCCCAAGGACAATACAATTTACAGGTTCTGTGCTGGTATGTGGATGTCTTAGGGAGCAATGCATGGCATTTGTATTTACACATGCATGGCAACAGCCATTGTCATGAGATACAAAAATTGTATTTATTGTGCCAAATGAGGCAACAAACACGGTCCTGGTATACATTTGTATATTGTCTGGCTACACCCCCAGGGGGGGATAGCTCAGCCTAACAAGGGGGGGGTTGGGTAGCAGTGAGTCCACTTGGTGTGCAGATCTGAAATCCCTGGCTACAGAGCAGTTTCCAAAAGCCGCACAAGAAATTCACTGTTCCAGCTGTAGAACTAGCAATTTCTGCACTAACCACTGAGCCACCTAACTGCACATTCTAACTGTTGTGATACTGTATATATACACACACACACACACACACACACACACACACACACACACACACACACACACACAGTGTAACACAGCAGTGCACCGTCTAGACACAGAGCATTGCTACATACACACTGCCTTATATGGCATTTATTCACCTATACATTTAACCTAAACTTTCATTGTACAAGCACTGTATTTTTGTTAATCTATGACATAATAGCCAGCAAGACTGGAACAAAGTGCCACATGAAAACACTAACACACATGCACTACTTTATGTTCCAAGCAATGCACTACTATATAGCATTAAAAGCATCAGGAAAGAGTTAACAGTGCAGCGCCACACACACACACACACACACACACACACACACACACACACACACACCTCTGTTCCATCTCTCTCTCTCTCTCTAAATGAGCATAGCTTTCCACAAGAAACCTTTAAAGAGCAGGTTTTGACCATTTAACCCCCAAACACATAACATTGTTTACCCTCAGGTTTAGAGCTGCATCAAAAAGCAGAATTTCTTTCCTGGTATATTTTGTAAAAAAAAAAAACACAACAACAACAACAACAACAACAACAACAACCACCTCCTCTCATAAAACAGCTCAGTGGAGCAGATTTCCAAAACAGTAGCTTTCCTCCCTCTGAAGCCCCCGCACATTTTCTGATGTCAGTAACAGAATAGTACTTAAAAGCTGTTCTTATTCTTTTTAGTGCTGAATTTGAAAAAGCAAGGCCACCGCTCAGCTCTGTGTTAGTTGGGCGGTGGCCTTGCTTTCTCAAATTCAACACTAAAAAGATTTAAAACAGCTTTTAAAAAGTTTCCCCATTGCGAAAGCAGATGATTTGTCCCCAGACAAAATGTCGCAGAGATAATATCGCGGATAAAAAGGAGCGTGGACAAAATAATGTTGCATTTAAAAGTCGCATCTCACATATAATTGCGGACTAAATGTCAGCCATTAGAAATTACGGGCAAAATCGCTTTTGGAGCGTAAGAAATGGAAATTACGGAAAGTATGCTCGTAGTCACAGTGGGGAGGTTTGTCTGCTGCTCATAGCATGTAGTCACAGTGGGGTTTTGTGCTCGTGCTTCACACGGGGTATAACAGATAATCTGAAAATATTTCTCTATGCAGTGACTGCATTACCTGCTATGTATCTGGACTAGATACAATACTTGGCTTTTCTTATATTATCTACTTTGTCACCACTGCACATGTATTATTTGCTGTCACTTTACAGCACTCCTGCAAATCATAATCATACATATTGCGTTTAGTCTTCAGACTCCAAATGCTTCAGTTACAATATTCTGCCTTCATCCGAAAATGTACAAGTAGGTTTAATTACCTTAAATTCAGTTCTGTTTTCAAATGCACTGTGGGTAATGGTGTTCGTTTCTCTCCCATTTCTGTTGCCAAATGCTACTGAGTCATTCCCTCGGACCCATTTGAAGATCCTGGGATGTCATGTCATGCATAAATACAAGTGACATCACTGTGTCTCTGTCTAGGCAGTACTTACTTGGTTGCTTAGCAAACTTCAACAACCTCGTACAATATGCAGTGGTCAGGATGCGTTTCAAATGGGCCCCTTATTAACACCAATGGGCCGATGTTGCAGCCTGCATTTCACAATTCTATACACCCTTATTTTACTTTATTATGCCTAGAGGAGTTATACAGGACTGCTTTCCTCCTGGTATACTGTCTTCCATCATTTTTACATTTCTAAAAATTGTTTAAGGGAGGGCTGCATTCACATTTTGGGGAGGTAGTGGGTGAGGTGGGGGGGGGGGGAAGACATCCTAACCCTTATATGTATTAGATAGTGCATTACACATAACATTTTTGTTAGATTATTGAACTTAAAACAGCATCACTATTTAACACAACATAAAGGACAATACATCGCTGCTTTACATCTCGGCAACATTTTCGGCGACATGTAATCCGGCAGTGAAATGCCCATGCGACATTTAAACTGCAAGCATTTGTCAGCGGTATTACAGCTGGCGACTATTCGTCCTAGTGCTCCCCCATTGTAGTCTATGGAGCGTGCCCCCACGCCATTCTGGTACTGATGTCAGAAAACGTGCAAGCATGGGTGCTCCTGGGAGGAAAGCTACCGTTTTGAAATCAGCTCCACTGAGCTGTTTTACAAGTTTTTTTTTTAGAAAATATGCCGGAAAGAAATTGCTTTTGGATGGAACTCTAAACCAGAGAAAAAGCTACATTATGTGTTTTTTTTGTGGGGTGGAGATGTTTTAATGTGCTAGCTAGCTTATTACATATTTATTTCTTGAGCCATTCAGGCTGAGGCAAAGTAGAGAAACTGAAATGGAAACAGAACATATAGAAGTCTTCAGTAGAGTAAGCAAAGTACTTTTTACAGGGACAGGCAGGATTTCTACAGGGAGCTTATTTCGATCCTGCCATACTGTCCAGTTTAGGCAGTACTTGGAGAACTGAGCAAGAGCATGAGATTCTCCCCCGAGTTCTTGCATGCTGTTCTCCCTACACTTCCCTCGTTTTTGCAGCACTTCTGTAAGTATATATTATGACAACAGTTTGGTTTAACTGGCATCTAAATTTTAGGTTTTAAGCCCCAAATGAGAGCAAGCAGCCAGTCATAAACTTTTATTTATAATCTCTTAAACCTGCTGCCTGTTAAAGAAATTATTTGATTTACAGGACACTATTTTTGGTGGGGAGGGGGGGTCTCTGCCTGGATGTTTGAAATTCCTAGGCTGATCATGACAGATCAGATTGCAGCGTAGATCAAAGGGAAGAGCTGACCTATGATTGGGTCAGCTTTCTCTTTTGAAGTACACGACTGTTTCTGTCCACCAAGCCAAACCTCTCATGATCAGCCTTGCTGATGATTGGTATGACACTGACATGCCCCTATAAGACCACTCTGCATTGGTCTGACGGTATCACACCCCTCAAAAGGCATTCTCATAGCAAGATATTCGCTTGTGCATGCACACATGGCAAACATAAAAAACATGAAGCTACATACAGTTCTTTGGGGCCACTGATGGTTCACCAGAGATGTCAGATTTCCTCCCATGTTTAGATCCCAAAAGCAAACTGTTGAAGGGAATGGGATAATCCTCCCTGGCACTTAAAGAGCAGCTTCCTAGTTCTGTACTGCTGCCCCAAAAAAAAAAAAAAAAAAACATATAGTAAACCTTACCTGGCCTGATGTGGACTGGTACCATGTGATAAGAGCCAAGAGACAACAGCGAGCATCATAACAGCAACTACAAAATCGCCGAACAACATTTTGGCAATCAGCACAACTACAGAAACAAAAGTGATAGCACATCACAAAACTATGTAACCCCTAGATGGCGCTATCCCAGGGGCTACTACCCCTGCCTGATTTGCCACTAACAGGTTGAGGGGCCTGGATCAATGGCGGTGCCTCCACCCAGAGGTCAGGGTTTGCAATAGTTAAACTTACTTGGTCACAGCCCTCTGGGACACTGCAACCCCTTTCTTCCACTAGTGGCCCACACAATATATCAGAATTACCTTACAGTATACACTTACCCCAGGGCTGGTTCAGGCACTGGGACCTCCTGTAAAATAAGATACAGTGCAACAATCACAGTACAGTACTTTAACATAGACAAATACCTCAGGCAGTATAACTTTGCTGAAACAAGCAGCTTGGATTTATTTAGGGGAATACAACAAGGACAGGGAAATCAGGTTAATTAGCTTATCACTTTACTCATCTACCTATGGCTCTGTGCAGGCCTATCCCTACCAGTTACTGTCCCTGGGTACACAAGCCCTAGTGGCTAGTCCAAACCGTGGCAGCTGGTGGGGCCCTTTCCCACAGAGAAGAAAAATTAGTTTAAACAGTCAGCAGTACAGTGATTCCATTTGGATTCAATGTGGCAATTCAACAGGAGCGACCCTGAATTAGTACTCACGACCTCCAAACAAGATAGGGTCCTTCAATGTCAGCAGGGCTACTCTTGAGCTCCACAAGACTCCTCACACATTTATATGGCAAACTGCAACAGGAAAAAGTCCTTTAATGGCAGCAGGATTCACTTGAGCTTAACCAAGCCTCTCACACATTTATATGGTGAACAGTAACAGGCAAAGGTCCTTTAATGGCAGCAGGATTCACTTGAGGTACACAAGCCTCTTCACACATTTATATGGTAAAACAGAAAGTACTATACCAGGCAGGCTGCTTCTCTATCCCGATCTAGAATTACTGCACAATACCGGGAGAACACACAGCAGATTCAGTTCCTGACAGACCGAGTGCAATTCAGCAATTTCTCCAGTCTTCTACAGGGTGAGCCTGGTTTCTACTCTTCAGATATCCTTTCATCCTCTTCACAGGACAGATTCAGTCCTAACAAGCAGTTACACAAGCTGCAGACCGGAACTCTGGGCCTTACACACGTTTCCCGACTAAAACTGCACACTGAAAAAGCACAGGGCTCCTTCCTTCTTCACTGCCAGAGCTCAACTGAAACTCCCAACAGACAAAACCGGGCACTTCCTTGAGTTCCTCCCAGTTCTTGACTGGATTGGCTGTCCTCACAATAGACTGCTCCTGTTGGTCCAAAGGCGCGAAGTCTAAACTACATCTCCCAGAGTCACTGCCCATACAATCCTCTTGTGGCTGGCTCAGATTATGAGTCCAAGTTCTGATTCGTCCAAGGCACCATTTTAGAGCTAGCTTACCCACACTGATTGGTCCAGTTCAGCAGTTCAAAACCAGAATGGGGAACTAGGCAGACACAGTTCTGACTGCAAAGAAAGCAGGTTAGACAAACTGTAATTTCATTATTACTTAAATGATTTCTGGCAAACAGTTACATCTTTCAGATAGGTTCCCTTTGCACTCCTAGTGACTGCAAAAATGGAGTAGTTGGCAGCAGCTCGAGTGGTACTCAAAAGAAACACACAGTCCCCACAAACTAATTATGTCTGCAAGCAGACAGCTCTTAAAGACAGTACCAGAGGTTCTAAAAACACTCACTGATAAATAAGCTAGCATGAAACACCATTCAGGCTTGGAGCATTCAAGCAAGCTCCTGGAAGTCTTTTGGGAACCCCCATTTGCAGAAGTTACAACTAAATACACATATGTAATCACAACTGTGTCTGCGGGGGGGGCAGCTCGCCACCGCACCCCACCGTTGTGGGGACAAGCCATCACACACACCCATTATTAAATAACTCTGGGGCCACTGAGAAAAGAGGCAAACATGGGAGGGGCTACTTGGTGGGATGGCAGTGTGCAGGGGAACTTATGAGGCGGAGCAACCTGCAGGAGGGGGTACATAGTTGGGGCATGAAAAACCACCACCCAAAAAAAAAGGGGCACAACAATCATAAAAATAAACCTCACACTAGTACCGAACCGTGGACCACCATCGTCACAGACTGCAGCCCTACCCATCACACCAGATAGCCAGCTTAATTGGCCCTCCCAAACAAACTGCTGCCAACATTCTTTCGTGTTCTCCCGCGTACCTTCCCTCGCTATGCCATACCTTCTCTATTCGCTCTCCTTCTTCCTCGTTGTTGTGTAGCTGTCACTCTTAATCCAGGCGTTCAAACTGAGTCGCTCAATTTGAGTCCCATTTCACGGGTTACCAGTGGACTGCAGTAGAAATTTTCATTTATTTCTTCCAGTATTAAAAATAGCAAGCAATCATATTTTGCTCTGTGGAGCAAAAGCACAAATGCTAACACTTCCTGACTGTGAGACGCACCCCCACATTTTGTGATGTCAGTAAATGGAAAAAGTGGGGGCATCCTCCATAGAGTAGAATAGGGACATTTTTAAGTGCTGTTTATTATAATTTAGAGTTCCAATTATAACAAACCAAGGCCACTGCTTGACCAACAAGGACCTTGCTATTTTTGTTCTAAGTGACTTTAGAAGTTTTTTTTGTTAGAATGTTTGTCAGTAATTACAGTGTTCCCTTGCTATAATAAGCCCTGGTATAGCAAAACCCCAGGTATAACAAATGACTTCTGTGGCTCTCGATGTTTCCAGCTGTTGTCAATGTCCATTCCCTGTGCCCAGCCACTCACATTGTGCAGTGCAGTAGCAATAGTTGTAGAAGTCAAGTGTGTAGGGATGGATTAAGGCATAGGCAATATAGGTACAGGCCTAGGGCCCCTGCCTGCCAGGGGGCCCCCAGCAATCCTAAATATATATTTACATACTAACATACCATTTGCCAGCAGATTAGGCCTTACGATCTATAGAGTCTGCTCGAACCTCAGATCCCTAGTTGGGTGCCGAGGCCCTCCCCCTCTTGTGTTCCAGAAACCCTATCATCCATCCCCACCCCTGGGACAAGCCATCATCTGATACATCCACTTTCTGTGTCTGTCCCACCCTCTCTTGAAACCCTCCACTGTGGATCTCTGAACCAGCTCGCCAGGCAGTGCATTCCAAGGGTCCACCACCCTCAGTGAAAACCTCCTTTTCCCCCTCACCCTTCCACCTTCCAACTTCAAACCATGCCCTCTGGTGATACCTCCTGCTTTAGTCTAAAGATCCCTTCCACGTTTACCCTATTTATTCCCTTGAGGTACTTGAAGACCTCAATCATGTCCCCTGTCTCTTCTCTCCTCCAATGAAAACAGGCAGAGCTCCTCAAGTCTGTCCTCATATGTCAAATCCCCTAGCCCTTGTATCATCTTAGTTGCCCTCCCCTGTACCCTCTCCAGGAGCTGTATGTCCCTCTTCAAGTGTGGTCTCCAGTACTGTACACAGTACTCAAGGTGTGGTCTAACCAGTCCATTGTACAGCGGCAGAATCACTTCCTTACTCCTAGAGGTGATCCCCCTTACAATGCATCCCAACATCCTGTTTGCCTTGCTAGCCGCTCTCCTGCACTGCTCAGAGTTATTCATACATGCATCCACCATGACCCCTAGGTCTTTTTCCCCTATTGAGGCCTCCAGCGCCTCCCCTCCTAAGGAGTGTACCTGTGTTTAGGGTTTCCCTGCCCAAGATGTAACACCTTGCACTTGGTGATATTGAAATTTAATTTCCAGTGTGTGAGCCCAGCTCCAGGGTGTCAGGTCCCTTGCAGGCCAACCTCCCTCTTCTCCCTCAACTACTGCTCCCATCTTGGAGTCATCAGCGAAGAGACTCATTTCACACCCTATACCCTCTCTGATGTCTGTATGTATGCATTAAACAGGATCGGACCAGTACCCGAGCCCTGCGGTGCCACTACCAACCTCTCTGGGGTTCGAGAGCTCCCCACAGACCACTACTCTCTGGGTCGTCCAGCTAGCCAGTTTTCAATCCATCTGACCATCAAAGGGCCTACTCCCAACCCCATCAGTTTCTCCACCAGACCATTGTGGGGGACAGAGTCAAACGCCTTGCTGAAGTCCAAGAATAATACATCCACAGGCTTTCCCCTGTCCAGTTCTGATGTTACCCATTCGTAGAACTCCACAAGATTTACTATATACCTTTTTCATTCTGTCTGAGCTACATTGTTTTGTAAAGGATTCAGCCACCGAGTCATCCAAGCAAGGCAGGGGCTGAACTATGACATGATTCTCACCTCCCTAATTAGGTGTTAAGTGCACCTGCTAGCTTCATGCGGCCCTGGCCAGCCTACCCTTTAAGGTGCGAACAGGCCAATTTCCTTTGCTTTGTCTCCCACCCTACTTAGAATCTGCACTTAGAATCAAGTGTTTATTTAGTTTTTGTTGACCGGGTAAGGGCACTAGACAAATCCTGCCTATTTTCAGGCATGACCCGGGGGAGGGGGATACAAATGAATGCCAACTAACCTTGAACCAGATTAAGCTGTTGGTGGTATTTTTAGTGAATGAGGGAAATTTGGCCAGGACACCGGAAATTCCCTACTCTTTTCGATAAGTGCCATGGGATCTTTAACATCCACTTGAACTACCACCAATCCAGGCAGATGGGACCTCGGTTTAATGTCTCATCCGAAGACGGCACCTCAGAGTGCAGCACCCTCATGCTGCACTACAGTGTCAGTACTGGGATATTAACCCAAGTGCCAGATGTGGGAACTGAACCCACAGCCCTCTGATCTCCCGGCCTCAGAGGCGAGTGTGCTACCTACTGAGCCACTGACACTGCTACTCTTAAATATAAAAGATTAACAGTGCAATTCAAGGTGTTTGTTTTATATTTAATCTCACTCCTAAAACTATAGTGCATTTCAATGGTACAATTAAAAATCACACTTTTTTTAATTCCCTCATCTCACTTATGTTGAAGTTCTGACCTTGGTATAGGTCCATTTTCATGGTGAACAAATAACATTTTCAGATTCCCATCAGTACATCTTGCCATTTATTGATCCTGGCTTACTTATGTAACCCCCCTACAAATGGGGGTTCCCAAAATACTTCCAGGAGCTTGCTTGAATGCTCCAAGCCTGAATGGTGTTTGGCGTTTAAGCCATTTATCAGTGAGTGTTTTTAGAACCTCTGGTACTGTCTCTAAGAGCTGTCTGCTTGCAGACATAATTAGTTTGTATGGGGGACTGTGTGTTTCTTTGAGTACCACTCAAGCTGCTGCCAATTCACTCTATTTTTGCAGTCACTAGGAGTGCAAAGGAACCTATCTGAAAGATGTAACTGTTTGCCAGAAATCATTTACAGTAATAATGAAATTACAGTTTGTCTAACCTGCTTTCTTTTTGCAGTCAGAACTGTGTCTGCTAGTTCCCCATTCTAGTTTTGAACTGCTGAACTGGACCAATCAGTGTGGGGTAAGTAGCTCTAAAATGATGGTGCCTTGAATGATCAGAACTTGACTCATAATCTGAGCCAGCCACAAGAGGATTGTATGAGCAGTGACTCTGGGAGATGTAGTTTAGACTTCAGCACCTTTTGGACCAACAGCAGCTATTGTGAGTGACAGCCAATCCAGTCAAGAACTGGGAGGAACTCAAAGGAAGTGCCCGGTTTTGTCGGTTGGAGTTTCAGTTGAGCTTTGGCAGTGAAGAAGGAAGGAGCCCTGTGCTTTTCAGTGTGCAGTTTAGTCAAAAAGCGTGTGTAAGGCCCAGAGTCCGGTCTGCAACTTGTGTAACAGCTTGTTAGGACTGAATCCGTCCTGTGAAAGAATCAAAGGATCTCTGAAGAGTAGAAACCAGGCTCACCCTGTAGAAGACTGGAGGAATTGCTGAAAATTGCACTCGGTCTGTCAGGAACTGAATCTGCTGTGTGTTCTCCCGGTATTGTGCAGTAATGGATCGATATGATGCAGCCTGCCTGGTATAGTGCTTTCTTTTATATGGATGTGTGAAGAGGTTTGTGTACCTCAAGTGAGCCCTGCTGACATTGAAGGACCCCATCTTATTTGGAGGTTGTGAGTACTAATTCAGGGTCGCCTCCTCGTTGAATTGCCACATTAAATCCAAATGGAATTACTGTACTGCTGACTGTTTAATTCTCCTTTTCTCTGTGTGAAAGGGCCCCTACCAGCTGCCACGGTTTGGACTAGCCACTAGGGCTTGGGTACCCAGGGACAGTAACTGATAGGGATAGGCCTGTGCACAGAGCCATAAGTAGATTATTAGAGTGATAAGCTAATTAACCTGATTTCCCCTGTCCTTGTTATATCCCCTAAATAAATCAGAGCTGCTTGTTTCAGCAAAGTTATACTGCCTTGAGGTATTTGTCTATGTTAAAGTACTGTACTGTGATTGTTGCACTGTATCTCATTTCACAGGAGGTCCCAGTGCGGAACCAGACCTGGGGTAAGTGTATACTGTGAAGGTAATTCTGATATATTGTGTGGGCCACTAGTGGGAAGAAAGGGGGTTGCAGTGTCCCAGAGGGCTGTGACCAAGTTAGTTTAACTATTGCAAACCCTGACCTCTGGGTGGAGGCACCCGCCATTGGATCCAGGCCCCTCAACCTGTTAGTGGCAAATCAGGCAGGGGTAGTAGCCCCTGGGATAGTGCCATCTAGGGGTTACACTTACCAATAACAGAAATGTTTGATCCTGGGAATGACTTCTTTTAACAATTACATTGCAATATAATCTCTAAGGTTCATGACTCCACAAGGAGACCACCAGCTTAACTCATGCACCACCTAGTACGTAGATTCTTTTAGAGATGGGTCCCAACCCTACCCAGCTAAACTCCCATGTCCTGGCCCATACTTCCTGACAGGACAAAATGACAACACCCAGACTGTGAGCATACACGTGTGTTGGAGGTTGGGGCCCTGGAAAGGTGCAAATCATGACATTTCACACACCCAAAAAGTATTTTTACCAGACCAATTAGTAATTTTATTCTCTAGACAATTGTTATTTTTGCATACCAACCTTATTAGTTTCATTCTGAAACATTTTAGTTAGGTTGATTATGTCTTATGCTACTTTTTAGGAACAACAAGAAAATCTCCCCCCACCCCCCAAGTTTCAGTAACTCTTACATGTAATGGCCAAGGTGCTAACATACTGAATGGGCACAGTCGTGGTGAAGTGTCATGGTTACGATGAGGAGGGCCCCAGATTTATTTTGTGTCTAGGGCCTCAGATTGCCTTAATCTGGCTCTGCAAGTGTGATTTTTTTTGTGTGTGTGATCTATTTTTCCGCCCGTGCTCGCTGGTCCTCCACTCTTTCGGGCTCTTGCCAAGTTCCCCCTGACCTCTTCTGTCCTTGCCTGACCCTCCTCCGATTCCCCAGATCACAGCCGACCCCTGGGATATCCCGGTGTATCCCTTCAATGGGCGGGTCCCTCTCCTCAGAGGGGGAAGGCACCAGGGGGAGGATAGCCCCAGCGCTCACTTCAAGGGCCCAGGAATGCTGCTGGGGAACAGGAGGCACCAGGAAGGCACTGGAGGCCCTCAGGAACAGAGAGCCATTATCTGGAGGCCAGCGAGTGATTTTCCTGGCTTTCTTGAGGTGCGTGACGTCCGGACGTCAAGGCAAGAGTGGACGTCTGTCACGCACCACCCCTAATGACCCCGACGTGCTGCTCTACCACTGGCCTCCGCCAGTGGTCGCTTCAGCACCGGGTCGTGACCCCTACCCTCCCTGGAGACAGCGAGCAGTCATGGGACACTCAAGCTGCCTCCCCCCGGCTGGCCCTCCAGCGCCCTGAGCCCGGGTCACCGGCGTCACAAGCAGAAATCCAACCGCTGTGCCGACGGGCCGCATGATTTTATTTTGAAACACTGGCTGTTTGCAAGTATAGTACATGCTCTCTTGGCCCTTATGGCCGCTGGACTGAGTGTCAGTAAGGGCAAGCAGGTTACTGATCAGCTGTGAGCCACCATCAGAGAGTCGGAGCATTGACAATGATGAGGGAATTGCTGATCAACTGACAGTTGCCACAGGACCATCATTCTCTACAAACATTAAAAGCTCCACACTGCACTTTTAAAAGGTGCAGTACACACTCTCTCTATTTGTTATGGCGGCTGAAGTGTTTGAGCATCGGCAAGGATGAGCGGGTTACTGTTCACACATTGCACTTTTAGAACTTTCACAATTTTATGCACTTTAGGGCTAAACAATCAACAGTAATCTCAGATTGAAAGGGCTGTGAAGTAAAGTCGGGACAGGGTGGAAGCTCTTTGCAGCGCGGGCAGGCGGGTGGCGCCTCGACAGGTAACTTGAGGTATAGAAACAATACAGTACTGCAACATATTTTATTTGCTTATTTCCTTAAAAGGCTACACTTTTGCTGTAGTTTTGGAAGTAAGTAAGGGGAAGGCATGCTAGGAACTAATGAACTACACTCAACTATGTACCCAGATGTTTTTTTCTTAGCGTCCCTCGATGTAACAAGCAGGGAGCTATAAGAAATGCATGTTATGGCTCCGATTCAGTTTGTTATAGCGAGGAACTACTGTACTAGTTTCAGTTTTATCAAAAAACTGTTCAGGATACCCTTACGTTGTGCCCACATCAACATAATTACACTTAACTGGTAGGTAAGGGCATGCTGCCTGAAACTTCTTTTTATAGGGATGAGAAAGAAGGTTCCCAAATGTGTATCCTTTTTATCCCCTTTAGTAGGTCTATATACAAAGTGGAGAGGGAGGGAAAATGGAGCAACCTGACCATGAGTGAGTATATGCCTACTGCAGGCAACAACAAGAGACTCAATATTCCTCCGTTAGAGGAGATCACCCACAACAAAAATCAGTGAATGCTCCTTAACCCCTTAAAGGGGAACAGTTAGCACCAAGGGCCCCACACAGGGTATATGCGTTTAAAAAAATAGTTCACAATTTCTGTTATCAGTAGGTGGTGCTGCTGCTACTTGTTTTCTCCCCCATCCCATGCTCTGCTTGTTCTTTCGTGTGTGATGGTGTTTGCCCGCCCCCCCCCATGCAGTTGGACTGTGTTGCTGTGCTGGCGTTTGTGCTGAGATTTTTTTGTATAGCTTTACTTTGCAAGCTGCAAGGAAAAGGCATCTGGTGAGTGCAGCAAGCACTGCTAACTAGCGGGAAGGAAGGCGGCTGTTGGTGGTAAAGCGAGCACTGCTGTTTTAAAATGTGCAGGCGTGCTTGCTGGCCGTTTCAAATTGGAGATAGAGTTTCGATGTGGCTTCCTGTTTTTTTTTTTTTTTTTTTTAATGTAGGTTTTATGGATTTGTGATCCTTAATTTTATTTTGTGACATGATGGACAGGATTCATGGGTTCAGAGCAAGCCAGGAGGGTAATGTAGCCGATTAGAAGGGGCTGTGAAGTAAATCACGCTGATGGCTTTGGTTTCAATTTTGTATTTACTTATATAAAATCAGGAGAGTTTCTAGTAGGATTAGTTTGAATTGTTTGGCTAAGTAAAACTGTGATTTTGTCTTTTGTTTTAGTTTTAGTACAGTGGGAGGGAAGGATCTGTGTGTTTTCAAAATTGGGAAGTTCTGACAAACTTTTTGACAGCCATGTCTAGTGTGGGCAATTTGAACATGTACATCTGAAGTGATTCTTTTTATATGTCATGCAGTCGTGTATGCGCCGAACCTTGAGACAGTGATGTTGTGCTGGGATAACCTCACTGTACAAGCTGGCCACTGACCAATAAGATTACTAGAATTTTTCTTCACAAATTGTGAGAAAGAAATAATGTGACCTTACTGGAAATTGAACCCAGGCCCCCAAAATACTGTCCCAGTTGTCTGTGGGGGACTGGGTTCAATTCCCAGCAGGTCACATTGTTTCTTTCTCACCACAATTTGTGATTTAAATTCCTTAGTAGTTGCTAATACTGTACCAGAAAAACATCAGATTGTCATCTATAATTTTTCTTGCCATTGTATATTTGTATTGATTTGAAAATTTACTTTTCTGTAGACATTAATATGTGAGTGTTTCAACATTGTTAAAATATGTTTTGTCAGTCCCCCCATCCTGTTACTATCACTACTGATGCAGATTATTTGAAACTGTTAAAACTGATCTCAGTGTGCAATAGGTGACGTGTTACAGGATTAAGTAACAGACTCTGTTCAGCAATTTTCTTTTCCCGCTCTCTTCCTCTCTGCTTTGAGAGGCACTGAGCCATGAAGGTAGTCTAATTTAACATTCTGGATCCCCAGAGAGGTGAATTTAACTCCAGCATAACTACTGGTGAAGAAGGCATAGGGAATCCATTAGTCACGGATCAACAATCCAAATCATTGCAAAACCATGCAAACGGTCCCTGACGAACTAGTTCACCAAGAAAATCCTGGAATTCACAAAGCAGTTTTCCTTCTTCCTCATCAAGTTTCTGAGCTTTTCAAATTATGATATCTTTTGTGCACTTTATTTACCCAGGACAGCTCGGCTGAGGTATAACCAGGAGTCCAGATTTTGACTGGGAAGTATTTACTGCTACTATCTAAATGGAAGTAATGCCATGTGCAGACCTGTCACAAACCTTACCTCTCTAAAACAAGTCTCAAACCTACAGGATGGCTACAGCCACTGAATTGCTTTGCCTGATACTGGCGTGGAGTCTACTTCCCATTTGCTCAGTGACATTTTTTTGTTTAACATTTTGCCAGGTTACAACAGCCCTCCTGGCCAGCCAGTGAGCACCATCTAAAACTGTCGTCTAAACTGTACACAAGTGATACTGATTATCTTTTCGTTCCATACCCCTACTGCTTCCACTCTGTGTGTGCTGTGCCATGGCTGCTAGCACTGCATGGCACTGCCAATTTGATGCATGTGTACCAACATGCTGTAAGGTGGGAAAAAATTCCTAAAATCAGAAAGTGGGAGGAAACCAAGCAGAAATGGTAGTAACATACTCCTCTACTCCCCTTATCTGTTCCCCTGGATATGACATCTCATTTCTAGTGTGGGGAGGGAGTCCTGCTTTGCCATTTTCTACAGCCCGCAGCACTGAGACACCCGCAAGGCAAATTAGTCTTTTAATGCACAAGCCAAACAACAAAATATTAACAAACAGTTGCAAATGCATTAATTTGATATGGGATATAGAACTGATGTGGGTTTGGATTGTAAATCACTGTATATTATGATGTAATACTCCTGCACTTAAGTCACAAAACATAAACCTTACACAGCAAGCTATAATGCAGGAGGAGCTGTTTTGGGGGCTCGACAGAGAAACATCACGCGAACACGCACTCACAGGCACACAGTTGTGTGCACACACAGATAGCCACCACCTCACTTCTTAGTCATAGATATACACACACTCCACTATCACTGAACACGTCACACCCCACAGACAGCCACATACTCCACAAGATAGACACATGCACACCCTCACACAGAGATGTATGCACACCCCACTACACAAATGTTCCAAGTCTGATTTTACACACAGATACTCCACACCCATCATATACAGACATTCCAATACCACATGCACGTGCGTCGCACACACACTAAAAGACAATCATTCAAAATAGTGTCTATGGACTCATGGACAGCCACCCCAGAATGCAAACACCGACTCCAGTGCAGTCTTCCAATCCTCTGGTTCATCCCCTCTTACACAACAAATACACTAAAAGGAGTACTACAGTCAGAATTTGTAAAAACATATGTTGTACAGAGTGTTTTAATTTGTGTGTGTAGTCGTAGTGTGTCCTTCCCTTTGTCTACTATTAGGAGTTTTATCTTAATTAGCCTGCTAGTTTTACAGTAGTTTTATGGCCCTATCGATTTCTATCTTAGCAATGCTTATTGCTCTTGTCCCTACAGTGCCTCCTGTCCCATCTGACCGTGATGTATCCAGGACCATGGATTCAGCAAGCACTGGTTTAAGTCAATTCTACAACTGCAGAGCTGTGATATTAAGTAACTTTCCTTATTCAGCGAACACTAATGACTACACTTTTATTTATTGATTTATTTAGTTTTGTTAACCGGATAAGTGCACTAGACAAATCCTGCCTATTTTCAACCGCGACCCGGGAGGGAGATACAGATGAATGTCAACTGATCTTGAACCAGATTAAGCTGTTGGTGGTATTTTTAGTGAATGAGAATTTGGCCAGGACACTGGGAAATTCCCTACTCTTTAGATAAGTGCCATGGGATCTTTAATATCCACTTGAACTACCACCAATCCAGTCAGATGGGACCTCTGTTTAACATCTCATCAAAAGGCACCTCAAGTGCAGCACCCTTCTCATGCTGCACTACAGCGTCAATATTGGGATATTAACCCAAGTGCCAGGCGTGGGAACTGAACCCACAGCTCTCTGATCTCCCAGCCTCAGAGGCAGTGTGCTACCTACTGAGCCCACGGACACCTTAGCAAATACTTGAGGCTAACTGAACAGGGTATTCTGCAAGAAAACGCTACAATCTTACCAAGTAAAGCACTGATGATCTGGGTGATTTGTATGCTTTTATGGCTGTGTGTAGCTTGATTAAATGAAAAGTGTTAAAAGCAAAACATTTACTCCTGCTGCCTAGGTCTGACACACACATATAGAAAACAATAATATTGAATTGGAGACCAGAACATCAGGCTGCTATCTCTAGTACTTGCTGAAGCAGGCATCACTGTCTCGTGGGACAAGAGGCATTGTAGGAAAAAGAAGAGCAGTAAATCTTGATGGGAGATCCCCAGGGGCCACAAAGCTACCATATAACTAGCAGGCTAATTTAGAAAAAACTCTTAATGGCAAACAAGTGGGACACACCAGGACTACACACAAAAATCAAAACACTTTGTACAACATATGCTTTTGCTAATTTTATTTATTTATTTATACGAACTTTTGGAAGACACCTTTGAGCATTACTCATTCACAAAGGTTCCACGTCAGGACGGTACAGAGAGAGTAACATTAAGAAAATATTAATACAATTTCAACAGCATCAAGGTAAGTACAACAGCAATGCTTGGCATTGTCAGGTCAAGTACGGATTATTTACAAGTTGTCCAAGTAAAAGGATACAAATGGAGCACTAAAAGAGGAGGTGTGCAAGATGAAAGAGTAGTCAGGAAGCATTGGGGAGAAGAGGTGCCGTGGGAGTTAGTAGTGAGGGATGGGATGGGGAGAGGGAGGGTAGTTCGAGGGGGACATTAGGGACAGTGTTACAAGGGAGGAGGTTGGGGTAGTGAGGGGTGAGGGAGGTGAGAGTGAGATGGTATGTGGGGTGGGTGGTTGAAGGGGAGAGAGGAGGAGGGGTGTGGGGAGCAGAGAGAGAGTGTGATAGGTGGGGTGGGTTATCCTATGCATGGACAAGGACTGGGGAATCAAGGTATTTTCATAATCCCAGTTTAAACTACCCAATTTTGGGTAGCTTTACTAGGGATTGAGGAAGTTTGTTCATCCAGAGTGGGCAAGTTGGAAAAAGGATCTCATCATTAGGCTGGTCTACAAAATGGAACATGGAGGCATTTCTACACATATTTCTTGTAAGGTGTGTATTGGCAGCTTATCGGAAGAAGAGACTGCAGTGGAGGGTAAGACCAAGAGAGCTTTCTTTCCATGAGACTGGAATTTGAATCTTTGCTCTAAGGGTAGCCAGTTAGCGTTGGAGTAAAGACTGCATGTATGGGTAAACCCATCAGCATCCAGGGCAAGGCGGCAGGCCTTGTTGAGCAGTACCTTGATTCTATTTAGGACCATATCTGATGCTGCTCCATAGACCATTAAGCCATAATCAATGGCTGGGAGGATAGATGCAGAGACTGCAAGGTTAGAAGCATCAGGCGTCATATATGCATTGTGTCTGTAGAGGGTTCAGAGTTTCCGGTTGACCACTTTATGAATTTTGACTGTAGTACTCCTTTAACATACTGTCCCTCAAAGAATCTCAGTGTTTCGCTCACAATAAACTGCTAATCTGCAAATGGTAACTACTGAATGAAGCTCAAACACAGAAAACTAACTTCTTTTGGAATGGTAAGCACCAGCCTGCTATCACAGCTCAGTTGGTGGTTGCCATTCTTCTAATCCTGAGAGGTTGGTTTATGCGAAGCTCACAGACTCTTTGAAGGACCAGGATCTTCAGGGGACTGTATGTTAAGACATATTTTGTGTGTATATTGAGATGAACCAGAAGATTGGGAAATTGTACAGGAGTCCAAGTTGTGTTGGAGGAAGGGGACTCCATGAGCTCCAGAGGCTATGCACATACAAGAGGAGCCTGTGACAACACCAGAATGATCCATCACCATTTCCAGAGAAGTCATTCGCTCGTAGCCTGATACAACTCCAGAATCTGCTTTTTTTCTAAAGATGATTCCAACATGCTTGACTTGCATTCTGCAAGCACACATAACAAGGTAAAATTAAATGAATGCTGAAAACAGAACACAGATCTTCAGAATTATCTAGGAAGAAAAAAATGACTAGCTATGGTTATTTATTAGAAAATTCCTGAAAAAACCTACAGTATGATTGAAATGTTGATCTTAACTTTCTGTTTTGTATGAAATGGAACTGCTTTTCACATCCATTTGCTATGTATCAGTCTGAGGACAGGACTGTGGGTTGGTGAGAGCAGATTTTTTCTGCTGCTGCTACTTGTCTCTTAAAGCATCCGTACTATATAAAAAAAATCTGTGCTTTTTTTGATTGTTTATGCCATGTGCTCTGCTGATCATGTACCTGGTAATCTTTCCGCCAGCAATGTACTATTACTAAGTAATTTGCTCAGTTATCCTTTGTGGTTGTTTACATTTCTGCCCCCACTCCATTGACTAGATAGCAGCTGCCATATCTTCTGTGGTGCTACAACGGCTGTAATGGCTCACTTCCTGGTTGGGCAGTACTGCTGCTTTAACCTGAACTTACTTGGAAAGACTACTGCAGGGTTTCCTGGTAGTATAAATATGTTAATTATGAATAGACTAGCAACTGGTCTTTCCTGTGCTTCTCTATTTGTTTAGCTGCTGTGTCTCACAAGGACTACACAGGGTGATCCACAAATATGACTGTTAATGAGTAACTTAAGACTGAGGAATATAAACCAAGTCTTTCAAATATTACAGGCTTTCGGTGGAAGCTGAACAGGCTAAGGGGTCCTCCTGTGCGACTTTGGTCATTTCACACAGAATGTGAAACTAATTCTGCATCTTACACAGAAGTCAATGACTTTTAGAGGTGTGCAAAACCTCCTAAAGTTTGAGCTTGCAAACACTGAAGTTTGAACCAGGCAAAATTTTGTCATAGACTTTACAGTTTCACAGTGCAAAAGGGCAAACTTGGAGAGAACAAACCCCTATCCCAGCCACTCCCATACATGACCAGGGAATGCATTCCTAGGCCACCCTCCGCAACTCATGTTATTTTGCCATGCTTTAACCCCTCCGGTTTCCCAACACACACACATTTTTAAACAGAAATTTGCCAGCTCCTGGTACTATGCCAGGAGTTGACACCATGTTTTTAGAAGAAGAAGAAGAGTCAGCATTTATACAGCAATGTTAATCAATCCTGCCTTCCTAGCCCACCCTCCAGGCCACAAAATACCTGAATAGTTGGGCCTGCCTCCCGACCCCCAATAAACAATTTGGGCCAGTGGTAGGCAAAAAGAAGGCAAGCTAGTTGGGTCCCACCTGTCTAACCTGCAGTGCTTTGTTTCCATGAGCCTCTCTCTTTATACGCATGTGGCACATACAGCTGGGAGGGAGAGAGGGGCGAAGCTGCTTGGGCCATTGATGATGCTAGGCAGACTGACAATTGGTCTGCCTACATCAAAGAACTCAGACCAATCCCTCCCTTTGTACTTAGTCTTGACAAGGCTGTGGCACTGGCTGCTGGCAAAACAGAGCCAACTATAGCTCCTATAACTATAGCTTTTAATAGGTCTCCTGTGACTGATCCTTGTCTGTGATGATAGTTGTGTGAGATTCTGGGTTGTGCCACTGGTCGCACTTGGCAAAATGCGATGAGTGGGAGGGATGGCAGGATCAATCTGATAAATATAAACAAACAAATAGGGTAACATTTTAGTGCTCCTAGGAGCTGCCCCATACTGAGATGCGGGACTTTTAATGATAGACACTCCCCTTTAAGGACATTTACTGGTTGCAATAACTGAATGCTGCATTTTTCAGATGCAATGAATATTTTGCTCATATGTGCTGCACTTTATGTGGGATATTATAAACCTCTCACTCTCTGCTGAGCCATTTACAGAAACCTTAAACAGTGTGGGCCTCCCTAATCTTCATAGATTGTAGACCTTCCCAACCGTGGCAGTGGGCTCAGAGGGGTATGAGCCACCCAGCTGGTACCACTGCCTGTGGAGTGAGACACAGGAGCTCTTGGACTTAGAGGGACCTAATTATTCAGCTCCCTTTCCAGCCTCGAATCACCTATAAAGTGACGGACCTCCAGGATTGCCTGCTGTGACCGACAGCTCGAGCCAACAATCAGAGCTGCTGTTTCTATCAGGAACAGTGGGGCTTTTCTGAACCCAAGCAGATCTGCATGAGATCTCGAGAGAGCAGGATCACTGAGAGACCATCAGTTTGTGCTGCAGGCACAGACCAGTGTCTGTCTTCAGGACAAAAAGAAAGTGAGAGGCAGGGTCCCAGCTCACTAAAGGGAAGTATTCATGTGCTAAGCATGGCATGGCTGTGAGGCCAGAGGTTACTGCCACAGAATAATCAAGACAATGCAGAGTTGCACCCAAAACAGCTGTGGGATCCACCCAGCCCATACCATACTGGAACAAGTATAATTCCGGCTACGACTTGGAGAGCAATGAAGAGCAGCTGGAACAGAGTGCAGTGGGCCTTGAAGGACACAGAAGAGACGGCACAAAGACTATACTGCACTCCCTCATTGCTGCTTCCCCCCCTTCACACATTTAGGACCCTGGTTCCAAAATAGAGTTCCTGATCTTTTGTTTGAAATCCTTTGTCTGTATTCCATTTATGGTAGAGTACAGAGTTCACGTTTTGTGGGAACTGTCACTACAGTGTGTTGGTTCATGGGTGGGAGCTAGTGGAGAGGTGGGTAGGTACCGCATCACGGTGTTACACCATGCTTCCTCTCGCTAACTTTAAACTTTCTCTAGGTGGAATAGTTTTTTTTGTTTTGTAACAACCTTGAATTGAATATGAACCCTAACAGAAATAAACAGGACTCTGGCCATTCAAGCTTAGAACCCACAAGGCAGTAGCAGCCAGGAAAAAAAAACCATCTACAGTGATCTGTGGCAACGTATAGCCCCACTGCAGACCCCTTTAGAAATTATTTTGTTACTTCAGTAAATCACAATACACCATTATAGCAGCACATTCCTCCCAGTACGCCAACTAGAGAAAACATTTCATGTGGATACATACTATAACTGCGCAATGCTTTATTTTTCTTTCTCAGATTCCAGGCTGTTCCTAAACCTATTTTCCATGGTGATAATTATAAATCCTATGCCTGTTCCAGCATTTGACTGGCAGAAACAACTCACTCCACAAGGAAATGGTCACACTGTCAACAAACAATTGTATATTTGATTATAACATTCCCAACCTAATAAAGCAACCAAGCAACATGAAACAACTTTATTACCTGTTCTGTGTGTTCTTTTTGCACTACAGGTGCTAATCTAACTTTCTGTGTCAGTCCGCAATGGACTTAGTTATCCAGGTTCCAGCTGATCTGCAGGGATGGAGGATTAAATCTTCTAATATTAGGTAACTGACAGCTAGGGATCCAAAAAATGGTTTCCACACTTTAAATAACTTGTCTATCCTGTCAAATGTATAATATGCCAGCCTCTCATTGCGCCATTTTGCCATGTTTACAATCCATACCTCTAATGCTGGCAGATTTGGCTGTCTCCATTATGACAGTTTTAATTGTTTGGTTCCCAGCCATATTGATGGTCAGTTCTGCCCACTAATTCAACAATAACAGTCAACAACTGTATCAATACTTATGACAACACAACATTTAAAGCGCTTGCAGTCTGGTTTCCAACAGGGCATCTGACAAATAGTTTTGCTGAAATTCAAGGAGATCTACAGCATCACTGATAGTGGCAATTTACACCGTACTACATTTCTGGACTTAAAGCAGGCATTTGATACTGTGAATAACGACATATTTTACAAAAAACATCTGAACAGTGTATTCTCAGATGCCATACAGTTTAACAGCTAAATTCATATTTAGCGGGCAGAGTGCAAAAGTCTGCATCAGTGGATACATAGTTCTGAAGCAAGGCAGATGATGAGTGTACCACAGTGATCCACTGCTTTGTTATATCAACGGCCTACAGCTCTAAATGTCAACACTTCCACCATAGTCTATCTGTACGCAGAGGACATTGTTCTATTTCACGTGGATAAACTTGCGAAAACATTGTAGAAGCCTGGATCATGACAAATGTTTCCCTATGGCTATTTAAAGGGACACTGTCAGCTTTTAGTGGATTTTGAGCCCCACTTAAAAACAGTGCCAGCACATAACATTTATTTGTTTCATTTAGTTAGTTTTTGTTGACTGGGTAGGTGCACTAGCTATACATTTGCCTATTTTCAGGCATGACCCAGGAGGGTACAATGGTAGAATTTTACAATGCACGGAGAAAAACAATAAAAGCACCAGGAACTGTACAATTATCCTACATACAATAATCAAACCCCCCTGTTCATCTAAATGCACACCTTTTTTTTTTTTTTTTTTTTTAAGAGTAGGTCACCACAGTCCCAGGCATGCACTTCTAAAGTCGTGCATAAGCGAATTATGATTTTGTAAACTCATTCAGGTTAAACTGATATTTCAATACAGGACACTACCATGAGACTTATAAACTGGCTATGCTTCTGAAATGTGCACTATAGCATATTTAAATCAGCAGATGAAATATTCAGCGACTATAGGCATGTGTATTAGACAGGCAGTCAACGTGCATACCTGGAGTCATGCTGTATATTTCTACTACTGATCTAAATACATAATAGTACTCATTTCAGAGTCGACCACCTTATGCGTTTCAGGGTGGAGTCCTGTACTGAAATATCACTTTAACGAATGACTTTACAACATCAAAACTCATTCATGCGAGTTTAAAGTCCACACGGGACTGGCAGCGACTTCACAGTTTCACTTGGCAAGAAAATCTGAAAAAGACATGCAAGTGTGCATTTTGAGATGAGCAGGGGCTGCGACTACTGTATGTAAGATAATTAAATATGCTGGCTCTGTTTTTAACTGGGACTTGAAAAATCAGCTAAAAGCTGACTGTCTGGCTGACACTTTCCCTTTAAACAAACATTTGTCAACGCCATAGGCTTGCTTACAGTGTATCAGGGCTTCAAAGAGCCCCAGATGTTGTTGGGACAACTCTGAATAAAATAATATCTAGACACAATTTAGCTTATATTTCACCCTTTTTTATGTTGCTCACGCATGCGCAGCCAACATATTGCGGTAGTAGCAGATTTGGAGATGCGGTCACTGTTGGGAGAATGCAAGGCACGCATCAGTAGGTGCATCCCTCATTCCCCAATCAGCCAGCAGCAGGCGCCATATCATGAATCCTAATGTGGTCACCATATCTACTCAAAGGCCTTGCTGTAATGAGAGTGAAGTTTCAGCAGCGTGACCACAACAGCCTCCCCAATCAGCACACTACATGGCAGCAGTGACTGCCGTCGCTTTTCTGTCACAATGCCAACGGGGAGCCCTACTCCCATTGACATAATGACCCCTCATTTAAAATGTATTCTGAGGGGTGCCCAATCCCCCTTGGCATCATGCGCCCCCAACAGTTTTTCTTTGCCGATGGGGGGCCCAGTCCCTGTTGGTGTTTGTCCCCTGTCCCGTTTATTTTGCCGATGGGGGAGCCCACTCCCCGTCACCATAATGCCTACCCCTCGCTTTTGTTCTGTGTCAAGGTGGGTGTCCAATCCCCCTGGCTCTTGCCCCACTTTCCTTGTGTGCCATGCTGGGGAGCCCACCCCAGCGTGCAAATCCCTGGAAAATAAAACCGTCCATAATTTTTTTTTTTTTTTTAACCCTGTGAGAAAAGAAAAATGGTCCTCGCCATCTCCCTGCCCCCTTCCCACATCCTGCACCCACCCTCTCGCACCCTGCCTCCCCATGCCCCCCATCACCCAATACTCAACTCCGAGTCCGGCGTGGCGATCTTGATGGACCGGAACACGTCTGCACTCTTTAAAGCCGACTGCAAACTGAAGAATGCTGGTAAGCTGTATAATGGCATAAATAGGGTTTTCAACTTTGTTGCACATCTCTGGCATTTTTTGGAATTTTTGCACCAAGTTTTCAACATGGGGTATTGGGACCCCTCCTCGTGAAATTCAGTCACCTGTCATGGCGTTATTCGGTCCTGAAAGGTGATTTTGCAGTCACTGCGTGGAATCACCTTTCAGGACTGAGTAACACAATGACAGTGCCACTGTTCATGAGGGGGGCTCTCAACATGCCTATGCTGCAAATTTGGTGAAAAAAATCCCTGCGTTTTACAAGCATGCATTGTGCTGTTTCCACGCACGCTCGTAACTTTGTGAATTTGTAATATTTTCACTCCGGATTTTCAAAATTGCCATTTTTACACACCTCCTGATGAACAGTGCAGCTGTCATTTTACATATCCTGGCCAAAATGCGTTTTCGCACGTCTGGCACAGAATAGCGTGGTCGCTGTGCGAAATCAGTTTTCGGGACAGTTTGAGGAAATGACTGACACTGTCCATAAGCAGAGGTCCTAAAATGCCAGTTTTGAAAATTTGGTGCCGAAAGTCCTTAAAATGACTGTTACACGTGTGCATTGCACAGTTAGCACGCACCCTTGTAACTTCACAAATTTGCAATATTTCCATGCCAGATTTTCAACACTGCCATTTTTCACACCTCCTTATGAACAGTACAGCTGTCATTTTTCATATCCTGCCCAAAATGTGTTTCCGCACTTGTGGTGCACAATGGCGTGGTCGCTGTGGGAAATCAACTTTTGGGACAGATTAATAAAATCACAGCACCACTGTTCATTAGGGGAGGTCCCAAAATGCCCATGTTAAAAATGTGGCCAACAAACTCCCAAAAATAATTGGGTTACGGACGTGTGTTGCGCAGTTTCTATGCATGCTCACGACTTCACCAATTTTTCATATTTTCACTCCAGATTTTCAACGTTGCCATTTTTTTATGCCTCCTCACGAACAATACAGTTGTCATTTTCCGTCCTGCCCAAAATGTTTTCGTCCCTGTGTGGCCAAATGGCATAGCTGCTGTGCAAAACCACCTTTCAGCTAACAAACTGATTGTGCCACTTTTCATGAGGTGGGCTCAGAAAAAGCCCATGTTGAAAATCTGGAGTGAAAACACCAACACATGCCTATGGTGTTAGGGTTTCCAACTGTAGCACCCCACCCTGTAGAGACTGACTGGCGTCGGGGATGTGACTTGGGATCATCGACCGTACTGCTCACACCATTCCATCCCCACCCCCACCCTACAGCCAGCGACAGGCATCGTGGTGTGCCTTGCACTGTTCGGCCACAAAGTTCACCCCATTCTCCTATGCTGCACCCACCTCAGCGTATTTCCTTATGGAATGGGGTAAGTATAACGACCAGAGATTCCCAAAACACACCACGACACTTGTCAGTGTCTACAGGGTAGGGTGAGGTACAATGGCATGAGCTTTATAGCTGATGACCCAAAGGCACACCCCAATGCCTGTCGGTCTCTACAGGGTGGGGGTGGGGTTGGCGTCACTTCAATACTTCACTGCCATTCCTATTATGCATATCTAACTCCAGCACTACCAATGCCAATGCAAGCGAGACAACATTCATCATTGACAAATGCTTGTTGCAACTGTCACCCTTATTTGTTTATTACATTTGCATGAAAACAGGATCTCTGCCCCCATTTGCTCCATCTACTTGTCTGCTTCTGCAGTCAAAATTTGCTTATGACATCCCAGACTGTTGTCATGGGGATAATTATGAGGTTATAGAAAACAGGTTACTCACCTGTAACAGTAGTTCTAGGAGTGGTATATGTTGTTCATCCACACTGTCTGGCATTGTCCCTTTCCCCTTTAAATCTTGCCGGAAGTCTTCAAGCTGGCTCCTCCCACCCACCTGGGTGGTAAATCCCTCGGCTCTGACCCATGACGCCAGATCTAGCCCACTGGAAGCAAGGTTGTGCGCCTTAAGCCGGGGAGGTCGGGTGGGTGCGTGTGGATGAGCAACATATACCACTCCTAGAACTACTGTTACAGGTGAGTAACCTGTTTTTCTAGGAGCGTGGATATGTTTTTCATCCACACTGTCTGGCAGACTCCTAGCAGTTCTCTGGAAGGAGGGAGGCAAGGTGCACACCCCCTACTTAGGAAAAAGAGATTGGAGAACCGAGGTCCCAAAACCAGCATCTCGGCGTGACTCAAGGTCGATGTGGTAATGGGTGATGAAGGTGTTTGCTGACTTCCAGGTAGCAGCCCGACAGATTTCCTGGATAGGGATGTCCCTGGAAGCAGCTACTGATGCAGCAGTATGGCGGGTGGAATGAGCCCTTAACTCACTGGGAGGATCCTTGCCCAACTCATAACACAGACCTATGCATGATGTGATCCATCTTGCAATAGTCCGCTTGGCTGCAGGTCTGCCAGAAGCGGCTTCAGCGTAGGTGACAAACAGCTGGCGAACCTCTCCCTAAATTTCCACCGTCCTCTCCTTACAATAGGAGAGAGCACGCCTGAGGTCCAGAGTATGGAACCTGTACTTGGCGTCCGAGGTGTAATTAGGGTAATATACCGGCAGGGTCAACACCTGGTTAAGGTGAAACTGACACCACCTTCGGAAGGAACTTCAGGTGGGGGCACAGGAGAACTTTGTCCCTGTGAAAGACCAGATAAGGGGAGTCCACCGAAAGCGCCTGGAGCTCCCCTGTCCTTCTGGCTGATGTGATAGCCACCAGAAAGGCAGTCTTCCACGACAAGTGTGAGGGCTCAGACTTGTGCATGGGTTCGAATGGCTTGCCCATGAGCTTTTCCAAAACCAGCAAGAGATCCCATGGAGGTGGAGGTTCACACACCAGAGGATATGTGATCCAGGCCTTTGAAAAAGCGCCCGACCACTGTCTCCTGTGCCAATGTTGGCTGACCAGCCCATGCCCGGTAAGCAGAGATGGCTGCCAGGTGCACCCTGAGGGTCGATGACCGAATACCCTCTTTGGAGAGGGACCAAAGGTAGTCTAGAATGTTAGCCACAGAGCAGGATAAGGGGTCCAGGCTCTTTCCCTGACACCAAATGGAAAACCTTTTCCATTTGAAGGCATAACATTTCCTGGTCGATTCCTTTCGAGATGCTTCCACCACAGTGTAGACATCCTTGGAAAGACCCAGAGCCTGGAACTCTAGCCGCTCAGGATCCAAGCTGTGAGGTGCAGGGATTGAAGGTCCGAGTGGAATACCTTCCCCTGGTTCAAGGATATCAGGTCCGGGCGTGTACAAAGTCGCTCTGGAGTCCTACAGCTGAGGCTGAGGACATCTGGATAGCAGAACTGGCGCAGCCAATCTGGGGCTACCAGGATCACCTTCACCTTGTCCCTCCTCACCTTGAGTAACACCTTGTGGATCAAGGGAAATGGAGGGAAGGTGTAAAGAAGGCCTGGGGTCCATGGCCTCGAAAGGCATCCCCTGCAGTGATCCCTGCTAAGGGTACAGCCGCAGCTTGGTGTTCTCCTGGAGGCTAACAGGTCCATCAACTGTTTGCCCCAATGGGAGAACAGACTATAAGCTATCTCTGGATGGAGAGACCACCTGGGATGTCTGGCTTATCGGGCGGAGAGCATCCGCCAGTTGGTTCAAGACTCCTGCCACATGGATGGCCAGGAGATCTGCCTCAGCTGGCTGGCGAAGGTCCAGATCCGGAGCGCTCCCTGCATAGCAGATGGGAGTGCGTGCCGCCCTGTTTGTTGAGGTAGTACATGGTCGTGGTATTGTCCGTCTGGACTTGAACCACTTGACCACGGAGCTGAGGAGAGAAAGCTGACAGTGCCAGTCTGACTGCTCTGAGCTCCAACAGGTTGATGTGGCATTGGGACTCCTCGGGGGTCCAGAACCCGTGGGCTCTGTTGTCCCCCATGTGGGCTCCCCAGCCCATGAGAAAGGCATCAGTCGTGGGACGACCATCGGCTCGGGCGGACAAATGGGATCCCTTCCTGCAAATGACTCGGGACGGTCCACCATTGGAGCGTCCCACATCCTCTGGGTGACAGTGAGCAGCTGGTCGGGCGACCCTGACGTTGAGACCACTGAGCAGCCAGCTCCCACTGAAGGGGCGATGTGCAATCTGGCCCAACGGGACCACTGAGGTGCACGTGCCATGTAACCAGGAGGTGCAGGAAGTCCCGGCAGGGCGCAAGTGCCCAACCAGAAATGATTAGGCAAAGGAGGAAAGAACCTCTGCCCTGTTCACGGGAGCCAAGCTCTGGCTGCGAGAGTTGAGCTCTGCCCGATAAAGCCCATCACCTGAGAGGGCCGAGCTGACTTGGCCTAGTTGATTAGGAGGCCCAGGTGGGAACAGGTTGGAGGGTCAGGTCCTGGACCGCTCCACCTCCTGAAGGGAGGAATCCATCAGGAGCCAATCGTCTAGACAGGGGTAAATATGAACCCCTTGATGCCGTAGATGGGCTGCCACCACTGCAATGCATTTGGTGAAGACCCGTGGGGGCGATGACAGGCCGAACGGCATGGCTCTGAACTCGTACAGGGTTCCTTCGACCCTGAAGCAGAGGAGCCACTGGTGGGACGGACGGATTGAGACATGATAGAACACGTCCTGAAGATCCAGTGAACAGAACCACATGTTTCGCTCCACAGATGGCATGATCTGGTTCAGAGTTACCATTCAGAAGGTGCGAGACCTGAGATATTGATTCAGGTCGTGGAGATCTAGGATGGGGTGCCAACCCCCCCCGTCCACTTGGGCACCAGGAAATACCTGGACATGAAGCCTAGGTCTGTAGGAGGATCCAGCACTGGAGCTACCGCCTCCTTGTGGAGGAGCTGAGCAATGTTGTCCCGAAGGGCCGACTGCACGTCAACTGAGATCCTTTCCTCCCGTGGGGCATGGGCCCGGCTGGGGTTACTGCTCGAACTCTAGAAGCAGTCCCTGCCCGACCACTTCCAGAACCCACCTGTCCAAAATGATACCTGACCAGGTGGAAAGAAAGTGGCGGAGCCGGCCCCCCACGGGAGGACCCAGAACTGGCGTGACAGGTGTAGGGGAGGCCACCCCTGACCCATCACTGTGCAGGCTTGGAGGAGGAGGCGGCACCTGGACCAGCACCTCTGTCTCCTTTGCGGGGCTGTTCGGTACCTTGCTTGGGCCTAGGGTGCCAAGCTTGAGCCTGCTGTTGTTGCTTACCTCCCTGGAAGGAGGGCTAACCGCAGGGGAAGAATGCCGAAAGGACTTCTTGAGCTTCTGCTGGATCTTTCCCGAAGAACCCTTAGCAGAGGTGGCATTAGACTGCTCAATGCGCTGGAGATGACCTGCCACTCCCAGACCGAAGAGGTCAGTGCCAAGGAAGGGCACATCAGCTAGCTTGTGCTGAGTATCTGCTGGAAAGGAGGATAACCTCAGCCAAGCTCTGTGGCGAGTGGCCACTGCGGCAGCTAGTGAATGGGCACAGGAATCTCCAATGTCCAGCAACAGCACAGCCCTGGTCATGGACCAGCTTGACCGTGGTCTGCATGTCTGCTGGGAGATGAGGAAGGACTTCATCAAGCAACCCCAGTAGGGCGCGAGAGAAGTGTGCCATAATCACAGCCGAGCTGGCCTGACGAAGGCCCAGGGATGATGCCGCATAAACATTCCGGGCCGAGTGGTCCATATTGGGGGCCCCATGGGGCATTGGTGGTATAGTGGTGAGCATAGCTGCTTCCCAAGCAGTTGACCCGGGTTCGATTCCCGGCCGATGCAGAGGACATATTTTCGAAGGAAGGAGGAAGGGGCCACTAGAGGGCATAGGTGGAAGCTGGAGGGGGGAAGATTCAGGGGAGAAAGGAGGAGGTGCTACTTCACTGAGAGGGTGGTGGAGCCATGGAATGCACTGCCTAGGGGGATAGTGGAGGCAGAGACAGTGGAGGGGTTCAAGAGGGGGTGGGACAGGTACAGGGGAAGGGTTCTGGAAGCAAAATCCAATGCAGCAAGAATATCCGGAACTGGGAAGGGAGAAGCCAGAGAAGGCGAGAGGGACAGCAAGGTCAGCACCCAGGCTGGGGACTGACCAAACGAGCAGACATGAAAGACCGTTAGGCCTATTCTGCTGGCATTTTAGTATGTTAGTATATTTTTGGACTCCTTGTTCAGAGGGCGGTCAGTATCCGAAGAGCTGCCCGTGTGCTGAAACACTGAGGCAGTCACAAGGCTCTCGGCCGAGGAATGCTCAGTGAAATCTGCCAAGGACCCCATGGGCACCGCGAACTTGTGGGCCATATGGGCAGACAGAGCTGGGCAAGAGGCAGGGCACTGCCAAAGCTCCAGTGCTGGGCCAACTATGGCTTCGGCCACTGGAAAGGTCTCTGTCAGGGTATCCCCCCTCTTAAGAACATCCGTGAGAGGATATTCCACCTTCTTTTGTATAGGCTGTAAAGGCATACCCGTGGACTCAGAAATGAGTCAAAGGATGCCCTGGAAGGAGGAAGGACCTTCCTCCAGGCCGGTCACTGACAGCTCATGTGAGTGAAGGCCAGTAGTATCAGAGTCCGAGGAATCAGGATACAGGGGTCTCCCACCTATGTCCCCCTCGATGTGCCTAGGGTGATCAGGAGTAACAGTAATGGACAACCTATGGGGCAAGCCCATAGTTGTCTGATCCTCCTTAGAGGGAGCTCCTCCCTGAGGCTGTTTAGGTGGTGGTTTCACCAAATGGTGGGAGCCCGTGAACAGGCCGACCAGAAATACGCTGCCGATCCCACTGGAGGAGAACTGAGTCCTCGGAACCGAGGGAGTCTGTGTCGACCAAAGAGGCTGGGGCCAAGTAATGGCGGTACAGCCAGAGTAGACGGCTTTGACCGGTCAAAAGGAGTTGCTGCCACATGAGGTCCTCATAACATCGATGGAGTTTCCGTCTAAGTCTCTCCTCGTCCAAGGAGAATGAGGAACGCCGGCGGCACCTCTTCTGGGAGTGTTTATGACCCTTTCTCGGTTTTTTGACCAACGGGGTCCTACTCCTCGATCGAGACAGACGGCGTTGGCTCTGTTGGTTGGAAGAAGCCGGATTTGGTGAAAACCGAGGTTCCAACTCTTGTCCCTCAATTGGGATGCCCGAAGGACGGGTCTCCTCGTCGGGGAAGGAGAGAATGGGAGTCTTCCAGGAGAGGTAGACAGGCGTTGGTGACAATGGCTCGACGGGTCGAGAGAAATCTCGGCTGGTTCTGCCGTATCCTCGGCTTGATGCCTTGGCCTGACAGAAGATCGAAAAAGCTGGCAGCCGAGAGCGATCTCGAAACCGTGTGAGACCGCCTGCTCCTGAGTATCAGACGCTCTCCGGTCCCAGGAGCGTCTTCTTAGGCTAGAAGATGATTTGGGGTCCTTGACCTTTTTCTTGGATCGGAAGGAGTGCGAGCGAAGGTACCTCACCCTTGGTAGGAGAGACTGGTACAACTCGAAAGGACCCGTGAAGGTGGAGGCCCAGGTTGAGGCGGGACGAAGAAACTTCGTTGGTCAAGTTTGGGCAACTTCCTCTTCGAAAGCCGCCATCTGTTCGAGCTGCTCGGCGGATTCCGTAGCCGTGGAAACCACCCACCTGGCCTCCTTCGATTTCACCGCTGGATTGCGAAGCTCTGGTCTCCCCAGCTTAAGGCGCGCCTTGCGGTCCTCCAGGATGGTGGGATGGAAGGCCAAACAGATGGTGCAAGCCGAAGTATCGTGCACAGCGCCTAGGCAATAAACACACGAGAGGTGGGGATCAGTGAGAGACATTTTCTGTCCACAAGGACACCGGCGAAACCCAGGGGAGACTTGTCCTCCATATCCAAAGCGTTCAGATCCGAATCGTAAACTCGGATGAGTTTTAAAGTGAGTAAGTGCCGCGAAAACCGATTAGACTCCAGGACCTACGGTACTTGCAAAGTAGCACAAGGGAACCTGCATCTACCAGCGGAAAGGAAGATCTGGCGTCATGGGGCGGAGTCGAGGTATTTACCACCTGGGTGGGTGGGAGGAGCCAGCTTGAAGACTTCCGGCAAGATTTAAAGGGGAGAGGGACAATGCCAGACAGTGTGGATGAACAACATATCCACGCTCCTAGAACAGGGCATTCTTTTGTCATGCGTAGACAAGCAGCCAAAGCTAATAATATCCAAGGGACAGCAATCTTATTTTTCCCCCTCCTCCCCAGTCAGCCCCCATCTGCCTTGCTACTCCCTCCTGCCCTGTCACCAGTCATCTCCGAGACTTGCCATCTCACTGCCGTACATTGCCCCATGGATTACCCCCGGCCCATGGCGGGCCCTCCTGGGGACACCAAATCTGGGAGGAGGCTGGGTAACAGATATGGCAGCTGCAGCCCAGTAGATGGTGCAGGACCTGCGAGGGAGTGTGGCCTCACCCCACATGGCCTCAGCTTCTTCCACTGCTCTTCTCTCCTTGGGCATCCAATGGGCAAGGACTGAAGGGGATGCATGCAAGCATGTGCATCTCAGTCACGAGGTGCCCTCCCTCCCCAGTGGTTCCGCTTGCGCTATCCCCTGTGGTCACCCAGGTGGCAGTATTACAGCAGAGCCAGCCAACCTCCCACCCCAGAGGAGGAGAACATCCTGTGGGATGCTCAATCCTGCTTCCACTGCTGACCCTCAAGTGACCCAGGTCCATTCCCGAACCCTGGTCACCACCGTAGCAGCATGCAAGTCACCAGTGTCTCAGCCCTCTGCACCACTGAGCAGATAGTAATCTTGTTTTTATGTCACTTCCCTCAGTAATAAAGGAAAAGGGGAGAGAATTGCAAAAAATCTTTCTGGCTGAATGGTACAGACTACAGAGAGTAAAAGCACCGAACTGTAACATAGTAGGTTGCAGGTTTAGTCTCCCTCAGGTCCACAAGCTACAGCTACGAAAACTCAGAGCCACAGTAAACCTGTAGCTAGCCCAGAGGCATGCAGTGCTGAGGCTCTGGATGCCTCACCTCCCACCACACTTGTGACTTGAGTTTGGAAATGGAAAAAAAGTTTGCTCGGGGGCTGGCGAGGGAAGGAGGATTTATTATTCATTGATGGATCGCCTTCTTTGGGGTGGAGGGACACTGTACTGCTGCTTGGCTGCCACCTGAGGAGGGTAGGTGGCACAGCAATAGTCACCAGAATAAAGTCTGAGGTGGGTGTTGAAACCATGCACCATTTTTACTGTCTACGTGTGTGCCACTGCACGCCACTGGCTCCAACTCAAGGGGAGGAATGGGTGGAAAAGAACCCCTGTGTGCAGCATGATGCTGTAACCCTGAAGATACCATTCCACCACCATCCATGGCACCCAGTCACACAAATAGTGGGGTAAGTCCTGGAGGTGTGGTGAAGGGGCTGCTGGTCAACAGCAGAAGGGAGCCGATGGGGAAGGGCAGGAGGTTAAGTCCATATAAAAGATTGAAAAATATTTCAATGATAAACTAAATTGTTTCCAACTCTGACATTCTTCAAATTTGTCCAACTGGTATCAGAAGTTATTTAAAGGGAACATAAACATCTAATTTAAAGCAACTATTGCTGGTGTTTTCTGTTCCTTATTGACATGCTGTTAACATTATTTAAAGCCATCATATTTGCATTCTGTATGCTGTCCCCCCCCCCCAACTCTGTTTAGTGTTTTAACACTTCCTGTCTGTAACCAAGGATAAACACACACACACACACACACACACACACAGATGATGTCTGCTAGGTGGCCAATGGGCAGAAAACCAATTTGATTGGTGGGGCTTTATCCTTTGAACTACAAGAAGTTTAAGTCCATCAGTCAGCTGGACACTGTTGCCAGCCTTCTCAGAATTAGTTTTTGAGAAGCAAGCCTCCTACATTTCTACATTCATTGTTTACACAGTGCACACCTACACAGCCACTATACTACAGTAAAAATGTTTGCTTTGCACATGTGCACAAGCAAACATAAAAATCACTTAAAGTTCATGTGCAACGGTTTTTACATATTTTTAATAAAAGCTTAAAAAGTTGCAGTTCAAGTCCTTGTGTCATGATTAGTGTTTCCTGAAAATTTCATGCTGTTTGGTTTTGTGGTTTTCTTTAAATCAGCATTTGCTAACTTGCTCTGTAGTGGCTGAAAACAGTGGAGTTATTTCTGTCCTCTCAGTCAAACTTAAGAGTGTGATGACATCATTTTGGATGTAGCTTGCTGTTTCAGATTCCCAATCAGAGCAGCACTCTGTAGAATTTATGGTTTGCTGAGCTCTCCAGGTTTCTTACAAACCCAGTCTCTGGTTTGTATTTAGCTAGATCAGCTAAAATATATAATTCTTGTCCTTTAAAAAGCTGATCATTTCAGTTTTAATGCAGAATTGAAGTAGAACTCTTTCTGTGAGAAATCAGCTTGTCTATCACAGCTCTGTTCTTTCTAATCAAACCTCAGCTTTTTTTCTAACTATATAACACAGGGCAGTTTAATATAAAATATAAATTTTGTTCATTCACAGAAAGTTTGTTTTTGACGTAGCCTTCATAAATATAATCATGTAAGAACATTTTTTTCATGTCAGATTAACAAACAAGTGCTTGTCACATTCTGCTACAGTATTTCAAGCACATGTACTATCCAAACTCACAAATTTCAGTTCTTGATTGGTTTCTGTGGAAAATACATCATGTATCGTATAACTAAAAACTATGTGGCATCCCGATGCACCATGTCTCTACCCACAGTTGAGGCAGCGGCAGTCTACTGCCACTAGTCCCCTGCCCCCACAAGCCCCTTGCCTTCTGCTACACATTCGAGGCGGCTGCACCCTGCTGCCCACTGTCGTCTCCCACACAGTCAGGGATTGTGCACCTGCTGTCTCCATCCCTTGCCTAAAGAATCAGGACTACTACACCCTGCCCAAACAATTGGGGTTGCTGCACCCTGCTGCCCTCTCTCCCCCACCCTCACAGTTAGGGATGCTGCACCTGTTGCCCCGTTCCTGTCTCCACAGTCAGGGCTGCTGTGCTGTGCTAAGCCCTAGAATGCTAGATTCCCTGCCTCCACAGCTGGGGCTGCTGCACCATGCTGCCTTGCACCATATGTGTGGCTTTTGACGCACCCTGCTACCCACTTCCATTACCCCAAATGGTGAGGGCTGCTGCACCCATGTACCTCATCTCATAGTCAGGGCTGCTGTACCCTGATGCTCCATGTGTCTGCCCCACAGTTGAGGCATCTGCACCATGCTGTCTTTTATCCTGTCACCACTGACAGGGCTGCTGCACCCTGCTCCTTTCTACACAGTTGGGGTTGCTGTGGCCTGCTGTGCCCTAGAGCCCCATGCCTCTGTAGTCAGGGCTGCTGCACCATGTTGCCACTTGCCACAAGATTCAGGGCATTTGCTGCACCCTGTTGCATGCTTCCACAGTTGAGGCAGTTGCACCCTGCTGTCTCCCTGCCACCAGAGTCAGATCCTTTGCTATACCCTGCTGAAACAGGAACAGGGCAACATGTGCAGTGTCCCTGACTGGGGGAGAAGAGAGAGAGAGAGAGAGAGAGAGCAGGGGTGCAGCACAAGAATGACATTTGCTGCACCCTGTCCCTGCCTGTGGAGGCAAGGAGCTCTGTGGTGCAGCAGGGCACAATGGTGGCAGGGGACAAAGGACAGCATGGTGCAGAAGCCCCGAGTGTGGGACAGGACACAGGTGGGCATCAGGTACAGCAGCCCTGACAATAGCATAGGGTACACATTATGCAGCCCAGACCATCTAGGGCAATGGAAGTGCGTAGCAGGGTTCAGCAGCCCCAACTGTGGATGCAGGCAGCATGAGACTCTAGTGTGTAGCACAGTACAGCAGCCCTGACTGTGGAGATAAGAACAGGGGCAGCAGGGTGCTGTGGCCCTGACTGTGGGTGTGGGGACAGAGGGCAGCAGGTGCAGCAGCCCATTAATGTTTGAGCAGGAGATAGGGGTGGCAACAGGATACAGCAGCCCAAACTGTGGGACAGGGTGCAGCAGTCATGCCTGTTTGGGACAAGGTGATGTGGGAAGCAGGGTGTAGCAAAATATTTGACTCTGGTGACAGGGGACAGCAGGGTGCAACTGCTTCAACTGTGGAGGCATGCAACAGGGTGCAGCAAATGCCCTGAATCTTGTGGCAAGTGGCAGCATGGTGCAGCAGCCCTAACTAGAGGCATGGGGCTCTAGAGCACAGCAGACGATAGCAACCCAACTGTGTAGAAAGGAGCAGGTGCAGCAGCCCTGGCTCTGGTGACAGGGGATAGAGAACAGCACAGTGCAGAAGCCTCGACTGTGGTGCAGAACACAGGGGCATCAGGGTACAGCAGCCCTGACTGTGAGATGGGGTACATGGTGCAGCAGCCTGACCATTTGGGACAATGGAAGTGAATAGCAGGATGTGGCAAAATCCCACTTCTGGTGGCTAGGGCAACATGGTACAGCAGCCCCAGCTGTGGAGGCAGGGAACCTGGCACTCTAGGGCTTAACACAGCACAGCAGTCCTGACTGTGGAGACAGGAACAAGGGCAACAGGTTCAGCTTCCTTAACTGTGAGGTGGGGGAGAGAGGCAGCAGGATGCAGCAACCCCAATTGTATGGGTAGGAGGAGGCAGGGTACAGCAGCCCTGATTCTTTAGGTAGGGAATGGAGGTAGCAGGGTGCACAATCCTTGACTGTCTGGGAGAAGATGGTGGAAAGCAGGGTGCAGCAGCCTCAAGCGTGGAGCAGAAGGAGAGGGCTTGTGGGGCAGGGACAGGTGGCAGTAGACTGCATCTGCCTCAGCTGTGAGGCAGCGACATGGTGCATCAGGATGCCAAATAGTGTTTCTAGTTATACCCAACAATGTATTTTCACGCAGAAACCACCAAAGAACTGAAATTTGTGAGTTCTTACAGGTGCCTGTCACACTCTGCTACAGTATTTATAGCACATGTACCGTTTGTCAATCGGACATGGAAAAAAATGTTCTTACATGAAATATATGTAACCCCTAGATGGCGCTATCCCAGGGGCTACTACCCCTGCCTGATTTGCCACTAACAGGTTGAGGGGCCTGGATCCAATGGCGGGTGCCTCCACCCAGAGGTCAGGGTTTGCAATAGTTAAACTTACTTGGTCACAGCCCTCTGGGACACTGCAACCCCCTTTCTTCCCACTAGTGGCCCACACAAAATAGCAGAATTACCTTCACAGTATACACTTACCCCCAAGGCTGGTTCAGGCACCGGGACATCCTGTAAAATAAGATACAGTGCAACAATCACAGTATAGTACTTTAACATAGACAAATACCTCAGGCAGTATAACTTTGTTGAAACAAACAGCTCTGATTTATTTAGGGGGATATAACAAGGACAGGGGGAAATCAGGTTAATTAGCTTATCACTTTACTATCTACCTATGGCTCTGTGCACAGGCCTATCCCTACCAGTTACTGTCCCTGGGTACCCAGGCCCTAGTGGCTAGTCCAAACCGTGGCAGCTGGTAGGGGCCCTTTCACACAGAGAAAGGAAAATTAAACAGTCAGCAGTACAGTAATTCCATTTGGGTTTAATGTGGCAATTCAACAGGGGCCGACCCAGATTAGTACTCACGACCTCCAAAGAAGATATGGTCCTTCAATGTCAGCAGGGCTACTTTGATCTCCAAGAGACTCCTCACACATTTATATGGTAAAAAAGAAAGCACTATACCAGGCAGGCTGCATCTGTATCCCAATCTAATACTGCACAACAACCAGAGAACACACAGCAGATTCAGTTCCTGACAGACCGCAGTGTAATTCAACAATTTCTTCAGTCTTCTACAGGGTGAGCCTGGTTTCTACTCTTCAGAGATCCTTTGATTCTTTTCACAGGGACGGATTCAGTCTAACAAGCAGTTACACAAGTTGTAGACCGGAACTCTGGGCCTTTGCACACGTTTTTGACTGAAACTGTGCACTGAAGGACAGCAGGGTTTCTTTCCCTTCACTTTCAGATCTCAAACTGAAACTCCCAACAGACAAAACCGGGCACTTCCTTTGAGTTCCTCCCAGTTCTTGACTGGATTGGCTGTCACTCACAATAGACTGCTGCTGTTGGTCCAAAAAGGCACGAAAGTCTAAACTACATCTCCCAGAGTCACTGCCCATACAATCCTCTTGTGGCTGGCTCAGATTATGAGTCCCAAGTTCTGATTAGTTCCAAGGCATCATTTAGAGCTAGTTTACCCCACACTGATTGGTCCAGTTCAGCAGTTCAAAACCAGAATGGGAACTAGGCAGACAGTTCTGACTGCAAAGAAAGCAGGTTAGACAAACTGTAATTTTATTATTACTGTAAATGATTTCTGGCAATCAGTTACATCTTTCAGACAGGTTCCCTTTGCACTTAGTGACTGCAAAAAAGGGGTGAATTGGCAGCTTGAGTGGTACTCAATCAAAGAAACACACAGTCCCCATACAAACTAATTATGTCTGCAAGCAGACAGCTCTTAAAGAGACAGTACCAGAGGTTCTAAAACACTCACTGATAAATGGCTTAACGCCAAACACCATTCAGGCTTGGAGCATTCAAGCAAGCTCCTGCAAGTCTTTTGGGAACCCCCATTTGCAGGGGGTTACACCCTTCTAGCCTGGGAAAAGCATGCGTCCGCGTCCAAGCAAGTACCCATAAGTTTCAACTGCAACCATATACATTTGCATTAGGCTCACACATAATCATCAGTCAATACATCATTTTACCAAGAACCATTTCTGAAACATTGCAATCGTCCTCTTTACACAGTATAACACACACATTGTACCATAACTCAAGTTATTACCTCTTGTACATGAAACCTGAAGAAGGGACCCTTCCCTATCAGTTACCTTGGGGCTGGACGGGGCAAGGGCACCATACTTAGAGGGCAACACAAGTAACTTGAGGTTAGCACTTAACAGCTCAGTTTGGGCAATGAGCCCGGGGACACATACACTCCTTTATGGACAACATTGAGAGGCAGGTCCACTGGCCGGCCCAGGGAATCATAACTGAGGTGCACCACAGGCTTTACAGCTCGACCAGTCTTCTAGGGGAGCTGTTACAGTCTCTGCACTCTGAGCCTCATTTTCAGCATTGTTCTCACTTGTCAGAGAGTCTCCATGGGTAGAGAGGCTAGAACTTGGGGCACTTTCAGCTCCAGGAGTTACAGTTTCTGAGTCCACAACATTTGGCTCGCATGGAGAGCTTTCAGACACTAGCAGTGGACTGTCAGGGCACTCAAAATACTCTTCTTGTTCGGTGTATCACCAGTCTGCCCCAATCTATCATTTTCCTCCCTAAGCTCAAACAGTTCAACCATGCACAATGATTCCATTTCATCTGATCTGATGCTTTGCACTTCACTTTCTGGGAGCATTGGCTCCAGGGATGAAGCTAGGGGCATAGACAGTCCAGAAGGCCCAGCTTTGTCTCCAGTATTGACTAGGGATTGCCCGAAACAATTGACTCAGTTAGTAAGAAGGATAGTATTCAAAGTCACTCTCACTTTCTTCTGATATGGACTGACAGTCATGCTCAACTGGGACTTGTGCAGGGAACACTTTAACTCTGCTTCTGTAGGTGCAGACTTCCTTGATCTTTTCTTAGCAGCAGCTCTAGTCACTGGTCAGAGGGGCATCTTCTGGAGGCTCCAGACTCAATCAGGATTTGTCCAATGGGTAGTAAATGATTTCTATGCATTGTTTTTACATCTTTTGAATTGTTCTCAGGCCTTACTTTGTACACTGGCAGATCATCTAGTTTGCCCACTACAATGTGAGGGAGATGGTGCCATCTGTCAGCAATCTTGTGTTTGCCATGCAGTCCCAGATTTCTTAGCAATACCCGATCTCCCTCCTGGAGTTCCTGTGCTTTCACCTTTTATCATACCTTTCTTTGTTGGCCAGATTTCTTTTGGCAGCCATGGTTTGAGCCAGTTGAGTCGCATGAGTTAGCTGGGCCTTTAACTTTTGCACATACTGTAAATAGTTGTCAGCTTGAACCCATCAGGAGACCCCAAAACACACATCTACCGGTGAGTGAGCTTCTCTTCCAAACATCAGGCGGTAGGGGAGGAACCCAGTGGCATCACTTTTTGGTGCAGTTATAAGCATGTACAGGGTGCTAATTTGTTGGCTCCATCTAGGCTTGTCCTTTGGGTGCAGGGTGCCTAGCATATCTAGCAAAGTGCGGTTGAAACGTTCAGGCTGTGGGTCCCCTGGGGTGGTAAGGAGTGGTTCTGGACTTTCTACTCCCCACAGAGAAAGCATCTCTTTGATCAGGACGACTCTCAAAGTCTCTCCTTGATCAGAATGGATTCTTTGTGGAGCCCCATAGTGAACAAAAAGTTTTCTACAGTACTTTGGCTACAGTGGATGCTTTCTGGTCTTTGGTGGGGAAAGCTTGGGCATATCTCGTGAAATGGTCAGTGACCACCAGCACATTACTGATATTTCTTTGATCTGACTCCAAACTCAGAAAATCAATACAGACCAGCTCCATGGGTGCACTGGTGGTTATGTTAACAAAGGGGCAGCCCTCTGGGGCAAAGCTTTCCTCTGTAAGCAGCGACTAAGTTCGTATGTGTTGCCTCCACATCAGCCCCCATCTTAGGCCAATAGAATCTGGATCTCACCAAGTCAAGTGTTCTGTCTATACCAAGGTGCCCCATGTGGTTGTGCAAGGACCTCAATACTGAGTCTCGAAAGGCAGTGGGCAGCACCAGTTGTTGTTTGTCTACTTGTCCCCTCTGTCTACTGTTTCTCTATATAACAGTTTATTGATCAGTTTCAACTTAGGACCTTCTTTGTATAACAGTGCAGTTCTCAAATCAGTGGGCGTAATTTGGACACATCTTTTCCTGCATAGAGGGCTTCTAAAGCTGATTTGATCATAGGATCTGAGATTAGACCGCCGAATACTGTCATTGTCCAGCTGAGGCAGTGCACCAATGTCTATTGCAGAAAAGTGGCAATAGCAGCAGGTATGCAATTCTCAGAGGGTCCCAAGCAATCCACCATGCAGTCCACTGCGTCCGTGGACATTTGTTCCTCCCTGTCAAACTTCGGCAGAGTGCCCGAATGTCAGGTTCTGCCAATCGGACCCAATCATTCTGGGGAACAGGCCTCGGAGAGAGCATCAGCATCTATGTGGTTCAGACCTGCTCAGTGATTCGAGAGCATAGTCATATATAGATAATGCAGAAAGCCA
The DNA here is from genome assembly GCA_016271365.2 of Neoceratodus forsteri. Classification (NCBI taxonomy): domain Eukaryota; kingdom Metazoa; phylum Chordata; order Ceratodontiformes; family Ceratodontidae; genus Neoceratodus; species Neoceratodus forsteri. The sequence goes on along the minus strand of CM028138.1, from coordinate 345,268,337 downwards.
CCTGTGGCCAGTGGCATCCAACTTAGCTGAGGTCTGCACACAGGTCAAAGGATTATTGTCAGTTTTACTAGTATTTTAGCCCCATACAAGTACTCATGGAATTGGTCAACAATAGCCCACTTCAAAACTAGGAACTCTAACTTATAGTACAGGATAGTTCTTTTCGGATGGGTCAGGCTTCTACTGGCAAAGGCCACTGGTCTCAGAGCCATTCTCGTGCTCTTGGAATTCAACACAGCCCCCAACCCTTGCAAGCTAGCATCAGTGTGCAGGACGTAAGGTTTTCTTGGATCGGCATAGGCCAGCACTGGAGCATGGGTAAGTTGATATATGATCTCATGAAAGCAGTCTCACAATCAGAATTCAGCGGGCCCCAAATACTTCACTCGGATGAAAATACACTCTTTCAGTCTTGAGGACGCTGACTTTTGGTATTTTTGTGGGTTGGGGATACCCTTGAGTAAGGTTAAGTAAAAGCGGATCACTCTGAATAGTCCTTGATGAAGCGATAATAACCACAGAATCCCAGGAATCTTTGCAGTTCTTTTAGATTTTGGGCTGTGGCCAGGTGGTCAAGGCCTCAACTTTACTTGGGTCGGTCTCTATTCCCTCGGTGGATACTATGTGTCCCACATACTTTACTGATGTTTGAAAGAATTGACACTTATCAATGGACAGTTTAAGGCCAAAGTCCTCCAGTCGATCCAATACCTTAAATAATCTGCTCTCATGTTCCTCCAGTGAGCTGCCAAACACAATAACATCATCTAGGTATACCAGGCACTCTAGTAAGTTCATGTCCCCACTGCGCTCCATCAATCGTTGAAAAGTGGCTGGGGCACCTGAAATCCTTGAGGCATCCTCATGAATTCATAAGCCAAGCGGACAGATAAAGGCTGTCTTCTCCACGGTCCTCTGGGGCCGTCGGGATCCTAGTAGTACCCACTGCGGAGATCAGCACAGAGAACCACTTGCTCCCGTTTAGGCAGTCAAAGCATCCTGAATGCAGGGCATTGTGTACTGATCAGGGATAGTCCGCCCGGTTTAAGGTGCGATAATCCACGCACATCCTTACTACACCATTCTTTTCCTCACTACCTATAGGGGGAAGCATAAGGGCTTCTGGATTCTTGTATTACACCAGCCGCTAACATCTCTTGCAGATGCCGTCTCACATCATCTATATCAGCAGGTGCCAGGCGTAACTGAAGCAACAGCAGTTCTGAGAAGGGCAGACTTAAGGATTCTGTCCAGTCTGTTCGGTCCAGTTCAATCGCTGGCAAACTACCCTTTCTGAGGCATTCTTGCAACAATTTTCCAACCGAGAGACATACACAGACAACAACTCCCCTTGGTACTGTTGTGCATTTCTTACTCTCCACCATAGGTCCTCATCAGAATCTGGGCTCCCATACACATTCTCCAAGGCCTCAAGATAGGCTTGTGCAGTCGCTTCAGGGTTACTGGCCCGTTTAGCACGGATGGTAGCCAGGGCAGGACCTCGGAGGCTCTCACTAACCCTCTTTCGCTTTTCGGCTTCCGAGCATTGCCATTCTAGCACTTGGGGGGCAACATAGTCTATCCAGGTCTCCCAGTCATCCTCCCCTTGGGGGGTGGGGAGGGTGCCAGAGAAGATCCTCAACCTTCGGTAAGAGTCGTGACTAATGGCAGGTGCAGAAATAGGAGTCTGCATTGGTTCAGCCACCATTACGGGTACTGGAGCAGGAGAGGGTGTTGGGGAGGAACACCCAGGTGGCAAGAATAGTTTCTTCAAGTCCTCCACAGTTTTCCCTTCTCCCAGCAAACCATTTAGCAAATTTCTCCTCACAAAGTTTCAGATAGTGGTGGGGCTCATTTCCCCGGGTCTTTACTGTCCTTAGTTATCACTCTCCAAGCAGTGAGGGCTCCCTCTGGGGTAATGGTCTGTGGTACTTTGGAGCTATCTATGGGATCCTTAAACTCTACTAGGGCCAGGAAAGTGTGGGTGAGCAGATTAGCGTGCCGCCCACCCACCACAGGATTTTAAACCTTCCACCTTGGAAAGTACTCCTGCACAGTGTCCGTTGATACCCAGGGGATGTCCAGGATAAGCATAGCATTTTGGGAGTCGATCTCCTCCCAGTACACCACTCCACCAGCGGTGCACAGCCACTTCTGTCGGGTACCCATTTATTTATTTATTTATTTATTTTCCCTTAACAGTGGTTTGTAAATATGGCCACTAGAGGACACACAATCAGCGGTGAGCCTCCAAAATGTAACCCCTAGATGGCAAATCCCAGGGCTACTACCCCTGCCTGATTTGCCACTAACAGGTTGAGGGCCTGGATCCAAAGTGGTGCCTCCACCCAGAGGTCAGGGTTGCAATAGTTAAACTTACTTGGTCACAGCCCTCTGGGACACTGCAACCCCTTTCTTCCCACTAGTGGCCCACACAATAAGCAATTACCTTCACAGTATACACTTACCCCAAAGGCTGGTTCAGGCACCTGGACATCCTGTAAAATAAGATACAGTGCAACAATCACAGTATAGTACTTTAACATAGACAAATACCTCAGGCAGTATAACTTTGTTGAAACAAACAGCTCTGATTTATTTGGGGGATATAACAAGGACAGGGGAAATCAGGTTAATTAGCTTATCACTTTACTATTCATTTATGGCTCTGTACAGGCCTATCTCTACCAGTTACTGTCCTTGGGTACCCAGGCCCTAGTGGCTAGTCCAAACCGTGGCAGCGGTAGGGGCCCTTTCACACAGAGAAAAGGAAAATTAAACAGTCAGCAGTACAGTAATTCCATTTGGTTTAATGTGGCAATTCAACAGGGGTTACGACCCGAATTAGTACTCACGACCTCCAAAGAAGATATGGTCCTTCAATGTCAGCAGGGCTACTTTGATCTCCAAGAGACTCCTCACACATTTATATGGTAAAAAAGAAAGCACTATACCAGGCAGGCTGCATCTGTATCCCAATCACAATTACTGCACAATAACCAGGAGAACACACAGCAGATTCAGTTCCTGACAGACCGAGTGTAATTCAACAATTTCTTCAGTCTTCTACAGGGTGAGCCTGGTTTCTACTCTTCAGAGATCCTTTGATTCTTTTCACAGGACCGGTTCAGTCCTAACAAGCAGTTACACAAGTTGAGCCGGAACTCTGGGCCTTGCACCGCGTTTTTGACTGAAACTGTGCACTGAAGGAGCACGAGGTTTCTTTCCCCTTCACTTTCAGATCTCAAACTGAAACTCCCAACAGACAAAACCGGGCACTTCCTTTGAGTTCCTCCCAGTTCTTGACTGGATTGGCTGTCACTCCAATAGACTGCTGCTGTTGGTCCAAAAGGCACGAAGTCTAAACTACATCTCCCAGAGTCACTGCCCATACAATCCTCTTGTGGCTGGCTCAGATTATGAGTCCCAAGTTCTGATTCGTCCAAGGCATCATTTTAGAGCTAGTTTACCCACACTGATTGGTCCAGTTCAGCAGTTCAAAACCAGAATGGGGAACTAGGCAGACAGTTCTGACTGCAAAGAAAGCAGGTTAGACAAACTGTAATTTTATTATTACTGTAAATGATTTCTGGCAATCAGTTACATCTTTCAGACAGGTTCCCTTTGCACTCCTAGTGACTGCAAAATGGGGTGAATTGGCAGCAGCTTGAGTGGTACTCAATCAAAGAAACACACAGTCCCCCATACAACTAATTATGTCTGCAAGCAGACAGCTCTTAAAGAGACAGTACCAGAGGTTCTAAAACACTCACTGATAAATGGCTGCATGCAAACACCATTCAGGCTTGGAGCATTCAAGCAAGCTCCTGAAGTCTTTTGGGAACCCCCATTTGCAGGGGGGTTACATATATTTATGGAGGCTACATCAAAGACAAACTGTTTCTGTGAATTAACAAAATTTAGATTTTATATGCATTTAATAGCCCTGTGTTACATAGAAAAAATAATCCTGAGTTTTGATTAGAAAGAACTGAGCTGTGATACAGACAAGCTAATTTCTCACAGAGAAAGATTTCCACTACTTCAATTCAGCATTGAAATTAAAATGATCAGCTTTTTATGAGAAGATAATGTTGTATTTTAAGCTGATCTATCTAAACACAAGCCAGAGACTGTGTTTGTAAGAAACTTGGAGAGCTCAGCAACCATTAACTTTACAAACTACTGCTCTGATTGGGAATCTGAAACAGTAAGCTACTCCAAAATGATGTCACTGCACTCCAAATTTGACTGAGAGAACAGAAATAACTCCACTGTTTTCAGCCACTGTAGAGCAAGTTAACAAATGCTGATTTAAAGAAAACCACAAAACCAAACATCACGAAATTCTCAAGGAACATTAATCATAACATAGGGACTTAAATTTCAGCTTTTCAAGTTATATAAAAAATATGTAAAAACCGTTGCACATGATCTTTAACTCTAAATACTGAAACAACTAAAACTCAACTTATTGGCTCTAACCAACATCTGTCTAGAATGGAGACCTTGAAAGTGCACGTTAATGAGGTCCTTCTTGAATCTGTGAACAAAATTAAATTAGGCATATTTCGTTTGCATTTAAGGCATATCAGTCTATAACACCTTCGTAAAATGTTTACCGTTGTCTTACATTAGGGAGAATGAAACTGCCTTTCACTAAAAACAGTGTGTACAGTCTAAAATGCATTAATTCTACCACACTTCGTTAATACAAACTGTTTATTTACTGTTTATCCTTTTCCCCAGCATCTTCATCCCCCTTCAGCCTGCCTCTCCCAGCCATGTCGAACCTTCCCTGTGACTTATCTCTTATCTTCCATGGATTACCCCATCATAGGCAGGGCTGTCAGAGGTGTAGTGTGCCCCACTCCAGACACGGAATTCAGTGGAAAGCCCAGCTGGTGTGGTGGACCCGCCGAGAGCACGGGCGTCACCATGCAAGGTGCTGTTTTATTCCTCCTGTTCCTTTTCCTTTGTACAGCAGCCTAAATACTCTCAAAGTAGGGCGATGACTGGCAAGCACAGAGCAGGTTGCAGATCTCTCCTACCCTACGCTGTGCCCATGCCCTTCGTTTGAACCATCAGGAACCTAGGAGGTGCTAGCAGGGCATACTAGGACAGCCACCCACACCACTGGAGGCGAGGCATCCTCGGAGGCGCTCAATCCTCCTCCTGCCAGATCTCTAACTAATGATGACAGTGCATCACTGCAGCTCCTGTACTGCGTAACTCACCCCACTGATATTAGAACAGTTCCCAGTCACTGACTACTTTTAAAAGAATGGTCAGTGAGACTAAACACCTTTGAACACAGTACATCTATGTTTAAAGCTGGAAGCATAAAATGCTTGTATAAATGTATTTTTTTGTGCAGTATGTTCTGTACTTTGTAAACATGTACCATGTCATGTGTTACTGTTTGCCATTTGGGGCAGTACCCTATTGTAAGCAAGCATTCAAGCTCAACAGGATATGCTGTAAAAATATCTTTAGATAAATAACTAAATTCTCCTAATGGAATAATCAGAAACTTAAATATAGTGAAACAGAGTACAGTAGGGAAGCGGGAGGCTAGGACTTCCAGCCACTAAACTTGATGCACTAACTACAAAAGTAGACTAGCCAGTTTAATTTCTTAGGCATCTAAAAAAAAAAAAAAAAAAGCAAAATAGAAACAAGACTAAACTGTTCAGTCAGTACACAAACTCTCACATAGTTAAGGGTGAACAAGAAAACTGTAAACTGCACTGTTCAGAGTCAGCATACAATACTGGCCAGTGCTTTTTCCCCATAGGGAAACCCAGTTATAATTTGCCATTATAACCAGCTGGATATAACGGCAAACACACACCGGGTTTCCCTGCCTCTGCGCATGTGCCAGCTTCTCTTTCCACTTCTCTCACTAGACAGACAGACGACACAACCACCACTTGGCGGTAAGTAAAACCCCTCAAAAACAAATAAAAAGAAAACAAGAACTAATACAAAAACTCTGCAAACCTAAAACGGTAAAGTAATTTATAATCTTGGCAGACCATGGACCGTGTTGAATCCGAGCCTCAGCACTGATCTCTAAGTTTTCTTTTCTTTTACATAATTGATGTGGTGAAAAAGCAGACACCAGCAATTATATAAAATGAAATATGGGGTTGTATGTAAAACTATTTTACACACACCCTCAGTGTGGGATGCTTTTAGAAATCCCTCAGGCTTCACCCTTGGTGTTTATGTAGCATCCCACACCTCGGTGTATGTAAAATCTCTCTACACACACCACCTCATCCTTTATTCTCTGTTGTCAAACTCTGGGAACTGCACAGTAACTGGTGAGTGGTGACCCCTATATATCAACCCAAAACCAGTACTCTTGAAATGCCATAATACATGGCTAAGACCTCACAACCAAGTTTTGCAGCATTTCATAGCGCCCAGCTCACCCTGACCACTCTGTATTTTGCCCCTAACTCCCAACTCTCAACCCCTAAATGACTATATATTTATTTTTTCTTTCACGTGTCTGGTTGATCTTACCATTCCTACCATGATTCAGAGTTTAAAATAAACTCAGTGTTCAACCACACTCCATATCTGCAAGTTGGGTTTTCACTCATGCCATTGAAGACTATGCTGAGTCTCTGCTTATTATAAAATCAGAAGCATCACAAAAATTGCAGAAACACCCAAATAAATAATAAATGAGTGGTTTGGAGGTGGATGGTTTTTGGATGCACATAGGGGGCACAATGCTATTATAGATTTTTTTAAGCAGTGGAGACAGTCTGTAAATGTGGTGGGGACACAGCTCCCCCAGTAAATATAAAAAATAAAATATATGCAGTAGTTAGTATTTTTTTGTTACTCGGTGTGTGATGCCTGCATAAACCTCTGGGCATCACACGCCTGGGGTATGTAAAACACTCATAATACACCATCTATACATTATTCTATATGTATCACCTCCCCCCTGCACCCAAGCTGGGGCTTGCCTTTTGGCTCCATGGAGCCCAGCAGACCCTCCACCATCATTATTGTGCCCTCTGGCCCTAGGGATTTGGACTGCCAAATGGGGACTATAGTGGGAGAGGAAGAGGAGTGTTCGTTTCTTTGGTGCCTACTGTGCCATAATGAGCTGAGACTCCTATCACACATCAAAGGCACTCTGCTGCCGTCACGGATCCATACCATGGCATGGAATCTGGATTCTCCCAATCGCTGCCCTGAACTGAGTGAACTACAGAGTACAACCATGCTCATCACACCTGTGTGTAAATCGCAGGGTACAGACCCTTCAAAATTGAAGACTTTGGAACCAGTACCCCTTGGACTCCAACTGTGACAGCCATCCTAGCCACCTCTGTCCCTCTCACTACAACAATGTGGTAAGAGACCAGCATAACTGTTAGAAAGCCTGAACCAGAGCCAAGACAGAGTTTCTGGACCTTAGAGGACTTTGTTATGAGCACGGAGTGAAGCTACCAAGGCGACACTGAGTAACAATTAGACCCTCCTTGGAGATTAACAGAAAGTTTTGACCAATCGGAGGCTGAGTTTTAACTAAGGAATCTTCAGGCACATAGTCTGCCTACATTTGCAAGTCTGCAGGTGTCTGCTGAGGTGTGGAGAGCTGCAAACCTTTCATCAGACAGAGGAAAGAGAGCTGCGTAGAGACTTTGGTTGGAGAAGTGTGTTTATATAGCCACCAAGGAGGAGACTGCTGCTTGTAACTTTGAAGGACAGAGACATCAAAGTCTATAACTGAAAGCATCTGGCTGTAAAGTCGGCTGCCCTCAGCTCAGCCTTAACATGCAGCTAAAGACATTTCTCAGAGATGGACCAAAGGGTGTTAGTAGAGATGGAAGCAAGCAGCACCTAAAGCCACCATGCAGGTTCGGCAGCAAGGTGAACCGAAGAGATCTGTATCCACAAGACACCCTGAACAAGGGGCAAATAGAGATAGCCCAGCTGAACCTGCGTGAGGTGCCAGATATAGACTCTGATGGCAGATAAGGACTGCTTGGCCACCCAGTCTGCCCATTTCCCCACCTAATGGATAAGCTGCAGATCCTAGTTAACCACGTTTGTCCCATGCATTCTTGAATTCCCCCACTGTTTTTAACTCCACAGCCTCCACAGGAAGTTCCTTAGTTCCATGCATCCACAACCCTCTCCATGAAAAAAATACTTCCTCAAATTACCTCTAAGCCGTCCCCCTTCTATTTTCAAATTGTGCCTCCTTGTTCTTGTACACCTCTTTTTCTGAAAGATGCTACCCTTTTGGACTTTGATTCCCTTGAGGTACTTGAAAGTTTCTATCATGCTCCCCCCCACTTCCTCGAGGATATACATATTAAGCTCCTTAAGTCTCTCTTCATATGTCTTCTGGTGCAGAACCTGCACCATTTTAGTTGCCCTCATCTGGACTGCCTTCATCCTGTCTAGTCCTTGTGGAGATTGGGTCTCCAGAACTGCGTGCAGTACTCCAGATGGGGTCTCACCAACTGTATGTACAGAGGGATAACAACAACTTGTTTTTTTACTGGTGATGCCTCTTCCTATACATCCCAGTATCCCCCCAGCCCTCCTTACTGCCCTTTCACATTGCTTGCCCACCTTTAGGTCATCTGATATGACTACCCTCAGCTCCCTGTCCATTTTGTTGTTGTTAGTATCTCACCCCCCATTTGTGTACTCTTTCCCTGGGTTTTGTTTCCCAGGTGCATTACTTGCACTTCTTAGCATTGAATCTAAGCTACCATACATCTGGCCATTCTTCCAACCTTGCCAAGTCCCTTCTCATTCTTTCCACCCCACCTTGTGTTATCAACCCTGTTGCAGATCTTTGTGTCTGCAAAGATGTACTTTTCCTTCCAGTCCCTCTGCAATGTCACTTATAAAAGACATTGAAGAGGACCAGTCCTAGAACTGAACCCTGTGGTACCCCACTAGTAACCCCACTTTCTTCAGAGTGGGCTCAGTTTACTATTACCCTCTGTGTCCTGTTCTCCAGCCAATATTTTACCCAGGCTATCATCGTGGGACCCACTCCCAGCTGGCTAACTTGTATATTAATCTTTTGTGTAGGACTGTGTCAAATGCCTTGCTAAAGTCTAGGTAGGCCATGTCCACAGCCCCTCCCTGATCTACTACTTTGGTCATCGTGGCTCAGTTGGCAGCATCTGCCTCTGGACCAGAAGGTCGTGGGTTCTCGTCCCACACGGGATGGACTTGCACCTAAAAAAAATGCTGACATCCGAATGCAGTATTAGGGGTGCTGTCCTTCGGATGAGACGTTAAACCGCTGTCCCTTCTGCCCATCCTGGTGTTGTCCTGGTGGGTGTCCAGGTGGAAGTAAAAGAACCCAGGGTACTCTTCGTAAAGAGCAGGGAACATTCTCTGTGTCCTGGCCAACATTCCCCTTCCCATAAAACCAGTTCATGCAATTATCTAGGCTGTGTGTGGGTGGTGATGTGCGATATGGCTGCTACCACACATTCAGTCACTTCTCTACCAGTCTAGCATTGCTTGTAAAGCACTTTGGGATACTGTGTATGACAAGCGCTATATAAATTATTCATTCATCCATTCTTCTTTTCTTCTTCTCTCCTTCTCATCCAGTCAAAGAAATCTATTAGATTCGTCTGACATGACCTCCCCGCTGTGAATTCATGCTGCCTTGGGTCCTGTGCCCCTCTGGCCTCTAGGTACTCAATTCTTTCCTTCAGAAGTGATTCCATCATTTTCCCCATCACTGCAGTCAAACTAACAGGTCTGGGTTTCCTGCCTCTGCCCAGCTCCACTTTTGTGAAGTGGAACAACATCTGCCCTCCTCCAGTCCTTCAGTACCACCCCATCCTCCATGATTTGTTAAAGAGGGTAGTCAGTGGTGTCACTAGTTCTACCCTTAGTTCTTTTAGGATTCTGGGATGTATCCCATCAGGCCCCATTGCTTTGTCCACCTTCAGTTTTAGAGTTTTTCAGAACTCTTTCTTCTGTGAATGGGCTGGTATCAACCCCCTATCCAGAGGGTTTCTTTGGTTTAGGTACCTCCCCTTCATTTGTGAATACTGAGCAAAAATATTTGTTTAGTATCTCTGCCTTTTCAGTGTCACCCTCTGCCCACCCCCTCCCATTTATTAAGCCTCACTATCCCTCCCTGGGTCTTCCTTTGCTCCCGATATACCTATAAAAGGTTTTATCCCCCTTCTTAACTGAGTTGGCTATGTTTTCCTCGGTTTGGGCCTTTGCTGTTCCGACTGCCTTCCCTGCTTTCTTCTGCTTTAATATAGTTCTCTGTCCTCTTCTTCTGTGATCCCTTGTACTTCCTGAATGTTATCTTTTTCTCCTAACCTTCTCTGCCACCTCCTTTGAGAACCACAGTGGTTTTACATCATTTTTTTGTTTCGTTTGTTTATGTCACTCAAAGGCTTGTTGGCCTTAGTGATGGCAGTTTTGATTATTCCCATTGTTCTTCCACCCTCCTTCCTGCCCATTTGCTAATGCATTCCTTAGGCACTCACCCATTTGGCAAAGTCAGCCCTCCTAAAGTCCAGGACCTTTGCCTTTGTGTGGCTTGACTCTACTGCTGTGTTTATCATGAACCGTACTGTTCGATGGTGCTAGTTCCCAGATGGCTACCCACTTCTACATCTGTGAACCTCTCTCCATCTCCATTTGAGAGTACCAGATCTAAGATTGCTCCTCCTGAGTGGGTTCCAATACTGGTTGTTCTAAAGCATGCCCCTGCAGGGCATCTAGAATGACCCCACTGTTGGATGTGCTGCAGCAAATGCACTCCAGTTAACATCTGGCATATTCAGTTAGCGAGAGAATGGTTAGAAATGTGATAAACTGTGGAATGCATACATCCAGCTATTACTCAGGGAAACTGTGTGTAATTAAACAGGGCCCATGTGTCCTGCAACACAAATCCTATGCGTAGTTATAAAAACAGACAATGATGGCAGAAAAAACATGAAGGGCAAGCAGGAAGGGAAGCATGGTGGTGGCGGGAGATTTCAACCTACCAGGGCTGGATTGGAGCACACCTGCCACCATGAGTGCAAGAGAGGGGGCCCTGTTGGAAGTTTCTTCAGGACAGCTTCTTGACACAACTAGTACAGGGGCAGACATGGCTGGAAAGGACTTTGGACCACGCACTGGATAAAGGGGAAGCTGTAAGGAGCCTAGAAGTGGGGGAACTGCTTGCTTGGAGTGACCACTACTCGGTGTGGTTCATACTAAACATGGGGAGGGACACTGGGGGCATGGGTACAAGGGTGGTTGAGTTTGGGGGGTGGACATTAGGATGGAGGAAATTCTCTGCAAGCACCTGGCAGACATCTAACAAGACATGGATGCAGATCAGAAATGGAGCATAATAAGGGGAGGGCTGGTGGAGGCAACAGAGACCTGTACTAGGGAAAAAAAACAAGGGCAGGGCAAAGAAACTGAGTCGACTGTCACTGGAGGTCGAGGAAGGGGCGAGAGCCAAGGAGGCGGTATTTTGGGAGTATAGGAAAATGGGGAGGGAAGAAGATAAAGATGTAAACAGGGAGGTCACCAAACTGGTCAGGAGGGCCAAAGCATCTAGAGAGCTGAAACTGACCCATGGGATCAAAAGATGAGAAAAATACTTCTTCTGTTACATAGGACAGAAAAGGAGAAGCAAAGACCAGCTTGTGAGGATCGGATGGAAGGTAGGTGGAGAAGGGGGCAGAACAGGCAGAGGCACTGAATGAGTACTTCTGCTCTGTGTTCACTCAGGAGAAGGGGGCAAATACTTCAGGCAAGTGGAGGGTGGGTAAGGGGAGAGGATGACAGATGTAGGGATTACAGAGGGCAGGGTGCTGGAGGGGTTGAGGGCATTAAGAATGGACAAAGCTCCTGGGCCAGATGGCATTCACCCTAGAGTACTGAGGGAGTTGCAGAGGTCCTTGCGGGGCCACTGGCAGATCTATTTAATACCTCTGGACACAGGATGTGTACCACAGGACTGGAGAATGGTCCACGTGGTGCCCATCCATAAAAGTGGGCCAAAGGATGAACCAGGGAACTACAGGCCAGTGAGCCTCACCTTTATCGTGGGCAAACTCATGGAGACCATACTAAAGGAGAGACTCGTGAGCTTCTTGGAGGCAAACTGTATCCAGGATGACCAGCAACATGGGTTTGTTGTGGGCAGATCATGCCAGACAAACCTGGTAGAGTTCTATGACTGGGTGATGCAGAAACTGGACAAGGGCCATGCTGTGGATGTTCTGTACTTGGACTTCAGTAAGGCCTTTGATTCAGTGCCGCATGGGAGACTGGAGGAAGCTGGAGTATGTGGGGCAGGACCAAAATGGTGATCTGGATCAGGAACTGGCTGGGGTGGGGGAGACAGCAAAGGGTGGTGGTGCGGAACTCATCACCGAGGCGGTGACAAGCATGGTACCACAGGGATCTGTGCTGTGACCAATGCAGTTTGGGATTTTCATTGCGGATATTTTGAATGGGATCCAGAGCAAAATCAGTCTGCTAGAGATGATATCAAGATGGGAGCTGTGGTAGATGACACGGGGGCGGGGTTGCAGGAGGACCTGAATAAGCTGCAGGAGTGGAACTGGCAGCTGGGGTTCAATGCCAAGAAGTGCAAGATTTTGCACTTGAGCCTGGAACCAGGGAGAGATTATTACTTGAATGGGGTTCAGTTGGGTCGCTCCACAGAAGAAAAGGACCCAGGGTGATCAAAACAGGGAGCATGAACAACTCTGTTCAATGCAGAAGAACAGTGGCAAAAGCCAACAAAATGCTGGGTTGTATAGCTAGAGGGATCTCTTCCAGAAGTAGGGAGGTTATCCTGCCCCTGTATAGGTCACTGGTCAGGCCCCACCTGGAGTACTGCATGCAATACTGGCACCCATTCCTGAAGAAGTACATCAGATTGTTGGAGGGGGTACAGCGAAGAGCTACAAAGATGATCCAGGGATTGGAGGGCAAGCCATACGAGGAAAGGCTGAGGGAGTTGAATATGTACTCTCTGGAAGAGAGGAAGGACGGGGGGAGATATGACTGAGACCTTTAAGTACCTGAAGGGAATAAACAAGAGTAATACAGAGAGGAGTTTCCAGAGGAGAAAGGGAGGGACAGATGACACCAACGAGACTAGAGTTAGGTTCAGGAGAGCGAGGACACATTTTTCACAGAAAGAGTGGTGGACAAGTGGAACTCCTGTCGGGTGAGGTAGTGGCCTGCAAGATGGCACACAGCTTCAAGAGGGATGGGGTAGGGGTAATAGGATGGTGGGAAGCAGCATTATAAGGTGCTAGCTGCACAATCTAGCAGACCTTGATAGACCGTGAGGCCCATTTCTGCTGGCATTTTCATATGTTCATACATTGATCCATCCAGTTTGAATGCAACACCCTATCATACCCCAAGACTTCTTATCTATTCAGGTTTTAGCCACACTATCCCTCCAAGCTTTGGTTTACTGCTACTGCCATGAGTAGCCACTAAGCCCTTCACTCTTTCCCAGCCAGGTTTGAAACTACTGACAGTTTTGGCACCACCATCAGCTGGTAGACTGTTACAAGGCTCAGCCATCCTCTTTGTGAAATAAAAGCTTCATGATGTCCCACCTGAACCCCTACCCCACCAGTTTCCATTCACATCTGTGTTCTTAGTCCACTGTTCCTGCTAAATAGTTACTTGCAGCTCACCCTGCTCATTCCTTTCAGGAATCTGAAGGTCTCAATATCTATATCATATCTTTCCTCTCCTGTCTAGCCTCCAGTGAGTACATGTTCAATGTCTTAAGCCAAAACTCATTTGGTTACCCTACATCTACAACATTTCCAGCCTGATCTCCTCTTATTCCTCAAGTAAGGACTCCAGAACTGGGCACAGTACTCCAGATATGGCCTCAGCTGTGATCTACAGAGAGACAGCAATACCTCCTTTCTATCGCTGTCAATACCCCTCCTGATACATCCCATCTGCCTTACTGAAGACCTTGTTACATTGGCTAGATTTTTCAAGGGAGTCACTTACGAGGACTCTTAGGTCTCTCCTCAGAAGTATTGCTCAGTTTAACCCATCCCCTCCAGTACTCTCCCTGGGGTTCTTGTTCCCCATGTCTATATAGCAGGCCCCAAGTAAATTCAGTTTGTGGGACTAGGCCATCCTGCCAGGATTACAATTTTCTACCATACTGCCATTGTTTGCAAAATTGAAGTGCACCAGCACTGACCAGCCACATGCAACTGCAACATGTCTTCACTGATTCAGCATCTGAGTACCCAGACTTCACTGGGGAGCTCCCTAGGACTAGAGGTATTTACTGGTGCCAGTGGGGATTGGTTAGTGACTCTGTAACACAGTTGGCCAGTGGCATATTCCCCCACCCAATTGTTTAACCAGGAGAGAGACACTAATCTGAAAGCTTGTTTACAGGTGCTACCTGGGAGTACAGGGAAGTTAAGTGACTTGCTCAGGGTCGCATAAGTAAAGTCGGGGCTGCGGGGTTTAAGCCGAGGTCTCCAGATTTGCAGCTCAGAGCTGAAACCACTGTGCTACCTGCCTCCTTGATTGGCAGCTGGCAGCACCTAGAAAGGCATCAGAAGAAGCAGCTTTCAAACCAATATAAATGCCCATTTTATTTCCTTTAACCTTTCCTTCCCTAGGACCTGGTTTCTGATTAAAAAAACAAAAAAACCTTGTTATCCTTCTATGTGCATATTTTCAGTGTTAAAAATTTAGGTTTTGGGTAAGGTGTCATTGCATTGTGTGGGAGCTGGGAGGGCTGTGCCAGTGGGGACCACAGTGGGTTGGTATTGTTTCCCAGGAGCAGTATAAAGCAAACTGTCTGAGGCCACTTAATCTTTTCTTGGATTAGGCACCACTCAACTTAACATTTGAACTTTACTAGGTTTGCTAGGTTAGTGAAGACAAAAGTAGGCAATTTTGCCCATTGGGATAGTCTCCCACACCAAGTGGGCAATGTATACCAAGGTACCTTTGGAATAAGAGTTCATCACTTTAACTCAACATTTTTGGGGTAACAAATCCCTGCAGAAGTTATCAATCCAGGAACCTCAACCTTACTGGAGTCCATAAGGCAGGAAGTGTACTGATATCTATGGTGATCCAGTACACAATTTTCAGTGTGCATATGCAAATGATTCCTCAAACACACATTTATTCTCCATCCCACCTCAGTTTTTTTTGTAAGCTTCAAAGGGATATTCAACATTCAAGACAACAGAAGCACCCTGGATAGAGCTAGTAGGACCCCCAAAAAAAAAAAAAAATTAGTAGGCAAAAATGTTAGTGAATTGCAAAAGAAGATCCATATATCCATATTACTTTTTATTTCTGAAGTTTTTCTTTTTCTATGTACACTTTAGATGGTTTTCTATTCAATAGTATTGGATGTGGTGTGAAACAGTGCTGTACCTGGAAGCAGACTTGTCTAGTTCAGTCCCCCCAACTAATCAGAAGCATGTGACCTCAAATGCTGTGACATCACAAGCCCTGCAACCTGATTCGACACGTGTCACAAATTACCAATCAAGCAGCAGGAGACTGGCTCTTCTTGGTTACTTGTGATGTCACAGTCAGTGAGGTCACAATGCTTATGAGGTACAGGGAGGAACAGAACGGACTGTCAGTCTTCAGGCAGAGTGCTGCTGATACATCACACCTAGTACTATATGCTGGAAAATCTTCACATTAGCAAAACAGAAAATGAATAAAAAAACTACTTCAGATACAAGAAGTGATAGCTGACCAATTCTGAAAGTTACTATTAATGTCAGGCAGCACACCGTCCCTTTAACAAAGCTAATCAGTCTCTGGCATTCAATTCAAACATAGGGCAGAGAGATTCCAGCTGTTCACCGAGACTCCCAAGGCCTGTCCCAGCAGGGATATCAATTACAGAGAAATAACAGATAAAACTCTCTGCTCTCTTTCCATGAAGGCCCAGGAAAGGGCTTGCAGCAAGAATTCTTACCCTTCTTAACATTCTGCCTACTATTTCTCTCCCTCCCCTCCCCCCCAGCGGATAAAGTAGACTCCATGAAAATGGAGAATATGCTAGGAAATGAAGCATGAAATATGGACACTTAATGGCATGCTATAAGGCATACCATTTTCTTGCACCTAAAGTTATTCAAATGCATTTCATCCAACTCCTAATGATGGTCATGAACAATACATTACACATCTGCATTTGGCAGTGCATTATGAACCCAATATTCATGAATATCTTCTGTAAAGGACAACAACTGCTACTGAGAAAATGCTTGTTTAAAAGGCTGAATTTCATTTTGAAATTACAAGACCCCTATCCCAACTGAGATAATACATCTAATTTTCACTGGGGTCCTGGTTCTACCCAATGTTTCCACGGAAGTTAAGTGTCTTGCTCAAGATCTCACAATGGGCCAGTGACTGTAGTGGAAACTGAGCCCGGGATCCCTTGGCTTATTGCTGAGTGCTCTGTTCACTGTGCTTCACTTCCATCCCAAAGCATAACTGATGTCAACTTGAAGAATCCAGTACAGTAATCAAGCCTTGATATAACGGAGGCATAGCCACTGCAAAGCACATGTAACCCCCTTGTTCCCAGGGGTTACTAGAATCCCATCAGAATCAGTGGCAGGCAGGGAGAGGCAGCTAGTGAAATGCCAGTTAAATGGATTTCACATTGTCACTCTCTGGTTTCAGTCCCAGCTGAGCAGCATAAGCCACACTCGATCTAGCTGCAGGAGTTCGCTTTAGAATGTTGAGATCAGTCTGAAGTTGGGAGTCAGTGGAGGAGGTTGCAGGTAATGCATCTCCTCTCTTTAGCTCTGTCAGAGAGCTACCTTTACTGTTTTTGTTTCTTACCATAGTGTGAGCCAGTACAGCCTAGTGGTGAAGTGGTGGAAACCAAGCCAAGTGGTTTTCACATTGACCCATCCCAGTAGGGATGGAGTGGATTCTAGGATTCAGGGGCAATCCCCTGGTCCAGTCTGGACTGTGTTGAAGCTGCCTGAGATTCAACTGCTCTGTGAGTACCTGTGACTTTGGTTTGGAAAAGTCCTGGGGCACTTGCATTCCTTGTGGTGAATTTTCTCTGTCAAAGGGATCCTGTCACCTAGACTGTTTTCTGTTTAAAGTGTCTGCTAAAGCTGGGGACTAATGAAGAGACAGTGCCAATTACAGAACTTTTAACTCAGACACCTCAGAGGTGTGTAATGCAGTATGTTAAGTGTGAAAGACATTTCAAGGTAGCATCTACAAGTTTTCTGTGAGGGTGTTATTAACCAGATGAATGGCAGAGTACAAACTTGGAAGCAAAAGTGGGAGACTCCCCATCTAGAGTAACCAGTTTACCTCTTTGGTTCAGTTTGGGCACCTGTGTTTTCTTTTGGTAGCACCCATGCAGAGTGCTGATTAGTGCTACACTTTGAGCAACTCAATAATAGTGCTCTACAACACAGCGAGTGGTGCAATGTCGCTATACCTATATAGCGAGTATAGCAAGGAGCTGTACTCACTATTGCAGGATGTAGCATCCTTTGTGGTCAATTCCCACCAAGCTGCTTGCATAGTGTAGTGGTGTACACCACTGCTTGCAATGCAAGCAGACCTGTGTTCAGGTCTGGTTATAGGCAGAAAAAGTCTTTTTTTTTTGTTTTTTAAATCAATAACTTGCCCCGTGGTCGCGCCCCCTTAGGGTTGGTTATTTAAGTCTGGGGGAATCTTGAGGGCACCTCTCCCATTAAAAAGGTTCTTGTGTGCAAATGTTAAGTATTGTAGTGACTGTCTCCATTTGTGACTGTCAGTACAATATCTGCCGTCCTTCTGACCATGAGCTCAAGTGTGTTCACTGTATGAGATAAGCAGTCTTTCAGATTCGCCTTTATCACATAGAACATTTTCTTTCAGTGCATTTGGCCAGTGCCTGAAGAAAATAATTTACCCAGACGTGGGTTGGATTTTGGTGGTCATGTGTGCCACCAGTAATTCCTCATGAAATACGGGAAAGTGTCCTAGTACTAGTCGCGTGTGCCTAGTCAAGAGGAAATGTACCAGTTCTGGCCGCATGTGCCAACCTCCTAATTCAGAAACTGAGAGTTTGCTGTGTAATTCAGAACCTGAGAGTTCACTGTGTGTGTTAAGTATGCCTATGCTAAATGGGAATTCAGGAAGTCTGTACCTCAGTACTCTGCATTAGCAGTAGGAGTAGCCCTGTGGGGGTCCATCTTCACCTTATTATTCTGTGTGTATATGAATAAAAGCCACACTCTAGAATCCCAGCCTGGTTTGGACAGTACTGTTATTGCTTCCACTGTGTCTGGATTTACTTGGGTGCCCCTGATCAGAAGTACAAACCTAGCATAATTGTGAGCAAACGTTTTCTCCCAGGGACCTAGGTTGATGGCCATGGTAAATGATCCCACCAGGTGTGCGCCAAGTAGTTGCCACACTTGGTTTGCTTGCCTGTGTATGCCAGGCTCAGAAGCAGATGTACTAGTAAACTGAATTGTGGTGACAACCCCCACCCCTCTCTTTGGCACCATGTGGTGAGAGCAGCAGCTCTGCTAGCTAAACAAGGGGGGGCCGGTGGGGGTGGGTTACAAAATGGAGGCACTGCTGGGATGTGTTTGAATTTGGGAGAAAACAAGAGATGTTTGTTCAGGTTGTGGCTAACATTTTGTCTGTCTTGCTGCTGATAACCCAAAATCGGAAGCTTTGCGTGTAAGGGACTTGCCCAGAGTACTGTCATCCATATGTGCTGCTGTGTGCCTGCTGTTCATGTGCTGCTGTGATTGTGCCAACATTTACCAAGGAGCTGTAAAGACAGATTGTGTGTGCCCCTTGTCCTGCATCAAAAAGAAATGTTTGCCAGCTTTAATTTTCAAGTTGTGACAGGAAAATGTATTGTGAACTGTGGGAAACGAGACAATTGTGTCCTGAAAGATTCAAATGCTTGCTATGTGGACTGGGGAAGTCACTAGAGAAATAGCCAAGAAAAATGGTTTAAAATGGTGCTCCCGCTGTGAAGTTACAGTTGAAAAAAAAAAAAAAAAAAGTTGTTTTGCAGTTTAAATTTTGCCTGCTCGATGATCGCCATGAAGGAGAAGAGCATGAAAAGAGAGGGGCTCATTTGCATGGCGTTGAGTGATTGCAGTCTCACCAATCAGTCCCACCCCCTAGCCAGCTTCAGACTGCTGCCCAGTGTTCGAGCTGGTAGTCAGGAGGATCGTCGCAGTGACTGTGAATGTTCTAAAAGTTAAAACAGACTTTTCTGTGCTAAAATCGGGCTCAACCTGTATTCCAATCAACTGGGGGAGAAAGTGTGGTGTTCGTAGGGACAATCTGCAGGATCGCCAGCCAACTTTAACCCAGAGGCCTTCCAGAATTGGCTCTAGGCAGAGATTTCCATCAGAGCAAGCCAGCTACTGATTCAGAGAGTACCATTCAGCAAAACTGAACTCAAACTGTGTTGTGATTTTCAAAAGCCAGCTGTGTGTTTTTGCAAAGGACTGTGTAAAATAATTAAACCCAAGCAAGAATTCTGAACATTAGACTGTAAGTATGTATTATGGATTCAGCAACAGTGTCATTTTCTGAGCAACTAGAGAGACCAAGTTGTAAGAGAGGCTACAACAAACAGGCAATCCTGTTCAAGAAATACTGTGGCTTTATTGACTTTAAGCAAGTAAAACTGGTTGAAAGCTAATGGTAAAGTCCTAGAAAATCATATAGATGTGCTGAGAAAGAAAAGCAGTGCAGTCAGTACAGTTTGAGTAAAAATTTATCAGTATGCAGTAAATCGGATACGCAGTATCTTGAGTCAGATACAGATTGTTGATGCACCAGGAGTGCTGCCACTGCCATTACAGGGGTGGGACTGTACTGTAAACACAGCAGTAGGGAGCCATTTTGTGAGACTATTCCAAGTAGAGTGAACTCAGTAATTTGTGTGTTTTTCTACAGTCATGGCTTCGGGATCATTCCGCTACCCGGATCATGCCCGGGCTATGATAGCTGAAGAGGTTACCAAGCTTAAAGAAATAGAGCAATGTTTCTACGGTGGAAGTTTACCTCCTCATGTTGCGATTCCCAGATACCCTATGAGTATGCATAATGTGCCTCAAGGCTGGAAGGGATGTATTCATGATTCCTCACTGTTCAGGGTGTTTAGACAAGCAAAGTCTGTCCAAGACACCCAAGATTCGTTAGCTTCCACCTGGACAAAGCTACAAGATCCTGCAAGTAGCAGCACACAGCACCATGTAGAACCTGTTGGGGGAGGCCCAGCAGAGTGGCACAAAGGAAGAGGGTGTGGATGTACTGCCAGAGCAGATTCTTCGTGATGTTTCCATGCCTGTCACAGATGGCCAGTGCGGAAAGAGAGTCAGTGGATCCATGGAGAGAGGGTCCCAGTCCTAGCCTCATGGGAGAGGACGACGCTCGAGAAACCATAGATTGGAAGGCATCTACCTCCGCGCCCAGTGAAGAGTGGACTGTCTCAGGAGTGAGGATGACTACTCACTCCTGGGCCCAGATCCTAAGTGAGGAAGAGGAGGAGGAAGCTATGTACTTTTACATTGAAGGTCCTAGTCCGCAGCCTCAGGCTCTTGTCTTGGAGGAACCAGGAGAAGAAGTTGGTGACTCTACAGCCCTGCCCTCAGAAGGGTCAGGGACAAGTTCTACGTAACTGAGTATGCAACACTGGCATAACCAGGACTGTCTGCCCCAAGTCAGGCCGGGGTTGCAGACTGACCAAGAGTAGTAAGGAGGAAAGACTGGTTCATAGGAAGGCAAACGAGATCTATGGAATGTCCTTCCTACCTTTCCTCGGAGAGTCTTGGAGGAGATTGAGAAAACAGGAGAGCCTGGCTAGTGGAAAATGTAACCAAAACCTGCATCCAGGTGCAACTCGATATGTCAGAGACAAAGTTGTCACAGACAAAGTTGTCAGAGACAAACTCAAGTTTTGGAAGTTGGGCAGGACACTGTTCATAGACACTGTATGCTTTGTGGATGATAAAGGAAACAAGACTTTCGATAATGTGAATTATGAGCGCCCAGACGGGGTCACAGTTCTTGCATCTGACCCATTGTGGTACTACCCTCAATGTTGCCATCATCTTGTGAATGTGCCCATGCCTACCAAGTGGGAAGTAGAGCAGTGGTAGCCAGTATCTGCCATATCCAGCCGTTGCCGTACCCTGTTGTTCCGCCAGTCTGGTATTCCAGGATTCAAAGGTGCATCTAGATTTGTCAGCCTTGCAGTGTGCCTTCCAGTTCCGTCACCTGGCCTTCCAGATGACATCAACCCAGCTGTTTTCCTGATTCATCATCTGGGATTTCGGATGACATCAGCTCAGCTGTTCCTTTCCTGTTCCAAGGTTCCATCTCCTAGAGGACGTCAGCCAGAGATAACATCATCCCAGCAGTTTCCAGTTCATCATCCTGTTTCCGGAAGATTTCTGTCCAGCTGTATCCGAAAAACATTGCCGAGAAGAGTCTTTGGCTGCAGATCCAGGTGCTGTTCCATTTTTCATTCTTCAAGGGACTAGTAGTCCAGACGTTTCCTACTTTACTGACACTGCAATAACATCCTATACCTGGCAGACTAAAGACTGTTGAACTGTCACAAAGACTCTCCCCTTTGGGATTACAGTACTTTAAGAACTGTGCTTCACTCGGCTCTGGCCCGGAGAGACTTTCATGGACCTTGCCTTGAGCACTGTTTGTCACTAGCTGGGACATTTAGGGCCTTCCATGCCCAAAAGGTGTATTGTACATAATGTTGATATTTTCTACTTTTTCTAAAAAAAATATATATATTTTGGGGATTCTCCAGTGCTTTGTTGGCATGGGTTACTGTTGTTGTACTGTGTGTTTTGCAGATTTGAGGTGTTTTTCTTTACTCTTTCAGGTGGATACTGGTGAAGAAAGAAAAGAAAACAAGAAGAGGATTGGAGGGACTCAGAGTTCCTCTGTGCTTTAAAGTGTTTTTCAAAGTAATGTGTAGTTAACATGTGTTAACCTTTTTTCCTTCCACAGGTGTAGTTGTGGGGTAGTGTGGAAGTGTAATACTTGTGCATAGTGTTCGCTCTTGTGGTTGGTTTGCATGTGTCCAGGGATGGGGGAGGTTCCCCTGTTTTGGGTAGACAGGTTTTCCCTAGAGGGCTAGGGGGAAAGACAAGCTGTGGTCCTGACCTGCAGTAGGAGCCACAGTGGTGGTCTATTAGGGCTTTGCTCTGGACAGTTCTTCCACGGTCACTGGTTTCCATAGTAAGATTATAGTGTAGAGGTTGATAAGTCAGCCAGTGGCCTCTGGGTCCTTAGTGTTGCCTGTCTGTGCCTTGCACTTGGTAGAAGAGGGCCTGATCACCCCTCTCTGTAGGTAGCACATAGGGTAGGATGGTCTGGTGTCGGGTAGGCAATGACTGGGGACATTCATTTTCCTGGCTGAGGGTGAGTGTAACCCCCTTGTTCCCAGGGGTTACTAGAATCCCATTAGAATCAGTGGCAGGGAGAAGCAGCTAGTAAAATGCCAGTTAAATGGATTTCACACTGTCACTCTGGTTTCAGTCTCAGCTGAGCTGGAGAATGATGTACTCATGGAACTGTCGCAGCAGCATAAGCCACACTTGAGCAAGCTGCAGGGAGTTAGCTTTAGAATGTTGAGATCAGTCTGAATTTGGAGGCAGTGGAGGAGATTGTAGGTAATACATCTCCTCTCTTTAGCTGTCAGACAGCTATCAGTAGAGTTTTTGTTTCTCACCCTAGTGTGAGCCAGTACAGCCTAGTGTCGAAGTGGTGGAAACCAGTCCAAGTGGTTTTCACATTGTCCCATCCCAGAAGGGATGGGGTGGATTCTAGGATAAGGGGCAGTCCTCTGATCCAGTCTGGACTGTGTTGAAGCTCCCAAGATCCAACTGATCTGTGAGTACCTGTGACTTTTTTGTTTGTTTCTTTATGCCCCACCTTCGTTCGACTTCTGCTCCGGTCCACCGGACCCTGGAGCCCGACCACCGGACATCGCCGAATCCCCTGGTCATCTCTGGCTTACCTCCCAGAGAAGCGGGGCCGTGATACCAACCCCTTTATCGGCCCGGAACTGTGACTGGTTAGGGGAATAGCTCCGGTGGCCAATCAGTGCAATCCTGGGCAGGCGTCATTTTAGGCGCTAGGCAGGAATTTTATCCCCTATGCCCTCCCACGAGGAGGCGGGGCGTGCAATGGCAGGCGCGTCGCCCCGCCTACCTCGCCCTCCCTCACCACAGGCGGTGGCGTGAGGTCTCCCAGCCTCCGCTAGAGTCCTCATCGCTCGGATACTGTCGGGACCCTCCCCGGAGAAGGAGAGCTGCCTGCGGCGCTCAATCCTTCTCCCCGGCTGAGCCCTCCGAGCGACCGGGTCCGCTCCTCGAACCCGGGTCACCAGCGCTTGCAAGCAGAAATCCAACCGCTGCGCCGGCAGGCCAGCCTGAGTACCTGTGACTTTTGTTTGGAAAAGCCCTGTGGCACTTGCATTCCTTGTGGTGAATTTTCTCTGTCAAAGGGATCCTGTCACCTAGATCATTTTCTGTTTAAAAGTGTTTGCTAAAGTTGGGGTCTAATGAACAGACAGTGCCAATTACAGAACTTAACTTTCTGACACCTCAGAGGTGTGTAATGTAGTATGTTAAGTGTGAAAGACATTTCAAGGTAGCATCTACAAGTTTTCTATGAGGGTGTTATTAACCAGATTAATGGCAGAGTATAAACTTGGAAGCAAAAGGTGGGATACTCCCCATCTAGAGTAACCAGTTTACCTCTTTGGGTTCAGTTTGGACACTTGTGTTTTCTTTCAGTGCATTTGGGCAGTGCCTGAACAAAATAGTTTACCCAGATGTGGGTTGGATTTTCTGTGAGCCTAGATGTGCTCTTTGGTGGTCGTGTGTGCCACCAGTAATTCCTCATGAAATATAGGAAAGTGTCCTAGTACTGGCCGTGTGTGCCTAGTCAAGAGGAAATGTACCAGTTCTGGCCATGTGTTGCAACCTCCTAATTCAGAACCAGAGTTTGCTGTGTAATTCAGAACCAGAGAGTTTACTGTGTGGGTTCAGCATGCCTATGCTAATGGGAATTCAGGCAGTCTGTACCTCAGTACTCTGCATTACCAGCAGGAGTAGCCCTGTGGGGTCCATCTTCACCTTGTTGTTATTCTGTGTGTATGTGAATAAAAGCCACCTCTAGAATCCCAACCTGGTTTGGACACTACTGTTATTGCTTCCACTGTGTCTGGATTTACTTAGGTGCCCTGATCAGAAGTACAAACCTAGCATAATTGTGAGCAAACATTTTTCTCTCAGGGACCTAGGTTGATGACCATGGTAAATGGTCCCACCAGGTGGGCACCAGGTAGTTGCCACTTGGTTTTCCTGTCTGTGTATGGCAAGCTCAGAAGATGATGTACTGGTAAACTGAACTGTAGTGACAACCCCATCACTCTCTTTAGCGTCATGTGGTGAGAGGAGCAGCCCCACTAGTTAAACAAGGGGGGACCGGTGGGGGTTGGTTACACATATATCGATCATCGAGCCTTGATGTAAATAAGGCATTGTCACAGTAGAACACTACAATACTCGTGCCATGCGGGACCAAGGTTTGGCCATGCCGCTGCTAAATACACTACAATAATCAATCCTTAGCGTAACTAAGGTGTGGCCACTACAGAACAAATCATTATAATCAAGCCTTGATAAAATTAAGTGTGGTCACTGTAGAGTACGCTACAATACTCAAACCTTGACATGACCAAGGCTTGGCCATGCCACTGGCAAACACATTGCAATAATCAAAAACTTGATGTAAGTGAGGCGTAGCCACTGCAGAGTACATAATCATTGAGCCTTGATGTGACCAAGGTGTGGCCCCTGCCAAACACATTACAATAATCAAGACTTGGCTGGCCTGGTAGCGCTGAGGTGCTAGATGCCTTACTTTGTGTCATGCTGGTGACCAGGGTTTGAGAGGAGCCATGGTCAGACAGCTGGCGGGGGGCAAGATTGAGCAGCGAAGGCTGCTCTCCTCCCAAGGAGAACCCCACTCACCCCCCACTGCCCCGGATGAAGGTTCGCAGGCAGAGCAGACGAGCGGGCGGCAAGCAATGGAAGGCATCTCAGTACTACCAGGCATGTGCATGCCTCCATAAGGTAAGTTTTTTGTATTGAAAACCCAGTAGTATAATGTTAGAATTTCTCTTTAAACAAAGGAAAGCTAAAGGGAACTGCCAGCATTAAGAGCCCCCCACCAAGGTGCGAGATTGGTCCCAATTTGCACTTTGTGTGGAAAAACATTTACTTTACTTACTGTTTACTGCAGTACAGTAGATTGTATCAGGCTTTTTCTGCAGATTCCCAAGGTGCCATTTGCTGTAACCAAGATGACAAGTAAATGTTTTTTGGTTGCAGTATTAGCCACTGCTAAGCAATTTAAATCACAAATTGTAGTGAGAAAGAAATAAATGTGACATACTGGGAATTGAAACCATGGCCCCCAGAATACCATCCTGGAGCTCTGACTTGATGTAACCAGAAATCCCAGAATCCTCTGCAGCTGATGTCAGAGCAGGGCTGCAGGAGTGGGAGATTCAAAAGCCTGCAGCGTATGTTACAGTTTTTGCAAGCTCTGATCTTCTGTTTGCTGTCCTCCTGAGGCTAAGTGCAGTCACAGAGAAATGCACATCTGGTCTGAGCTTCGAAAAGTTTAAGATGCACCGCAGGCTATTGAACCTCCCACTGTTGCATCCCTGCTCTGACATCAGCTACAGGGGATTCTGGGACTTCTGGTTAGAGCAAATGGCAGCTTGGGAGTCAGCACAATCAGCCTGATACAGTTTACTGCAGTATAGTTGGTTGTAAGTAGAAAATTTCTGTTTTACACACACAGAGTGCAAATTGGGTCCAGCCTCACACTTGGGTGTGGGTCTCAGTCTTGGACTGTTTAGTTACCTGCTTAAGGACACTGAAAACTGGATATCCAGGCTCACTGCTCTGAACGTAACAACTAGGATACACTGCCTCTCTATGCTTTTTAGTCTGGTTGCTCTTTGTGATATGCTGGGGTGGCCTTGCACCATACTAATTGTACAGTAGTACTTTAAAAGATTCATAGAGTCGCAGGACATGTGACAGCAGAAAAGGACCATTCTGGCCCAAACAGTCTGCCCATTCCTCACCCCCCATCTACTTGTCCCCCTTCCTCCCCTTGACAACCCCTTGTGTCTGTCCCAGGCCTTCTTGAAACCCTCCACTATAGTGGCCCTCACCACCTCCTCTGGCAGTCTGTTCCAGGGCCCAATGATTCTCCCTGTGAAGTAATACTTCCAACATTCCCCTAAACCTTTCCCCCTCCACCTTCAGTCCATGTCCCCTAGTTCTTGTATCTGCCTTCCCTGAGAATAAGCTGTCCCCCAATTTATTGATCCCCTTCACATACTTGAATGTTTTGATCATGTCCCCTCTCTCCCTTCTAGTCTCCAGAGGATACAAATCCAGCTCCTTCAATCTCTCCTCATGTTTTCCCATTGAGCTCATGCACCATTTTAGTGGTCCTTCTCTGCACCCTTTCTATGCCATCTGTCTTTTCATAGATGGAGCCTCCAGAATTGTACCCCATACTCCAGGTGTGGCCTCACCTTGGTACTGTAGAGTGGCATCAGCACCTCCCTCCTTCTGCTGGTTATCCCCTCCCTATGCACATCAGCATCCTGTTAGCTTTGCCCACCGCTTTGCTGCACTGGGTCCCCACCCTAAGGTCATCAGTGATTATAGCTCATATCCATCTACTGCCTGGTTGCAGCCATAGTCTCCCAGTGTGTATGTGGTATTTGGATTCCTCCTCCCAAGTGCATCACTGTGCATTCCCTGGCACTGAATTTCAGCTGCTGTGTTTCCAATCACCTTAGATCATACTTTGTTGCCTCCACCCTCCCCTCAGGTGTCCACCTTGTTGCCAAGTTGTCGTCATCCACGAAAGGCAGACCTTCCCTGATGCCCCTCTGCTTGTCACTAACATATAGTAGATGTTAAACAGAATGGGCCCCAGTACCAACTCCTGGGGACCCCACTCATCACCCTGCCTCCCCAGACTGCACCCCACTTACCACCACCCTTTGGCTTCTACCTATCAGCCAGCCTCCACATCTAATTTTCTGCTCCATCCCTAGACTCCCCAACTTATTAACCAGTCTTCTGTGGGGCACCTTGTCAAAGGCCTTCCCAAAGTCCAGGTAGGCCATGTCCATTGCCCCACCCTGAACCACCACCCTCATCGAAGAATTCAATCAGGTTCCTCTGACATGACTGTCCCAGAGTGAAGCCATGCTGCCGAATGTCTTGCAGCCCTCTCCCTTCCAACAGCTAACCACCCTTTGTTTCAATATTGCCTCCATTACTTTACCCACCACTGATGTGAGACTGACTGGGCAATAATTGCCTGCCTCCTCCCTGCTGCCATTTTAACGAAGTGGCACCATGTCTGCCTTCTTCCAGTCCTCCAGTACCCACCCTGTATCCAGGGACCAAGTTAAATAACCCTGCCAGTGGATCCACCAGTATCCCCCTTAATTCCCTGAGCACCCCAAGGTGTAGGCCATCTGGGCCCATGGGCTTGTCCACCCTCAACTTACTTAATTCATCCCTTACCTCTTCCACACTGATTGGGCTAGGATCCACCCACCCCCTTTCCCTTCTCACTTAGCGCTGGTCTCCTCCCCGGTCATGAAAACAGAGCTGAAGTATCCATTTAGCACTTCAGCTTTCTCAAAATTCCTTCCACCTGCAATCCCCCATCCCCCTTAATATCCCCTGCCTTACCTTCCCTCTTTCCTCTGTGTACCAAAAGAACGTTTTGTCCCCCCATTTGGTCTGCCTAGCAATTCTCTCCTCTGTTTCTGCTTTAGACTTCCTAATCCTCTGCCCTGCCACCCTCAGCTTCTCTTTGTAAGTTACCCCATCCTCATATTCTCTGAATGCCCTTTTCTCCATTCCCCCCCTCACTTCCCTATTGAACCACAGCAGCCTCCTCCTCTTGTTCTTCCTCAGCTTGCATGACAGGCCTTGCTCATCAGGCAGCAAGAATTCATTTGAGGATCCTGCCCACTGGCACAGTGCCAAGGCATCCGCATGTGATGCCGATGTCCTGGGTTCGGGATCAGACCTGAAAAGTCGGAGGGCCAGCTGGGTAGAGAAGGATTGAGCATCCAATGGATGCTCTACTTTTCCAGGGGAGAGTATGTGTGTGTGTGTGTGTGTGTGTGTGTGTGTGTGTGTGTGTGTGTGTGTGCGCGTCCGGCACAGCAGTGGCTCCTGGCGGAGGCTGGAAGTCCCATTACAGCCGGCACCCAGAATAGTGTGTGGGAGGAGGGACTGATATAGGACTTGTTCCTTTGACATCATTGCACTTCCAGCCTCAGGGAAAAAATGCAGCATTTGAAAATCTGGTTCCTTTGACATGATCCCTGCTCCACTCTGCCTCGTTGCCCTTTCATGGTCCCACCCTGGAAGGGTAAACCAGGACTTGCTAAATAGTGTCCATTTTGAGGGGCCCTTCCAGCGGCCCCACTTGGGAGTCCCGGGCATAGGGAAGCAGAGAGGAGCAGGGGCTGAGCCCTCCTCGAGGGAGAGGGAACCGGGCCAAAAAAAAAAAAAAAAAAATTAGGTGAGCACAGATTATAAAATAAATGTTATTTATTTTATAATATAGTAGGTACACTAGTCCAAGGGCTATTTTCAGGTATGATCAGAACCATCTAGATGGCACATAGAGTACAGTAGAAGCAACATACAAGTCGAGGTGGCACATACAATATGGTCCAAGCATAGTATAAAACAATTCCTACAGTTAGAAAGAAAACAACCTGGCCTGCCCAGTGGCAAAGATGCTGATGCCGCAGTGTGCCTTACCTCTTTCCACGTCAATGACCGGGTTCAGGGATAGACTTTGGTAACCAGAAGTCAGCTGGGGAGGGAGAGGACTGAGCATCCAAGAAACTGCTCTCCTCTCCTGGGGAGGGCTGGCTTGTCAGCCTGGCCTCGGCTGCTCCAGGTGAAGGCCTGAGGATAAAGCAGGTCAGGGAGGCAAAGTATGGGAGGGAACTGTGGGGAACATAGGATGGGTGCACCTCCACATAAGAGTCCTATGCTCTGCTGGAGAGGTGGGACAGAAAAAACAGAACATGCTTGTCGAGGGGCTTCATGAAGCCTGGCCCAGTCATCTCCATGCCTATGTTACCATTTGCTAAGCAATTTGGTCCACCCTGGACTTTATGTACTTGGCAGGAGGATGGCCCTCCTTCCTCCCTCCTTCCTTAGCTCTACCATGATAGGGGAACTCGTGGGAAGACTTAAGACCAGGTGCTTGCCAGGAGAGGCAGAAAGCAACCGAGCCTGGGAAGGCTGGGAAAGCCCCAGGCGTGGGAGGATAAATAACTATATAAACAAAAAAACAAACAAACAAAAAAAAAAAACAGCCAAACAGCGAAAGTAGGTTGGGTCCCACATAGGAACCCAGGCTAGTGGAGTGAATAAACAAAAATGTAAGGCATTCGATATCGGCTAATAAACAGTAGCGCAAGTCAAATAAAGATACACAATGAGTCTAATAATAGGACTAATTACTTCAAGACATGAACCAGGAACAGGAAAGCTGCACAACAGGATTCAGTGAGTGTTAGAGGCGAGCACATTACTACAGTGGTGCAGTCTCTATATCTATAACTGACTGTAGATTTGCATAACAGGATTTTGAACCATTAAAGAACCAAAGAGTCAGAATTTAGTCAGTTTCAATTGCCTTTATCCTACCTGATTTTTGCTGTTGTACTTCCCATTGGGGCTGCTGAATCGGCTATCGTGAAGTACATTGGGTAATCACTTCTGTCGTTCATTTGACTGTAGGATCCCCGAACAAATATCTCAAAGTCGGCATGTCGTTTCCGACGACACAGGTAGACTATCTGCAGTGAGAGAGAATTAAGCGTGACTGGTTGTTCAGACGTACCAGCTGTACACCATAATACAGCAGGATGTGGAACTTTTCTTTCCATAAAACTAATAATTATCCTCACATGCAACTGTTTACAAACATTGCCTTATAGTGGAAACAGGCAGATTTATGAGCTGAACTAGAACTCCACCGAAAGTCCCAAACTAGACAAATAAATGTGTTATTACAAGCCACTGGAGTAAACTTACTTCTGTAATTTGCTTTCCTTCAAAAAACAACTTAGTGGGAAAAACAGGGCCCTACAGATGCAGCTGGTAATAAAATCAAAAGCTGACTAAACCCAGATATGTTTGCTTATATGGTTTTATTGTGGTATTATTAGTTTCTGTAGGTGGTGCAGAAATACGTCCAGTAGAAAACATTTTGGTGAAAGAGTAATGAATACAAGGAGTCTGTGGGCAAGGTTGAATGTGTGGGGAGGTATGTAGGGGACAGTGAATGTGTTTGGGTGGTCCGAGTGAAAACACATCTGTGAGGGACATCGGAGGGTGAGTGCATGTGTACGGGGGTCAGTGGGTGACAGTGAATATGTGTATGTGTGTAGGGGAGGAGAGGAGAGGAGAAGGGTGACCGCGCATGTGTGTGGACAGTTTAGGAGTGAGAATGCATAGGTTGGGAAGGTCTGGAGGTCACAGTGCTCGAGTCTTCGGAGTTTGTGGAGGACACAACATGAGTGAAATGCATGTCTGAGAAGACGTGTGGGAGTGTCTGTGGGCGACTCTGCATTTGGGGGGAGTGATGCGACAGCACACATGAGTGGGTGGTGACATTGCATGTGTGTGGGGAGGAGTGACACTGAATGTGCATGACACTTAGGTGGAGGTGACAGAGCAGCAAAGCATGCCCGAGCCTTGTAACCGGGTTGGACCCACTGTATGTGATGCCACTGGGCCACCACTGATGTTATGGTAGCTACCCTTGCCTTGTGGGCTTAAATGAGATGAAGGGCCTGGGTCCATTAAACTCCTGAAAGGATAGTTCCTATTCAAAATGAGAATGAAACAGAAAAAGTGGAGTGGTTTAAAGTAGTTTCACCCCTGGGATGCAGTGCATCCCCACCTACCAAGATCAACCACCCATGAACCAACTCAATTTAGTGTCAGTCCCCACAAAATATGCAACTTCTACTTTAAAATAGCAGGCATGTAGAAAGTGGTCAGAAACTAATAACATGATTTCATTTAGCATCATGTACTACTCTCCTTAACATGTATAAGTTGCTGTAATAAGTAAAAGTTGCATATAAGGCCCCATTGCCCACAATAGCATTATAATGCTATCTATAGCTCTGCAGATCCTTCCTAACTTTGCACCATCAAAATGGGCATGGCTACAGCAGGCACTTGGCCACTGGTGTGGTTCTTCTTAGGTAAACCTAGCAATAATGATGGGCAAAAAAAAAAATAATTGTGGGGAGAGGCTCAGTTGGGTCCTGGGGCAGGCAGCTCCTTGCCAGGGAGTTGCCTGCCCATGTCACTACCCACACCTCCCCCCACCCCAGTGTGGCCGCTGGTCAATGAGCAGTACAGCCTCACACACCTCCATGGCTGCCCGCACGACTTAACTGTCAATGACAATGTACAGTATACACTACAATCCCATTGACTGAGTGTCAACCAATGGGTTTGTAGTGTATGCTATCGCTATCGAACAGTACAGTTGGCGGACAGCCATGGAGTGTGTGGAGGGCTGTGCTGCTCGCTGACCAGAAGCTGTACTGGGGTGGGGGGAGCAGGGTGGGATGTGCATACCAGTATGGGTTGGGGGACCACTAAACTATGGAAACATTGGAATTAATATATCGGGTGGGAGATCGAGCTAGGGGGTGGGACCACAACACTATGAAAAGGTTCTTTCTTTTATTGGGTGGATTTTCATCCAATCGGGGACCAGGGGTGGGGCCACTACACTATGGAAAAAGTCTGCGTCACCGGGTGGGTTGTGTTGCGACTGGGGAGCTGGGTGGGACCAGGAAACTATCTGGGTGTTCTGATTATATTATTGGCTGGGTTTTCTTGCGATTGGGGAGTGGGCTGGGACCACTACACTATAGATACACATTTATTTAATATACGGTGGGTATTACAATGATGGGGACCAGGGAGAGACCACTACACTATGGAAACTTATTTTCTTTCTAAGGGAAGAGGGATCGGGAGGAAGCAGTACCTCCACCAACCACTAGGTTCTTGAGATTACCACCAGTTTTTTTTTTTTTTCCCCAGCTGCAATTTGCTCCACAAGGACCTTCACAAGGCCTTTGCATACAGCAAATCCTTTGTGAATGAGTTTGCGGGAATATGCAGGTCCCCATCCCTTCATTTGAACTGTGGCACCCTCACTACTTTGCCCGGGCACAAACCCAGTTTTTGGGGGCTGGGCTTTTTGAATAACAGCTATTCACAAAGTCCTGTTTGCTCCGGGCAAACTGGGTTTGTGCCCAGGCAAAGCTTTGCGAATCCTGCCCCAGGTTGCTGAGTAATAAAAAAAGATCTGTTCATTCCCCTACAGAGTACAGGTCTGTCCTTCAGTACATAGAAAGGAGCAAAAAAATAGTTGGTTTTAAACAGATAAAAGAAGCAGCAGTTCAAACTAGGGTTGCTTAGAATTCAGGCCAATTCCAATCTGATAGGACTATTAGAATTTAGGAATCTGTGATTCTAAATAAAATTCCTATTCTGATCCTAAAAAGGACTACGGAATTGAAAATCGGATTCGAATCCCTAATTCCTAAACCCTAAATCTCAATTTCCTATGTAAAAACATGTTTTAGTTTTAAATTTGAAATTAGAACTTTCAGACTCGATTCCAAAAATCACAATTCTAAAAAGTTGATCGGAATCCAGTTCCGTGGCTCTGAAAACGGAGCAACCCTAGTTCACACTTATGCTGGAGTGTTTCTGCTCTTATTTAAAACATTTTTTTCTGCAGTTTATCTCTCGATTAACCCTCAATAAAGATCAACTGCAGCTATTGAACGAACATCTGCAGAATATTAGGCATTGGGCAGGTTATGAAACCAATATGGACCGAGAATGGGGTGTGACAACAGAAGGAGAAAGCAGATTTATTTAAATTAGTTTCTGATACCAGGTAAGATGCACTAGACATACATATGCTTATTTTCAGGCATGACCCGAGAGAGTTACAGACTTAAACAGCAAATGATGGAATACAGTAACAGTTGCATAAATTTGAGCGCAACATCAGTCATGGATTATATTTAGCATTTAAAAAAAAAAAAAAAGACAGAAATGTAGGTTATAGCTCTCTAATTGGTCTGTTGGGCTGCCAATCACTGTAATTGACAGCCTGACAGACCAAATGGCACGCTGTGGTACTAGCAGCAAGTCTTTTCACTGACTTAAAACAACAGAAAGGCATATAGTCATCATCCTGCATTCTGACTGGCTTGCATATGTGCATGAACTGATGCTTGTGCACATTGTCAGTAGTTGGAAATAACCATTTTCCATCTATAGCACACAAATGCAAGAATTAGAGATGGAAAAATACTTCTACAAAGTATTGACATGCCAGGGCATATGTTGCTTCCACGTAATGTGAAACATACAAAAACTCCTTGCTCTGTTATGCAGCACAGACTAACTAGTAGCGATAAAGGAGCATGCCTAGTTAACACTCTCCAAGTTAACTGGCTGAGGATGACCAACCCCCCCCAAATACTGACAGGCTGAGTATGATCAACCCCCCACCAAATACTGACTGGCCGAGTATGATCAAACACCCCAAAAAATACTGACTGGCTGAGTATGATCAAACACCCTCAAAAAATACTGACTGGCTCAGTATGATCAACCCACCAAAATACTGACTGGCTGAGTGTGTCAACCCCCAAAAAAAAAAAAAATATGGACTGGCTCAGTATGATCAACCCCCCCAAAATACTGACTGGCTGAGGATGATCAAACCTCTAAAATGCAGCACCCTGAAGTGCTGGTTCAGCCAGGCCTCCCATTTCTTCCAACATTGTTACCAACACGTTTGCATTGTCCTTGGCAACCAAACATAAAAAGGGCCCTTTGGCTCTCTTCTGGTGGATATTAGAGTATCCAGTGGTTTGTATAGTATGGTAACAGTAGGTTAGGAAACCATCATTTATTTTGTCAAGAAAGGCGCGTGAAGCCGAAGCACATTTCCAGGTGTGACCCAGAGAGGTTAAGCGACTTGCTCAGGGTCAAACAGTATGAAAGTGGTGGTCGTGGGATTCAAAACCAAGCGTGCTGGGTCTCCTGGTTCAGAGGTTGGTGCTCCAACTTCTAGGTTACACTGCAACCATACACGCTTCTACATACCATCACAGTTCTAACTTTTATAGCACTATAACAAAAAGCTGCTATGTGGCTAGTGGCACATATTTACCAAAAACTTAGTGGAATAACAATTGTGAAAATGAAAACCCCAATGAGATAAGTCTCACTTTGAGTCCGGCTCTAAAATAAAAAGATGTGCTCTAGTCTGGACAGAGTGAGGATAACATGACCAAACTATGTTCTCAGATTTAACACAGTACACCTCTTCCTTCCAGCAATATGCTTTCTTTCCGACCCCCTCCTCGGAACATCTGAACACTGCCACTGATCTACCGAATGTGCATCCAAACTCCCCGCCTTTTTTCAAGGCCATTACAAGACATGATGTCTTGTTATTACTGAAATATTTGAATAGTTTGTAAGTGAAATTAGTTCTATGTGTTAAAAATTATTACCTTGAATTAGAACTGTTACTTGGGTTGTGATATTGTAACTTTGGAGGCTTGGGGATAGTTGTTTGGCAGGGATAATTAGAAGGAAATTTAAATGTGTTGTTTGCCTGGTGTTTGGTAAGAGCCCTCCCAGCCACCCTGTTTTGTATGCTTTCTTAAATACTGAAAAGCCACTGGGGTTGGGATTGAAGGGCTGAGTATTTCTGTTTGGGACTGAAATTGCAAGCAACAGGAGCTGGTGGGTCAGATATCATTATGCCGTACCTGGTGTCTGCTTACACACACTGTTAGTGGGACCGAATACACACTGGACTGTATGTGTTTGTGAGACTTGGGAACTTTATTGGTGGGGTTGAAATTGGGTTTGTAAATAACTACAGTCAGTACAGAGAGACACTGTACTCCAGGGGAAAGGGACTGAGAAAAGGGGGTGTGCTATTATAAACAGAGGGGGATAATCAGGGTGGCCATATTCCACCATGGCAGGCATCTTCGGAAGGGTTGTAGGCTGCACAGGCTGTGGGATGGCAATAATTCTAAATTGGGCCTGAGAGAGGGAGGCTGCCCACTCTGTAGACAGCTATCTTGTATCAGGAGTGAGGTATATTGGTTAAGGAGTAAGCTGTGGGAGCTGGGGGTGTCCAAGGATAAGGTGTGGATATGGGCAGCAGAAGGGTGGGGCTGAGGGAGGCTGGGGCAACGCTCTGAAATTACAGGACATTATGTTACAGCAAGCAGAAGTGGGGGTATTAGGGACAGAGGACCCTTAGGGAAGTTGATGCTAAGGGGAAAGCATATGGGGTGAACACTCTGAATTCAAAGAGACTGGAGGGGGAAGAGTCAGGAGGGGCTGTTGTGCGGAAGCCTAAAACAGCAGACTGTGGGAAGGGAGCTCCTAAGGTGAACAGTGCAAGAGAGGAAGAAGAGGGTCAGTTTAGAGATGCAGTCAGGGGAAACTCGGGTTACTTGATGGAGGCTGACAGAGTGTCACAATAAATTTGAGCTACTAAGCATCCTAGAGGGGGAGGAAGGGGTTGGTGGAAATGAGGAAACTTATACAGAGGCCAGGGGAGGGAGTCAGATATCCATAGGGCATCACAGACCAGCTATGAAAGGATAGACATAGTCCCAGAGGAGAAGGAAACATATGTTAAGCAAATGGGGAGATGCAACATATTCCAGACATGAGGGAGGAGAGCATGATTGGAGAAAACTGGGAGACAAGGAGGTGGGAGAGAAGCCCCCTTCAGCAGGAGGTCAGTACCAAGGATGGGGCCCTAGCTAAAGGGGACCCACAGAGAGCCTCTGGAGGCAGGGGTACTATTACAAGGGGAGGATGGTGGTGTGGGAAGGGAAACAGTCAGGGCCAGGATAAATGGTTCAGATAAGAGAGGGTTAAAGGGGACACCTATTCAGAGGGGGTTTGAGTTAAGTGGGCAAAATAGCAAGGGAGGCAGAAAGGGGAGGGTGACAAGGGGGTCTCTAATAAGGCAGGAAGACTCCCATGAAATTGAGATCATGACTAAAGGGGGAGAGGGGGGCTGAGAGGGCATAGTGGAGGTAACCATAAGGATGATGGCGGTGTTAAGGTTCTGTTACTGGGAGACTCGATGATTAGGGGTATCCATTCGGAGGGACAGGGGGGTGGATGCCATAGCCAGGTGAAGGTAGTGAGTATCTCTGGGCTGACAGTACACAGAGCAAAGTTCATGGTGTATGAAATGGTTAGGGATTGTGGAGGAAACTGGATTTCCTGGTGCATTTGGGAACTAATGATCTAGGAAATAGCGTTTTGGAAATCCAAGCAAGGTTCCAAGAACTTGCCAGAGTCTGTCGGGATAATGGATGCAACATTTCTTTTGGAGATATTGCCAGTACCAAAGGCCTCAGTGGAGAAAAAATAGAAAATCACAGAGGTTAAGACGATCGCTCAGGGAAGTAGGGCAAGAAAATGGGTTGGGGTGTTAGGGAACTGGAATGGAGTTTGGGAGGATAAGGGACTATATGCCAAGGACAGGTTTCATCTTGCCCCATGGGAAGGAAGTCCTTAAACAAGGGATGGCTGACTACATACAAGAAAGGTGGGGTTTAAACTTGTGAGGGGGATAAGGGAGGGCTGACCAAGCCCTCTCCTCCAGATGAGGGAGTAGCCTTCAAGCCCAAGGGAGGGAAACAGACTGGAGGTGGAGGTTTCAGGAGGAGGCGGGGGATGGAAGTATAAGGAATCTGGGTGGGGTTCGACAGAGGATCAGGGATAAGGGGTGGGGTTGGTGTTAGTAAATGCCAGGAGCTTGGAAACAAGTTGCCAGAGTTCCAGGCCATGCTGTGTGGGAGTGGATGTGGCGGTGGTCACGGAGACGTGGGCCAACAAAAACCATGACTGGGACCTAAATGTACAGGGGTACACTATGCTTAGGAAGGATAGAAAGGAGGGCAGAGGGGGTGGAGTGGCTATGTTCATTAGAGATGACATAGAAATTGCTATGGTAGAAGAGGCAGAGGGGAAACGTGGAGGCCTTATGGGTCACCTTACGATCTCCAGCAGGAGATAAGGTCAAGCTGGGAGTAGCATATAGGCCCCCCGGGATGAGTGATGTTCTAGAGGATGGTTTGCTGGACAACATCATTGCCCAGTGTGGTCCAAAAGGGGAAGGAGTGGTGTTGATGGGGGACCTTAATATGCCAGGTACAAACTGGGGAACCATGTCCTCTAAGGTGGCCAAGGAGCAGAGGCTGCTGGATGGCTTCCAGGATGTGTTCTTAACACAGCATGTGATGGAGCCCACAAGGGAGGGCATGTCCTGGATGTGGTTCTGCAGATGGGGATCTGGTAAGGGACATGGTTACAGGACCCCTGACTGGGAGTGACCACAATACTGTCAGGTTTCAAATAAGCATGGGGGTGGGGTGAGATCTAGGACACTGGCAGTGGACTTCAGGGGGCAGACTTTAGGGGCATGGGAAATATTCTCAGGATCACTTGAAGGGATTACCTCAATGACAAGTGTGGAAAGGAGATGGGAGGTCAGCAGAACGGGACTTCATGAGGCAGTCAGGATCTGCTAAGTTGAAACGCAGGAGCAAGGTCACATAGACCATTCTGGTGGTCCAGTGAGGTACAGGTAGCAGTCAGAGAAAAGAAGGCGGCCTACAAAAATATAAAAACAACAAGAGGAGGAGAGATAAGAAATGTACCAGCTTGCATCTAGAAAAGTCACCCGTATGGTGAGGGAGCAAAGTCCAGTAAAGAGCAGCGGCTGGCACAGGGGATACATGGAGGAAAAGGGTTCTTCCGTACAATGGGAGGCGGAGAAAAACTAAGGGCCATCTCAGCAGATTGAGATCAGAAGGAGGGTGGGTGGAAGAGGCGAGGGACCAGGCAGAGGTATTTAACGAGTACTTTGCCTCTGTGTTCACTAGGGAGGGGGATGGGATATCTACAAAGCAAGGCACAAAGGGGATAGAAGCGGCAGGGAGTGGGATCAGGGGAGCAACAGAAATGGAGCAAAAGGGAGGGAAAGGTACCCCAGGGGTGTCACATCTGGATAAGGATAAAAAGACCAGTAAGATGGAGGGGACGGATGATGCTATCCCCGCCAAAAGGGTGTGGTTAGCCCTCAAGGCCCTAAAGAAAGACAAATCTCCTGGGCCGGATGGCATTCATCCGAGAGTACTATGGGAATTGGCGGACATACTGGCTGCACCCCTGGCGGAGCTTTTCAGCAGGTCACTTGAGACAGGGAGGGTACCTAGGGATTGGCAAGAGGCACATGTGGTACCAATCCATAAAGGGGGGTCGAGGGAAGTACCAGGTAACTATAGACCCATCAGTTTGAGCTCGGTGGTGGGAAAATTAATGGAGAGTATACTAAAGGAACGATTGGGGGTGTACTTGGAGGAGGTGGGAGGTCTGGATAGTCGGCAATGGGTTTGTGCCAGGTAGATCATGTCAAACCAACCTTGTGGAGTTCTATCAATGGGTAACATCAGAACTGGACAGGGGTAAGCCTGTGGATGTATTATTCTTGGACTTCAGCAAGGCATTTGACTCTGTCCCCCACAATGGTCTGGTGGAGAAACTGATGGGGTTAGGAGTAGGCCCTTTGATGGTCAGATGGATTGAAACTGGCTAGCTGGGCGCAGTCAGAGAGTAGTGGTCTATGGGGAGCCTCCGAACCCTAGAGAGGTTGGTAGTGGGGTACCACAGGGCTCGGTCCTGGGTCCAATCCTGTTTTATGCATACATATCGGACATCAGGGAGGGTATAGGGTGTGAAATGAGTCTTGGGATGACTCAAGATGGGAGCAGTAGTTGAGGGGAGAAGAGTGGAGGTTGGCCCTGCAAGGGGACCTGGACACCCTGGAAAGCTGGGCTCACACATGGAAATTAAATTTCAATATCACCAAGTGCAAGGTGTTGCATCTTGGTCGGGGAAACCCTAAACACAGGTACACCCTGGGAGGGAAGGCGCTGGAGGCCTCAATAGGGGAAAAAGACCTAGGGGTCATGGTGGATGCATGTATGAATAACTCTGAGCAGTGCAGGAGAGCAGCTAGCAAGGCAAACAGGATGTTGGGATGCATCGTAAGGGGGATCACCTCTAGGAGCAAGGAAGTGATTCTGCCGCTGTACAATGGACTGGTTAGACCACACCTTGAGTACTGTGTACAGTACTGGAGACACACTTGAAGAGGGACATACAGCTCCTGGAGAGGTACAGAGGAGGGCAACAAAGATGATCACGAGGGCTAGGGATTTGACTTATGAGGACAGACTTGAGGAGCTCTGCCTGTTTTCATTGGAGGAGAGGAGAGCGGGGACATGATTGAGGTCTTCAAGTACCTCAAGGGAATAAATAGGGTAAACATGGAGGATCTTTAGACTAAAGCAGGGAGGTATCACCAGAGGGCATGGTTTGAAGTTGGAAGGTGGAAGGGTGAGGGGAAAAGAGGAGGTGGTTTTCACTGAGAGGGTGGTGGACCCTTGGAATGCACTGCCTGGTGAGCTGGTTCAGAGATCCACAGTGGAGGGCTTCAAGAGAGGGTGGGACAGACACAGAAAGTGGATGCATCAGATGATGGCCTGTCCGGGGTGGGATGGATGATGGGGGTTTCTGGAGCACAAGAGATAGGAGGGTCTCGGCACCCAACTAAGGATCTAGGTTCGAGCAGACTCGATAGACCATAAGGCCTAATCTGCTGGCAAATAGTATGTTAGTATTACTAAAATCCATCTCAGACAACACTAGCACAGGTTCAGACTCTCTTGAACATAGACTCCTTAATTTAACAACTCATTCAGGCCTAGAGGCGTCTGTAGGCGGCATCTGAGAGCATAGCCACTCAGGACAATAACGCCTGTAGGCGTACTCAACCGACTTTCACTCAGGCCTAGAAAGCGTCTGAGGAGTCAGCAGTTTTACCTAACTATTAAACAAACCAAATTGCTTAGAATTGAATGCATAGCACCGTTAGAAAGGTACTTTTGCTCTGAACAATTTTGCTGCAGATACTTTGTGTCTATCATGTATACTTCAGGAGTTATTCATATTTGTTTAAGGCATGGTGTGCATGGCTAACATTTGTCTCTCAAGCCTCACCTAAGCACCTTGAATAACTCTGGGGAACAGTTTGGTATTTCAGCTGCTAGAAAAAAAAAACTAAATGGATTACAATTGATTACATAGCACCATTAGAAATGTTATTTTATGCTGAACAATTTTGCCACTGATACTTTGTGTCTACCACATGTACTTCAGGAGTTATTTGCA
Organism: Neoceratodus forsteri; assembly: GCA_016271365.2. Lineage (NCBI taxonomy): Eukaryota > Metazoa > Chordata > Ceratodontiformes > Ceratodontidae > Neoceratodus > Neoceratodus forsteri. The sequence continues at coordinate 345,227,796 of CM028138.1, read as the reverse complement.
TTTGTTTAAGGCATGGTGTGCATGGCTGACATTCGTCTCATGCGTCACCTAAGCACCTTGAAAAAACATCAGCAAAAAAATCAGTTTGGTATTTTAGTTAGTATGAAGTAAAAACTAAAATTACAACTGATTGCATAGCACCATTGGAAAAGTAACGTTGTGCTGAACAACTTTGCCACTCATACTTTGTGTGTAGCACTTACGGTTCAAGAGGTATTCACATTTGTTTGTGGCATGCTGATTATGGCCTGATTTTGCTTAGAAAGGCCTAGGATGCAGTGCTAAGAGTATACAGGGCACAAGTGGTGGAAGTCTCAAAGAGCTCTTGTGGTGTGAATGAGTTAGGCTTGCTGCTCCCCTTATAGCCTTGCCACTAGCCAAAATCTATACAATGTCTCTCTGTAGCCACAAGGTTCCAGATTTATGGAAAATTGCTTGAATTTCTCCAGTTTTCAAGAAGGGTGACCCAAAGGATAGGTCAGTTGCCATTCTATCAGTTCTCAGTAAAATATTGGAGAAACTTGTGGCCTTGCAGACAGTTGCTCATTTAAATAAACACAACCTTCTCTCTGGTAGACAGCATGGCTTCAGGAAGGGACAAGCACGTCGACAGCCCTCCTGAAACTCACAACTGATATCCTATCAAATATGGATGGTGGTCTACTTACCGGAGCAGTCTTTATAGACCTGACAAAAACTTTTGATCTCGTTGATCACCCACTACTCCCAACTATGCTTCATAAATTTAGCTTCTTATTCCCTGTTGAATGGTTTAGAAGTTACCTAGTAAATAGGTCTCAAATTGTTAACTACAATTCCGCCCTGTCTGGAAGCACCACCATCAATATTGGGGTGCCCCAGGGATCCATCCTGGGTCCTCTGCTTTTCTCCCTTTTCATAGATAATATTACAGATGCTCTCAAATAGTGTTCATCAATTCTATATGCGGATGACCTGGTCCTCTACTCCAGCTCCTTGAAAGTTGATTGCATTGATGCATCCTTATCTACTGATCTTAGAAATGTGAAACACTGGTTATCTGACCACAAGCTTTTACTGAACATAAAAAAAGACAAAGGTAATGCTGCTAGGCTCGATCAAAAAACAAAGCTTGCTCTACAGATCTGCATATCGATGTCTCAGGAGGCTCACCAATTGAATGCGGCACACTTTTCGGGACTTGGGCCCCTATGGACTTATTGATTGTGGGCCTAAGAAATCTGGGATCCTTTTAGAGGAACCAGCAGCTGGTGAGAGCGGTGCCGCGGGGCTTCTTGAGGATTATATTATATTGTGGACTTTTCTTGGGAATTTGACTGTTGAACGATTCTGGAAATTTTGAGTAGAAAGTGACTGTGCCATTCTGTGTATTGGCATTTCTATTTGATTTGTAGTTTTTTGAATTTTTTCTGTAAATTTTATTTAGTGTTTGGTTTTAGGGGGTTTCTGGTGTTTGATTGGTGTGTGTGTGTGTGTGTGTTTTTTTTTCTTTTTGATTGAGATTACATAATTGGGAGGATGTGTCTGGGAATGCATGTAAACTTGGGTCGGGCCAGGATAGTGTATGGGGCATCTCAGCTCTTTGATCTTCAGCCCTTTTCCAGTCCTCCTGTATCAGATACTACAGCCAGGTGCTGTAGGGAGGTTGGAGTGGGAAGAATCATAGGACTCAAGTGGGGCTGGGTGCCCCATGCACTATGGGTGGTAGGATCGAGGTGGTGAGGTGTAGAAGGCACCCTGGGATTAGATCGAACTTGGGAAGAGGTCCGACGTGTTTAGTTCCTGTCACCAGGGTTCCCATTAGATCGAGAGGGCAGGTAGCCAGTAGGGATGCATTGTCCACTAATCCCTGAGGGCAATGCCAGATTGGTCAGAAAGCGACTACAATTATAGCGGACTTGGTTTCTCTGGTCGATCTGGCTTGCATTACGGAAACCTGGATTTGTGATGATGCTGGCCCAGTTTTAGAGGCTGCCATCCCGTCCGGGTATACTGTAGTGCACTGCCTCAGAGTGGAACGCAGGGGTTGGGGGGTAGCCATTTGTTTTAGATCTGAGCTGGGCTTCACCATGCACCCAGTGAGAACACCATGTTCTTTTGAGTGTATGGCCATTCGTGGGGGACCAGGCACAGGTTGCTTGGTCCTCCTGATTTAATCACCCTGCTGGGGTGTCAGGAGAATTCCTTCATGAAATGGTCGATTTCATTGTCCGTGAAACATTGGAGGCCCCCAGATGTTTAGTACTGGGGACTTCAATGTTTGGGCTGAGGATGAATCATCTCGGCTGGGTTATAATTTCCTCCAGATGATTTCCTCTCTGGGTTCGTGCAGGGAGTATCTTCCGCAACTCATCAGGGTGGCCACATGCTGGATTTGGTGTTCTCGCAAGGGCTTGAGATAAATGGTCTCAGTGTTAAGGTCGTTTGGTCTGATCATTGCGCGGTGAAGTTCTGGTTCGGGGCCCCCCTGGGTAGTTTTCCCCCTGCAGAGATGGTCAGCTACCACCCTTTGAGGGGGCTTACCCCCGAAGGTTTTTTGGCGGCAGCTGTCCTATCTAGAGTGGACAATGCATGCGGGTGTGTGTGTGTGTGTGTGTGTGTGTGTGTGTGTGTGTGTGTGTGTGTGTGTATATATATATATATATGTGGGCGCCTATTAAAAGGCGCTCTGAGTGCGCTTGACTCCCTCGCACCAGTCCGTGTACGACCCAGGTCTTCTCACTTGAGGTCCCCTTGGTTTGATGGGGAGCTCAAGGAGATAAAGACTCTGGGTCAGAGATTAGAGTGCTGCTGGCGGAAGTCTGGCCTGGAGGTGGACAAACTGGCCCTGCGTGTGCACTATGGTGCATATCAGGGGGCAATCAACCGTAAGAAGGCAGAATTTTTGTCTAGGGAAGATTGCTGCCAGGAGGAACCGACCAACTGTGCTCTTTCGGACTGTGGACAGCTTTCTTCATCCTGCCTGTCTACAGCTGAGGGTAGCTTTTTCGAATGCACTGTGTGATGGATTTGCTCAGTTCTTCTCAGACAGGGTGTCTGCCATCAGGCAGGGGATTCCGCCAGTGGACCAGAATCTGGTCGACAGTGGTCACCATGGGCTTCGAAGAGCACTCCACCTGTTTGGGATGAGTTTAGACTGGTGGAGGTGGCTGAGGTCATTGAGATTGCTTCTGACCTGGCACACCTTTTGTGAACTGGACCCAGTGCCAACTCATTTCTTAATGAGATGTGTTGACTTTGTTGGCCCTGTGTTTCCTCGATTGTCCGGTGTTCCTTGTCAGAGGGGTCTTTCCGATGTCTTGAAGGAGGCATTGGTGAGGCCCTTCTGAAAAAACCATCTTTGGACCCTGACATCAAGGCGAATTACCGTCCTATCTCAATCTTCCATTTTAAGGTAAGATTGTTGAGAAAGATAGTGTAGCTTCAACTTGAGGAGCATCTCGTGACCCATAATCTTTATGAACTATTCCAATCGGGGTTTCATGCAAGGCATAGCACAGAAACTGCACTAGTTTGGGTGCATAATGACCTTAAGGCTAGAGATCAAGGGGAAGGGACAATTCTTGTTCTCCTCGATCTCTCCTCAGCATTTGACACGGTGGATCATCGAGTGTTACTTGACCGCCTGAGGGAATTCTGTGGACTTGCCAGCTCTGTCATCTGCTGGTTTGTGTCTTTTTTATCCAACAGGAGGCAGAGGGTAGTGATGGGGAATTTCTCCTCCTCCCCGACCACCTGCTGTGCAGAGTTCCCCAGGGTTCGGTCTTGTCACCAATGTTATTTGCCGTGTATATGCTACCCCTGGGAGAGCTCATTAGGAAGTACAGCTTGGGTTTTCATTGCTATGCTGATGATACCCAGCTGTACTTTTCCTTTGCCCCGGAACATCTTGTGCAGTAGAAGTGCTTAACAGCTGCCTTGCTGAAATCAATGACTGGATGACCTCCAGTTGGTTGTGACTCAACCCCAGTAAGACAGAGGTACTGGTGGTGGAGTCGAACAGAGGACGTGATAGGTTGGCCTCTGGTGCACAGACAGGACTTTACCTTGGCTCTGTACCATTGAAAGCCTCTTCTAGGGTGCGTGATCTGGGTGTTATTCTTGACAGCAGTTTGACACTTGAATTTCAGGTGTCTTCCGTTGTACATACTAGTTTTTATCATCTGAGGAATATTGCAAGGATCAAGCCCTTAGTTCTGCTTCTGGACCTCCCCACTTTGGTGCATGTCTTTGTGACGTCCAGGCTTGACAACTGTAATGCACTCTATCTCGGGGTCTCTGGGGGTACCCTCCGCCGACTGCAGTTGGTGCAGAATGCGGCAGCGAGGTTGCTGACAGGACAATCGAAATACTGTCATATAACCCCAGTGCTACGTCATCTGCACTGGCTACCGGTTAGGTGGAGGGTCCTCTTTAAGGTGGGTTTGCTCACCTTTAAAGCCCTACATGGCCTGGGCCCAGGCTACCTGAATGACCTGCTGTCTTGGTCCGTTCCCTGCATTCCTCCTCTCGGGGCCTCCTTGCGATTCCCAGGATGAGATTAAGAACTACAGGTGACAGATCATTTAGTGTCACGCTCCAGTCCTGGAATTCGCTTCCTATAGTTGTTAGGGAGGCCCAGTCTGTTGAGGCTTTTAAGGTCCGTCTAAGACGTTTTTATTTGATCAGGCATTCTGACTATGTTTTATAAGTTTATATTGTTTAATTTTTAATAAGGAAACAAACTGTGTAGCAAAATAAGGTTTTAATTGTTTGAGTTGTATATTTTATTGATTGTATGGTGTTGTGTTGTATTTATTTAATGTCACTTAGAGCCTCCGGGATGGCGTCTTTTAAATAAAATTTGCCTTGCCTTACGTCCAACAACTTGGGGTCCTTCTTAACCAATCCCTTGACTTTCACCTCACATTCGAGCTGCCTGCAAAGTCAGAACTCAAAACTGGGTGTTGCCTACAAGAGGCTATATGCAGACACCTTCAGCTAAGTTGGCCATTGCCAGGGGTATCCTGCCCCTGCTCATTTCTTACGGTGCCCCCATCTTTGTTGCAGCACATAAAACTCTCCACAAAATGGATGGGACGTAAAACATATGTAGATATGCCTCCATCTTACACACCACTGCCAGCTCTACAAGGACTTAAAATGTGTCTCTCCCTCAGCTCTTAGGAAATATGCTCTGTGCACACTCGTTGACTCTGTTCTTCGGCAGAATACACCATACTGTCTGGCTACACCGCTCGTTCCCCAAAACGCCCGGCATGGCCTACGCTTGACTGATCAGTCCTTACTTTACATTCCTAGATGTCATACCTCCAAAGGTTCCACTGCCTTCCAACACTCTGCCCCTCAAATCTGGAACTCTCTTCCCCAGACCTTATCTCTGACTGATACCTGCACTTGTTTTAGCCATGCTTGATTACCTGTAACTCTGTCTACCCCCATATTCCTTATCCGTTTTCTCACCACCTCATGTAGTTTTCCTTTACCTACCCTATTCTTCCTATCTCTTGCTCTTTTCACCCCATACTACTGTTGATGTGCACAGCTCTTATGTAATATCTAATATTATTTCTAGTTATCTGTTGACTGTATGTAATCCTCAACTGTATTGTAAACTGTTCTCATGAATTGTTTAAATGTCTGTATTTATTCTGTTGTACTCTCCCGGGTCGTGCCTGAAAATAGTCAACTTTGGCTAGTGCACTTACCCAGTTAACAAAAACCAAATAAACTGTAAAAGCCCACCATCCCTCTGAGGAAGCCGAAAGGGGTGAAATGTCATGTAAGAAGTAGTTGCTTGAAACAAGACATTTCATTGCTTGAATAACTTGTGTAGTGAGTACTTGTCTGATCTTTTGTGTTCCCATCTGTAAAGTAGAAAGAAATCTGGAGTACAGGAACTGTGCTTTACTTACCAATACGATCACCGCAACCAAGAGGATAAGGAGGATGATGCTGACAAGAACCAGCAGTGCAATGCCCCAGTCTGGCACGAAGTTAGGGTTAGTGGTGGTGGGGGTTGTAGTAAGCAGTATCACTGTCAATAAATGAGCAAATGTTAGCAACACTACGAACAAGTGGATTAGCAACATCAGCTGCAGCAGTGGCACACTGCCTTCTCACATTAAGGAACTACTTTCATGGGTACACTACACCCTCACATAACACACTGTACATTTTATCCGTTTTCTTGTTACCATTTAACTTCATTTGTTTAGCAGTTGCAGGAATATGTTTTTATTGTAGTTTATTTTTACTAGTACTGCTCTGTAACTGGCTGGCAGCACAGCCTAGATGTTAGAGTAATGAGCTGTGAATGAGCTTGGTACATCCAGCAGACCAGACCTGGGTTTGATTCTCACAACCTCCACTTGCATACTACGACCTCTGAGCAAGTCATTTGACCGTCCAGTGCTCCCAGGTCGCCCCTGAAAACAGGCACTTTTGCCTAGTGGGCCTTACCGATTACCAAAGACTAAAATACAAATAAAATAACTATGCTGTGAGACTTTTATGCATTCTTTCCCTCTGTGTCACTGATGCTGCCTTTCCTTAGCCTGGCCGCCATCTCCATCTGCTCCCATCTTTGTTACTTAATTGGTCCTGAAATCCCCTGGGGGCATTTCCTCTGATAACGACACTTCCCCTTAATTACTGGACTCCTGGCAGAGTATGGGCGGCCAGGGTTTCCACTAAGCCCATCAAGTATGGGGAGCAGTGGGTAGTTGGGACTAGCAGAGCCGGAGAGCACTGGTGCCCACACATCAGGGGTTTTCCTCCTTTGTTCCCCCGGGTTACTACTGGCTAGGGCTCCTAGGTGTGCATGTAGACATTTGCACATCAACGACACCAGAGCCAGGCTGTGTCCTACCTCCATCATGGCAATGAATGAAGACCACTATAAACTGCTGATGACAGTTGCTGAAGGCCACTATAAACGACTGGTTCTTTCTCAACAGAATCTAATTTTGTGGGTTCACGTTTAATAGCTGAACTGAAAAAGCAAGATATGAATTACCTTGGACTGTTTCGGGTCAATCTGAAGGTTGTTTTGTCACTGTTAATATATATCAAAAGAGTTCTTCCACAGTGTTGGATGTTACCGTATCCGTAATAGAATGACACAACTGTGTATGCAATTATAGAGCCGGCACTTTTAATAAAAAGAGAAAGGAAAATACAAATATTAGGAAATAAAGCTTTACAAATAAGAATTACATCAGAAATTTAATAGCAAAAGCAGTTCTAAGCCAATCGTCTGCTTCCAGTACATTGTAGGGCTCGATTGCCACCTCATTTGCTCTATTACCATTTTATGTATTAGTACCTGGGCACACGCAGCACAGGTGGTCTCTGTGGTGGGGGTAACTTTTCTACCTTGGAATTAGAGGGACTCTGTTCTAATTTTTTCTCTTTCAAGCCTGTTATGACAGCACTCTTACTGTCCTATTCTGTACTATCTTCTCCCTGTTCTGTCAGGATGGCAACCTGCAGACCCCCCCCCCCTTTTTCTTTACTCTACGTTTCCCATCTCAAGTCCCTCTAAAATGTATCCTGCATGGTTCAAAGTGACCGAACAATGTAGCAGCTAGCTAGCACAGTTTCATTTGCCAATATGAAAACAGATAACCTGTAAAATATTTGCACATTTAAAATACGAGCCATTATTTGCTGCACTGTTATGCAGCACATATCGTATAAAATGTTTGCCCAAGTACACTGAAACTGTTATATACTGTAGTTGTTGAGTCTGAGAAGGTCAGATTTAGTATAAATGAAAAGGCTGGATGACTAGGACGATATAAAAAGCGTTGGTTTTTCAGACTGCCTGGAGCCTGTTGCAAGTAACCTTGGTTTGTCAGTCTGCCCGGAGTCTGGCCTGGGAGAGGGAAGGACATGCAGTCTTCATGTCCTCAAAGCAATCTGAAGCACGGATGAGAAAAGGATCCCAGCAATGTTATGCACTCCTGACTGTTGCATTCTGACAAATGCTATGTAATAATTTATTTTCTTTTATTTTTATTTCCTTGTGTCTTTTTGTTTTTGAAGCCTTGCTGAAATAAAATCATGCAGCAAGCATGTTGTACCTTATACAAACTGAATCAGTGTCTATCTTTTAAACCCACACCCTGGGACAAGCTCCATATTAGAAAGTCTCAGTTTGTTCCTTGCAAAGCCACAAGCTGGAGTGCAAATGAGACCAAGGCCTAAATTTGCTATTTTCAAACAAGTTCTGAGCACAGTCTGAGTGCCCCTAACGTGTTTGAATATAGCCTCATTGATTATTATCCTAGTTATACCATGGACCTCTGACACCAACCAATCAGAACGGCAGGCTGGCACCTTACCTCTGTTATAAATCATCTGATAATCACCGCAAAATGTGCCAGTCAGCTGCATCTTTAAAAAAAAAAAAAAAAAAAACAATACGACGCCAAAATCATGGAACTGCGACCACAATCTTGTTTCCCCGCTAAGCGGAGACCATAAAACAGCAGCTCCGTACACCAGGGAAACAAAACAAAATAAAAACACTGCTTTAATATGGAGTGGCTTATTAAGCATTATACCAAGTACTGCTTTTTTTAAAATAATAAAAAAAAGCAGTACTTGGTATAATCGCAGTAAGCCACTTGCGGGGTCTGGGTTATCGGGGGATTTACCATGGCTGGCGTGGATTTACCCACTTGTTTGCCCACAAGGTGCAGCCCACTCCAACCGTGATAAATCCCCCGGAAACCCACACCCCATTGTGGCTTACTGCTTAACTAAAGCATTAACAGGTGCACTCTGCAAAAAGCTCAATCCCCTTCTGGCTACAGAGTTATGTGGACATACTGAACAGAGTCTGTCATGGGGCAAAAGCAGTTAGACCATTCGAAACCTGTTAGTGCTCTTGTGCCAACTTGTTATGTTTGAAAGTTCCCATGGAAATCATCTCTCTGCCCCACAAGGTACTCAGGTCATTTGTTTCCTCTTATGGCCTCATTAACTAGTGAGGCACAAGAATTTTGTTCTTTGGATTGTGGGGTGTTGTGGGCACTGGGGGTTATAGGATACCCAGTATGGTGCTGTTCAGACAGAGTGATCCGTAAACCAGGTAAAGGGGCAGGTGGTGGGGGGGGGCACTAGACTACCATGGAAAGTGTATGTTAAATAATTACTGGGACTGTGTGTGGGGGATGTCATTGGCAGGCATGTATGCCTGCTGGGGTGGATCTGTGTACCACTGTGTGTTTACAAAACACCATTCAAAGGTATCAGTGCATGCTGGCATCATTCATTTGCACACATACTAACAGTTACACAGCACACTCACTGTGTTTGTGAAAATGGCACAAGCGTGCTAAATTGCATTCCAGCATACAAGTAAGCATTAATCACCGCCAGCTGAGGGCTCTACCGTGGATTAATGCCCGCTGGGGTTTGCACGAGGGCGGAGCCCGAGGGCGCCCCAGCGGGCATTAATCACCGGTAGAGCCCGAGGCTGAAGGTGATTAATGTGCTTGTAACGTAAGCTCCGCGCGCGCCGCAGAGCCTATGTTACCGGCATCACCTCTGGCGGGCAGCCCTGCTTCAGCGGTCGGCCCTCTGCCGCCGCACACAGACGGACACTCTGCAAGAGGGGGTACAGCGTGTACTGCAGGCTGCTGAGGACCGCCGCTTGTGCATCTGGGGGGTGCTGTGATCTGCTGGTTTGTTAGGGGCTCCAAGCGACAGGCGATCCGGGACAGCCTCTCCGGGTTATCTTCGGGGTGCACGCACCGATGGCATCTCCGGCGTGTCTTCTGCTTGCTCAGTGCTGCACCCTCTGCCTCCAGGCCACTCTGGGTACTGCCCCAGCGTGGCTGCTACCTCGGTGCCTACATGGCCACAGCTGGTACTGAGAGCGGGCGTATGTGTGGCTTAATACCCACTCGTTTCAGTCAGCTGTGGCCATTCGGCCAATCGCACGCCCTTTCCGCCGCCTCGACTGAGAGCCGTGTTACAAGGCACATTGAGTGCTATGCTAACACTACCAGAGTCAGGGGTTCAATTTGGCAACACTTTGTAGACATGCTGCAAACCCATTTTCTCATTAAGAAGCAGAGTCTAGTACTTGAGTGGTGGTGCTTTAGTCCGGAGTAGAGGTGAGAGAAGCAGACACCTGACAAATTTGGTTTAGGTTCAATTCAGGTCCCTTTTCTTCAGTTTGACTTCAGAAATGCAGCCAAAAACCTTTGACTTGCAAAGTAATTAGCATGAAGGAGAAGCAGGCCACAAATAAAAATACATGGTATTCCCTCCCCCACCCCAGTCATTTCCTGCCCTCCACTCCCTTCCCCATTCTTCCAGACACTTTTTATGTTTGCTTGCACGCATGTGCAAGAAACAGTGCCATCATACGAGTTTTCTAGAGGTGTGTCAGCCTTTTTCAATTCAGTCAGTGTGTTTGCAGGCGCAGTCGCAGTGCGCCAATCACTGCTGCAGCTGTCTATGACAGTAGGAAAATGCAGTGGCATATAGTTGAAATGGAGAGCTCTGCTTCAGTGAGCAGAGCTCTCCCCCCCCACACACACACACATGCAAGCACGCATATTGTGTGCTGATGCGCTCCCTCCCTCCCCCCACGCACACACTGTGTGGCAGATGGGGTGCTCAATCCTCGACTCCACGCCTCCTCCCACAACAACAGCTGTCCAGGTGCCACACTGGGAGCCACCCCAGCGTGGCAAGAACTGTCATAGCCAATGGGAGTGCCCAATCCCCCATCCTGACTGCTGCGTCCCAAAAAGCTTGTGTGCCGCTGGGGAGCCCACCCCAGCGTGGCAAAGCATGATATGACAACGGGGTTCCCAGTCCCCAGTCAGTTCCAGACCCCCAAACAGTTTTCAGCTGCCACGCTGGGAGCTCACCCCAGCGTGGCAAATGTCCCATGTCGCCTAAAACCTGTAAAGAAGAAAACCTTCCTCGCAGTCTCCTCTCCCCACAACCCGCACTCCACCCACTGTGCACCCTGCCTCCCACACCCCTCACCCCATACTTACTCCGAACTCAGCGCGACGCATCATCGGTGGACTGGGAACACGCCTGCACTCTTCAAAGCCGACCGCGAACTGAGGAAATGCCGGAAGCTGTATAATGGAATAAATAGGGTTTTTTCAACTTTGTTGCATATCTCAGGCATTTTTGGGAATTTTGGGCCAAATTTTCAACATGGGGTTTTGGGACCCTCCTCATAATTCTTGCACTGTCATGGCGTTAATCGGGCCCAAGGGTGATTTCACAGTCAGTCTTGTGAAATCACTAAAGGGACCATTAAGCAAATGACTTTGATGTTCATAAGGTGGGCTCTCAAAAGCCTATGTTGAAAATTTGGTGAAAAATTCCTAAAATGACTGTTTTACAAGCGGCGTGCACAGTTCCTACGCACGCCGAGAGTTTGCAAATTTTCAATATTTTCACTCCAGATTTTCAACATTTCCATTTTACCACACCTCCTTATGAGCAGTATAGCTGTCATTTTTCACATCTCACCCAAAACGTGTTTCTGCCCATGTAGCACACAATGGCGTTTTGCCACGCTGGGGTGGGCTCCCAGCGTGGCAGCTGGAAAGACTGTTTGGGGGCCTGGAACTTGACGGGGACTGGGAACCCCCACATGCAACATGCTTTGCCACACTGGGGTGGGACTCCCAGCGTGGCACATGGAAAGGCGTCAGTGGCTCAGTAGGTAGCACACTCCCTCTGAGGCCGGAGATCAGAGAGCTGTGGGTTCAGTTCCCACATCTGGCACTTGGGTTAATATCCAGTACTGACACTGTAGTGCAGCATGAGAGGGTGCTGCACTTCTGAGGTGCCATCTTTCGATGAGACGTTAAACCGAGGTCCCATCTGCCTGGATTGGTGGTAGTTCAGGTGGATGTTAAAGATCCCATGGCACTTATCGAAAAGAGTAGGGAATTTCCCGGTGTCATGCGCTAAATTTCCTCATTCAGTAAAATACCACCAACAGCTTAATCTGGTTCAAGGTCAGTTGGCATTCATCTGTATTCCTCCCCGGTCGTGCCTGAAAATAGGCAGGATTTGTCTAGTGCACTTACCGGTCAACAAAAGCTAAATAAATAAATAAATAAATAAATAAATAAATAAATAAATAAATAAAGGCGCTGCTCGAGTGTGAAGTCAATGTACGGGACACATTAAGAAAATCACAGTGACACTGTCCATTAGTAGAGGTCTTAAAATGGCTATGTTGAAAATTTGGTGAAAAATTTCTAAAATGACTTTTAGGAGCCTGCATAGCAGTTCCTATGCACGCTGGCAAGTTTTTGAATTTGTAATAGTTGCACACCAGATTTTCAACAGTGCCATTTTACCACATTTCCTTATGAGCAGTACAGCTACCATTTTTCACATCTTGCCCAAAATGCGTTTCTGCACATGTAGCACACAATGGTACAGTTGGTGTGCGAAAACAATGTTTGGGACAGATTAAGAAAATCACAGTAACACTGGTCATGAGCAGAGGTCTTAAAATGGCTATGTTGAAAATTTGGTGACAAAACTCCATAAAATGACTGTTACGAGTGAGCATTGCGCAGTTTCCACGCACCCTCGTAAGTTCATGAATTTGAAATATTTTCAGTCCAGATTTTCACCAGTGGCATTTTTCCACACCTCCTTAGGAACAGTACAGCTGTCATTTTCCACAACATGGCCAAAATGTGTTTTCGCACTTTCAGCGCAGAAATGTGTGGTCGCTGTGGGAAATCATTGTTCGGGACAGATAAAGAAAATCACACTGACACTGTTCATGATCGGAGGTCCCAAAATGCCTGTGTTAATCTGCTGTAAAAAAAAATCCCCAAACTAGTTACATTACGGGTGTGCATTGCAGTTTCTACACACACTCGTGACCACCAGTTTTTTTTTAAGATTTTCTCAGCAGATTTTCAACATTGCCATTTTTTTTTTTTTTTTTTTTTTACACCTCCCCATGAACAGTACCGCTGTCATTTTTCACATCCTGTTTGGAATGCGTTTTTGCACCTGTGGTGCCAAATGCCGTAGTCTCTGCGCAAAAGCAGTTTTCGGCTAACAAACTGATATTGCCACTGTTCATGAGGTGGGGGTCACAAAAAAAAACATGTTGAAAATTTGGAGTGAAAATACCAACGAATGCCTGAAGCATTAGGGTTTCTGACCATAACGCCCCACCTTGTAGAGAATGACAGGCATCAGGGGTGTGACTTGCAATTCTTACCTGTAATGTTTATACCATTCCACCCCTACCCACACCCTGCAGCCAGTGAGAGGCATCAAGGTGTGCCTCGGACTTTTCGGGCCCAAACTTCACCCCATTCTCCTATACCGCACCCATCTCACCATATTTCCTGATAGAATGGGGGTGCGCATAAGGGCCAAAGATCCCAAGGCACAGTGACACTTGTCAGTGTCTGCAGGATAGGGTGTGGTGAAATGGCGTGGTCGTTATGCCTGATGACCCAAAGGCACACCCCAATGCCTGTCACTCTCTGCAGGGTGGTGGTGGGGTTGGCTTCAGTTCAATACTTTGCTGCCATTCCTATTATGCAGCTCTGTAACTTCTACACTACCAATGCCAATGCCAGCAAGCAAACAATCGGCATTGACAAATGCTTGTTTTTTGTTTTTTGTTTTTTTTTTTAATAAAAGGAAAATCTGGCTCCAGGCAGTTTTCACAACAGCTCCTCCCAAGCCCAACCCCTCTGTCCCCAAAATACATTTAGTTCATAGAAGGGCTCTCTCCTGATCCCTGATCTATGTTTTTATTTTTGATGAGGGCAGTAGTCAAAACTTCCAGCTAGTTCAGTCTTCCCTCCTGCAGTAAACATGCTCTCATAGCTAGTCACTGATCTCACTTTTTGAACCGTGGGGGGACGGGGTGGGGGGCGCGGACCAGTCTGCATCATCACTGATACTAGGCAGATTGACTGGGCAGTCAATGATGCAGGTCACACAGCTCCCACACTCCCTCCCTCCCAGCCAAATGCCTCACTTGAAGAAAGTTGGTCAGATTATTGGTTATGGGGGTGGCGGGAGAACTAGCCAGAATTTTTGAATCTGTTGTACAAAAAGAGGACAGTGGGACTAGCAACCAACTAAAAGATCAGAGCTTACATAAGCTGTAACATGCACTGAAGGCTACTGAATCTCCTCCTTCTGCTTGTGTTTGACACTGTTAGTGCGGACTATCCCTTTAATCATTGCAATTTCTTCGTGCTGCACCTTGTGATTGCTGCAATATCCTTTTATATACTAAAGTAACCAGAACTGCACACAATACTGCAAGTGTGACTTTGTAGATTCCAAATTAAATTCAAATACATTTTTATACAGGATAATATACTGGGGAACAAGTCCCAATTTCAGGATAATCCTGTGAAAGTTACGGACACATATAGAAACGTAATAAAAACAATGAAATAAATATCCCAAGTTCAGATACGGCAAATGGACAAATAATAAACAATGACTAACTGAAAATTACATGTACACTCCTATGTATAAATTAAATTTAGCGCCTTGTTGACAGAATACTGAGCACCAGTTGTATGAAGAGTCACAGGGATGGTTTTCCCTGATGAAGCTGCTGCTGAAAGAAACGTTTGGCCATAATGGGTTTTGTGTTTGTGCAACCAGGGATCTGGATTGGTCACTGGAAGGTTTTATAAAAGACACTTATCCAAACTATATCCCACACTAACTCTCCCCCATGCAAGCTGCAATGCGTGTGTGCTGTTAGATACTTTACACTGTGGATAGTACAACTTCACATCAAACAGGGCTACATCTAAGCCAGCCTGTTCGAGTACAGCATTCGCACTGCTTCTCGTGACACCTGCCAACCGAATTTGGGAGTGAGCATGGATCATGACAGGACAGCTGGGAAAAGGAGGACCGAGTTTCCCTAGAGCAGCTCTCCTCCTCTGGGAACAGGGCTCTCTGCACCATACCTGCCGTCTGGCTATAGCCAGGTGAAGCACAGCAGGAGTCATAATGCAGGGTAGGGTATCACTGGATGCCTGCGCGTATGCACATGTGAGTGCCTGACATGTCATTCCACAGTGCTTCCTGGGGGAACAACTGGAGGAAAACTGCTCATGGCTGGAAGATGATCTGGTCTCCTGCAGGCCCTGCACAACTGACAGGGCGCCTCAGTCACGGCATCCTGCTGACAGGGCCCCCAGTCACGGGATCCTGCTGACAGGGCGCCCTCAGTCACGGGATCCTGCTGACAGGGCGCCCTCAGTCACGGGATCCTGCTGACAGGGCGCCCTCAGTCACGGGATCCTGTTCTGAAGGGAGCTGGTTAACCTCAACAGCCTTGCCAGATTGTAAGCTATGGAAGAAGATGGAGGGGTTCCCTGAGAAGGTGTCTCAGAGCTGGGGAGAATGACCAGATGAAGCAGATTGGTGACAGGTAGACAAACAGAGGACTGGAAAAGGACCAAGTCTACAGTGAGTGGGTACAGATCTGTTTGTCAGTTTATGTGTGTTTTTTCAGCTCAATTCATTATAATCAAATTCCAATCAAAAACTGTACCTGTAGGAGATTACTACAGCTCCCTGGTAAGTGGACGCAGTAGAGCATCCTTTACAGGTGTAGGCACTTCTAAGCTGCATTGAAAGAGAAACAGTAAAAGTTAGTACACACATATGAGCTATCTGCTCAGACTTCCTTGTTGTGCCTGTTCACCCTAAGGAAATGGACAGGAAACAGTCATGGAACGGGCCAACAAAGTATCACTAGAAACAGAGCCCAAAGTTTACAAAAAAGGGCAGACCAAATTAATCATGTGTTCTTTGAGATTAGGGGACTCATTTTGGATGTGGTGAGCAAATTGTTGGTTTTGTTTTTAGGAAACCTATGGAGTAAACTTGGTCAGTTATTTTTGCTCATGCTTCTTTTCACTTCATGTGCATACTTCCAATCTGACACTGATCCCAGTCTTAACAGATTTCAGTATTCTTCTTGGCACAAGTGTGTGCGAGTGGGGGAAGGGTAATGAACTTGTGGCCTGGTCAAGTAGCTGAAAAAAATTGTATATATATTTTTTTAATTCGCACTTTTTCTCTTTCAGGTGATACCCTACTTCCTCTGGCCACTCCTGCCCCTGCTTTTCCCATTTTCATCAGTGGCCCACACTGCCAATCTCCACGTCCAGACAGCAACCCCATAGGAAAATCACAAGATTACCCCCCAACAGTATGGACCGCCCAGGTTGCCAACACATGACTGAGACTATAGTTAGTGCTGGAGGTCAGAAGGAGAGGCAGGTGGATCCAGGGCAGTGGACGTGGGTGAGGTGGTGGCTGTCTGCAATGGGGCTTGAGGGGAAAAAATGGTGTGGACATGCAGCATAATGTCTCATGTTACCACATCCCAGTGGTCTGGCTACTGTTCTGGAGCTTCCACCCCTGCAACTGACCCTTTTAAAGAATCTTGAGGTCGTCACTGCAACGTGGGGGGAGCCACAGTGCAAATGAGGGAGTGCTTACTCAGATACATAAAAGGCGATGGCAGAAAAAGGCCTGCAGTCCCTTTAGTCTGTCCTTGAGTGGCTGTCCCCAGGACTACCACCATATGGGTCTCAACCACCCACTTTCCCTTTCATTTAAGAGACCCCTAAATCTTTCCCATCCCATCTTTAGCCCATTTACTTTCCCTGCCTGCACCTCCCTTTAGTCAGCATATTTCACCAATCCACTACTCTCTTGTGAACAAGAACGTCCCAACGCTTTTGTAAAATCCCCCAAGTCTCCAATCATACCCCTAGTTACCACATTCTCATTCCCAGTGAACAGGTCCTTACTATCGACTTTATAACCATCAGAAAAATATACATCTCTATCATATCTCCCCTCTCCCTCCTGGCCTCCAGCGAGTACATACCTTGGTCTGTAAGCCGATCCTCATGTGATAGGCCTTGCTGTCCCTGGATCATCCTGGCGGCACCCTATTGCATCTCCTTCACCAGTTTGTTTCTGTCCTTTTTGGGTACGAGTTCCAGAACTGGGCACAGCAATCAAGATGTGGCCTTACCAGGATCCTATATGGAGAAAGCTTACCTCCACCTCTACTGCTGAAACCCTTCCGTATACACCCCATCCTGTTTGCCTTGCTGAATGCCCTGCTGCATTGAGGCTCAACGATAACCCCAAGGGCCAGTCTGCTGGCACAGTGGTGAAGTCATCGCTTGCAGCACCAGCAACCCAGGTTCGGGAATGAGCCCAATAAGTTGGAGGGTCAGCCAGGGGGAGATGGATTGAGCGGCAATTGCACGCGCTTCATCTCTGGGGAGGAAAGGGGGGATCCCATACCACTTGGTGTAGCAACCCTGGGTGACCACCGGGGGGATAGAGGTTGCAGCTGGGAAGCATGCAGACTCTGGGCAGGATTCCACCATGGTGTCATTGCATGCTATGCATCTCGTTCAGGGCAAAACACCTCTAAAAAAACAAAATAAGCACAGTCCCACTCTCCGAGCTGCCGCTGCCTTAAGGCCCGCCCAACGAGGTGGCTGTGTTTTTGGGGGGGAGGGGGGCAGCCACTCCTTGCCCCTGCCCAGAGGGTAAACTGTGGCTCCATGGGGGGAGGGTGACTAAGGGGGCTTGATCATCTCTTTGTTCCCATGTAGTACTCCAAGAGCAGCCTTTTTTTTTTTTTTAAAGCAATGACCATGACCTTGCAATTCTTGGCAATGGATCATAACGGTGCTAGTGTATGACTATGGATCACTTGCGCTCTTTTGAGAACTACGCTATATGCCATGTTGCCATGTCAACCCACACTGTTACACTCCCTCTTAACCATGCTCCAACCTCTCTACTCTGCTCATTTTGGCATTAGTGGAAATCTACGGACCCACTTATGCTAGTTGTGCCACTAGGAGATGGTTGGTATGGTACTGTATTTTTTTTTTTTTAATCAGTTTATTTGAGTTGGGAGGCTTTGCCCCACCCCCCACCACCACCCCCTGTGTTACATTAGAAAAGTATGGGGGTTGGGGGGTAAAGCCCACCAACTCAAACAAATTGATAAAAAAAAAAAAAAAACACTACACAGCCACAACAACTAACCTAGAGCAGCATAAGTTGGTTCATAACTAGTGTAAGTAGGTCCATACGTCTCCCATTCCGATTTCTTACCATTGAATCATGCACCAGCTGACAATGGTAGCTCTCAGTCACTCAAGTAGAACAGCAGTAGTATATTTCAATGTACACTAATTCTGTGATGTACCCTTATACTACTTATGTGGGTCCATAGTCCTATGCTATTGCCATCGAACTGCCAAATCTTGGACCACCTCTCCGGTCTTTCCAGATCTTGTCTCCACTCTCTGACTCCTCTTTATTATTCATCCTGCTGCATAGTTTGCAACATCTGAAGAGACATCTTAGTGTATTCCTCCTTAAGTCACTACTGAAACACAAGGACATGCCCAATATACTGACCCTTGGACACCCGACCAGTGACCCCCACCTCCAATTCTTTCCAATTTATGAACACCCTCTGTGATCTCCCTTGCAACTAGTTACCAGGCAGCCTCCCCAGTCCTAGATTCATCTTTCTTAGCATCCTCATATGTGGTACAGAGTCAAAGGCCTTGCTGAGTCGAGGTACAGCACATGGACAACCTGGCCCCTATCCACTGCCTTGGTTACCCTAAGAAACTATCAGCTTGGTTTGGTATGATCTTCCTTGGACAAATCCATGCTGCTTATTGTCCTGAAGTTCACACGCTTTCAGGTATTCTACATGTAACAACTCCCTCCCCACAGCAGGGGACAGGGTTGCTACTAACAGTGCCCATAAGAGCACTGGGTGCCTTGGTACCACCACTCTGCCCTTATTGGGGAGGACACTAGGGACAGTGGTATATAAAGGAAGTTTAAACAGAAGAGGCAGATTCCCCTGGGTGGAGAGGATGGGGGTCAGTGAGCAGGAGAGGGGACCAGTCATCCGGCAAGGAGACAGGATACGGTAAATAAAAAAGAAGAGATAGATTCATTAGGAGAGTCCGAGAGGAAGTAGTGCCATGAGGGACTCTATCTCAAGTTTGGAGGTGTAGGCATCTTGGCATGGTCTGTCAGGTGCAGTCAGAGGGGGACTGCCAGGTCTGTGGTAATAGCAAGTCCCAGGATTGGGGTAGCAAGGGAACCCTCTGGCACACTCCTGCCCACATCATTAGAAAGGGACCTGTTGATGCCTAGTCTTGGGATTCCTAACTAGAGCTGGCTCAGGCAGACTCTGTTAGCATGGTTATGTTGGCCCAGGTCAGGTCGGTGCCTCATGGAGGAGGGCTGCGCCAAATGATTCTGAACAGGTAGCATTGGCTTAAATGCAGTGTGTCTGAGACCTGATGGTTGTGGTCGGCCCTCACTTTTGCTTGGGGCCATGGAGTTTTCCAACAGATAATGGCATGGGAAGCGAAACCCAGGCAGTCTGGACCACACTGGAAGAGTGGGGACAGCGGGGTTTCCTGGTGGTACCTTCTCAAAGAGTGTGTACTAATGGCTTTGGGCCTGAAGGATTTCTAGAGACTGCATATCCAAAGGAGGCAGCAGATAATTAGGACTTTGAGAAGGGTAACAGTATGTGAACCTCATCAGCTCAGATAAAGAGCACGGTGCTAGAATGTATGGTTCCTAAATGTTCTGAACTGGCAAGCTGTCCCATTCAGCTGGGTGGAGATCCCAAATTGTGGGGTCTATGAGGCTAGTACCCCTTTTTCTGGAGGATCTGGCCCACCCAGCAGGTGGCAGCCCAGGATCCCTATGGTGTGAAGGCTGGGTGGGAGAATGACCAGTATGGCAAGGCTTATATAAGCTTATTGCAGCACCCATGGTGTTATGACTGCTATGTGTACAGGTATCCATAAGCAGGCACATGTCTGAGTCATATTCAAATAAGGAAAGGTTGAATAGAGAGATGTGAAAACCCATCACTGGCTAATAAGTCTTTCTTTAGACAACAGGAAGAACAAGTCCACAGATGTGTGCATGGGGTCAGGTGTTCTGTGGTGCCTGCAGACACAGGTCTATTTTACCATAAATTCTGATACACAGGGTGACAATGTCTGAGTGCTTGGGCTCTGTGTTTTGCAAGATGAATGAACTTGTAGCCAACACCTATGAACTACCAATCCGGATGCTTGGTAATCATTTACATCAACGTCTCCAAGTTACTGTCTCAGGGGAAGTGTATGGAAGATTGGTAGCTGTGCAACAACTGTTTGCAAGGGGATGCCTGGTGAGCTGAAACACCTTTATACCACTAGACTTTGGAGTCACCCTGGTCTATGCCTACGCCATCAGAGCAAAGGTAGGATCAGCTGGCACCGGGGGTTGGGGTGGGGGTGGAATTCACATACTTTGTTCTTAAATTATAGTCTCCATGAGCTTACCCACAATCGAGGTAAGGCTGACTGGCCTGTAGTTCCCCATGTCCTCCCTGTCCCTGCCTTTCTGGAGTGGCACTGCAGCTACCTTCCTCCAATGATTTGGCATTCCTTCAGTCTCAATAGAGCATCTTAACATATCTGCCACCCTTGGAGCTACCAGCTCTTTCCTTACCCTATTTCCATAATCTGAATAGGCTCTGCCTCCATCCCCCATTAAACCAGTCTCCGAATCCTTTATGCAACTTTCTGGATGCGGTCCCCCCTCCTCTACAGTGAATACAGTGCAATAAAAATAAATATTCACCAGGCGTATTAAATACAGCACCTTCTGACACAATTGGGCACAGATGGAGCACCCAGCTGGGTAGCCTTGGAAGGGGAGGGGGAACAGATTATACAAGTTCTGGTTGGCCTGGATGCTAGGGAAGTAAAGCAACTCAGTAATTGAAACACTAGAGTTATGCTAGAAACATGGCAAACAGCCCTGCAGGAAGGAGAAGAACCCACAGAGTGTACAGGTTTACCCTAATTAGGTGGGTGGTGGGCTTTTACTCAAGGAGAACAGACCACATGTACAAGAGATGGGGGAAGGCAAGATTAATTATACGAGGGCAGCTATACATAGCAAGTTGTGTTAAATCATTCCTACAACTTAGTCAGAAATTTCACCTGCTTCAGCAGGATTTTTATAATCTACAAGTCAGAGACTCTCACTAAGGAACCCATCAAATACTCTGCTGAAAGCAGAAGTAGGTCCCCTGAGGGCTATGGCAGGTACACTTATTATAGGAACAGTCAGAGGGAATGGGACCCAGTCATCCTATATCAAACATCTATGGAATATATGCCATTGCTAGAAAACCATAATGGCTTGTCAGAATAAATGAAAAAGGGAGGCAGGGGTGGTCTTAGCAGAGAACGAATGAGACAGCTGCTAGGGTAACACTTTCATTGTCAGTGTCAGTGGCTCAGCAGGTAGCACACACTGCCTCTGAGGCCGGGAGATCAGAAGGTTGTGGATTCTTTCCCCACACTAGGCACTTAGGTTAATATCCCAATACTGACACCGCAGTGCAGCATGAGAGTGGGTGCTGCACCCCTGAGTTGCCATCTTTCGGATGAGATGTTAAACAGAGGTCCCATCTGCTTGTTCAGGTGGATGCTAAAGATCCCATGGCACTTCTCGAAAAGAGTAGGGGAAGTTTCCCTGGTGTCCTGGCCAAATTTCCCCATTTCACTAAAAATACCACCGACAGCTTAATCTGGTTCAAGGTCAGTTGGCATTCATCTGTAACCCCCTTCCCTGGGCCATGCCTGAAAATAGGCAGAATTTGTCTAGTGCACTTACCTGGTCAACAAAAAAAAAAACAAAGAGTCTTAGCCTCCAACAGCTGGAGGGAACACTGACTGAAGGTGATGTCCAGATTTTGTAGAACTCCAGTTATCATGGCCCACTCCGCCAGAAACACACAGATAGATATTGGAGGTTGTGGACTTGTGCACCAGAAAGGCCAACACAGACATATTTTTTGTAGCCGCCCAAGATTAAAGAACTACCGAAACAATGTGGCAACAGCAATAGGACAAATATTCTCTACACTTCCCCCCAAAAAAAATCACCACACTAAGTACTTATTCTGGGGCTTAATCCAGCGGGGCGTAGATCAAAGGGAAAATACATCTGCACCACATTTTAATTACAACAGATTTGAAAGCAGTCACACAGAAGTGGCTACAACCTCCCCCCCCCACACACACACACACACACGATGGCTGGCTACAAATGGAGACCCATGGTCAAAAAGATCAAATCTTTCTGGTTACCCCACATTTTTTATTTTTTATTTAGATTTTACTCCCGATTTCCTCATAGCAGCCCCCAGCCCTGTCACATGGCTCCTCCAGGAACTTACTTTAGCCATCCACAGCTTGGAATAGCTGCCCGGCCACTGGTGCTGAGCCTGCGGGGGTAGTCAGTCACCATCCTAAGGTATTTTCTCTGGTTTTCTCCTGACGACTGCCCATGCCTCCAAGTAGGCAGTCTTATGCCCTGTGCATGGGTCTACCCCATTCTGAGCAGTGCACCTGTGCTGATCCCCAACCTCCACTGGGTGTCAGTCTCACAGAACACTGCATTGTTCTCCTGTCAGATGCTCAATCCTTCCTCCGCCCAGCGACCCCCAACAACCAGAGTTCATTCCCCAACCCGGTCACCGGCATGGCATGAGGTAAGGTGTCCAGCACCTCAACCCTCAGCATCACTGGGTTGGCATTACCCTCTCCCCCATTTTGTTTATCTAGAACTGTAGAAGGTACCCAGCCCTAGAGAAAATAGCCAACCTACCCCAAGTGAAAACACGAGGGAGTAAAAATAATTGAATAAAACACCAGCAGCCAGAACCGGATCCTGAATAACAGGGGGTCCAGGAACTCTGTTGACCCCACCTGAGGGTGAATCCTTGGGGGGGAAAGCTGGTGATAAATCCTTGTGGACTTCAGGGTGGCGGAGCTAGGATGCCCGGCAGATGGGGGCTGAATGGAGAAGAGAAACAGATTAAAAAATTAAAATAACTTTTCAGTAAATCTGCCTTCTGCTTATCTTCCACCACACCCTTCTTCCTTAGTTTGACAATCCCTATTTTTGTTTTCCTCTTGTTCCTAAAGAATTTCCCCCTTTTAACACCCTCCATTATTCTAACTTCATATCTGTCTTGGTCTTCCTAACTGCACTCCTTGCTTCCTTCAATTTATTTTGCACTTCTCCCAATTCTCCTTATTTGCCCACCCTTGTAGTTTCTGAAGGCCTTCATTTTGGCTCTCACTGCTCCCCACTTCTTTGGAAAATCAGAGAGGTTTCCAGTGCTGGTTTTTCTTAGCCAACTCTTCACGTAGCTTCCTATGGCTTCTAGTCCAGCCGTCACTGCTGCCCCACTGACTTCCCTCTTATTTCCTCTCATCTTGTTGAAGTCAGCCCTCCTAAGGTCCAGAACTACAACCCTTAATATAGAGTGCCTGATCCCTGGGCTATTGGTTGTAAAGGGGGTTGAGAGCTGGTGAGGTGTCAAAATGGGAGTCAGAATGAAAGAAATGAAGATATGGAAGTCCTCCCAGGAAAAGGAGAGATCATTAAAAACATTCCATTGGGCAAGTCAAGAGTACTTTATACGTATGTGGGTCAAAAAAATGTATGTGTGAAAATCCTTCATACTACCACCACCAAAGGAAACAATGATCTCCAAGTAGCAAATAAACCTTACCATGTCAAGAATGGCTGCAGTCAGTTCGAGGGCTGGTGCAGAGGAAAGGTTCTTGAAATCGTCTGTGAAAGTCTTATTAATCTTAAAGTTAAGACTAAACCTTGATTTGGGAGCCATAGTGGTGGTCATCGTTGTTAAAGTGGCTGAAGTAGTCACCATGGTAGGAGCATTTGATGAACCATTAGGTGCGGAGGTACTGTTTGTGCTTGTTATAGTAATGACTCCTGTGGTGGTGGTCGTTGAAGTGGCTGAAGTAGTCACCACGGCAGGAGCATTTGATGAACCATTAGGTGCGGAGGTACTGTTTGTGCTTGTTATAGTAATGACTCCTGTGGTGGTGGTCGTTGAAGTGGCTGAAGTAGTCACCACGGCAGGAGCATTTGATGAACCATTAGGTGCGGAGGTACTGTTTGTGCTTGTTATAGTAATGACTCCTGTGGTGGTCGTTGTTGAAGTGGCTGAAGTAGTCACCATGGTAGGAGCATTTGATGAACCATTAGGTGCTGAGGTACTGTTTGTGCTTGTTATAGTAATGACTCCTGTGGTGGCCATGGTATTTATGTCCACAGTGCTAACTGTAGAAGGTGATGCAACAGTGGTGGTGGTCTCATTATCCAAGGCACGTGGTGGTTGGCGACAGTGTAGAAGAATAACTTCCGCTAGAAGACTGCTGGTTGAAGAGTTAGTGGTACCCACTGGATCCCCTGTAGTAAGTGTGGTGATGGTAGAGTTGCTCAGTTCAGTTGTTGATCGGCTGCTTACTAAAGAGGAAGTGGTTGCCTCGGTATTCCCTGTAGTAAATGCGGAGATGGTTGAGTTGTTAATTTCTGTTGTTGGTTGGCTTGCAGTTGAGTTTGTGGTATCCTCTGGAAGCAATGTAGTAGATGTGTTGCTGGTTGTGTTGACTACTTCTATCGTAGAATAGCTGTTGGTGGTCATCTCTGGAGTCACTACAGGAGATGAGGTGCTATGAACAAAGCTGGTTGTGGTGCTGTATTCAGTGCTTAGGAAATGTCCTGTAGTGCCAGAGATTGCTGTGTATGCTGTTGCAGTTGTGTTCTGATCATTGGTAATCGTATTAGCACTAGAAGTAGTTCCTGTAGTGTCAGAGATCACTGTGTAATTTGTTGTGATTGTGTTCTGATCGTTGGTAATTGCATTAGCACTAGAAGTAGTTCCAGTGTTAACTGATGTAATTTGAGAACTAGTAGGCACTGCTGTTGTACTGGCACTGTTATCTATAGTAGTACTGTGAAGGGTTCCAGAAGTCTCATTTGTTGTGCCAGTCGTTGACAAAGTTTCTGTATTTGGAGTGGATGTCTGCACTGTAGTTTCTTTTGTGGTGGATGAAAATGTACTTTTAGTCACAGGCTCTGTGGTTGAATATGGGGTGTTACTAAAAATGGCAGTGCTGCTATTTGTGGTCAGACTACTGAGTGTAGAATCTGTGGAAGCTGTACTAGAAGGCATTGTGTGATTTGCAGTAGTCACAGTACTTGTTGCTGTAGTGCCCTGTGTAGAACTACTGACATCACTTGAGAAAGTTGTGGCTGAAGTGTCACTGCTGCTGCTTGTTGAAGTTGAATTCTGAGTGCATACTTTACTAATAGCTAACAAAGTGACAAATCCCACCACCCAGAGTTGTTAGACTATCACCGTTGGTGAAATAATCCCTTGTGGTTATGTGAAACTTATGCAAGTGATAACATGCAACAGGGTGTGTGATTATGCTGCAATAACCACAACAAGAGTAGGTTGTGAGCTATGAGGCAAAGCCAAGTGCCTACAGCCACATGTAAAATACTTTTACAGCAGCCCTACACACCCTAAAGTGTGTTATACCACTTATAAAACTGTACAAATAATCCTCCAAAGCTCAAAGGAAAATACATTCTAAGTGATCTGAGAGCTGCTGTAATAATTGTATGGTCACGTGACTGGATTCCACCAATCACACTACAGGATTTCATGTCTCCATTTTGTAAAAGGCAATATTATTGAGTGCAGTAAAAGTCAAAAGGAGAATAATAAACCGTATAAAAACAGAGACGTTAAATAGAGTTTGGGAGTTTAAGTATCAGAAACAACTTCTCAAGTTTTTTCTGTCCTTTCCATCCCTTTTATTTCAACTCTTCATAAGCTATTTCTCCTTATTCTTCACACTGTATTGAACTTACAATGCCCAACCGCAATAAGCATTGTCAGTGGCTCAGAAGGCTGGGTTCCATCCCCAAACCAAGAACTTGGGTTAAATCTCAATATTGACACTGTAGGCAGCATGAGGGGTGCTACACCCTGAGGTGCAGTTTTGCAAATGAGATGTTAAACCAAGGTCCCTCTTGTTCAGGTGGACATTAAAGACCCCATGGCGCTTTCTAGAAAGAGTAGTGGAATTTCAAAGGTGTCCTGGCCAGACTGCCCCATTCACTAAAATAAAGCACCATCAGCTTCATCTGGTTCAATGTCAGTTTCCATCTGTATTCCCATCCCTTGCCCTGGGACAAGTCTGAAAACAGGCATAACTAATAGACGGAGTCATAAATGACTACACACACACACACACACACACACACACACACACACACACACACACTTGAAATTCACTTTAGAAAGAAAAACAGTAATTGTGTGTATATAAATAGGTAACTATTGAACAGTACAATGATAAGAGAATGTTTCTGTACCCAACAGCTGCAAATTAATCCCATTACAGTAGAATTGGCCTAGGACATACAAATAAGCACAGTAATAAAACTACAGTCTGTACATATGAAATGTGTTGTGCAAATTTTATAGGTTTGGGGCAATCCAAATATCTTTTAAAATAGTTATAAGGCATATTTATTTGATAGTTACCCTAGTCTGGATACTGCAATGAATAAAGAACATAATAGTTTAGAAGTGGTCTACCCCAAAACAACATCACAGTAAGTGATACTTGATGCATAAACATGCCGCACACACACACACACACACACACACACACACACACACACACACACACACACACACACACACACACAGCAGTACATACAAAATGGACATGGTGACATCCAGTACCTACCCAGACACAAGATCACAGGCCTACATTCACAAACACACACTGTGCACACAGATGAATACAAACACTACATACAGGCATACATGCACACAGCATTACATATCCAATCCAACTTTATTTATATAGCACCTTTCAGATCCAAGGTGCTGTACAAAAACATATACAAAGTAATAAAAATTCCATACATTAAAATGTCAGCCATGACTAACTAGAATATGCTAAATTAAATAAATGTTTTTAAAGCAACCTTAAAACTATCGACGGTTGGGCGTTCTCTCAACCAACGAGACAGAGAATTCCACAGGGTTGGTGCTGAAAAATCAAAAGCACGAGATCCTGATGTCTTTAATCAAACCCTGGGAATCTCCAGCAATCCATCATTGGCGGAACGGAGAGGATGAAGGGGGCAGTAGGGAATCAGGAGATCTTTCAGGTAACCGGGTCCCCGATCATGTAGGGCTTTAAAGGTTAGTAAACCAACCTTAAAGGTGATCCGCCACCAAACAGGTAGCCAGTGCAGTTCGCGGAGCACAGGTGTAATATGACTGGTTCTAGAAGTCCCAGTCAAAGCCTGGCTGCCGCTGCTCTGCACCAACTGAGGCGGGCGGATATCAACCTCGTAGCCCTAGGTAGAGGGATTGCAGTAGTCCAGATGGGTAGTGACAAAGGTGTGGATCAATGTTGAAGATTCCCCCGAAGGAACCAGATGTTTCACCCGGGTGATGTTCCTCAGATGGTAAAGAGGATTTGACGACAGCTGACCCCTGAGATTTTAGGGTCAGACCATAGTCAAAAATAACGCCCAGATTTCGCACCTGATCAGAGGTAGAGAGTGGTATACCACCAAGTAACAAACTTGATGGTTGTCCAACTCCCAAAGCCACCCCCGGGCGACCTGGATCCACAACCAATACATCAGTCTTATCCGGATTGAGTCTCAGCCAGCTGGAACTCATCCAAAGTCTGAGCTCCACAAGGCAGTTATTTAGTACAGAGAGTGCATCACCCTGACCAGGGAGAAAGGACAGATACAGCTGAGTATCATCTGCATAGCAGTGGAAACCCAGACTATCGCCTGATGATTTCTCCCAATGGCAGCATATACACTGCAAACAACATGGAGCTAAATGGAGCCCTGTGGTACTCCACAAGGCAGAGAGTGAGTGCCAGAGGAATAAATTCCAGTGACAACTCTCTGAGACCTGTCCATGAGGTAAGAACGAAACCAGTTGAGGACTATACCAGACAGCCCACAAAAGACCTGCAGGTGCTCCAATAGCACTCCATGGTCTACAGTGTCAAATACAGCAGCGAGATTGAGAAGAACCAGAATGGTACATGCCTTTTGATCTCTAGCCATTAGGAAGTCGCTCAATACCCGGACAAGGGCAGTCTCTGTGCTAAGCCTTTTCCTAAAGCCAGACTGGAGAGTATCATAGACATTGTGAATTATAAGATGATCATCCAATTGCAACGCAACTGCCTTTTCAATAACCTTACCAACAAATGGCAGGTTAGAGATAGGCTGGTAGTTAGCTAGACAATCTGGATCCAAGGAGGATTTTTTAAGGACTGGTCGAACTACCGCCTCCTTAAGGGGGTCAGGAAAGACCCCCTTCCAAAGACTTCCAGACAATGTCAGCAAGGATTGGGCAGATAACTTCTACACATCCTACTAAAAGAGGTGTAGGGCCTGGATCCAAACTACAACTAGCTGGTCGCATTGTTTGGATGATCTTCACAATGTCCCCGAACTCCGGCTGGCGAAAATCTAACCAGACAGACTGAAGACATGCCACTTCTCGTCGACCACCGCAATCCCCCATAGGAGAGGTCAGACTGATGTTGGACCCGATAATGGCAACCTTATCTGCAAAAAAAACGAGCAAACTTCTCGCATCTCAGCTGAGAAAAGGCTTCTCTGGGCTGAAGACAGACTGGATTGCACAATCTGTCCACAGTCCAGAAAAGCTGAGCCGGTCGATTTTGTGCAGCAGAAATCTCTCTGGACAGGAATTCTGCCTTCTTACGAGCGATTTCTGATTGACAGCTGTCACAATGTGCCATCAACCTAAGCCTGTCAGCATCAAGGCCCGACTTCCGCCAGGCTCTCTCCAGCCTTCGGCCAACTCTCCTTAACTCCTTCAAGGAGCCATCAAACCAGGGGCTCCTTGGACGGAGGGCTAGAGGCCAAACACTAACAGGAGCAATTTTGTCCAGAGCATCTCCCACAGCCTTATTATAGGCTAATACAAGATCATCTGACTCATGCATTCACCCGACAAACTCTATAGATCCAGTACCACCATTAGGTCACTGGGGTCAATACCTCTAAAGGGTGGTACTGAACCATCTCCGCAGACCTATTGGGGGCCCTGAAACTGAACCTTATGGTGTGATGGTCAGACTAACTGACAGGTTCCACCCCCAAGTCAGCGATGTCCATACCCAAAAGAAAGACCAGATCCAGTGAATGACCCCCTATATGGGTTGAGGAGGTAACTACCTGTGTTAGGCCCAGCGTATTCATCAGCTGGAGGAGATTTTGACCAAAATGTGAGAGTTCATCGTCGACCCAGGCATTGAAGTCCCCAGAACTATCAGTCTGGGGACCTCTACACCAAGTAGACGATGAAGTCTCGCTATCTCTGCAGGAATTCTCCACGACACCTGGTGGACGGTAGACGAGGAGAATCCTCGCAGCCTACACCCTCTCCCAGGATATATTCAAAGGATCTGATACTTCCCAATGGCACATCCACAAGGTCCAGCTCAGTCTTAAACATAATGGCCACACACCCGCCCCTACGATCCAACCTATAAAGACACATACTACACTACATATACACAGATGGACCCAAGAGCACTACATACACAGATATACACATGTACACACAGACGCAGTACAGTACTGCATATATGAACATGCACACAGAACTACATACAGAAAGGCGCAATCACATGCACATACAGCACTATATACATAGATTAGCACACAGACAGCACTATACAGTAGTCACAGTCAGTAACACACACACACACACACACACACACACACACACACACACACACACACACACACTAAATACACAGATGCTCACACACTTGCTTCAGTCTCCATTTTGTCTATAGTTTTTTCCTCTCTCAGTTCACCTCTGTCCCCCCCCCAACCAAGATATACCCTGATCCCAGGGCTGTACCCATTGGTCCAGAAATTCTGGTTCCCAGACCCTGGTAACCGACCGGTTACACCCTATGGCTTGCCCACATGGCAGGGAAGGGGTCTTCTTCCTCCCAGAGGCACTCTTTTCTTCCCTCCCTCCTGCCCCCACCACTACTGTTTTCTATTAACTCACAGCACTCACTGCAGCCTTGCTGCCCTCAAGCTCAATGCCTATGGGCCTTTCCACTCCCTCTGTCCTCCCATCCTTCGGCTCTGGGTGATGCTACTTTTTCTCCTGGAGGTTACCACCTTACCTGCCCTTGCATGCTTTCTCAACACTGTACACCACTACTATCTATAATTGTGACATATCTATCTGTATTGTTAACTATGAAATACCGTTTATAATTGTATTGTTGTACTATAAATTATTGTATATAATTGTTTAATTGCTTCCATTGTAAATCCCCCCCCCCAACCAGGACGCTTCTGGAAACGAGCTGTTCCTCAGCTCATGTTGTCTTTCCTGAATCCTGGTGAAACATTTTGTAAATAAAAAAAGTAAATGAGTCAGTCTGCTATGAGAACTAGGATATGGTACAGAAGGCACTAGGACCCAGGGGAATCTCCAAGGCTCAGATTTTTTTTTTTTTAGTTTTTGATAATTGGGTAAGTGCACTAAAGACAAAAGTGACTATTTTCAGGCACGACACGGGAGATTACAAAATCAACAGGAAAAAACAGTTATGACAGTACAATATAGGAGTACAACATATTAGGGATACAATTAAAATGGATCATTTGAGGAATTTATGGTGATGGGAGAAATATTCCGATGTACTTCATATCAGAAGTGAAAGTAAGTGCATATTATACTACAGCATTTAAGGATACAGTAAAAATGGATAATGGTTTGAGCAATTGGTATAACCAGGAGACAATGCAGACATTTCACATACAAAGCACAACGAAGGTAAGTGCACATATAACAGTAGATTATCAATCTAGGCATCAACCCTATTCTACAAAACTGGCTATAACAAAGAATACAACACCAAAGAGGGAGCAAGTAGATCATTTAGAAGGAAGTGGGGATTTTCTACCTTTAAGTTAGTCTCCCCCCACCCCACCCCCCGCCTAACTTCCCTGGCATCAGTGTAGCTCCTAGGTCTCGGTCACTCACAACTGACCCTGCAGCAGAAGCAAGGTCATTTGGGTACCTGTGCTCACTGCCAACCTCCCTAGCCCTGCATACACAGATTCACACACAGAGCAGAGCACTACATTTACAGACAGACAGACACACACACACACACACACACAGCACTACATTTACAGACAGACACACACACAGCACTACATTTACAGACAGACACACACACAGCACTACATTTACAGACAGACACACACACACACACACACACACACACACACACCCCTACATACATAGACTCGCACACAGAGCAGAGCACTACATTTACAGATCCTCACACACAGTCCTACATACATAGATCAAACACACCACATTACACGGACAGATGCTCACAGACAATACTACGGAGACACACACACACACACACACACACACACACACACACACACACACCCCACCTACCCACACACAGACACACAGAGCAGCACAACATATACAGATGCTCACACACACACACACACACACACACACACACACACACACTACATACACAGACTGCACAGAGCAGAGCACATTTATAGATGCTCACACACAGTGCTACATACATAGATCAAACACACCACATTACATGGACAGATTCTCACGGACATACACACACACACACACACACACACACACACACACACACACACACACACACCCCTACCTACACAGACACACAGAGCAGAGCACTACATTTACAGATCCCATACGTAGTGCTATATACATAGATCAAACACAACATATCATGGATAGATGCTCACAGACAATACTACATAGAGACACACCCACCCACCCACACCCCTACCTACACAGACACACAGAGCAGAGCACTACATTTACAGACACACATACACCTACATACATAGACTCGCACACAAAGCAGAGCACTACATTTCCAGATCCTCACACACAGTGCTACATACATAGATCAAACATACCGCATCACATGAACAGATACTCACAAGCAATACTACGTAAACACACACACACACACACACACACACACACACACACACCCACACACAGACTCACACAGAGCAGAGCACTACATATACAGATGCTCACACACACCTGCATACAGACTCACACAGGGCAGAGCACTACATTTACAGATCAAGCACACCACATTACATGGACAGATGCTCACAGACAATACCACGTAGACACAACATTCACTACTTCTACTCATTTTCACAGTTGGGTGCACTGGAGTACTGGGAGGTTAATTAACTTGCCCAGGATCACATAGTGAGTATTTGATCATACTGCTCCAACTGCAAAACATGTTACTGAGTGTTCCGCTTTTATATTATTATTATTATTATTATTATTATTATTATTATTATATATGACATTCTTTATCTCCTACCTTCATGGAGTGGGCCGACAGGTCATCTGGCCACCGGCAACCGATGGACCTGGTCTGGTCAGCAACATGCTCTCCTCCAAGCAGGCTGGCACATGGTATACCCCATGGGGACCTGGATCCAATACCTGGGGTGCACCTCACAGGTCTGGGGTGTGTGCACGCCATCAGCTGCCACAACCTCCTGCAATTTTCCACCTGGATTTTTCTCCCTGGAGCTGGACATGCAATGGCGCCAGTGCACTATGTGCCAACGCCTGCCGTGTTCCAACCCTCAGCTGTACACTGCTTCTTGCAGTGCCCTGCCTTCCACCAGTTGCCACTGCAGAGTGACGTAGATCCCTTATCTGCCCCAGCGGGAGTTGCAGGATGCTCAATCTTCCCTCTGCCCTGCCAACCCCAGGTGGCCAGAGTCCATTCCCGAACCAGGGCTGCCGGCGTGGCACGAGGTGTGGCATCCAGTGCCTCAACCTTCAGCACCACCAGGCTGGCTGAGCGTTCCACTAGGGCACATTTGCCACGTTGTCAGTGGGCATTCCACTAGGGCACGTTTGCCACGTTGTCAGTGGGCATTCCACTAGGCACGTTTGCCACGTTGTCAGTGGGCATTCCACTAGGCACGTTTGCCACGTTGTCAGTGGGCATTCCACTAGGCACGTTTGCCACGTTGTCAGTGGGCATTCCACTAGGCACGTTTGCCACGTTGTCAGTGGGCATTCCACTAGGCACGTTTGCCACGTTGTCAGTGGGCATTCCACTAGGCACGTTTGACATTGTCAGTGGTTGTTTCTGCTGCTCTCTACCTCCTCACAGTGGAGACTATGCATGAATGGGAGCAGGATACATGCTATAGGTGCATACGCTGGCCACAACCCTCCACAGGCATTCACGCACACCATGCACTAACCCTGGCCACCAATTTGTGGCTCCAACCCACAGAAGAGTACAAGCATGGTAGAGACAGGGGGCAGAGCACAGGCAGGGCTTGGGGATGCCAGTGGTCATCTAAATGGATACCCACACTGATGTTTGAGTGGATCCTCTTTACCACATGGTGCAGGGCGTAGAGGTCTGAGCATACCCAGCTACCAGCCAGGGCATAGTCACTTCTGGTGAGTTCCACATGGGAGCCCCCAGATCCCATTGTATGTCCAAAGGGCTGGGGGCTGCAGTACCACTATGATAACTGTGTCTGTTCTAATGCCCACCACCAGCAGGAGGGGCATCATGGGGCTATGGCAGTACCAGCAGTCATAGCCTGCACCCCCCTTCGCACATGGTGCGGAGTCTGGCATCACCCCCCCAGATGCACCATCTGCCTGTCTGTGTACTCTGTGTTGGGAGCTGCAGGAGGTTCCAGTGCAGAAGGGGAGCGTGCCCCTGCTATAAATGCTGTGAGGGTCTGACTAGACCCCTGATCTGTGGCAGTTTATCGTAGGGATGGCTACATGCCATGTATATGTTGTGTGTAGGCATAGTGTATAATTGGAATTATTGACCATTATTTTACAATCTTAGTTTAGTAGGAAACATAGAATCTGATGGCAGATAAGGACTGCTTGGCCCACCTATAGTAGTCTGCCCATTTCCTACCTAATGGATAAGCTGCAGATCCTAGTTAACCAACAGCCTATTCGGTCTGTAAGAAGAGCACGCCATCTTATCCTTCCCAGGCTTCAATAAGACATATTTGCTTCTTGGCTTGTCATGGGCAGCCCCCACCCCCCTTGGCCTCCTCCATTAGATCCCTAATTGTACCGAAATACTGTCCTGTAACTCTTATAATATTCAGCTATAAACTCATCTGGGCCCTCAGCCTTCCCTAATTTGATATTCCCTATTGCCTTTTGGACCACCTCAATAGTTATAGGTGCCCACAATACTTCCCTCTGGGCATCATTCAGGGTTGAGAATGAGACATGAATGCCCTCCAAGAATTTCCTTGCTAATTCTTCAGTACATGAGCACTCTTCTCAATATAAGTGTAACCCCTAGGTGGCGCTATCCTAAGGGCCACTACCCCTGCCTGCTTGGCTAGTAGCAGGTTAAGGGACCTGTATTCTGAAATGGATGCCTCCACCCAGAGGTCAGGGTTGGTAGTGGTCAAGCTAACCTGGGCACAGCCCTCCGGGACACTGTAACCCCCCCCCTTTCCTTACCAGTGGCTGGAACAATACACAATAGTCACTTTCACAATACCCCTGATAACCCCCCCCATACACCACACAAGTACCCACACTGTTTGCTCTTACCACCAGGGCTTCTCTGGCTTGACCCTGGGGACCCCCTGTAAAACAAGGTTATACACAGCAAATAGCAGTACAGTACTCTTGCACAAACTGGAACCACAGTCAGGGTAAATGCAAAAAAGAGTTGGATCCGATTTATTTAAGGGACTTAAACAAGGGAAGGGCGTAATCAGGTTAATTTGCTTAAAGGCTGCATCAAACAGTTATGCATGCACTTCAGGGTCCAAGAACCCTTCAACTACTCAAGTACTTGAAGGGTTTGAACAGAGTAGACACCAGGTGTATGTTCAATCTGAAGGGTGGAAGGGAAACCAGGGGACACTATGAAGTTAGAAGAGGGCAAGTTCAAAATTGAACTGAGGAGGCACTATTTCACAGGGTGGATGGCGGGGTGGAACGCTCTGCCAGAGGAAGTTGCATCACTGCAGGGTGTTGGTGGCTTCAAGAGGGGGTGGGACAGATTCAAGGGGAGGGTACAAACCGGGAGAGGGCGCAAGATGGGGGTGAGGGTATATGGGGGGGCTGCAGTCTAATGGACTAAATAAAGTGCTGCACATTAGAGCAGACTAGATTGACCAAATGGCCTGTATCTGATGGCACTTTCATATGTTCGATATCAGGGCCACCTTTAGAGAATTTTACGAAGCCTTATGTAACCCCCCTACAAATGGGGGTTCCCGAAAAGTCTTCCTTGAACTTGCCTAAATGCTCACTGCCAGGCTGGTGTCCTGCGTTTTTGCAGTTTAAATGTGATTGCCAGAGAGTGCCTGTATAGCCTCTGTGTACTGTCTCTTTAAGAGCTACCTGGATTGTAGTCATAAGTTATCCGAGAGGGACCTCTGTTGAAAGATGCAACGATTTGCTGAAAATCATTTAGAGTGATAATGATAATGTAGTTTGTCTAACTTGCCTTCTTTGCAGCAAGGACTGTTTTGTTTATCTCACTATCTTGGTCCTGGACTACTGATTTGCACTAATCAGTACTGGTGGGACCTAAGATGGAGCCGGACTGCAGGAGCTGTCTGGAGTCAAAATCTGTAGGAACTGTAGTTTGGGGCTTTTGGTGCCTTTTTGCAACTGAAAGGGAAGCCTTTGTTGTGAATGACAGATCAGCCAACCAAACCTTTTTGATTCTGGGGAAATTCACATGCTTGCTGGCAGTTGAATCAGATCTAAGTTGGGAGCTGAAGAAGCAACAGCTCAATACAGTCTCTCTGCAAAGGCCTGAGTTTTGGCCTGCATGCCTGCCTGCTGCTGCCCCTGATAGGGAGAAGAGAATTAGTTCGGAATGGATCAGACTTTGTGAGAACAAAGTAAGCCACTGAGTTTTGACCAGGATCAACCTGAAGAAGACTGAAGATTTTGCCGAATGCGATCGGCCTGTCAGGATTTTCAGTAGTCTATTTTCGTCCAGCCTGTGTCCAGTCTTTGGTATCGTGAGTAATCATCAGGGTAGCTCCCTGCAACAACAGCCTAATCTAAAAGTGTGTCATCCGATTGTCTTCTTGTTTTTCTTTTCACGAACTGTGTCCTCTGGCTCCGGATTACAATTAGTGTGTGTTATGTATGTTTTCTTCCATCACAGGGCCCTAACCAGCTGCAACATTCCTGGCTAGCCCACCATTCTCCATCTGGGTACCCAGAGTGTGTGACTGTTTATGGAGCCTGAAGTGCATATATAACTGATTGCTACAGCCTTTAAGCAAATTAACCTGATTATGCCCCTACCTTGTTCAAGTCCCTTAAAGGAAAACTACACCCAAAACTAGAAAAAAATATATGCTGTGCAGAGCATATTAATTTGTATGTGAAGTTCTAGTGTTTCCTTCCCTCTGACTGGTATTAGGAGTTTTTCCTAAATTAGCCTGCTAGCTTTAGGGTAGTTTTACGACCCCTGGAGATCTCCATATCAAATAGCTTTATTGCATTTCTTTGTCCTACAATGCACCTTGTTTCATGTGATGGTGATGTAGCAGAGCCCATAAATCCAGCAGAAAGCATTGCATTACAATCAGTTCACAACAATAGAGATGGCTATATTTTAAAATCTGTAGAATTCAGCTTGGTGACCACCCTCATCCTAAAGGTTTTACTGTCCTGAAAAACTTTGCTGCTGGTAATTTTTGTGCAGCTTGTAAAGCTTCCAAGATATTTAGTTTGTTTGGCATGTGTGTGCTGAATGTTGGGTCTCTTACATCACAGTCATGTGAGACAAGATGCACTGTGGGAACAAGAAATACAATTACGCTATCAGGTATGAAGATCCCCAGGGGTCGTAAAACTAGCATAAAGCTAGCAGGCTAATTTGGGAAAAACTCCTAATACCAGTCAGAGGGAAGGAAACACTAGAACTTCACATACAAATTAAAACACTCTGCACAACATATATTTTTTCAAGCTTTGGGTGTAGTTTTCCTTTAAATAAATCAGATCTAACTCTTTTGGCATTTACCCTGACTGTGGTTCCAGTTTGTGCAAGAGTACTATACTACTGTTATTTGCTGTATAACCTTGTTTTACAGGGTCCCCGGGCCAGGCCAGAGGAAAGCCCTGGTGGTAAGTGCAAACAGTGTGGGTACTTGTGTGGTATATCAGGGGTATTGTGAAAGTGATTATTGTGCATTGCTCCAGCCACTAGTAAGGAAGAAGGGGGGGTTACAGTGTCCCGGAGGGCTGTGCCCAGGTTAGCTTGACCACTACCAACCCTGATCTCTGGGTGGAGGCACCAGTTTCAGAACTCAGGCCCATTAACCTGCTACTAGCCAAGCAGACAGGGGTAGTAGCCCTTGGGATAGCGCCACCTAGGGGTTACACTATGCACCCTAGCATCTTGTTTGCCTTCGCTGCTGCCTTCCTGCACTTGAGCAGAGTGGTTCATCTCCCCGGTTATGAGCACTCCCAGATCCTTCTCTTTGGATTTTAATGGGACACCCTCCAGCCAGTAATCATGTCCTGGGTTATTGCCTCCTAAATGCATCACTTTGTACTTCTTGGCATTGAAACCAAGCTGCCAGGTGTGGAATCATTCCTCCAGTTTTGCCAAATACTCCTGAAGTACTTTTGCTCCCCCCAACCCCAATCTACCTTGGCACAAATGTTTGTCTCATCTGCGAAGAGACTGACATTGCTGTTAATCCCTACTGCAATGTCGGCTATGAAAATGTTAAACAGAACCGGTCCCAGCACAGAGCCCTGTGGTACACCACTTGTTACTGCCCTGCATTCCGATCCCCTCCCCATTACTACCTTCTGCCGTCTATCCTGTAGCCAGTTCTTGACTCATCTGACCAGTTTCCTCCCTGCTGTCAAGACTCTTCAACTTGCAGATCAGTTCACGTGGCACAAGTCAAAAGCCTTGCTGAAATCCAGGTAGAGGACATCCCGCAGGTCCCTGTCCAGTGCCCTCATAACCCAGTAGTAAAATCAACCACGCTCCTCTGGCAGGATCTGCCTGAGACAAACCCATGCTGCCTGCTGTCCTGGGGTTGTTATCCTCAAGAAGTTACACTAGCCTTTCCTTGAGGATTGTCTCCATCAGTTTCCCACAATTGCAGTAAGGCTCACTGGTCTGTAGTTCCCCGGTTTGTCCTTGGGCCCACTCTTACGGAGAGGTACCACATGTGCTTCCCTCTGGTCCCTTGGTACACACCCAGAGTTCAGAGAGGTATTGAACAGGTCCACCAATGGTCCTGCTAGGACCTCTGCCAACTCTCTTAGCACCCTTGGGTGGACTCTGTCAGGGCCAAGCGCCTTGTCCACTTTCAGGGAATTAAGGCCCTCCCTCACCCTTTCCACCATGATTTTCCCGTCCATAGTTACTTCTCCCCCATCCTCTCAGGTATGGGCCCTTCCCTTTCCTTGGTGAAGGCAGAACACAAGTATTCATTAAGTACTTCTGCCTGTTCAGCCCCCTTTTTTACCCACCCACTTCCCTCCTGATCCTAACAATTTGATCCTTGCTCTTCCTCTTTCTCGGATATATCTGAAGAAATACTTTCTCCTCCATTGAGCTCCTGCACTAATCTCCTCCCTAGCTGCCTTTGCTGCCCTTACCACTCTGCTCACTTCTCTGGATTTCTTCACATATTCTCGTCTTCTGCCCTGTTGGATCGCTTGTAGGTCCAAAAACTCATTCCTCTTTTCTCTCACCTTCTCCACTACCTATGTACTCATCCAACTAGGTTTCTTGGTCCTGGCTTTCTTGCTCTGCCTCTTGACACAAGTTTTAGTGGCTTCAGCCAGTCTTATCTTGATGACTGCTCATTTTTGTTCAGTGTCCATTTCTAGGCGGATGCTTGCCATATGACTTTCCAGTACGTTTCCCATCCTGCCAAAGTCTTCCCATTTGAAGTCCAGGACCTTAGTTTTTGTAGTGGCTACTTACTTTCCCAGGTTGATTGAGAACCACACTGTGTGGTGGTCACTGCTTACCAGAGGTTCTGCCACCCTTACATCCCTGACCTGTTCCCCATCTTCCAGTACCAAGTCTAGTATATCCCCCTCCTTGTTGGCTTCATTACCCTATGGGTGAGGAAGCCATTCTCGAATCTTCAGGAAGATCTGCTGCCTGGCAAAACTGGTTGCTGGGATGCTCCAATCCACCCCAGGCAGATTAAAGTTCCCCTCCACCACTGTGCTCCCTTTACCACTATGTCTCCTTATCTGCTCCCCCAGTTTCCTGTCAATGTCCTCCTTCTGGGAAGGAGGTCTATAAACAACCCCCAGACAGATCTTAGTCCCTTTCTGGCTGTGTAGTTGCAACCAAATCACTTCCAACTTACCCATGTCCCCTTCCTCCCTATTACATCTGCTCTCTTCCCCTTACTTAAATGCCCCCCCCCCAGTCTTCCCTTTATCTCTAACCCTCCAGAATAGTTTGTACCCTGGGACAGTTAGGTCCCAGTCATAGTGCCTGGTTGCCCATATCTCAGTAATTTATTTATTAAATTTTGGTGAACGGGTAGGCCCACTGAGCCCCGAAGGTCCCTTTTTCAGGGGCGACCCAGAATAACAATACAAGTTATAAGAATGAACAAGGATATAAGGAACATTTGAGGCATTGTGAGTTACATTAGGAGGTGGCTATAGTAAAGAAAAATAGTGGTTATAGGCATGGTAAAAGAAAAGCAGTGGATACAGGCATGGCTTACAGGCACGGTAAAAGAAAAGCAGTGGATGCAGGCATGGGTACAGGCAAGGTTATCATCATGACATGTAAGCAGTTGGTAGTACTTTGCATATAGTTTATTCAGGGGTTACATGTGGCCTTGGGCGAGCAGTCTGTATAAGGCAGGTAGTAGGAAGGTTAAGCTAGGAGACGGGAGTTGGAGAGGAGGGGAGTACCTTAGGAGCTTTAAGTGCCAGGACAGTGGCATGCGCTTGAGGTCAGCAGATGGGACTTAAGCCTGGTGCAGAAGTTCATGAGCGAGGAGGAGGCCTGGACCTGGGGAGGAAGCTTGTTCCATTGGCAGGCTGCTTGGGAGGAAAAGGATCTTCCACCAGCATTTGTCCTTACCCTAGGGACTTCAAATAGCGTTCTATCTGAGGTCCTTAGGTTCCTTGCGTTGTGTTTGAGGGTTATGGTCCCAGCAATGCTTGGTGAAGTGGGATCTGGAAGCATGTAGGCCTGGACAAGCAAGGGTGTTGAAGTGAGCGACCAATGTGAGCCAATGAAGGTTGGCAAAGTTCACAGTGGTGATGTCTCTGGTGGTCTAAGGTTGCGAAACAAGCTATTTTATTATATAGGGTTTGCATCCTGGTAATCTCTTGTTTAGCCATGCCCTGTATAATGGGGGCTGCAAGGTCAAGTTGGGTAAAGGGCGCTGGTAGCTATGGAGAGCCTGGCTTCAGGGATGAGTTGGTCCTGAGTCGGTACAGGGTGCCAAGTTTCCGATGTAGGGTCCTGGTGACCTGGTCCACGTGTTCCTTGTACGTGATATTCTGATCCAACGTGAGGCCTAAGTATTTAAGGGAGGGGACTACGTTAATGGCTTTACCAGAGAGTGAGGTTAAGGAGAGGAATGAGGACCTGTCAAATCCCAGGGATCTTGGCCCGAATAGCATTGCCTTGGTCTTGTCGGCATTTAGTACTAGTCAGTTCTTACACAGCCAAGTCTCTAGTGAAGTGAGATCCTTTTGGAGTAGAGGGCCTAGGGCAACCACGTCATGCAGGGGTTGGAAGATGACAGTATCATCAGCGTACTGCACAACCGAGCTCTCCCCGCAGTGGGTACGCAGGTCGTTGGTAAACAAGAAAAACTGGAGGGGGCCTAGAATTGAGCCTTGAGGTACACCCTGGTTTAGGGGTAGAGGGTCAAACATGGTCCCTTTCCATGAGACCCCTCTGTGCCCTGCCTGATAAGTAGCTCCCAAACCACTTCAGGGCATGATTGTACCTCTTCCTCTTCCATCAATATCTGCAACTCTACCAACTTGTTCCCCAGGCTCCTAGCATTTAGTGAAGCCATTCTCCACACTGCACCTATCCTTTCTGCTTCCTTACCCATCACTCCAACCCCTATTTTGCCCAAGGTCGTATCTATCCCTGTGGTGGTGGTGGGGTCCATGGGACCCCCTCTCCTGGTGATTTCCAGCTCCAGTGCCTCCCCCCCCACCTAGTTTAAATGATACCTCTCGTTGATGAAATCCCCCAGCTTCTGCTTCACCACCTGTGAACTTGCCCTGCTGAGGTGTAACCTATCCCCCTGCATAAAGATCTGTGTTATGCCATATGCTACCCCAGTCCCCCACTAGTCCATACCCCTTAGTCTCACACCATTCCCTCAGCCACTTGTTGAAGTCACCGATTCTTCTCTTCCTGTCTGTACTAGCCCTTGGCACTGGCAGAACTTCTGAGAAGGCTACCGGTGTTCCCTCTTTGCTGCATGGATTTCCCACTTCCCTGAAGCAGTCTTGTACCTCCTCTATCCTTCTCCCTTCCAGATTATTTGTTCCCAGGTGCACCACAATGTGCGGCTTCCCCTCCCCACCTTCTCCACATATCTGTCCATATGCTGCCCCACTCTACTCGCTCTCATGCTTGGCATACACTCTACCCAGATGTTATTTTCTGGCACCCTTTCCCCTCCACCTTATATCCTTAAGTATAGAAGCCCCTAGAATTAGGATTCTCTGACACTTTTCCTGCTCACCTTCTTGTCCTCCACTCCCCAACTTGCGAGGCCCTCTCATCCCTCCTGTCTCAGCCCCCCTTTGCCTCCTCTAACCATTGCCCTGTACTCTCCCCCCCTCACAACTATGATCATGCTACTGACCTCCACCTCAGAATTATTTTCCGCCTGTGGAACCTCCCCTTTGCACTGACTTGTTGCTCCGTCTACCATGCTACCACTTCCTCTAATATTACTTCCCCATATCGTCCCTGAAATGGGTCCCTTCCCCACTCTAACTCCCCTCCTCTCAATATCCTTAGCCTTTCCCAGGCTGCCTGCTACTTCTCCCTCCTCCAGTTTCCTTGCTCCTTCCCTCCAGAAAGACTGCATTACCATCACCTCACTGCCCCCCCGCCAATGTGTCTTCTTGGTGTGCTGCCTACTGCCTCCCAGCTGTATACCTTTTCCCCTGTAGTGTCCTCTCCCTGCTCCTTCACTGTAGCTTCCCTCCTCCCTGCTACCTGGCATTCTGAACTAGCCAACGCTGAGAATCTGTTTGCAGTGCTAATCTCCTTTCCTTGAATGAGCCCAGTCCCCTTTCCCACAGGCTGATATTTTTGCTCTGACCCAGTCTTAGTCATGCTCCTGTGCCTCCAGTCATCACTTCCTTCCCTTTGCTGCACCCGCTTGTGTGGCCTTCCTGCTGTCCCACCTAGTTCCCTGTTATTTCTGCCTGTTTTGAGCTCTTTTGGATACCTCATTAGTTTCCCCTCCTGGCTGGGTTCCCCCCTATTCTGTCTCCTCTATGCCTCCAGTTCTCTCCTCAACCACCCTATTTCTTGCTTGAGCTGGCCCACCTGCCAACACACCCTATAACCCCCTGCCCTCCAAGCCACTCCCAGGAATATGGCTGCTCCACATCCTTGCCAACATACAACCCTTCCCATCTCCCGCCCTATCTATCTGACTGCCTCTGCACATCCCCTCCTTCCTTATTCTGGTCCTACCCCACTCCATGGAACCCTTCCCCCACCTTGGGCTCCCTACGTCTGTACAGGAAATGTGTCCCTCCCAGTTAGGCTCTTCCCTGTCTACCAGTTTGGCCCACTGCCTGCTGTCCTCCCTGCAGATGCTACTCAAGATGCTACACTCCTGCTTTCTGGCACTCAAGCTTTGGATCGCTCAAGCTTCGGTGTCCCTTGGTCCCCTTTGAAATATAAATGGATCCCAGCCCCGCTAATGGCTGGTTCAAGTCATGTGACCACCCCTCCCCCTCCTGT
This sequence comes from Neoceratodus forsteri, assembly GCA_016271365.2. NCBI lineage: Eukaryota > Metazoa > Chordata > Ceratodontiformes > Ceratodontidae > Neoceratodus > Neoceratodus forsteri. Next base: position 345,184,681 of record CM028138.1, on the reverse strand, counting down.
ATAGTTCCCAACCTCTCCCTCACTCAGTTAAATGCCCCCTCCTCCCAGCCAAGTCAAAATCATTTGTTTGCAGTTACACTGTTTAAAAAAAAAAAAAAAAAAAAAAAAAAATCACAGTACACATTGCAATCTCATTAAATGCTACCTCTATCCTAAGAGAAAAGAAACAGCACAGCCAAAGTACTTATCTTCTAACTCCAGCTGCCTGCCTCCCTCTGCAGAGTTTCAACTCCAACTGAAAGCCAACAAGGCAAATTGCTGTTATGATATCGTTAGTATCTTATTGTACCTGTCCCTTCTTATTGCGGATAGCCAATATCTTGTTTGATACCTTCCCCCTTCATTAGTTTAACCAGGAATGGGACAGGTTTATTACCCCATTCATATATTCTCTGTTTTGCAAAGAATATACGGGATCTAGCTTCCTCTGAGACGATCACCGAGCACCTCCCTGGCTACCAATAATTTTCGGTTATCTTTGCCCCCCCCCCATTATAACCTGGTGCTCCAGCCCTTTGATAGTTTGTTCCAATTTACTTATTCTTTCCTTCTCCCCCTTTCGTCTTCGCTATGTATCCAATTATAACTCCTCGCATCTAGGCTTTACCAGACTCCCACATGGTCCCCTGTGAGGTAACCAAACCCTTATTGTTGACAAGAAGGTTTCCCATTGCATCTTAAGGCACTTCCGAAAATCCTCCCTGCCCAACAAAGTTGGAAATCACCAGGACCCCTGTCCTCCACTTTCCTTTCCCAGTTTTATATCCAACTATACCATGGAGTGGTCAGACCCAAAAATTGGGATATGGGAGACCTCAACTACCCTATTATAAAGCCCCTTTGGCAAGAAAATGTAATCCAGCAGGGGCCATGGAGGACTGGACTAAAAAGTGTATTCCCTTACTCCTGGGTTCCAGGCCCTCCAGTTGTCCACTAAATCGAGGTCTACTAGTCCCATGGAACACTCCTCCCTCGCCTTAGTAACTCTACTATTCCTCCCCTCATAGGAAGAAGAGACTTTAAGAAGAAAGCAGAAGAGGCAGAGCAAACTGACAAGGGAAGGGAGGACCACAGTTTGGGAAAGCGATATGAGAAAGCAGATCAACCAATGGTAGATTTTCTAGAAGGAATAGTGAGAGAATTGGAAGTATTATTGCATAGAGTAGTAGGAAGCTGAGGAAGAGGATAAGAGAGATGTAAGGTAGGAGAGAATGGGACCAAACCAGAATTTAGATATAAAGGAGGTACAATAGTAGTGCCTGGCATCAAGCGAGAGTAGTAAAAGGTAGCGTGAGCAATGGTGGGTATGACAGGATCAATTTAAAGCAAACGACAGAAAGCATGGCAAGTCTGGCAAGGGAGGATTTAGACGCTCCAGTATAGACTGTCATCATAATCAAAAATAGTGAGAATCATCTTTAAAACAATCCCTTGACAGACAGGAAGTGGAATACTCACTTTGTTCCTGTACAATGCCCCAGGGTTGGGGTGGAACTTTTGGTGTATGTAGTGCATCAAAATGAACCAAGAAATCAAGGTGATGGTCAAGTCAGACCCCAAGGTACTTGAGGACTTTTCATGAGCTGCTGGGATCCAGGGCCACATCGGTGAGTGAGGTGAGAGCAGAGGACCATATTGGTGGTCACAGGAGTCCTGGGGACCGCAGGAAGCCGCATCGTGGCAGAGAGGAGCATTGAGGCCACACCAGTTGCAAGGAGCAGGGGCAATCAATGCCAAGCTGCAAGATTTTCGAGGAGCGACTGGGCTATAAAGGCCATTAGCCCAGTCACAAGAGCTGCAGAGGACTTTTCTTCCCACACCACCCACCTCGGCCCCATCCTCTATTAAATAGGTGGAGGGAGTGGAGCCTTGGAGGGGGAAAGGCTGTGAGTGGGTAGCCTGGACTGCAGTGGGTGTCCTGGATTGCTGCTGATGCTGACTGGAGCTGGAAAGAGCAAGTGGAGTGGGTGAGGACTGAAAAATATTAAATCAGTTGACTATATGCGGCTGAAAGGCATGGAGTGTGGATCCTGATACTGGGCTGTGCTGTTTTTACTGCTACTGAACTTGGGAGGGAGGCAAAATAGTATGCTGGGTAGGCTTGGGCACCATATGGTACATGGTGGTCACGTACGGAGGTAGGATTTGAGAGTCGTGAACTGGGAAACTGCTGACAATACTGTGTATACTGTTTTATACTGCTGATTATATATAGTACTGCTCTTCAATAGTGCTGCCTTATGTGTGACCTGATAACTGCTGATTATATAGGGCTGAGGGGTTTTGAAAACTGTAAAAGAGGATACCTGTGGTTGAACAGTTGCTCAAGTGAGGTGGGCAAAAGCTAGTGGGCTGCAAGTGGCTAGGCCTGCTCACACCAAAATGAGGGTGGATTCAGGGCCGACCAGAGCGGGCGTCTTTGGCAGGGTGATTGGGTGTTCGAGGCAGCAATAATCCAAATTGGGCATGAAAGAACAGAGGGTGACCAGTGTTCCCAGCTGGCAGGACTTAGGTCGGAGGTAGAGGGATCAGAAGAGAACTAGAAGACATTAGGGGAGGGGGTTGGGAGGGATATTGGTCCCATGGAGGGTGAAGAGGCACTACAGCATACTCCAGGGTGCAGGTAGAAATGGGCCCCATGGTGACTACGGGAGGAGGCATATTCCATGCAACTCAGAAGGAGGAAGTGACACAAGAAACAAATGGATAACACCCACATGAGGCCAGAGGGAGATAAAAAGGTGGAGGAGGCATGACACATGCTGGGGCAGGCTTTACTCTTAGCAACAGCTACACCATGCTCTACCCAGGAGAGAAGGTAGTTGGGGGGCAGGAGGACAGAGAACATTTGGTTGAGCTGTCAGGAGGGAAGAAGGGAGTAGGAGGGAAATGATACTGAGAGAAGAAGGCAGGCAGGCAGGAAGAGGGGACCAGTAAGACTGAGGGGTGGGAGGCGGGGAAGCTGGGGTGAGCAGTCACCCAGGCTGGGGAGTCAGCCAAGGAGGGTGGTGGTAGAAGACACTCTAGAAAGGCCAGGAGGGGAGGTGCATCTACCAGAGTGGGAAGGACTGGAGGAGGGAAAATTATTCCAGAAGGGAGGGGGAGATGAGACCTGAGGGGGGGGGAGGCAGGGAGGAGGAGGGCAGTTGAGGGGGAGCTGTGGGCTCTGGCCCAAAAGGGAGTCCGGGGAGGGCTGCTGTGGCAAGGAGGTTTGGGGGAAGAGAGAAGCTGGAAGCCGATGCAGAAGGAAGAGCATGGTAGGTCACGATAGACTAGTGAACCTCAGACAAATGGGGGGGTGCGAGGAGCAAGCCAGGGCTGATTATAGAAGGAAAGCCTGGAAGGGGCCAAAAGTGCCAGTAAGGTGGGGTAAAGGTGATCCTGCTGGGGAATTTCATGACCAGGGGCATCCAGTGGGAAGGAGTAGGAAAGGTACAAGCAGCAAAGTAAGGGTTAAATGTCTAGGACTATCCGCTCACAAGGCCAAATTCCAGCTATATTCCTTAGCTTTGAATGTGGGTGAACCCTGATTTCCTGGTACACTGGGCACAAATGATTTTGAAGGGAACAGCAAACTGGAAATCCAGGCAAGGTTCTGGGAGCCAGCCAGGTCTGTCATCTCACTGAGTTCAATCTCCTTCTCGAAATCCTGCCGATGCCTAGGGCATCCAGGGAGGCCAAGCACAAACTAAGAAGTGTGAGAACCAATGGCTCAGGGAGTAGTGCAAGGAGGAAGGGTTTGGACTGGTGGGAGATTTGGGGGGAGAGACACAGTGGTAAGATAAGGTGTTATATGCTAGGGATAGGATACATCTTAACCTAGAGGAAGGAGATCCTAAAGCTGAAACTCGCCGAATTCATAAACGTGAAGTGGGGTTTAAACTTGTAAGGGGGGGGGGGAGAGGGACTAGTGCAGGACTGGAGACAGGAAGACTGACTGTGGTACCTGGTCTACGGCAGCAAATAAGGGCAGAGGACTCTGATGGACACAATGCAAGAGCTGTGCAGGAAAGGTCAAATAGGGAGTGCGAAGGGCCAAATCAGCTGTGCAGGGTAGGGGTGGGGTGGAGGACAGTCCTGATCAACGCCAGGAGTATGGGCAACAAAATGCCCAAGCTAAAGACGATTACGGAAACATGGGCCACCCAGAAAAATGATTGGGACCTAAATTTGGAGGGCTATAAAATATTCAGGAGGGATAGAAAAGTGGGTAGAGGAGGAGGCGTAGTACTGATAGTCAAGGATGGAATAATGGTATGTGGAGTGGAAGAGGCAGAGGGGGTAGTGGAAGCTATTTGGGTAACCCTAAAATCATGGGGAGGAAAAAGATTAAAAGTAGGGGTGGTTTACAGATCATCTGCATTGGATGAGGATCTGGAGGGAAAATTGGTAGAACACATCAAGGGGCACTGTGACCGGGGAAAGGTAGGGTGGTGGTCATGGGGGACCTGAATATGCTGGGGGCAGACTGGGACACCATGACGTTAGTGGTGGCCAGGGAGCAGAGGCTGATGGATGTGTTTCAGGATGCCTTTCTGGTCCAACAGGTGGGGGAAGGATACTGGACATTGTCCTTGTGACAGTGACCAGATAAGAGATCTGGAGGTGTGTAGCTCGATGGCAGGAGGGGACCATGACACGGTCTGGTTTATGCTCTGCTGGGGGGGGATGAAAACCGCTCAGTCACAGTGGTAAGGGATTTCAGGGGGGCAGATTTCGTGGGCATGGGCAGGATACTGACTGGGAGCTTGAACCAGATCAGGCCAGACATGGATGCAGATAGTTTGTGGGAGGCCATTAAAAGAGGATACAGGAGGCTACTAGCTTGAGTGCAAGGGTAAGGAGCAAAAAGCAGGGCCAACAAGCCATGTTGGTGGACCAGGGAGTCACAAAAGCGGTAAGAAGGCTGCCTATGCATGTTTAAAGTGGTCGGGGAGTAGGGAGAGGGGATACAGAGCTGGCAGCTAGAAGGGTCACAAGGGTGGTGAGGGATTGAAAGCAAGGATGGAGTACAACCTGGCTAAGGATATACAAAGGGGAGGTTTTATAGATACATGGGGAAAAGAGGAAGGGAGAGCACAGATCCCAGGATTAGGACTGGGGTGGATGGGCTCTGGAGGTGAGGGAGCAGGCAGAGGTACTGAACAAGTATTTTGTCTCAGTTTTAGGGAGAGAGACATGGTCTGCATTAAATCAGGAAATGGGCGGGGGCAGCCGAGAGGATAGGGCATAGGGAGATGAGAGGATCGAAAGGGGCCAGGGACACCAGGTGGGCCAGTCTGAGAAGAGGATGGAGCTTTTTCTGAAGAGAGGACTAGAGAGGGGAAAAATCACAGAGGGCAGCATGAGGAAGGCCCTACAGGCGCTAAAAACTGACAAAGCACCAGGACCGGATGGGCTGCATCCAAGGGTACTAAAGGAGTTGGCGGACGAACTAGCAGCTCCATTAGCTGGGCTGTTCAATGCTTCCCTCCAGACAGGAAGGGTGCCCCAGGATTGAAGGGTGGCTCACATGGTGCCCATCCACAAGGGGGGTCTAGGGAGGAGATGGAGAATTACAGGCCTGTCAGATTAACGTCAGTAGTAGGCAAGCTAATGGAGGGCTTCATCAAAGGGATGCTCGGGAGGCAACTGGATAGGCTGGGACACACGAATGAAAAGCAGTATGGTTTCATCCCAGGGAGATCATGCCACATCAACCTCAGATTTCTATGACTGGGTGACAGGGACCCTAGACAGACAGAGTCCAGTGGACGTCTTATATCTGGATTTTAGAAAGGTGTTTGAATCTGTTCCCCACTGCGGGTTGTTGGCAAAGTTGGGGGAGATGGGGGTGGGAAGGCAGTTGCTTAGATAGGTGGGAAACTGGCTTACAGATGGAACACAGAGGGTGGTGGTGGTGAGAGGGACTGTCTCCTCCCTTAGCGAGGTTGTCAGTGGAGCGCCACAGGGGTCAGTACTAGGGCCACGCCTGTTCAACGCCTATGTCTCCGATATAGGGACAGGAGTTAGGAGTAGGATGAGCCTCTTCGCAGATGACTAAGCAGGGAGCATTAGCCAATGGAGAGGAAGCAAGGTAGCAGTCCAGAGGATCTGGACACCCTGGAGGGCTGGGCAAGGAGGTAGGGGCTTAGACTTAACCCGGAGAAGTGTAGGGTGTTGCATCTGGGGTCAGAAACCCGGCATGTTTCTACCTTGGGAGGGTTTCACTGCAAGCCACAGAGTGAAAGGGACCTCAGGGTGGTGGTAGACACCAAAATGAACAGTGAGAACTGCAGAAGAATGGCAGCAAAGGCAAACAAGTTACAGGGCTACATAGCCCGGGGAATAACGCCCAGGAGGAGTGAGGTGATCCTATCTCTGTACAATGCCTTGGTTAGGCCGCACCTTGAGTATTGCGTGCAATTCTGGAGGCCGCACCTTAAGAAGGACATAGTACTGTTGGAGAGGGTCCAGAGGAGGGCAACCAGGATGATCCGGGGCATGGGGGATAGGACCTATGAGGACAGGCTGCAAGCCCTTGGGCTGTACTCACTGGAGGAGAGGAGAGATGGGGGGACATGATTGAGGTTTTCAAATATGTGAAAGGGATCAATAGAGGTGGAGCAAATGAAATGTTCGGGCTAAAGCAAAGGGGCAAAACCAGGGGGCATAAATGGAAACTGGCGGGAGGAGCCCACAGGGGAGAACTTAGAAGGCATTACTTCACAGAGAGGGTGGTGGAGCCATGGAATGCATTGCCTGGGAGCCTGGTCAAGCAAGACACTGTGGTGGGCTTCAAGAGGGGGTGGGACAGATCCATGGTGGTACTGAAGTCAAGATTGACCCTCATGGGGCCAAGGGGGGAGGAGCACCTGCTAAGGGCTGGATACCGAGCAGACATGAAAGACCATCAGGCCTATTCTGCTGGCTTTTAGTATGTTAGCATGTTAAAAAGAGGATATATAGCCATCCCGGTGGCCCTGAGGATTGAGGCGCTGGATGCCATACCTCGTTCCTCGCTGGCGACCCGGGTTCGGGAGTGGACTCTGGTTGCTGGTGGGTCAGCCAGGGGGGGTTGGGCTCGAGTGTCCCATGACGGCTTGCCTATTCCAGGGAGGGTTGAGGCCATAGCCCAAACACTCTGCCGACCTCGAGTGGAGGCTCTGAGTACTGCAATCCCCTAACATCAGGGGCATGGGCGACTGCTATACAGGTGAGCTCTCAAAGCCTGACTTTGACGCCAGGGGTCCCACGCTGTAAGGGTGGGAGAAAACTGAGAAAATGCCTGCCATCACCGGAAGATGGAACCCCGGAGGCGTGCCCTCGATGTGCATTAGTCGCCCGGCGGCCCCCCAGACCAACGAAAGTTGATAGAGAGGATACTGCTCTGCCCCATCCCTCAACAGGTCAAGCTCCACGGATCCAAGTGGTGTCATTCGGGCAGGGTGGAAGGTAGAGATGTCTGCCTTGAAGCTCCTGAAGGGTGGGGGATGGCAGGCTGGGAAAGGCGGATAAATAGCGATTTCAAAAGAGGATATATCCTCAATCATATCACCATCAAGATTATGAAATGAAGGGAGAGGGGAGAGTCTGGAGAGCCTCTGATGGGTTCCAAAAGTCATGGAGACTTTTTGCATTGAAGGATAGTTAGTTACAGTGTAACCAGTGTTGAATATTGTAGAAATCTAGCTTCGAGGGATAGCTGGATAGAATGGAACCAGTGCTGAATATTGTGGAAATCCAGCTGGAGCTATGTGGTAAGATCATGGGAACAGAAGCCAGATGCAAAAAAATAAATAAACAAACTATGAGCAGCGTACATATGACTGTACACAGAGAAACAGACAGAGGGAAGGTCATTCAAGAATATGGAAAAGAAGAGGACAGACCCTTGAGGGACACCTGAGCAGACAGGCAGTGGTGATGAAGTGGAGCTACCTATCCAGACAGCTTAAGCCCTTCCCTCAAGGTAAGAATGAAACCAACTGACTGCAGAGTCAGAAAGATATGTTGCTTTAAGCTTGTCTAGAAGCAGGGATGTGTCACTAACAAGGTGTGAAAAGGTAAAAAAATGGCAGAACAAGCTTAGAATTGTAGATGCATTTGGTTCTGAAGACTCAATATATGCCCACCATGTATGTAGAGGGAAAGATGAAATGACCAGAAATTACTCAAGGATATTTACACCAGTTTTGGTGCTGGCATCAGTATATTAGAGAATATCTGAAGGCCCATGTCATTCTAGGCCTCAGTCATAAATTGCAACGTAAGAGAGATCAGTTGTCAGGTGGCCACCGGGTAATTTTCATAATGCAGAGAAGTACAGAGAAAGTAAACACAAGTGATTTGCCCCTGTTCCCCAGGGTCCCGCAGTGAATAATTTGCAATTGTGGATTCAGAGTTTTCCATGTTCACGGTGCTGCATTAACCACTACCTTCTTTTGCCATTCTGTTTACTTTCTCGCACCTTGTTAGTGTAGACTTCATTTTGGTTTGCCCTGTCATGTTGACTATCACAAGTACATCCCCTCAGTAAGAATAAGTTGAAACTCGAGAAAACTTCAGGAGTGGCCAAGGGTGCATCAGCAGGCTTTCAATGCAAAAAAGTGCAAAATCATGCACCTAGGGCACAGAAATCCAAGGGCAGTAAACAAAATTAATGGAGAGGTATTGATAATGACAAAGCAGGAAAGGGACCTTGGGGTTATCGTACCTGATAACCTCTAGGTGGCAAGGCAGTGTGACAAGGCTGTAGGCAGGTCCAGCGGGATACTGGGGTACACAGGATGGGGAATCACCAGCAGAAAGGGGAGATAGTGTTACAACTGTATCAACTGTTGGTGAAACACCACCTGAAGTACTATGTCCATTTCTGAAGACCACATCTCAGGAACAACATAGTCAGGGTAGAGGCTGTCCAGAGGAAGGCAACTAGGAAGGTTTGCAATTCCGATCTGTCAAATAAAATGAAAAAACTAAAATGGTGCAGGATTTGCATCATAAAAAAAAGACTGAGGACTCTCACTATATACACCCCCTGGAAGAGAGGGAGGACATGATACAGACCGATAAGTACCTCACAGGGTGAGTAGAGTACAGGAGGGGAGTCGTTTTCAGTAGAGAAGTTAAATGAGGACAAGCGGGCATGCAATGAAGCTGGAACGGTGGACATGTAGGAGGGATTTGTTGAAATGCTTCACTAGGAAAGGCACACTGAACAAGTTGCTCATCTCATGGTGCCTCCTGGGAGAAAGGATAGTGGAAATACATACACAAATACAACAGCAAACATTATTACAACAATATTGGCAGCACTGAACAGCAAATAACAGAAAGAACATATTAAGTGCAGTATACAATTGTTTACAGAGGTCACAATGGACAGAGCAAGTGCATTACATTAGGATAACACCTTAAATTCATGGTGATGGTACCATTTAGCCCGAAAGAAAGGGGTGGCTAGGGATGTGAGGACGTACTTAGTCACTGAAGGAGTGTTGGACACCTGTAACAGTCTGTCAGTGGAAGAGATGGGTGTGAAAACAGTGCTGGCCTTGAAGCATCCATGGGATAGGTACTACGGAATTTTGGGAGAAAAAAAAATGGGAAGGGGAGAGGAATCAACCAGAAATCAGGCAAGATCTGCAGTGGCAAGTATAGGCACAGACAAACTGGGCAGATGGTGTGAGCCAAGCAGTCCTCATCTGTGGACAAATTTTTTGTTTCCATTTCTAACTGCCTCCCAGTGTACTCTGGTTATAACAGAGATGTCTATGCACTGGTACCATGCTGCCCATGGTTTACTATCTTACCCCGAGACCTAATGTCCATCCAAGGTCTTAGCAATCTTACTAACATACTAAAATGCCGGCAGAATAGGCCTAACGGTCTTTCGAGTCTGCTCGATTGGTCAGCCCCCACCCTGATCTTCATCTACCTCCTGTTGGACTCCCAGTTTCTGTCACTCTGAGTAGCACTATACCCTTCACTCTGTCCCAACTGTGTGTGAAACCATTAAGGGTTTTTATGCCCACCACCTCAGCTGGTACACTGTTCCATGGTTCCACCACCCTTTCTGTAAAATAATATTTCCTCCAGTCTCTCCTGAACGTCCCACCTGTAAGTTTCCACTCGTACCCTCGAGAACTTGAATTGTTGCTCATGCTAAATAATTCCTAGCTGTTCACCTTGTTTATTGTTTTCAGGTCTCTATCGTATCTCCTCTCTCCCTTTTGGTCTGCAGCGAGTAAATGTTTAGTGCCTTGAGGTGCTCCTTGTACGACCTGCCCCGTTGGCCCTGAATCATCTTCCTCACCCTTCACTGTACTGTCTCCAGCCTGTCCTTATCTTTCCTGAAGGGAGGACTCTAGAACTGGGCACTTTTTTTTTTTAATTGAGCATGTGCATTTTAAGTGGCTCTCCTTTGGACCCTCAATTTTATTAATGTCCTTACACCTATAGGGATTCCAGAATTCACTTGCATAGTCAAGATGTGGCCAGACATAAGCCATATATAACAAAAAGCAATTTTTTTTTGGTCATATTCCTTTTTATGGACCACATTATTTCTGTTAGCTCTATTAGTAACTATGTTACAATGTTTTTGCTGCTTGAAATCATTACTTTTATATTGCACCAGGGATATTATTGCCCATATGCATAATCTTGCATTTTTTTTTAGTACTGAACCCCAGCTGCCGCTCCCTAGACCAGTCTTCTACTCTTTGTAGGTCCCTTTGCATTTTAACCACCCCATCCGGTGTGTCCATCCTGTTGCAGATTTGTGTCTCATCTGCAACCAGGCAAACCTTCCCTTCCAGACCCTCAGTAATGTCACTGATGAAGACACTGAAGAGGACTGGGCCCAACACTGATCCCTGTGGAACTCCACTGGTCACCCTTCCCTCTGCCAACCATGCACCATTTACCACCACCCTTAGAGTTTTATGGCTTAGCTAGTTTCCTACCCATCTCAGTAGATTGCTTCCCACTCCCAGGCTCCCTAGTTTATTCAGCAGCCTTCTATGTGGTGCCTTCTTGAAAGTCTTAATGAAAATCCAGATATGCTACATCCACCGCCCTGCCCTGGATCCACCCCTCTGGTTACCCAGTTGAAGAAATCTATAAGATTAGTTTGGCATGACTTGCCCTCAGCGAAACCATGTTGTCTCAGGTCTTCGTGCTTTATTAACAGATGTTTGATTACGATTTGTAATGACTGGAGATTGCGTTCAGGCAAAAGTTTTAATATTTAAAGGGTGACCTTGGGAATTGCCAGGAAGGGAGGTCTATTTTCATCAGTCTAACCCTCGGTCAAACTAAGCATCTCACCATTGGCTGTGTCTATAACCCCCACAACTGCCCAACTTGCTCTTGAGAGCATCACCAAATCGGTTGGCAGCGAATTAACCAATGAACTCCTAATTATGGGAGACTTCAACCTGAACTGGGCCTCTGACCCCAACAAAGTCCTCAAGACAATGATCAAGGACGCAAACCTGAACAGGGTCTCTCTGTACCCACCAGGTTCAACTGTAAAACTGGGAATCGCACTACTCTTGAATGGACTCTGATATCCAATCCCCTCAACATACAGAAAGCAGGCATATTGGCAGACATCAACAGTGACCACTCCCCAATTTCTGTATTTGGAAGAACAGTGCACCAAAGATTCCTCCCAGGACACTCACTGTCACGAATTTCTCCAATTTCACATCCATAAAGTTTAATGACTACCTAAGTAACCTGGACTGGAGCCCACTTAGGCTCCTCACAACCTTGGACGAGGCCCTGGCCTACTTCCAAGACCCACTACTCAAAGCAGCTTCATTCTTTGCCCCTCTTAAAAAACTTAGACCAGGGAGGCAGCGACAAGTGAATCTCCCCCTCAGTGAAATCTCAGATGAAAAGCAGGGGGAAGGCCTGGAAGAAGTTCTGGCTCTCCCTTCTCCCTGCAGATCCGGTTACTTACAAAACCCTAAGAAATAAATGTAAGCTAACTGTCAACTTATAAAAGGAGTATGTATCCCACCTCCAACGGTCCAACCTGGGAACCAAAAGCTTTTCTGGTCACACATCAACGAACTGCTTAAGGGCAATGTCAAGGAGGCACTAGGTCCAGTAGAGGTACAAGGACAGTGCATCAGCGACTGCCACCAAATAGCCTCAGCAATCAACCATTTCACCAACCTTGATGACTACAAGTTAGGGCTGCCCTATCTATGCCTTTACAGATCTCCACGCACTTCTCCAGTCTGAAAATACCCCAATTTCACCTAAGATTAGTCAAGGTGAGTGAGGTCCTTAAGCTACTTAAAGCCCTCAAAAACAAAGGCTCTGGAGGCCCTGATGGAATTAGCCCAAGGTTACTCAAGGAAGGTGCCCAGTCCCTTGCCAAACCTCTGACCTGGATCATCAACAGGTCTCTACTTGAAGGTTATGTTCCACACCAGTGGAAGGTGGCCAGTGTGGTCCCCATTCACAAGGGTGGCTCGTGCAAACAAATTGGCAATTATAGGCCCATCTCCCTGCTATGTACCTTGCTAAACCACAAGAAAGGCTAGTGTACGGGCAACTGAGAGACTACCTTGAGCTCCACCAACTCCTAGCCCCATCACAGCATGGGACAGATACGGCACTCATCAATCTCACAGTAGACGTATTCAGGGCACTGGATGTAGGCACGTTGACTGGTGCAATCTTTATAGATCTGTCCAAGATGTTTGACCTTGTGGACCACAACCACCTTCTAACTAAGCTTCACGGCATAAGTCTTTATGCCCAGGCCCTAAACTGGTTCAAGAGGTACCCATCAGGGTGGTCCCAGAGGGTCATTTGGAAGGAGAGCTATCTGACCCTCTTCCCATCAAGGAGGAGTGCCTCAGTGCTCAATTCTTGGCTCCCTCCTGTTCTCTCTCTTCACTTACGACCTCAACTGTCACTGTGGGGATTGCTCAGTTGTTCAATACACTGATGATATAGTCATCTACTGGTCTACCCTCCATGACTAGGGCCCAATCCTCCAAGGGTACCTAAATACACTTGAGGCCTGGCTTACATCTAACAGAATGGTCCTCAATGCAGCAAAAACTAAAGCCTTGCTGTTTGGCCCTAGATGCCTCGGCCAGGACAGGACCAATTCCTTACAACCAACTTCCCTTGCTGGAAAGAGTATAGACATTGCAGACAACATAAAATACCTTTGGCTAACTATTGACCAAGGTCTCACCTTTAAGTCCCATGTAGGCCAGGTAACTAGGTCTATCCACGGCAAACTTGGCACCTTGTGCGGCTAAAAAAAAAAAAAAACACTTATCGCAGAGGCAAGGTGAGCAATTGCCTCCAGTGTCCTCCTTCCTACATTAACGTATGCTGCCCTGTAATTCAGGGTATGTCAAAGCACGAGGTCGACAGGCTTCAGGTCCTGTACAACAAGGTGGTGAGGTCTGCGACACTGAGTCACCCAAGAAGCCACCCCTACGTCTCGCTGGCCCAGCTTCAATGGCCTTCCTTTGAGGCTCATCTTCAGTACCTCCTGCTCTGCCTTGCTTACAAACTGCAGCACCCAGCTGCCCCACCTAGCCTTACAAGAATAATCATTCCTAAGTCCAACTCTTGTATACTCAGGACCACTGGTCGGTCCCCAATAGCAAACCCCAGAGTCAGGACTAACATGGGAGGCAAATCCTTCACTCACACTGCCCCTAAGCTGTGGAACACTCTCCAACCTTTAGTACAGGAAGCCCCATCGCTGTTAAACTTTCACACAAGGTTCAAGTCCCTCGTGCTTGGGGCAAGCTCGTACCATTGTCAGGGTATTGGATAGTCACCCCCGGTACCACATTCTACACCAATCCCTCTCCTTTTCTCACCCAAAATGACTTCAAAAGCATGCCTCAACTCCTTCAATTGTTGCACTTATGTTCAATACATTGAAATATTGCCTTTATTGTAACCTTGAATTTCATGTCTACTTTCTCTGCACCCTGTACTACCCGACTGTATTGTACTGTTTCAGGGGCGACCTGGGAGACCGAAAAAGGGACCTTCAGGGCTCAGTGGGCCTACCCGGTCATCAAAATTCAATAAATACATACATATGATGAAATTCATCAGGTCCTAGAAGTGAATTATTTCTTGAATTAATTTTATCCTCAATACGGATTTCAGTTATTGTGATATGTTCTGAATCAGTTACCATGTTTAGTGTTGTATTTCCTTTAGCAAATGCCGAACAGAAGTAGTTATTAAAGGCTTCCACCATTTGGATGGGATCCTTTATTAAACAGTTGCTGGTGGATACAATTGGTTATATGCTATTGTCCTCCTCTTGTAGTACATTGATGCACCTATAACATTTATCTCCCTTTTTAGTGCTTTCGGCCAGGGAAAATTCCATATTACTTTTTGATTTTAATAGCTTTTCTACTTTTCTTCTGCCAGAAGATAAATGTGTGCCAGGATTCATGTGATCTTGTTTTAAGGAAGGCTTCACGTGCATCATTTTTCTTTTTAAGCAGTTTTCCAATTTTAATTAACCACTTTTAATCCCTTTTCTATCATATTTCTTTATTTTTGGTATGAATTTGTTGCAAGTACTGATAATGCCCAAACCACATTCCGAAACCACATCACTGACACTCTGAGCTATAAATGCCCCTGACTGGCCCACACAGAGAGCCCTGCCTAGCCCACTTGCAGACAACGTCCTTCCCGGACTGCCTTCTCCCCCATCAACCCCCCAGTATCACTACCTAGAACCCTTAGCAGTACCTTGTTATTGATATGTATACTAGACTAATTGAAGCTTTTGTACACCTTTGTATTACTGGATCTACTATGTGTATTCTTTTATTGTACCTCACCTGTAATGTTTCTCATTGTTATACTTCACCACCAATTGTCTACCCTCCCTGCGACAAGGTGCCTTTGTAAATGAGTCCGACTCAAAGGTTGAAAATCTGAATTATGCAATAAATAAATGCCCGTAATAATGACCGTTTCATTCATGGATTTATTTTGGAATTGTATATCCCAATTAATGTTTTGAAGTCATTTATTATGTTTTTGGTATAATCTTTAAAGTATTTTGAAAGATGTTATATTTTCTACTTTTGTTCTGCATTAACACTTAATTTGACAGTGTTATGATCACCAGTGCTGAAAGGGGTGCTAATGCAGCGTGTGAGAATGCTTCTTGCCTTTTTGTAAAACACAAGTCCAGGATTCTGCTACCTATAGTTTGTTCTCTTATTGTGTAAAGTCCAAGTTGTTCGATTCTTATTTATTGAAGTATTCGGATATATACCTATTGATTAATAGTTTACCCTGTGTAGTAGTAGCTGTCTTAGAATCCCAATTAACTTCAAACTTGAAGTCCCCCTTCACAATTAGTGTGCCGTGTTCAGACAGTTTTGAACTCTGTTAGATTTTCAATATACTTATATTTGGCATCTGGAGGTCAATGACGTGACAATTACCACACTTTTTGCATTATTACTTACTATTTTTATCCAGATGGATTCTATTTCATTACCACCAGGTGTTCCGATTTTGTTTGATATATCAAAGGCATTTTCCACACACAACCTCATGACTGTGACGGCTGTCATTTTTCAAATCCTGGCCAAAATGTGCTTTTGCACTTCTGGCATGTTCTCCACCCGTGTTCATGAGGTGGGCTCATAAAAGGCTATGTTGAAAATGTGGTGTAAAAATGTTAAGAAAATGGCACAGTTATGAGGGTACATTTGGCATTTTTAATGTACACTTCTAACTTTGGTTAATTTTCAATATTTTGACCCCAAATTTTCAACATAGCAATTTTTTCACACCACCTCATGAATGTGACAGCTGTCATTTTTCAAATCCTGGCCAAAATGCGTTTTCCCACTTGTAGCACAAAATTACATTTTGGCCACTATTTTATTAATGATACCTGCCATGTTCAGAAGGAGTGGTCGTGAAAAAGACTATGTTGAAAATTTGGAGTCAAAATGTAAAAAAAAAAAAAAAAAAAAAAGTTATGAATAAACACTGAATTGGTCCAGTGTTTACTCATAACATGATTTTTGCCGATTCTGGCCCCGAATGTTCAACATATTTCTTGGGTTACCCCACGCCCTGAACATGACAGGTGTCCTTTTCAAATCCCCTCAAACTTGTTTTCACAGTTGCACTGTGAAATCACCTTCGGATAGGATTTAAACAATTCCAACTGTCTTGATCAGAACATCAGGTCATAAAAGGACTGTGGGAAATTTGGACATGTGAGAGCCCACTGAAAATTAGATATTGCCTCTCAGCTGGCCTATCCTAGGTAAATACAATCTAAAAATGTGTAAAAGCAGGACACCACTGAAAATGAGATACTGCATCTCATCTCGTCTATTCTGGGTAAATATAAAGTAAAAATGTGTCTGGCACAACAGCAATGCAAACATTCAGCATTGACAGATGCATGTTTTATTTAGACCACACTTAGATGCAGCACTGATGTTGTGAAGTATAAATAACTATGTAAAAGCCAGTGCCATTATAAGTAATGTTCGCTCTGCTTAATATGGAGTTTTCTGCTGTACGAGTCAAGCTTGCAGCATGGTTGTGTGGATACTCTATTACTTTATTTGTGCTTTGCAGCAGGAGTAACCTACTGAGGGCTTTTTCTTGGCCTTTACTCGATTTTGGCTTTGCTCCTTGCAGGAATGTATGTGCTCAGCAGAGACTGGAAACAGGGAATCTGCTCCAGATATTGTTCATCTGACCACACCTTATCATGATAGTGCCCCCCACCCCACAGCAGCTCTGTCCATGAGGGAAGTTACATAGGCTGAAAATGGATATTGATATAGAAGCTTCTATTTGTATTACATTTTAGCTTGTTATTTTGTTATTTTTTGTAATTCCAAAATTAAATGCAGTGAGGGCCTACACTCAGCTACCTCTACAATAAATATCCATACAGTGATCTTTACAACAGCCCAAAACTGAAACCAATTTAATAAATGGATTTGGGAAGCTGATCAACTGAGACATATTTATTTATTTAGCTTTTGTTAACCAGGTAAGTACACTACACAAGACATTTGCCTATTTTCAGGTACGACCCGGGAGGGTACAGGAAATATGACATAGTACAACATGATGCACTTAAGGCAGTTATACAGAGTCAGGAAAACAGAAACATAACGTAATCAGCAGGCACACAAATGGCCAGAACAAATGCAACGGATCACCAAGGTTGCAGCAGTGATAATAAACACACCCTAGTTAATGAAAGATATATGTAATTTGTTTCTATATTTTTCTGTGGTGAACTCCTAGAGTGTCTGAATATACAGGTTACTCACCTGTAACAGGAGTTCTAGGAATGGTATATGTTGTTCATCCACACTCATTGGCAGTATCCTTGCCGCTTTAAATCTTGCGGAAGGTCTTCAAGCTTGCTCCTCCCACCCACCGGGTGGTATAATCTCCTGCCCGGCCCATGACGCCATAGATCTGCCCGCTGGAAGTTTTGCATAGGTTGTGCGTCGAAGCCGAGAAATGGGAATGTAGGATGAACAACATATACCATTCTAGAACTCCTGTTACAGGTGAGTAACCTGTATTTCTAGGGACATGGATATGTTGTTCATCCACACCCATTGGCAGACTCCTAGCAGTTCTCCGGGAGGAGGAGGCAAGACGCACACCCCATATACTTACTTGGGAAAGAGAGACTGGAGAACCGAGGCCCCAAAACCAGCATCCGGCGTGACTCAAGGTCGATGTGGTAGTGGGTAATGAAGGTGTTTGCTGACTTCCAGGTAGCAGCCCTGCAGATTTCCTGGATAGGGACGCCCTGAAGCAGCCACCGCTAGCAGTCATGGCGGGTAGAATGAGCTCTTATCCTCTGGGAGGCTCCATGCCCGCTAACTTATAGCAGAGATCTATGCAGGAGGTTACCCACCTGCTTATCGTCCGCTTGGCTGCAGGTCTGCCAGATGCTGCTTTCAGCTGAGGTGACAAACAGCTGGCGAACCTCTCCCGAATTTCAGCCGCAGCTTCCTTATAATAAGCGTAGCGCTTCTAGGATCCAGAGTATGAGCCTATATTCGCTCCAGGTGTGATTGGGGTAGGAACACCGCAGAGTCAACACCTGGTTAAGGTGAAACCTCGACACCACCTTCGGAAGGAATTTGGTGGGGCGCAGGACAACCTTGTCCCTGTGGAAGACCAGGTAAGGAGACTCGATGGAAAGCGCCTGGAGCTCTCCCATCCTTCTGGCTGACGGATAGCCACCAAGAAGGCGGTCTTCCACGACAGGTGAGAGAGAGCACACCTGTGCATAGGTTCGAATGGCTTGCCCATGAGCTTTGCCAGTACCAGCAGTAGATCCCACGGAGGTGGGGTTCCCGCACTGAGGGAAATGTGATCAAGGCCTTTGAAAAGCGCCAGACCACCTTCTCTCATCCATCGACTGTTCCCCCCGCTACCGTAAGCAGAGATGGCTGCCAGGTGCACCCTTAGGTCGCCGACCTAAGCCCTTGACTAGAAAGGGACCATAAATAGTCCAAGATGCTTGCCAAGGAACAGGAGGAAGGGTCCAAGCCCTTGCTCTGACACCAAATGGAAAACCTTTTCCATTTGAAGGCATAGCATTTTCTGGTCGACCTTACGGGACGCCTCAACTACATTGAGGACCTCGTCGGAAAGACCCAAAGCCTGGAACCTAGCCGCCAGGAACCAGGGTCAGGTGCAGGGATTGAAGGTCCGGATGGAACACCTTCCCTGATTGATTGAGAGCAGGTCCGGGCGAGCTGGAAGCTGCCATGAGTCCTGGAGCTGAGACTGAGGAGATCTGGGTACCAGAACTGGCGAGGCCAGTCTGGGCTATCAGAATCACCTCGCTTGTCCTCCTCGCTTTGAGAAGCACCTTGTGGATCAAGGGAAATGGGGAAAGGCGAAAAGAGGCCCGGGTCCATTGCCTGGAGAAGGCATCCCCTGCAGCGAGCCCTGCTGAGGGGGCGGCATGGAACAGACTCAGCTTCGCTCTCCGTGGAGGCAAACAGGTCCACCTGAGGTGTGCCCCAAAGGAGAAAACAGATGCTGTACTACCGCAGGAGAGACCACTGTGGGATGCAGCCCCTATCCGCTCAGGCATCGGGCCAGGGTGTTGGAGGCCTGCCACGTGAATGGCTAGGAGATCCGCCTCCAGGCTGCGCGACGAAGTGACCAAATGCGAGAGCTTCCTTGCATAGAAGCATGGAGCGGGCCCCGCCTGGCGGTTTAGATAGTACATGGTCGTGGTATTGTCCGTCCTGACTCGGACCACTTGACCCGGAGGAACGGAGCAAAGGCGGTGAGAGCTCAGGCGGACCGCCGAGCTCCAGCAGGTTGATGTGGCATCGACTCCGCGGGACCAGAGGCCATGAGCCCGGTGTTCCCCAGATGGGCACCCCAACCCATCAGAGAGGCATCGGTCGACAGAGAGACCGTCGGCCGGGCGGACGAACAGGATGCCCTCCTGCAATTGATCTGGACGGTCCACCACTGAGAGCATTCCACATCCCTGTGTCACCGACTAAGCTGGTCCAAGGGATGCATGGCGTTGTGACCACTGGCTGGCCAGTCCCCACTGAGGGGACGCATGTTCCAGCGGGCCCAACGGACCACGCTGGTACAGGCGCCATGAGACCCAGGAGGCGAGGAAGTCCCGGCAGGGCGCACTTGCTCCAACCAGAAATGATCGGGCAAAGGAGGAAAGAACCTCGCCCTGTCCGGCGGGAGCCGCGCCTGGCTCAAGAGAGTCGACGGCGCCTCGATGAATAAAATCACCTGCTTGCTCGAAGTTCGACTTGGCCTCGTGACAAGGAGGCCCAGTTGAGAGCAGACCTGGAGGGCCAGATCTCTGACCACTCCGCCCTCCTTCCTGGAGGGAGCTGCTATCAGCCAGTCGTCCAGGTAAGGGTACACCCGACCCCTCGGGCGCCGCGAGAGGAATGCTGTCACCACTGCCATGCATTTGGTGAAGACCCTGGGAGCTGGAGACAAGCCGGGGCATGGCTTGAATCAAGAGAGATCCTTCCGCCGAAGCTAAGGGAATCTGGTGAGACGGATGGATAGGACGTGAAAAACGCGGCCCTGCAAGTCCAGAGAGCAGAACCACACGGCTCCAAGGATGGTATTATCTGAGCCAGAGTGACCATCCTGAAGGTTCGAGACCTTAGGAACTTGTTTAGGTCGTGTAGGTCGAGAATGGGGCGCCAGCCCCCGTCTGCTTTGAACCAGGAAGTACCTGGACACAAACCCTGGGTCTGAAGGAGGGTCCACCACCTTCTTACCACCTCCTTCTGGAGGAGGAGAGTGATGTCGGCTCGACGAGCCGCCAGTGAGCTGGGGATCCCGGGTCCCGAGGGGCTATGCTCTGAAGGGTGGTGCCTGCTCAATTCCAGAGGTAGGCCTCTTCCCCACCACTTAAGACCCACCCGTCCGTGGTAACAGCGACCAGGCGGAACGAGGCAGCTGAGCCGCCTCTCACGGGGACCCAGGGGTAGGTAGACGGGATGGGGCGACACCCCTCAGCCCGTCACTGGGCAGGCTTGGAGGAGGGACCGCCGAGGGACCTCCTGGGCCCTTTCCTCCCTGCCTCTGTTAGAGGAAGCCGGCGCTTGGGTTTGGGATGCCAAGGTCGAGCCTGCTGGCCCTGACGTTGCTGGGCCAGGCGCCTGGGGCAAGAAGGACGAAGGGCTTAGGCTGTGGTTTGCGGCCTTGTCCTTCTGGAGCGGAAGAGACCGAGTCCAAGGTGGCATTGGACTTCTCGATCCTCTGCAGGTGACCTTCCACCCCAGGGTCAAGAGGTCAGTCCCCAAAAGGAACATCCCCAACTTGTGCTGGGTATCCGGGCAAAGGTGGATATCCTCAGCCAAGCCCGCCGACCAACATAGCCACTGCGGCCGCCACCGATCTGGCACATGAGTCCCCTACATCCAAAGCAGTCTGGAGCTGCTGTTTGGCCACTGCCCTGTCCTGGTCCCGCACCTGCTTAACCGTAGTCTGCAGATCGGCGGGAAGATGAGGGATGACCTCATCCAGGGAGCCCAACAGGGCATGAGAAAATGTGCCATGAGGACGGCCGAACTGGCCTGGACGAAGGCCGAGAGAGGACGAGCGAGACTTTCCTCGACATAGTCCAATTTTGACTCCTTGTCAGGAGGTTTGTCCACATCCCTGGCGCTGCCGGCGCTCCGAAAACGCTGTCGGTAACCAACCCTCAGCAGAGGGTGTTCAAAACCGGACAAGGAACCGTGGGACCAGATACTTCTTGGCCATCCTGGCCAGGCGCAGGGCAGGAAGCAGGGCTGCCAAAGTTCCAGTGTTGGACCCACTATGGCCTCGGCCACTGGAAAGGCCTCCGTCGGAGAATCCCTCGGTCCAGAATCTCGTGAGGGATACCTGGCCCGCTTGGAAACGGGTTCGAGCCCATCCCGTAGACTCCGAGATGAGCCAAGCAGTCCTAGGAAGGACGACGGCTATCGCCCATTGGCTGACCTTCCTGAAGACTCCAAGTCCAGTCGCTGGAGAAGAAGGAGGAATCATCTTCGGACTCGGAAGAGTCCTCGAAGAGCTGCCTCTGGCCTGAGCACCCTTCACCTGCCGAGGTCGGTCGGGAGTGAGGGTAACTGACAGCCGATGGGTAAACCTTAGCCGACCGAGAATCCTTGGTCGGAGCCCCAATTGGTGGCTGTGGAGGCGGAGGTTCCACCGCAATCGGTGGAGCAGCTGGTTTTGCCGAACAACCGCCTGGGTATAGGCTCCTCGGCAAGTCGAGGGTTGTGTCGGCCGCCCGGTGACAGCCACTTAATGGTCGGGAAGGCGCCGGAGTCGGCTTATTCCCCGCCAGGAGGAGCTGTTGCAACATAAGGTCCTCACTGACGACGCATTTACGCCGGGCTTCCTCATCCGAGGAGGAGGACGAGGACGAGCGGCGACGCCGCTATCGACGTGCCGAGACTCGAGACCGCTTATGACGGGTGGGAACGGCTGGACCGCCAAGAGGTCCGAGACCGAGAGTCCCGGAATTTGGTCGGTGCAGGAGGTGTCGGCCGGAACCGACACTTCTCTGCTCGGAAGGTCCATCCGAGGGCTCCGGAACCGGAGGCACAGGCGAGCCCACGGATCCTCAACTCCTCCGGGGAACCGGGAGAGGGAATCTCGGCTGCTAAAGGCGACAGCCGTCAATGGGTCGAGAAAATCTCGACTTCATCAGTGGGAGTCTCGGTCAACTGACCTGGACGGGACACCGTGAGGCCAGTGGCGAAGCCGAGCGGCCGACCGGGGCACGGCCCGACGGCCCGGGAGAGGGACCTTTCCGCCTCCCAAGAGCGCCGACGGAGGGATTCTACCTTGTCCTCTTTTTGACCGAGAAAGGTCCAGCAGACGCAGGCCCTTCTCCTTTAGTGGAGAGGACAGACAAAGCTCCTTAAAGGAAGCCGTGTAGGAAGAACCCAGGAGAGCGGGATAAATGCGGCCCGAGAAGAATCTGACCCGCGCCGCCTCCTCGTTGAGGCGACCATCCGCTCGAGCTGATCCGCGAAGCCGCGCCATGCGGACACCGCCAACGGGCCTCCTTGACTTCACCGAGGAAACGCTCGACGGCCCAGTTGCAACGGGCAGCACTGTCTTCGAGGACGAGGGCCGAGAAAGATGAGCACAGGTCGCAAGCCCGCGGGTCGTGCTCAAGGCCTAAACAGTGAACACACGTGGAGTGTGGATCCGTCCGAGACATCTTCTGCCCGCATGGGCATCTCCAAATCCGGAGTCGATTTATCCGTCGCAGGCGCGAGGATCAAGACTGAAGTCTTTTGCAAAATATTATTTTTAACCGCAAACGGAGAAATAGGAACTAGTCACAAACGCAGAGCGCTATGAGGGAACCTGAGCTCAAGCGTAAGGAAGATCTAGCGCCATGGGCGGAGCCGAGTTATACCACCGGTGGGTGGAGGAGCAAGCTGAAGACCTTCCGCAAGATTTAAAGCGGCAAGGATACTGCCAATGAGTGTGGATGAACAACATATCCATGTCCCTAGAAAATAGGATTTTGTATATTTGAGTGTTTTAAGAGTGATCACACCTAATTATTTGCAACTGTGACGGCAACTAATGAAAATACTTTTCATAAGTGAAACTAATCTATAGAACAGAAACTACAATGTATATTGGTACACAATATGAACAGGTATAGAAGGGCTGTATCTTTCTTACCAACCTCTGCTTCCTGACAAATCCTTGTGGTAAGACACCGAGTTGTCTCTTGTTTAAATGAATATGAGCAAATGTCTTTAAAAATGTCCGATTCCTGTGTCTGTTGCTCAATTCCCAGTCGAACTTCCAATGCTGCAACTGAGATCTGCACTAATGATGACAAGGAATGCCTTTGTTTTGGGGCAGAGTCAGACATGGCTGATTGTACAGTCTAAACACACTGGCCACACGCACCCACTTTTACAAACAAATCATGTAATAATAGCAGCCTGTCTTGCCTGATGGACGTCATATTCAAATATAGTGATGTCAGACTGCAAACAGAATTCACTCCACCACAAAAGAATCGATTTGCGTCTGCTCAGTAAACACACAGCCACCATGCTATAATTTACATAAAATACATGCAGCATTCAACAGCCTCACAATGTGCATTGCTACAAAGTTTCTGTATATATTATCTGCAACACAAGCATTAACTACGAAATCAGATAAAAAAGTCCTTTTCATTTTAAACTCCACTTTTTGCCTTTCTGGTCTACACCGAAGTATTCAAACAATCTAAAGGCTATCCACGCTCACAGAAAGAAATGCAGATAATGTGGCCACTTGGTGTACATTTAGTGTTTGCGCATATAAAACTTGGATCTGGTAATTAACACTCTGTCCGAGAACTGGGACTACTACCCTTTTCAGGACACCACAGAACTCAGTTGTGAGGCCCAAGGGAACGCTCATCTCTACAGTTGTTCATCCCCTAAAGGGGTTACAAGGATGTCATCCCCCTAGATTAAAAGTACTTTAGGGAAGATGGGCCCTGAGCAGAGAAGGTAAGGATGGTGGAGCAATGAAAATTGAGTGCCCTGTAAATACTGAGCATGTGCTTTAAATAGTGCTCAGTAGGGAGAAAGCACAGGTCATATCCCATTAATGTGCTGACTGATTATTGCTGCCGTGATGTTGCCGGTGGAAGAATAATGTACGCTTCTTGTGCGACTTGCTTATTCTGGTGAGTGTTCCACTTCTAGAGGTGACACAGGGACATGGTCCCCTTAGACTAAAGATACCGCAAGGAAGATGCCCCAAAATTCTGAACCTAAAGCATGGCAAATTACAGTTGGGACATTACTTATCGCAAGGAAAAATGTAACAGTGCTGGAGGTGAACAAAAGAGTAACAATGTACTAAAAGTATCAGACATATACAAAGCCACTATCCAAACCCCAAACTAGTGGCAGATTATTTTGTGAACTTCAACATGGTTAGTAGGAAAAAAACCTCTGGAGGAAACCTCTGGGGAACCAAGGCCTTATGTTACCAGCTGTCCAGGCATTGGTTTTATCAAGAGCATAAATGTAACAACTCAGAGACTGGTGACAGTTCAGCACGGCACAGATTTGTTTGGATAAAAAGAAAGCATTTTGAGGGTAACTATTGCACCCTGCCATCCATCTGACAGGACTGTACCTCAAAGGTGTCAGAGAGCCATCTAAAAGGAGCTCCAAAACCCTGTAAGGGTCCCATCTGTAGTGCTACCAGGTGGCATGGCCTAGTGAGAGCATGCAGGAACATGACCTCTTAAGGAGAACAGAAAAGGCTGCTGAATGGTGAGAATGTCAACCTCTGGCCACAAGGAGGCAGAGCCCACTGTCGGCGCAACAGAGCTTGGCCGTATGACTAAAGAACACACCCCAGGGCAGTTACACCCTGTGACTGTACTAGGGTTCAACCGTGAAAAGGAAGGGAACACCAGGTCAAGACTGGGTATGATCACAGGCAGACTGACTGGCAATACGAATCAGGGGTAAGCAGTGAGCTAGACACCATGCCAGGATGATCAAGAGTCTTGCACAGTGGTAATAGCCAAGGGACATTCGGTTGGGGGCCACAGGCCTTTATTTAGTGGAGTGAGTGTGAGCTCAGCCACTGGCCCACTGGATTCTGACCTATGCAGGGTGCCAAAGAGCATACCTATATGGCTAATGGAACCCCCCTCCCTCCCATAGAGAGTTACACCCCAGGGCATGGCCCAACGAATGGACCAGACTATGTCATGGGTGATGCTGGCCATTTGAAGGGAACAGAATCCCGAGTTTTGAGAGATGCTCAGTGGCAATAGGGCAGACAACCCATTGGGGTTGTGGGGCACCAATGCTCTTGCTCATGCGGCATGGAGACGCTTTTATGCATAGGGCTCAGCCCTTGTCACGCATGGGGCATGGAGCCATTCAGGACTGTTCCTCAATAGCCTGAAGGCAGAATCTAACAGGGCCAGCGCTCGTGGTGTGTAGAGACCAATATAGTGCAGTTGAAGTGATTGTAGGTGTGGGGAAAGAGTCCTTGATTGGGAACAGAATTCATTATTGTGGAGTAACTACAGAGTAGGACTACTGGTTGCCGAGAATTAAGCTCAACCCCAGTCAGGTCTGTGTGACTGGCCTGAAGAGGGCAACAGCATGGAGGCATCTGATGAGCGGACCGAGGGGGTCCCAGAAACTCAGGCAGCAGAGCCCAAACAGAAACCAGGGCTGCATGGTGGTCAGCAGGCACCACAGGGAGCAGGAAATGCATACAGAGAGGTGGCAGAAGCAGAAAGCCCCAGCACGGCAACAATGATCACAGAGGTGAGCGGATGAAGCAATAGGAAGCATATGGACAACGCTGCAGCACTCGGAGAACCAAAATGTGGAGGTAGCGCAGAAGTTACTGAGGAGGATGGCAATGCAGAGCACTCACTGAGGAGGTAGCATGATGGGCCTAGCAGACTGGCAACAGGAGGACAGGAGTACCAGCTGCAGAGATGAGACCCGATAGAAGGAGAGCAACTGCAGAAGCAACGGTAGCAACAGGTGAGTGGGCAGGTTGAAGGTCATGTGGAGGAGCGCAATGAAAACTGAATGTCCCACGGACAATGAGCATAAGCTTTAAACAGCACTCACGGGCGCGCGGCACACAGCATGGTCACCTGCTACCCCACTGAACCACAGCCTTAGCCTATAAAGTAGAATCTTGCAAAGAAGTACTAAAACCAAAAGAATTTCTTATATTGTAATGACAGCAGTTCTCCGAGACATATTGTCTATTGAAGATCCAGAGCCTTAGGACCAATCAGTCTCCTCCTACCACCTCTTTGATAATTATGGGTGATTCCCCCTTACCTACCCCCAACTGCTCAACCTGTTGTCAAGGAATGTACAATGCTGGTCTTTAAAATGCAGAGCAAATTATCAAATGGTGTAAATGTAAATGTAAAACATTTAATTGGGGAATAACATGAATAAAAATATAAGAAACCTACTCTATATTTAGTGTGAAAATACTTCTACAAAGTTAGTTTTATTTTTGTGTACAGCATACTGATTCATTCCTGTTTATGAAACAGAGGGTGGAGGGACCTGATGGACCTAGAGTCCCTTCTGACCTATGTCACTATGCAACTATGCAGTTACAAAGCACTTAAGTGGTGGGGGGCACTAGAGCAGCTTTCCACAGGAGCTCTTCATAGCAGACTGCTTTAAACAAATGTAAACTACTTTGTACCAATTGGAAACAAACTTTCACACCATTAAACTCACAATATTTAGGACTAGCCATCATCCAAGTATTGTGTGCCCGAACAAAGTGGTGACAGGAGGAGGAAGAAGAAAAGTCGAGAACCCTGCAGCAACAGCAGCAGGACCCTTTAGCAAAGCAGGAACTTCAGACAAAAGTACTGAACCACCTTGGAGACTGCCTTGGCTGCTGTAAGGATGATGGGCACCAAGATAAGGCCATTCTACAACCAATGAGGACCCGAGATGGGCAGCTCAGGTTGCAGTAGATGCGGACGATCCTCCACATAAGCTCCTTCATCAACAAACTAATAAGAAAATGCTAATCTGAATACTCTGAACAACGAACTGCAAATATTCATGAGGTGGGAATTGCCAGGAGTTGAGGGGGCTGACATGATTTCATTATGCAATATATTCCAGAGTTCCTTGGCTTGCTGGATGAAGCAAATGATTTGCTGTCAAAAGGCTTACAAGGCCGCCCAGTGGCACTGAGCTGAGGCGCTAGACGCCACTTCACTTCACACCGCAACCCTGGTTCAAGAACAAGCCTGGATCATCGGACAGCTGTTGGGGAGGAGGCAAGTTGAGCAGCAAGGGTAGCTCTCCTCTCCTGGGGAGGACTCCATTGCTCACCATAGTTCCACTACCCTCAGATGGAGGTTCACAGGCAGTGCAGGTGGCCGGGTGACAAGCAGCAGGAGGGCATCCCAGTACCACAGCATGCGCATGCCTCCACACACATACAAGTGCGGGTAGGGATATGGAGAAAATGGGGAACAACCAGGGCATTATATTTATACATATACATATACATATACATATACATATACATATACATATATATACAAGGTATAGCAAATAAACACCAAGGCAGCTGTAGATAATGGTAACAACTCCAAAAACCTGTTGATCATTACCAAGTGGATCGGAGGCAGGGGTAGAGTATTTTCTGGGCAGTGAGAAACAACCTCTTAGGTATAATGATCTGCCTGTGCATTTTCCCCCAGACCTTTTGTTAACTACCCAGACCTGCCATAAGCAATTTGACGGTGTTCAGGAGCAACTCCATGGAACAGGGATTGTTCACAGCCTTTCTACACCTAATAAGACTGTCCATCACACATGGTGGCCAAGTATTTCAATACTCTGACCCCCAGAACACCAGTAAGTGGGTCCAAAGGTGACAAACTGAATTTAGCCTAGA
Organism: Neoceratodus forsteri; assembly: GCA_016271365.2. Lineage (NCBI taxonomy): Eukaryota > Metazoa > Chordata > Ceratodontiformes > Ceratodontidae > Neoceratodus > Neoceratodus forsteri. The sequence goes on along the minus strand of CM028138.1, from coordinate 345,156,697 downwards.
CTGGGGCAGACTGCGAGACCTCATACAGATGAGGGATTGTGACTTCACCTACAATTATGAACATTCTGGGATTGGAGACATGCCTATTTTACGTGTTGGTAACTCTGACAATCTGTAATGGCTAGGATATGGGACACTGGGGCAGCTGTTCCTAACCATAATTTAGTACCATCTTATGTGTGCATGTAATACTAAGAAAATGCACTAGAATTTACTAAGCACTTGAGAGGTATGGTCCTCCCACCTCAAGCTCCAGGAAATGAGAGTGGTGGGTGGCTAAGCACATGGCAGTGTTTGTACCAGAGGTCTCGACCTCTCCAGTGGGACGGACTGCCATTACCCTGAAGAAAGGAGCAAAATTGAGGTAAGAAATGTGGCAGCTGGCCAAGTACAGACAACAGAAGGCTAGGGTTCAAGTAGAGTACGAGCCTGTAAACCCACACAGATGGCAGTCGTGCCAAGTGCCTCACGAGGTGAGGAGCTTGACTTGCAGGATGGAGGGAAGAGAGGGTACGACCATACAAGTACAAAGATTCATTCACCCCTAGCAGCCAAGGCGGGTAGGCACTGGCTCAACTGTGAAGGCAGAGGCTTGCCAACCTCTCAATGCAGCCAAGGTGACCCTGATCCTCAGGGGATCTCAATGGGGAAGGGAATAATTGAAAATGGGGCAAATGGAGACTTGCTCATGCAAGTAGTAGGCTCCTTTATGGAGCTGAATAAGGATATGTGCTGACAAACAGGAAACAATGTAGCATAAAATGTAGTCCCTCCCCAGTCCAGATCAGGGGAGTCAATAGTGGATGCACATGAAAAAGAAACAGAGTGGTATATCCCAATGCTGAGAAAAAAAAATCACTTGTTTGTAGAATCTCTTTAGAATTCCCTTTGAGAAAACAACACTAACTGTGAAATGTGAAATGGTCCACGTGCCAGTCGTCAGTACAGGGGTGTTTTTCATTGTACCGTTGGAGGTTTGTTGTGCTCACTATTTTAAAGGCTGACAGTATAGCCTAGAGGTTAGAGTAATGAGCTGTGAATGAGCTTTGTACGTCCAGCAGACAGACTGGTGTTTGATTCCCACAACCTCCACTTGCATACTGTGCGACTCTGAGCAAGTCATTTAACCTCCCCAGTGCTCCTGGGTCACCCTGAAACAAGGCACCTGTGTAGTGGGCCTTACCTGGTTAAAAAAAAAAAAAAAAAGAAAAAACATTTTGCATCAGTGAGTTTAAGCACACCTTCAACTTGGGAAGTATACATACAATTTTACATGCCCTTAATGGGGGGTGGGTATGGTATATACTACAGTTTTGTCCCATGCTCACTGACAGTGCCATATGGTGTTGGAACCATCCATTGCTTAAAGGAGCAGTCCACCCAAAATTTGTAAAAATATATGTTATGCAGTCTTTTGATTTATATACGATGTTCTAGTGTGTCCTTCCCTCTATCTGCTGTTAGGAGTTTTTGCTATATTAGCCTGTTAGCTTAATGGTAGTTTTACAACCCTAGGAATCGCCATCTGAGACAAATTGCATTTCTTGTTCCACAATGCATCCTGTCTCACATGACAGTGATGTAGCAGAGACCCAACATTCAGCACACAGATGCCACACAAAGTACAGTTACGTAAGAACTTACCATAACAGTAGATCTTCGAGAGGAGCTCTTGCAGCAGGCTATCACAATTAAGGACTATGCCGAGGCACTAGGACCACGGAGAAAAACTTCTACCAGCAATCCCAGCTGGGGACCGCCCCGGCCTTGGCCCGCCTGACGTCGGTCGGGGCACAAGAGGGCGGACCCAGCTCACCTCAGTTCTCCGCCAGTACCCAGCAGATGGCCTGACAAGAGAAAGAGATGAAGCCCATCCTAGGGAGAGAAGAAGACACCTGCACACTCCGAGGGGAAGGTGGGAGAAAACTGGCTGCTGCAGAGCTCCTTCGAAGATCTACTGTTACGGTAGGTTCTTGCGGTAACTGTACTATCTTACTCGAGATAGAGCTCTTGCAGCAGACTATCACAATTACGACCGAGTCCCAAGCAGTTACCCAGCAAAGAGGCAGGCAGCCCGGGAGGAGGGATATACGGACTCCAGAAACCATCAGGACAAGAGTCCTTGTAGAACCGCTAGTCCAAAGCCAGCATGGCGTCTGGAGACGATATCCAAGCTGTAATGCTTGATAAAGGTATGCACCGAATTCCAGGTCGCAGCCGCACAGATGTCCTGAATGGCGACATTCCGCATTGCGGCAAAAGAAGCAAGAAACACCCCTAGTGGAATGACCCGTGCGGACCGGTGAGAGCTTGTGATAATGTTCGTAACAGAGCGAAGCGCGTGGACTATCTGTTGGAAATAGTCTGCTGGACACTGGCTGACCAAGCGATGTGGCGCAAAGGCCACAAAGAGTTGTTCCAATTTACAGTGTTAAACCGTTCTACTGAGGTAATACCTCAGGGACCTGTGAACATCCGTGTGGAGGAGAACCTCCCCTCTATTGGAAGGAGAAGGAAAATAAACAGGAAGGTCAACCGACTGGTTGAGGGTCAACTCTGAGACCACTTTCGGTAGAAACTTAGGATTAGTTCTGAGGGAAAACTCGTTGCCCATGAAAAACCAAATAGGGCTCTTTACACATCAGAGCCTGCAGCTCGGAAACTCTTCGAGCAGAAGTAGTAGCAACCAAAAAACAAACCTTCCAAGATAAATACCGCAGCTCACACGTCGCTGCAGGTTCAAAAGGGAGGAGGGTGAGTTTCTCCAACACGAAAAGGAGGTCCCAGGGTGGGATAGGGTCCCTGATGGGAGGCCGCATGTGTAGGACCCCCCCCGAAGAAAGGTGCGAGCCACATCCAACTGGGCTAAGGCTCTGTCGCCCACCAGAGCATGGTAGGCAGAAATCGCCCAGAGGTGCACCTTGATGGAGGAATGGCTCAGGCTGTTTTCATACAAGGAGAGGAGGTATTGCAAAGTGGAGTTCACAGAGCATGTAACTGGGTCCAAATGTAGAAACAAGGCCCAAAGGCAAAACCGCTTCCACTTCATGGCGTAAGCAGAACGAGTAGAGGGCTTGTGTGCAGATGCCAAGACCTCAGCCACTGCCGGGGGAAACCTCGTATCGAGTCAGTGCCACGTCTGAAGGAGCCAAGCATGAAGGTGCAGGGATTGAAGATCCGGGTGGACCAGAGAACCCTGGTCCTGGGACAGCAGTTGCAAGCATAGGGGCAGCGGGAGAGGAGGTTCTAGGGACAACCGCTGCAGAAGTGGGAACCAAATTTGCGGGGCCAGTAGGGTGCTACAAGGATCATGCATGCCCCCTCTGCCTGCAACTTGAGCAGGACCCTCTGGAGGAGAGGGAAGGGTGGGAAGGCATAAAGAAATCTCCCAGCCCAACAAAGGGACAACGCGTCTGGCCAGAAAGCGCCAGGCGCGGGCTCTCGTGAGCAAAAGCGTGGCAGCTAGGCATTGCGTGGTGACGCAAAGAGATCCAGCTCGGGCACACCCCACCTGCCGAAGAGGCAATCTGCCACGGACTGCAGTAATTCCTACTCGCTCTGGCCCATGACCTGCTGAGATCGTCGGCCAGACTGTTGAGGGCTCCTGGAACGTGAACCGCTGATAGACAGATGCCCTGTTCCAGTGCCCAGTACCAGAATCTCATCGCCTCCCGGCAAAGAGGACAGGAATGAGTGCCTCCCTGCTTGTTGAGATAGAAGACGACCGCCATGTGGTCCGTCTGAATGAGAAGAGAGCCAGGAACCAGGTCCTCTTGAAACGCCTGAAGGGCGTAGAGGATCGCTCGCATTTCCAGGACATCGATATGGAGAGACTTCCTCGGTCGACCAGACCCCCTGCGTGTGGTGACCACCGAGATGAGCCCCCCAACCCAGGTGTGAGGCATCCGTTGTCAGTGTCTGACCGGGAGGCTCCAGGCGAAAAGGGACCCCCTTGTCCAGATTGTCGGGGTCCATCCACCAAAGCAGCATTCTGACTGGCTCAGAGATCAGTACTAAGGCGTCCAGGTCATCGGAGTATTGATCCCATGGCACTCTGAGCATCCATTGTGGGATTCTCATGTGGAGGCGGCCAGGGATATCACTGGGATGGCTGCCCCATGTGCCCCAGTAGACTGAGGAAGTTCCGGCGAACTCGAGGTGCTAAGGAAACTGCTCTGCTAAACTCGAGGCGAAGACCCTGTCTAGAGGGAGGAAAGCTCTGCCTTGGACGGAGTCCAGAGTCACTCCAATGAAGGCGAGGCGCCGCTGGGCTCCGGGACAACTTTAAGTTCAGGGTGATCCCAGGTCTCGGGAAGAGAGTATAGGCATCTCCAGAGAGCGAGGAGGCCATCCTGTGATGGGGCTGTCAGCAGCCAGTTGTCGAGTAGGGAGACATAATGGCCTGAGTGCCTGAGAGCCACCGCCACCACTGCTAGGCACTTGGTGAAGATTCCATGGAGCCGAAGAGAGGCCGAACGGAGCACCTGAATTGGTAATGCTCCCCAAGGAAGTAGAATCTCAGATACTTCCTGTGGGGAGGAATGACCCGATATGCATGTACGCATCCTGCATGTCTTGTTAACAGAGCCAATCCCCTTGTTGCAGCAGAGGGAGGAGACTTTGGAGAGTCACCATCCTGAACTTCTTGTACTCTATGAAGAGATTTAAGGAACGGAGGTCCAGAATGGGGCGAAGGTCCCCCATCTTTTTTGGGATCAGAAAAAAATGGGAATAAAACCCATGACCCCACTGCGCCATGGGAACTTGCTCTATCGCTCTCTTTGCAGGAGGGCCTGAATTTCTCCAAAAGTGGACGTGTGAAGGAGGATAACGGAGAGCTTTGGCAGAGCATTGGGAGGAACTCGTGAACTCCAGCGTGTGTCCTCTCCGAATGACATCCAAGACCCATTGATCTGTGGTAATAGAGCTCCACCCTTCGAGGTGAAGGAGAAGCGACCGACCGCCCCCTGGACGTCCAACCACGGGGGTGAGGGAGTCTGGCTGGAAGCCGGGTGGAAGAGAGGCCTGGGAGGACTTGGGCCCACGGCCAGAGGGTCCACCAGACTGCTGGTTTCTGGACCTCCGGCGGAAGCCGCCTCTGTCCCTGCTGGGAACCACGGGCTGAAGCTCGAGTGCCTGAGGACTTTCGAAAAAGCCGACGGCGATGTCGCTGGTCACCACGGTACAACTGGCGGACCGACCAGATAGACTTGCCAGATTCCTGGAGACGTGAGATCAGATTCTCCGTCTCCTGCCCAAATAAGACGGTACCCTGAAATGGTAGGTCTCGGATACTGGACTGCAGATCTTGGTGGAAGCCCGAAAGCCTCAACCAGGCATGGCGCCGGAGACAAACCCCGGAAGCAGCAGCTCTGGCCGCCATATCTGCGGTATCGTAGGAGGCCCTCAAGACGTGAGTGCCAATGTCCGAGCCCAACTGCAAGAGGGCCAGGAGCTCCATCAATTTTTCGGAGTCTGGCATGGCCTGTACCAGCTCAAGACCTCGCTCCCACAACGCGTTCTGGAACTGCACCATGTGCGTGAGGAAGTTCAAGGATCTAATGGAGCAGGTGGAGGCAGAGTAAACCTTCTTGCCCACCTGATCCAAATAACGGGACTCCAAGTCAGGAGGCTGACAGCTGAGGTGACGCGGCTGTCGAGACTTGTCGTGAGCAGCCGTGATCACGGAGGAGTCCGCCTGAGGGTGTTCAGCTAGAAAAGGTTCTGCCCTCGGCACTTTGTAAAGCCTGTCCAACTTCTCAGGGACCACCGGGATAGAGGCTGGGCGCAGCCAGGTGGATTTAGTCAGGTCCTGAAAGGTATCCACCAGAGGAGGAATGACCAAATACTTTGGCTCCTTCTGCCTCAGGTACTTGGCCAATCTCCGGAGTTCCGAGTCCAGGTCTTCTGTGTCCCATTGATTAGAATCCTGGATATGCCTCATGACGTCCAGAAACGTCAGATCGTCTGGAGGTGAGCGAGGCATGACTTCTCCTCAGGGGAGCGCTTAAGGCCAAGGGAGGAGGAAGAGGAAGAGGAAGAGGATGAAGATGCAGAGGAGGACAGACTATCCGATTTAGAATGGTCTGGATCTGCCTCATGGCCATGCCTACGCTGAGGTCGGTACGCAGGCGACCAACGACGGTCTGAAGACCGATGATGGTCCGAAGACCGACGGCAGTCCGAAGACAGACGGCCGTCCCTGGACAGACAATGGAGCGAAGACCGATGACAGTCAGGGGACCAACGTCTGGAACCGTCCCGTCGAGCGCAGGAAGGGCTCCGAGAAGGAGACCGCAACTGATGTCAGTCAATGGGAACCAAGGAGCGACGTCGCTGGTCCTGAGATCAAGCTCAGGAACAAGCCCTGGAAGGGGGCCAAAAATGATGCTCCGGAGACCTCAATGGGGAGGCCCCGCCCTCCGGCTGTAGTTCACCCGTGGGATCAGGTACCGGTGTCTGGGCCGGCGACGGGGTGGTACGTTGGTGGACCTGCCCCCACCAGAATGAAAAAAGCTGTTTCAGCTCGTCCTTGGAGAATGTCTGCCGCCGGCTGCGGGAAGGAAGATTCAGGTGCGGCAGGAGGCGCGAGCGAGCTTTCATGGAGGCCGGGGAGGAGGACTGAGTGGCGGGACGCCTGCAGAGTAACGATCGACCCCGGTCCTGGCCCCTTCGACCGCGCCGATACTGGGACCGGCGACGGGAGCCTCAAGAGTCCTTTACGGCCCGGAGGTGCTCCTTCAGCAGGCGGGCGCCGGGTGCCGTAGACAGTAGGGCCAAAGCAGGTACCGCTACGGACTTAGAGGTGATCTTAGGTGGGGTCACTTTAGGCTTGGCTGGCGGCTCCCCCGACGGGCCGGCCTTAGCCTGGGAAGAGCGCTGCGACTCACCCGAGCCCAAAGGACGGGCCTTTTTCCGGGAAGGTCATGACCGCGATCGGGACCGGTGCCCAGACTGACTGCGCTTTTTGCTGTGGTGCTTCTCCTTCTTCCCCTCGGAGGAGTCCAGGTCCATCTTTTTCTCCAAGAGATAGGCTTCAGGGCCTTCAGGCGCCGGATGCGGGTCCGCTCCTGAATGCTTGGCAGTCAGCGAGGAAGCTGTTGCTGGTCTGGGCCCAAGCAGAAACGCACCGGTGACCGTCCCCAAGTGGGAATTGCCGCACATTCTGACGTGGACGGTTCGGGGAGAGAGACTGAGAAGACATGGAACACCTGGGGAGGACTTGGCAGCAACACCAACGTCGGATCCGGCTACCGACAGCAGGCCGAGAAAAAGGCGATGAAAAGCCAGAAAAAAAAACGAGCCGCAAACAGCAGACGTACAGGCATCAGTAACGGTAACTCAGCCTTGTAGGAAGAAAGAAAAAAAATTGTTGAAAACAAAGAGAATCTTGATTGAAGATAAATTTTGCTGGTGAATCACAAGCAGTAGCTCTTCATATGTGTGGTACGTGGCGGGAAAGAACTGAGGTGGAGCTGGGTCCGCTCCCTCTTGTACCCTGACCGATGTCGTGGTGGGGCCGGCGTCAGGGCGGTCCCCAGCTGGGATTGCTGGTAGAAGTTTTCCATGCGGTCCTAGCCTGTATAGTCCTAGTGTGATAGCCTGCTGCAAGAGCTCTATCTCAAGTAAGATCTAAACATCTTGGAAACTTTACAAGCTGCACAAAATTACCAGCAGTAAAGTTTTCAGGACAGTAAGACCTTTACAAAGAGGGTAGTCACTAAGCTAAACTCTAGATTTTAAAAATACAGCCATCTGTATTGTTGTGAACTAACTGTAAAGCAGTGCTTTCTGCTGGACTTATGGTCTCTGCTACATCACTGTCACGAGACAGGGCGATTGTAGGACAAAAGGAATACAGTTAAGCTGTCTCAGATGGAGATCCCTAGGGTCAGAAACTACCAAAAAGATAGTAGGCTAATTTAGAAAAAAAAACTCAGTAGCAGACTGCAGGAAGGACACACTAGAACTTCACATACAAATCAAAACACTCTGCACAGCATATGTTTTTGCAAATTTTGGGTGCACTACTCCTTTAACCAGAACCAAAATGGCCACACAAGATAGAATGAGAATAAAACCAAAATTTAGTTCTTAAAGGAGAACACTACTTACATGCCATCACTCTCCTGCTAGTGCATATGCCTCCAGTTAGCAGTACTTTTTTTTTTTTTTCATTTATTATATAAGCTTAGTTTAGGTAGTTTGCAGGCAGCCATATCAGGGGAACTGCTTGCTCCCTCACCTGGGAAATGCTAATATACCACTGCTGACTCAGCACATTTGTCAGCACAGGAATATTAGCATATCCCAGGCGAAGGGGCGAGCAGCTCCCCTGAGATGGCTGGCCACATTCATTGAAAAACAGAAATTTGCTGGAACTGTTTCAAACTTAAATGTAACTTCCTAAACTAGGTTATTTTTTTTATTTTTTTTATACAGAACCGCTAACCAGAGGTATATGCACCAGCAGGAGAGTGTTGGCATGTATGCTGTGTTTTCTTTCAAACACAAAAGGGAAATATGACAAAAATAAAGGTCAAAATTATCTTTGCAATGCATATCAGTGTAAAACTCTGCTTTTTTATCATTTCATGGTTACTCTATTTTGGGGGCATGCTTTAACATGAGAAAGCTGTGTGCGTGGGTAGATGTGTGTGTACGCAAGGCTGACTGTACACATGTGCACATCCATATTCGTACCGCTCAATCTTTCAGCCTCCCAAAATGGAACACTTCCTCCAAGTGGGACACAGAAAAAAATGGCGGACATTTCATTACATCTTTGTTTAAAAAAAAAAAAAAAAAGCAACATTGTGGGAATGTATGCCCTCATACTTAAAAAGTTTGCTGTTCAATGAACAAGTTCTCACATACACTGTTTGGGGGTTTTTGCTTTAAAATGTTAGGGTAGATTATGGAGCAGCACCCTCTCAATGAGGAACAGTGGGATTTTAGGAGGTAAATAAAATAAGAAACTAACTGTATTTCTCATTCTATAGGAGTTAGAAAGCTGAGAGGGATGCCCATATTTCAACTGCACACTTTATCATTAGATAGAATGACTTCAAATTGCAAGGAAGGGCCTGTGAGTTTATATTAATGCACAATTTTGATTAATAAGAACTGGCTGGGGAAAGTTTTTAAGTGATGTCTGTTGCACAAAACCAGAATAGAAGCCAGTTCAGAATTACATTGCTGTATGATTCAATCCTAGCCACATGACAAGAACTCAAATATAAAAGTTTATGGTTTGTCACTAGTGGTCATTTAATATACATTTACAGCATCTTTTAAAAAACCGTTCCTTTCTTCTGCCTTTATTATATTACCATTGCAAAGCAGCGCATTGGGCTGTAGACAACTCTTGTTTTATGAGTGCTTCAAAGCGTATGTCATTTCAGCCTTCCGTTAAATCTAAAGCCCAAATATTGTCAGCCACAGAAAAATGGTCAGTTATTAGTTGAGCAGGTTTTGAAGGTCACTGCATTGTATTTGACTTACTCCTGAGAGGAACATTATATTTGTTTTGCTGTAAGAACTAGGCAGTTCTGCTTTTACATCTCCGTTTTACAGGGTGATAGGTTTCGGCTGGATTGATATAGTACTGTGCAGTCAACACAAAGATAAACCTTGTATTTGTTGTACACCACACGTAGCAGGTCATTAAAGGCAGAACAGGAGAGAAACAACAGAACCCTGGGAAATGACACCATGGCCACATCAGCTTCCTACATGCTTGATGAGACCAACATGGGCAATTGTGAAACAGTAGCTCAAGACATATGAACATATGAAGAAGCCAGCCAAAGAAGGCCATTTGGTCCATCAAGTCTGCTTGTGTTGCAGGGTTCACAGCTTGAGCTACTGTCCCTGCCCTCATCCCCACTCCTCCCATCCTTCCTACCCATGACCCTTCCCCAAACCTGTACCAGCCTCTCTTAAAGCTGCCCACTGTCTTCAATGAGATTACCTCTTCTGGCAGCACATTCAGAGTGTCCACCATCCTCTCTGTGAAGACCTCCCCCTAAACCTCCCAACCTCCAGCTTAAGATTGTGCCCCTTTGTGTTATGGTTGCCACTCAGCTTAAAGAGACTCTCCTTATCAACCTTCTTTATCCATTTCAAGTACCCAAATGTCCCAATCATGTCCTCTCCCTCTCTCTCCTGTCTTCCAGGGAGTACATGTTCCGTGCCCTCAACCTCTCCTTGTGTGCCTTACCCTGCTGACCAGCTATCATTTTCGTTGCCCTCTCTGGACCTTCTCCAGCAGGTTAATGTCCTTTTTGATATGTGGGCACCAGTACTGAACTCCATACTCTAGATGCAGTCTTATCAGTAACCTGTACAAGGGCAGTATAACCTCTTCTCTCCTACTACTGATCCCGCTAGATATGCATCCCAGGATCTTGTTTGTGTTTGCTGCAGCTATCTTGCACTGCATGGAGTGCTTCAGGTCACTAGTGATCATCCTCCCAGGTCCTTCTCCTGTGATGCAGATACTCCGACTCCACCCTGGTAGTACTCTGTCCGGATTCTTGACTCCAATATGCATAACTTTGCATTTCTTGGCATTGAAGTCTACTGTGGATTTCAGTTATCGTAGTATCTACACATATAATAACTGGCTATTTTCCCTATAGGAAACCGTGGCATAGTTTTCCGTTATAAAGGAGTGTTTATAATGAACATTTCACGGTTTCCCTTGTCTTTGCATGCGCCCAGCGCTGCTTCCCTTCCTGACTGCTGGATGCTACAACTTACTGCTGGAGCTTACAGAGCCATTCAGAATCAGCGGTAAGTAAATGTAAAAAAAAAAAAAAAAAAATGCTAAAAATTGCAGGTACTTTAAAAAAAGGAAAAAGTTGTCTTCAAAAGCTGCGTCTGACTGCAGCAGAGCTGCACAGAGATGTCTTCTTATTGTATATAATTTCTGTGGTGAAACACACGATCCAGCAATTGTATAAAATAAAATACAGGGTGGTGTGTGTAACAAGAAGTTTACACACACCCGAGGTGTTAGATGCTACATAAACCCAGAGAGGTACACCAAGCTAGTATAGCTTGTTTCCAGGTGCAGTGGGTGTGCGTGTGCATGTGCGTGTGTGTTTTGGGGGTTACATGGACCTGTTTTATCGACTGGGGTATGTTGGTCACGACACCAGTGAAACTCCACTACTCTTCATCAGTAAGTGTCATGGGACCTTTTACTTCCACCTGGACAGTGATGAGAGATTGGCAGAAGGGACCTCAGTTTAACATCTTCTCAAGGATGGCACCACAAAGTGCAGCCCCCCTCCCATACTGCACTACAGTAACAGTTACAGGTATTACCCCAAGTACCAGTCATGGAGCTAGAACTCACAAGCTTCCAGTCTTCTGGTCCCAGAGACAGTGTGTTACCTGAGCCATTGATACTACTGATTTAATATTGTATTTTGAGGATGGGTGGGTGTTTATATGTTGTACTTTGCATTGTACATGTCTGTTTATGTTGAACTGTATGTTAAAAAGTATTTAAATTAAAAAAGGAGGGTATATTCCTCATCCTGTTTGTTAGGAAGAATGTTTGCTTGAGTAATGTGCACTGCAGCACGGTAAATCCTGCAGTAACCCCCAGCTCCCGTGGCTGCTTATGGGGACAGTGTAACGTGGTATTACATGCTTCCTTATACTTTGACTGCTGATTCAAGCATATGGACTCTGAACATGTCAATGATTATGTGAACCCTTAGTGGTGGTAACCGATGGGGAGCCGCTCGTGGAAAATGATAATATGCAGCTATGCATGGTGCAGTATTAATAGAATTGTTGACGCTTATAAGCAATTTTATTTATTTATTTAGTTGTTTAACCAGGTATAGCACACTAAGCTGAAAGCTTTTACAGGAGTGACCTGGGGAGCACAAGGAAGTTAAGTGACTTGCTCGGGCCTCACAGTATGCAAGTGGAAGCTGTGGGATTCAAACCCAGGTCTGGTCTGCTGGATGTCACCAAATTTGCAGCTCAGAGCCTTAAACCACTGCGCTATACTGCCTGAAGGGACACCATCCGCTAAACCCATGGACATGGGAGTTGCTTCTGAGCTATACTCTACTCTCACACAGGGCAGAGAGATGGATCAGTTTGGCAGACCAGGGAGGCAGAAGTAAAAGTGAAAAAAAGGCATACTCAATAATTTAGAAGACCTCAAGGGCAGAGCACCCCTGCTCTTGATGTGCCCTTACATTTGTATCAGGCAGTGGCCGAGATCCAAAATACTGTGTGCTAATCAAGGTCAGAGCTTTCATGGCTCATGCTGTATTAAGGACCAGCCCCAAATTTATAATCAGTAGACAATCTGAGGCAGAAGGGGTGAGCAAGGCTTCACTTCACTCAAGTTTGGAAGTACCCAACTTCCAAAAATAAAGTAACAACTTCAAAACCTATGGGGCGAGGAAGTACATTGGCTACCAGTAGGGAACAAATAAGTTAGTTGATAGCCAATTTGCAGGAATGGAAGTCAAATGGTAAGTATTTCTCAAACATGGGTGTAGGCAGGCATACTCCAAGCACTCCATGGTGTGCAATTTTATTTAAGGGGGGTAGCAAATAGGCTCTGAACTGCTTCCTTTTTCCACATAAACTAAAAGAAAATGCTGATCCTTTATGCAATTTTATTCATAGGAGTCGAAACTAGAAGCACTGGTCACTAATACTCTCTCTGCATCCCAAGAACAATACAACTTTACAGGCTCTGGGCTGGTATGTGGGTGTCTTAAGGAACAATGCATGGCATTTGTATTTACCCATGCATGGCAACAACCATTGTCATGAGATACAAAAGTTGTATTTATTGTGCCAAATGAAGCAACAAACATGGTCCTGGTGTACATTTCTATATTTGTCTGGCTACACCTGGGTGGAGGGGGTAGCAGTGAGTCCACTTGATGTGCAGATCTGAAATCCCTGGCTACACCCTGTTCTCAAAGAAAGCGATTTTGCCAGAAATGTATTTGTCTCCAAAATGAACTTCTTACAATATAAACTGTTATAGTTTGGGACCTGGAAAGCATTCAAAGCTCCAAAACCCCCAAAGACTGAAGCCTAAGGTTGAAGCACCAGCTCAAATGTAAATAAAATAAATTTCTCTAATTCTCCACCACCTGCTAATTTCACGGATCCTCCTCAATCACTATTGTTTCAGACTGTAGAAACACCAAGGGCTTAATATTCAAAGCCAAATGTGGCTATTATTGCAGTGTCAGTGGCTTAGCCGGTTGCACACTCACTTGTGGGTTCTAGCCCCATACCAGCAGTCCCAGTACTGACATTGTAGTGCAGCATGAAGAAGGTGCTGCACTCCTGAGTCGCCACCTTTCCAATGAGATGTCACGTTAAACGAAGGTCCTGTCTGTTCTGCTGGTTGTTCAGGTGGATGTTAAAGGTCCTATGGCACTTCTCGAAAAGAGTAGGGGAATGGAAGGGGACAGGATCAGTTGTGTTCCAGGACAGTAGCTGCTGCTATTTTCACAGGGTTCTTGTGGATTTTACTTGGTAGGTTAGTTCTTTTCTTTCTTTCTAAGGGCTAGCAGGGTATTGTTTTGGGGGATGCTGGATGTTTGTAAACTGATTTGGTGGCTGTAAGGGGCTCTTTTGTGGATGTTTCACTGTGTAACAGGCTGCGCTGGTAGAGGCCTATTTCTTCTGATTTAAAACCTATTTGGTGGATTTGCTTGGAGATGGTTATTGAATTGGAGACCTGTATCTGTTAATTTCAAGCCTATTTTGATGTAGTGTTAGTGAAGCTGATTAAATTGGAGACCTGTTTCCTTTGGCAGCAAACATATTTTGGGGGCTTTGACTTGAATTTTGATTCCTTGTGCCGACTCCATTAGCTGTAAAGGTTAGTTCATAGTGGGGGAGGGGTGTTAATGGTCTGCACAGGTCTCACTCAGCCAATTGACTGGAGGCAGGGCTGAATCAGGTTGAGGTGCTAGCTCTTTGTCTTCTCAGAAAGAACTGGAAGGGACAGGATCAGTTGTGTTCCAGGACAGTAGCTGCTGCTTTGTTTTACAGGGTTCTTGTGGATTTTACTTTGTAGGTTAGTTCTTTTCTTCGTTTAAGGGGCTAGCAGGGTATTGTTTTGGGGATGCTGGATGTTTGTAAACTGATTTGGTGGCTGTAAGTGGGGCTCTTTTGTGGATGTTTCACTGTGTAACAGGCTGCGCCTGGTAGAGGCCTATTTCTTCTGATTTAAAACCTATTTGGTGGGATTTGCTTGGGCCTGGTTCTTTAGCTGCAGGGCTTGGAGGGAGACACAGGGCTGATACACTCTCTCTTGTCAGGTGTCTGCCCAAAACCCCGCCTCCCCACCCTCCCTCCCAGAAGTCTGCAAATTTATAGGGGAACACCTGCCCTGCAATTGCAGGAAAGGGCTGCTGTGCAGCTCATGTAGTTCTAGCCACTGGGGTTGGATTTAAAGGCTGGGAGAGGAGCTTAGGGAGTTGTTCATTTCCTTATAAGTTTAATGTGTTGTACTGCACCTAGTAACAGGGTTACTGGTGTACAGTGGGACTGTCTCTAAGATTAGTGGGTGACCTGATTAGGCAGTAGGGGTATCTTGGACTAGGGGAAACCTGGTGGCTCACCCAAGGAAACCTATTTGGAAGGGGATGGAACCACACATCATTAGGGCCGCATCTTTGGGAGGGTGGTGGGTGCACAGGGTGTGGAGCAGCCATGATACTGGACTGGCTTGGAAGTTTTGGTTGCCCAGTGTGCTACCAGCTAGCACAGCTAAGGGAGGAGGTTGCGGGGATGAGGAGAAAGCTGGGGAAAGGGGTGGTATGGTTGGGGAAGGGGCTGGAAATCTCCCACAGGGTTGCACCAAGCACTGGGGTGGGGGTATAGGAAAGGAGTGCAGGAGAATACTCATGGGTCACATACGGACTCCTGGCAGAGGGTCCAAAAGGACACTACCAAGGAAGCAGGCAGGTAACTGGGACCCTACAAAGGGGGACAGAGGGACAACATTCTCAGGGAAGTAGGCAGATGGCCAGTGCTGGACAGAAGGAAGCAAGGCGGGAGGTGGATCAGACCTCACACGCAGTAACCGCCTAATTCTCTTCTTCTGCTCAAGGATGAGGGGGTGATGTAGCCACGACAGAGGTGGTTAGAGATGGAAAGGGAGTGGGAGGCAGGAGGCAGGGGGGCCAGATAGCAGGAAGAACAGGTGGGGACCTGGAATGCAGGAGAATGGGGGAGCAGTGAATCAAAGCAGGATGGGCAGGGGAAGAGGAGGAAAGCCAAGGAGAAGGACCAGTTGGGAGGAAAGGAAAAGAAGGACCAGAAGTACAAGGAGGATTCAGTAAAGGAGCTGAGGGTTTAGGCCAGGGATCACGACGAGCAAGGAGGAACTAAATGAAGACAGGAAGGAAGGAAGGGAGGATGAGCCAGGCTAGTTTAGCAGATGGGGAGAAGGACCAGTTCGAGCAGTGAGGGGGAATTAGCAAGGTACAGAAGGATAATCAGGAGGAGGAGAAGCATAGGATTGAGGGAGGGGTGGCCATGGTAAATAAGGAGGGTGGCATGTGGCACCCAGATAGGGGAGGAACAAGGAGCCAGCTGGGTGGAGGGGCGGTAGAAAGGATGAGGGACATGGAAGGGGAGAATGGAGGAAAAGGAGTGGTCAGAGTGCTCCTGCTGGGGGATTCTATGATCAGGGGTATCAAATGGGATAGGGAGGGAGAAGCCTGGCCAGTTAGAACAAGATGCTTCCCTGGACTAACAGTGCACAGGGCTAAGTACGAGGTATATCAGCTGGCAAAGGACTGTGGGGGTTCCCCAGACATACTGGTCCACCTGGGTACAAATGATATTGAGGGAAATAGCGAGCTAGAGATACAGGCAAGATGCAGGGAGCTCGCCAGGGTCTGTCATGACATAGGATGCAGTTTCCTTCTCAGAAATCCTGCCAGTGCCAAGGGCTAGTGGGGAACACAAAAGGAAAATTAGGGAGGTAAACCAGTGGCTCAGGGAGTGGTGTGAGGCCAGAGGGTATGGGTTGATGGAGGATTGGGGGGAGACCTGGGAGGATAAGGAGCTGTATGCTAGAGATAGACTACATCTCAATTTGGAGGGGAAGGGAATCCTTAAGTTGAAAATAGAGGGTTCATTGGTGAAAAGTGGGTTTAAACTTGTGAAGGGGTGGGATGGGAGAAAAGGCTGTCAAGGGGTGCCGAAAAGGAGGGACTCTGTCTCCACCCCTGGGGACCAGGAAGATTGCAGGAAAAGGCCAACTGGCAAAGTGCAGACCAGGAGAAAACAGAATCCCCATGGGAACATGAGCAGGGGAAATGGAACTATAGGAAAGGGTGGAAGGTAGTCTGTTAAATGCCAGGAGCTGGGCAAAAAATGCCTGAGCTCCAGGCGATGTTAACTGAGGGAGCAGTGGATGGCAGCGGTCACTGAGACTTGGGCCACTGCAAGACATGACTGGGACCTGAACCTGGAGGGTTACACTATGTTCAGAAAGGACAGGGGGAGGGAAGGGAGGAGGGGCAATGATAGTCAAAAACTGCATTGGCATAGGGGGAAGTAGAGGAGGCGGAGGGAACCGTGGAGGCGATTGGTCACCTTGATAACAAGGGGGCAAGAAAGTAAAATAGGAGTGGTGTAGATCCCTGCCCTGGCGGAGGAGCTGGAGGACAGTCTGGTGGCAGATGTTAGAAGACACTGCAGACTGGGCAGAGGAACGGTGGTGGTGTTAGGGACTTAAACATGCCAGGAACAGACTGGGAGACTATGACATCCTGTGACCAGGGAACAGAGGTTGTTGGATGTCTTCAAGACGCTGCTCCTAACTCAGCAGGTGAGGGAACTGACCAGGGAGGCACGGGTACTGGATGTGGTCCTGGCAGACAGTGACCAGATTGGGGGCCTGGAGGTAAGGGACCCATTGGCGGGAGTGACCATGCCACGTCTGGTTCTGCCTGGACCTAGGAGGGTAGAAGGCTGCACAAAGACGGAAGTAACCGACTTCAGGGGCAGATTTTAAGGAAATGGGAAGGATCCTTATGAGCATTTGATGGGATTGGGTCAGACATGGATGCTGATAGTAGGTGGGAAATAATCAGGGGAGGGGTGCAGGATGCTACCAGCACCTGTGCAAGAGTAAGACGAAAATGCGGTAGGGCCCAAAAACCCTGTTGGTGGACCAGGGAGGTCCAGGAGGTGGTGTGGGGAAAGAAGGCAGCCTATAAGCAATTCAAGTGCCCAAGGAGTGAAAGGGATCGAGGGGAGTACGAGCTGATGGCTAGAAGGGCCACTAGAGTGGTGAGGGTGGTTAAGGCAAGGAAGGAGCAGAACCTGGCCAGGGAAATTAGGAGAGGAAAAGGGCTCTTTAGATACATTGGGAAAGACAAGGGTGAAGGGCAGATTAGCAGGATTAAATCAGGGAGAGATGGGCACAAGACCCGGGGAGCAGGCTGAGGTACTAAATGAGTATACTTCACCTCAGTTTCACCAGGGAAAATGGGGTGCTGCATCATACATGGGAGGAGACAGAGATAATGAGGAGGGGGGGACCCTTACCGATCGGGCAGGTCTGGGGAGAGGGGAGACATCACTGGCAGGTGGGGGAGGGCTACAGGGAGGAGAGGTACCAGAAGTGGAAAATCAAGCAGAGAGAGTGAGGGAAGCCCTCAGCTCCCTTTAAGACGGAGCAAGCACCGGGCCGGATAAAGTACATCCTAGAGTGCTGAAGGAACTTGCAGATGTCCTGGCAAACCCCTGGCAGAGCTCTTTCACCATCTCTCGGAGGACAGGGTGGGTGCCCCAAGACTGGAAGGTGGCATATGTAGTGCCTATCCACAAGGGGGATCAAGGGAGGTGGCAGGGAACTACAGGCCTGTCAGCCTGAAATCGGTGGTGGGCAAGGTGATGGAGGCATTGTCAAGGAGAGACTGGGGAGACCTGGATAAGTCAGGGTGCCTGGACGATAGACCGCATGGATTCGTCCCGGGGAAATCGTGTCAGACAAACCTGGTGGAGTTCTATGACTGGGTGACAAGTGCCTTGGATCTGGGTAGACCAGTGGATGTCCTCTTTCTAGACTTCAGCAAGGCATTTGACTCTGTTCCTCACGTGGGCCTGTTGGATAAGCTAGAGAAATGGGGTGGGAAATCAGATGGATAGGCAATTGGCTCCAGGACTGGACCCAGAGGGTCGTGACTTGGTGGGATAGTCTCATCCCCAAGGAGGGTCATTAGTGGGTCCCACAGGATCAGTCCTGGGCCCTTCTGTTCAACACCTACGATCTGACATAAGGACAGGAATCAGGAGGAGATGAGTCTCTTGCAGATGACTCAAAACTGGGGGCGTGGTGGATGGGGAGGAGGGAGGTGGCCCTGCAGGGGACCTGGAGGCTCTGGAAAGATGGTCTAGAAAGTGGAAGCTGAGGTTCAATGCAGGGAAATGCAAGGTACTCCACCTGGGGCCAGAAACCCAGGCCAAGTGTACACCCTGGGGGGAAATACTACAAGTCTCAATGGCTGAGAGGGACCTGGGGGTGGTGGTGGATGTCAAGATGAACAACTCAGACTTGTAGGAGGGCAGCAGCCAAGGCCAACAGGATGCTGGGATGCATCACTAGGGGGATCACCTCCAGAAGGAGGGAAGTGATACTCCCTCTGTATAACTGCTTGGTGAGGCCTCACCTGGAGTACTATGGCAGTTTTGGAGGCCACACTTAAAGAGGGACATTAACCTCCAGGAGAGGGTCCAGAGGAGAGCAACCAAAATGATTTGGGGCTTGGGGACAGGACCTATGAAGAGAGGCTCAAGAGCTAAATATGTACACATTGGAAGAGAGAAGGAACCGGGGGACATGATAGAGGTCTTCAGGTACATGAAGAGGGTAAATAGGGAGGAACAGTCAGGGTGCTTGAAGGAAGGAGGAAGGGCCACTAGAGGCATGGGTGGAAGCTGGAGGGGGGAAGATTCAGGGGAGAAAGGAGGAGGTGCTACTTCACTGAGAGGGTGGTGGAGCCATGGAATGCACTACCTAGGGGGCTGGTGGAGGCAGAGACAGTGGAGGGGTTCAAGAGGGGGTGGGACAGGTACAGGGGAAGGGTTCTGGAAGCAAAATCTAATGCAGCAAGAATATCCGGAACTGGGAAGGGAGAAGCCAGAGAAGGCGAGGGGGACAGCAAGGTCAGCACCCAGGGTGGGGGCTGACCAAACGAGCAGACACGAAAGACCGTTAGGCCTATTCTGCTGGCATTTTAGTATGTTAGTATTTAAAAGAAAATATCAAATTGGTACAAAAGAAGAAAAAAACATAACAGCCAGACTTGTGACATACTTATTAGAGGAAAGCTGTCAATTGGAAGCCCTCCCCTCAAAGCTTTACCTCGATTAGGCTTTCAGAGAAAAAAAAAATGTTGGTGTGTTACATACTGCATTCCACTTACTAAAAAGTCGAGAGCATTCCAAAACATGGTGGACGCTGCACGGCACCATTTCCATCCGAAGTGCAGCGGGTGCTGCACTTTCAGATGAAATGGCACTGCAGCATTCACCATGCCCTGGAACACCAGACCTCAAGAGCAAAATGCAGTAAGCAAAACGCCAATATTGTTTTTCTATGAAAAGCCTAATTGGGGAGGGGGGAGCTTTGGGGGTGGGCAGCTTCGAGTAACAACCACTTTTCTTTAATACACAGTAAAAGAAACTAATAGTACCCAACTCCCCAAAGCACGGATAACAATATACTGTACCTACTTAATAGTTCTACACCCCCATGCCCTACTAGAAAGAACAGTGCTTATAGATAGACCATACACCCCATATCACCATCCACAAAAAAGAAGAGGGGAACCACCCAAACAACTTAACTTCTGCACTCCAATTCACTTTTCCAAGGGCGTCTTGCCCCACAACCTGACAAAAATGGTTATAGATAAGAGTATTCACTCTTGTTGAGAACTAATTTCTTTCATTTCAGATTCTATTAAATAAATAGAGCAACTGTTGTAAAGAAATGTCTTTCTGTTGTAATACATATTGACAGCACGACAGCCATATCCACCGCTTAAAGGAAAGGTCTACTCAGTGTTTTTTTTGTAGACCTGGTAGTTTGTGGCATGAACAATGATTCTTCCTCTCTTACACTTTCCTAATGTCATTCAAATTTAAATTTAAATGAAGCTGCTTCACTCGCTCTGTCCTGGTGTGAAAACCTGTTTGACTCCATTGCAAAGATCATGACCTGACTCATGCATGGCATCATGGTAGTTGATGCATAAATGCACAAGCCAGTAGAAGTGCTACTCTCAATTAGTTCTGTTGTATGTCTTCTGAGCAGTGTTCTTGTCTTGTGCTGGCCAAACTTTTCAGGATAAGTGTCCCACTGTTTTCTGTTTAAAGCGTGTCCGAGTTGGGGGGAAAAAAATGCAGTTAGAAGGATGCTGGTGCTTGTGATGTTTAGTTATTTGACTGAATAATTTGATTAATGTGCTATAAGCTTTGTTTGCTTGCCTACTGAGCTTGCAGTTCTTTTGCTGTCTTTATGCTCGGCTCCTGCTGGCAAACTTACGCAGCAAGTGACCTGCTGTTTTGCAGTTTTCATTTCTCGGTGGCAACAGACTGTATCAGAGGATGCCTGTGACATCTTATTCCTGCTTCATACAATAGCTGGTGCTATAAATTTTGTTTGCTCACTAAGCTTACAGTCCATTTGTTCTGGACTCCTGCTGTCAAACAAACATCTCAGCAAATGACCTGCTTTATTGATTTAAAGTTTGTCCCAGCTGGAAAACAAAATGGTTTACATCATGTTTGTAAAGTTTTATTTTTGCTTTGTCTAGCAAGTTTTAAATTGCAATTTTTTATTTTGCAGACTGAGCACATAGCCTCTTTGTTCTCATTGTTCATTTCCTGTGCCAGCTAACAAACAGGGTGTGGCAGAGAATGAGGAAATGTTTTTAACTGAGTGTTTGGCTTTTATATTTGTTTGCACACATGTGCAAGAAACATAATGCCACCACACGAGTTTTCGTGGGTGTGGCACCCCCGCTTCCAATGTCTTCAGCATTTATGCAGGCGCGGCCCACCACACCAATGAATGTCCCAGCTGTCTGACAGCAGTTCAGATTGCAGTGGCGTACAGTTGAAAGCAAATGACCGCTACAATCAGCAGTGGCAACATGTAGGCAATTTGCATGCTGCCCTGCCATCAGCAGTATGCAAACTGTCTCCACGTCACCACCGCTGACTGCAACGGTGGTTGTATGTGCATGCCCAATCTCCCTCAGCTCATGCACACCCCCCCAAGCACACTGTATGTCCAACAGGAGTGCCCAATCCCCATCGGCTACAGTGCCCTCTTCCCCAAAAACCAAACTTCCAGGTGCCATGCTGGGAGCCCACCCCAGCGTGGCAGAAGTGCAGCATCCTCATGAGTCTCCCCCACACTGTATGGTCAACAGGGGTGCCCAATCCCCCACTGGCTCCACTGCTCCCCAAAAAACTTCCAGGTACCATACTAGGAGCCCACCCCAGTGTGGCAAAAGTCCCACATCGTCCATGTAATATAAATAAAAAAGAAAACTGTCCCTTGTTGACTCTTGCCCCCCCCCACATCCCGCACCCAACCTCTGCATTCCACCTCCCTACACACCCCTCACCCCATACTTGCCTCTGGAGGCTGGCGCGACGATCTTCGGTGGAGCAGGAACACGTCTGCACTCTTCAAAGCCGATCAGCGAACTGAAGAAATGCCGGTAAGCTGTATAATGGCATAAATAGGATTTTGTTTTTCCAACTTTGGTGCATATCTCGTCAATTTTTGAGTTTGCACTAAATTTTCAACATGGGGTTCTTGGGATCCCATCTCATGAATTCAGTGACTCATTTGATTACTCAGTCCCGAAGGGATTTCGCGGTCACTGCACAGAATCACCTTTGGGACCGATTAACGAACTACAGTGTCACTGTTCATGCGGTGGGGTCACAAAAGCCCATGATGAAAACTACAAGACATGCCCAGGGCCTTAGGGTTTCTGACCATAACGCCACCTGTAGGGACTGACAGGCATCAGGTGTAACTTGGATTGTCAACAGTAATGCTCATGCCATTTCCAACCCTCCACCCCCACAGCCAGTGACAGGGATTGAGGTGCACCTTGATTCTTTGGCACTAGAGTTCACACCATTCTCCCATACTGCACCAATTTCAGTGTATTTCCTGATGGAATGAGGTGAGTGTAAAGCCCAAACACATCAAGGCACACCTGACACTTGTCAGTGTCCGACAAAAGGCACACTCAATGCCTGTCCATCTCTGCAGGGTGGGGGTAGAGTTGTCAGTTCAATACATCACTGCCATTCCTATATTGCATCTATCCAACTCCTACACTTCCACTGCAAATGCCAGCAAGCAAACATTCGGCATCGACAAATGCTTGTCAGTTCTACTTCCACTTTGGCAGAACAGTTGAACTACAAAACAGATGAACACTATGAGAGCATCCCTCTGATCACAGGGTATTAAAGGGAAGGTGCCATACTAGTGCGCCCAGTGTCTCTGCTTTGTGGGTCCCTGAATAAGATCTCCTCTGGCGCTGGGGATATCTGAAAACATGGCCTGAATGTGTACGTGTGTGGGGGAGGGACATGTCTTTGTTGCCTTTTGTGTCTATAAATATCAGGGGAAGGGGATATCTATGCCTAAAGCCTTACCTGACTCCTCTGGGAGTGCGACAGCAAGTCTGTTTGTTGGTATGCTTTTGGAAGCACCAGGGGAGGAGGAGGATATCTATGCCTAAAGCCTTGCCTGAATCCTCTGGGAGTGGGACAGCAAGTCTGTTTGTCAGTATGCTTTTGGTAGCACCGGGGGAGGAGGAGGATATCTATGCCGAAAGCCTGACCTGAAACCTAAGGGGGTGACAGCAAGTTTTTTTTTTTTTTTTTATTCTGTATGCCTTTGAAAGTGTCAAGGTAGGGGGATAGCTGTGCTGAAAGTCTGGACTGAAACCTGGAAGGGGGGGGGTCAGCAAGTCTATTTGTATGAATTTATTTGTAAGCACTAGGGGAAGGGATGCGTGTGCTGAAAACCTGCCTTAAACCTTGAGGGGAAGGGGTGCAAAAAACTGCAAGTCTATAAGTGCCAAATGTGGAGGGGAGATAACCAAGCTAAAAGCCTGGACTGAAACCTGATCTGGTTGCTATGGCACTAAATCCTTTTTATTTTTGTTTACACCAGTACTGGCTGTCCCTGAAACTTGGTACCCAGAAAGTTTCTGTAAAGTGTCACAAACCGAAAGGCCAAGATGGCTGCCCCGTTCATTAACGAGGCTGCTGCCCTCGATCTCACACAGGTCATCAAAACCCCCACCCAGGTTAACACACATACGGGTACATTCTCTCTACTAGACCTAGTCTTCACAAACTGCCCCACAAAATTGCCAGTACCCTGGTCCTCCCTGACACTAAGTGACCATTCACTGGTTCTCTGCAACTGGGCTGGAACTCCCCTCAAAGCCCCTCCTAAAATTATTTCTCAATGCAAACTTAGACCTGGCAACTAGCCCAACTCAAGGCCCACCTCAGAGACTAGGACTGGACACCTCTAGCAAACACCCTCGACCCAGACCGAGCCCTTGACCTATTCATCACCACTTTCAATACGGCCTGTGACAAGTTCGCCCCCTCACCAAAACTATGTCCAAGGGAAACTATGCCCCTTGGTTCTCAGACCACCTCCTATGCCTACTGCGACAGCATGACGACCTATGGCACCTAGCTAACGAGACCCAATGGCCTTTGGACAGGCAATGGTATAGGGAAGCCCGCAAGAAGTGCACCTGGGCCATACGCACCACCAAAGCAAACTATTACAAAGCTACCTTAACCTCCACCTGGGGCACTGGGTGCAAATTCTGGGAAAATATTAAGGAGCTCTGTGGCAAAACCCCTAATCTGCCACCTGACCAAATGCAAATTGAGGGAAGTCTATCTACTGACCCCCTCAGTATAGCCTCAGCCCTAAACTCGGCCTTCACTGATCTCTCTCATGTGCTTCCCCCAAACTTCTTTGACCCCCCCACCGGCCAAAATCTCCCCCCATCCCCCTCCCTTCTATCTACATGTCCTCACCCCAGAGACAGCAAAGCCCTACCTAATCAATGCCATTAGCCACCATCATATAGCCACGACTCCCTGGACCAGAAACTTCTCCGCCTCACCCTTCTGGAAGTCCTAGTACCACTCACCCACATTCTAAACTGCTCCCTCTGTCAAGGGAAATTCCCCATCCCCTGGAAATTGGTCTACATCACGCCCATCCACAAAAATGGGGACCGCACATTCACAAACAACTACCACCCCATCTCCATTCTACCCCCCATCTAAAGTGCTAGAACGCATAGTTGCCGACCAACTTACTGATCACCTTAATAAATATCACCTGCTAACCAACCAGCAACACAGCTTCTGAAAGGGTCATAGTACCACCACTGCCCTCCTTCAATTTACCTCCCACGTTTACTCTTCTTTGGACCGTGGCCACCTCACAGGTGCCATCTTCGTGGACCTATCTAAGGCATCTGATACCATCAACCATGCCCTCTTACTAAACACTCTGGCTTACAATGGCTTCTCCAATGACGCCATGAACTGGTTCACCAGCTACCTCACAGACAGAATGCAGATGGTCAAGGTTGGCACTGTCCTGTCCCCCCGCCTCCCTATCTGCTCTTGTGTTCTACAAGGCTCCATACTGGGGCCCCTTACTTTTCAGTCTATACCTAAACTCCCTCCCATCTGCCTGCCCCGGCAACCTGCTACTATACGCGGATGATTCTGTCCTGTACGCCTCTGACCCAGCACCCACCAAACTCCAAACTCTCCAACACTCTTTCCATGAAATCGAACAATGGTTTGCCACCCAGCATCTTACAATAAACTACAATAAGACAAAAGTCATGGTTCTCGCATCCCCAGAACCCCCTCAAAAACCTCTGCCCCCAATTTCTCACCACTAATCAGACCCCCCCAGAACAAGTAAGCAACTTTAAATATCTAGGGATCACACTAGACCCTGCCCTCAACTTTAATCTTCATATCCTACACCTATCAACTGCCCTTAGCACCAGACTAGGAGTTCTCACGATACAAACACTGCCTCACCCTGAAGCGTCTACAACTCACCATAAACCCTTTATCCTCTCCCTGCTGGATCACGGCATCCTCGCTCTACAGTGCAGCAGCCTCCACAGCCCTAAACCACCTCAGGCTTGTGCTTAACCCCAAAACAGGAACCAGCACCCTACTGGATGTACTGGCCACCAATCGACCCCAAAAATCCAGAACATCCAGGTCCTACCAGACGCCTAAGTGACCACTCCCTATCCTATTTCTATGGGCCAGCCCCAATCCCAAACCCAAAGCACAAACCACCCTCAGAAGGCGCCGCCCGGTGGGCTGAAAAACTTAGGCAGCTTCTTACCGGATAAACTGGTCCCCATTCAGCATGCACGACATTGACACTGCCCTCGCTTTGTTCTCCCAAACGTTCAACAATGCCTGTGATCTATTTGCACCTTCACAAAACCCGATCCGAAAACAGAATGCACCCTGGGTCAGCCCTGCCCTCCTACAATTACTTAGAGATCGGGATAACCTCTGGCACCGTGTTACTGAAACAGGCCGGCTGGCTGATAGACAAGCCTACAATGCAGCCCGAATAAGTGCTCCTGGGCGTCCGTAAGCCAGGGCTGACCACTACCAGGCCACCTCACCTCTTCCTGGGGCTCGGCCCGCAAGTTCTGGGATAATATTAAACAGTTAAATGGAAAGTCACGGTCCCCACACCCATCTCAGCTCTCCAGTGATGGTACTACCTCCACCGATCCTGCCTTCATAGCTAACTGCCTCAACACCGCCACCGACCTTAGCTCAGTCCTCCCCAGTAATTTCTTTGACACCCCCGTCCGCCACCACCCCAGCTTCCATTTGCACAAGGTAACTGCTCGGGAAGCCAGACCCATCCTTATCAAAGCTTTACACGGCAACAATCCCGGCAGTGACTCACTGGACCCCAGCATCCTCAGGTTGGTGCTAGATGAAGTCCTAGCCCCGCTTACCAGCCTGCTAAACCGATCGCTCTGCCTGGGACAATTTCCCTCTGCCTGGAAAACCGCCATAGTCACGCCTATTCATAAAGGTGGTGACAGGTCTGCAACCAACTACGACCAATCTCCATCCTCCCTCCCTCTCAAAAGCCCTGGAAAAAGTCGTGGCCATTCAAATCACCGAATATCTATCCAAGCATGACATCTTATGCCCTGAGCAGCATGGCTTCCGTGCTGGCCACAGTACCAGCACTGCACTAATTGAATTCTCCAATTTCCTTCACTCCTCCCTGGACACCAGCTCACTAGCTGGTACAGTGTTCATTGACCTTTCAAAGGCTTTTGACACTGTCTCCCACCCTCTTCTGCTGAACGCCCTCTGCTACACTGGTCTCGCGGCTGGCCCACTAGCATGGTGCTCAAGCTACCCAAGCGCCCGGTCGCAGGGTGTTAAAATCAGTGAAACACTCTGATACCCGTCCCATACATTCAGGAGTTCCCCAAGGCTCCATCCTGGGCCCCTCCTCTCTCTCTATCTGAACACCCTGCCCAGTGCTTGCTCTGGAAAAATGCTTCTGTGTGACAGCGATGCTCATTTTTGCCACCCACCGCAACCCCATCTCCTTCAGGATTCCCTACAACAGTCCTTCAATGATGCTGATGCCTGGTTTAAGGAGCACAGACTCATCATTAATCTTAAAAAAAAAAAAAAAAAAAAACACAAAGCTATGCTTTTTGCCCACCCCCAAAACAAAGCTAGCAACCACCTGCTCCATATTCTTCCTAGTACCAAACAACCTCTGGAACAAGTCTGCTCCTACAAATACCTCGGGATTACCTTCAACTCAGCACTCACATTCCACGAACACATTGATGCCCTTGCCTCTGCCACCAGCATATGGCTTGGCATCCTCTTCTGCCATCGAAACTGCCTCCCCCCAAATGCTCTCCGGCTAGCTGTCACATCCTCAGTACTGTCCCTGGTAGACTATGGCCACCAATCTATGGTGCTGCTAGCACTACTGCTCTCAAAAATTCACAACCAAATAAGGCTTGCAGACTGATTACTGGTGCCCCAGGCTCACACACACCTGTCAACTGTATAACGATGCTAAACTCCTGACTCTAGATGAACGGCTTCACTATCATACCTGCCTACTCACAAAAAAAAAAAAAAAAAACCTACTCGGGCTCTCTCCACCAGGGGTGACTGCATCCATCCACCGGATCCCACCCACTGTTTCTACACGGTCCTCCTACAAGACCGCTCTACTGGTCCCCAGATCAAGAACCACTCATGGTCAGAGGTTCTTCTGGTACAGAGCCCCACTCTGGTTTAACTCTCTCCTGCCACCATCTCAATGCCACCACAATCTCCAAATTCAAAACCACCCTTCGCAGCCAACTCCTCAACACTGAGCTGTTCCTGTCTCTGATTGAGGCCCCACCGACCTCTCCACTCTGTGACAATGCCCACCGGGCAGCTCCCACCAAGCCCACCCCATCCCCTTACCCAGCACACCATTCCTAAGTATATCCGCCAGAGCCTACTGTCTCTGGACAGTTGATTGCTCAGCTAGTGAAACCAATTGTGTCAGACCTATTTCTATTACATGTACCACGTAACTCAAATTTATGTTTGACCACAGTGTGACGTGGCGCCTCTAACAAACGCCTACTTGAAGAAAACCTGTACTATGTAACCTAAATGCTATGTATGTATGTCTCAATGTGACGAGGTACCTTCGGAAACGAGCCTCTGGCTCAAAGGCTGTAAACTGATTCTCACAAATAAATAAAAAAAAATAAAATAAAAAAATAAAGCCTGCCAGCTCATCCTAGGATGCGATTGCCTCACACACACACATGCTCCCTCTACAGTATCACACACTAGCTAAACCTAGACAACAGAATCAGGTATCACACCTGCCTAATGACCAAAAAGATTATCCTAGGCCTCACCCCCCCCTGCCCTAAACCAATTTATCCTCCCAACACCACCAGGCAGAACCCATAGCTCGAACAAACCATTGCTATGGGTACCCCATGGCCGGACTTCCCAATTCCAGCGAACTTTCAGCTACAAAGACCCATCCTGGACAAATGCACTCCCCAGCCTAATAACGGAAGAAACTAGGCTTGGCCCTTTCAAAACCAGACTAAGGAATAACCTACAAGCCTCCAATCTGTGTGGCTGCAACTGACCCCCACAGACCCTGAACTTCTGACTCCCTCATAAAAATGGCCCCCACGAGATAACTTAGTTTTGACAAACAGCCACTTCAGAACATCTCTGCTCCTCTATGGCTGTGCGATTCGTGTAAATCATGTTTCCCCTGGAAGGGTAGATCACCCTCTGAATCAAATGTGTAACCATGTAAAAAATAGTTTTTAAGATGTTTTGTTATGTGCCAACAACCTGTAAATCATATTTCGTCCCTTCTGTACTCTATGTATGACGTGGAACCTTTGTAAATGAGTCTTTGACTCAAAGATCTTTCCGAATATTTCAATAAATAAATAAAAAAAAAAACACCTTGCAGTTTTTATAATGCAACTCCTGCACTTGATTTATTAATAAAAAGGGAAGCTATATGTGATGTGTTCTGCTATATATAGTATGCTGTTATCCTCTGCTGTCTGTATAGTGAAACACTACATACCTACTTTCACAACAAATGGGTCATGGGCCCTTAGATTTCCGGTGTGTGTGTGTGTGCGTATAAATGTAAGCACCCCCCCAAACTCAGAGCCTCATTAAACAGAAAACAGTGGGGACAAGAACACAGTTCAGAAGACGTACAACAGTACTGACTAACAGCAGCACTTCTGCTGGCTTGTGCATTTACACATCATGAACTACCACCATGATGCCTTGCAGGAGTTGGGTCATGACCTTTGTAATGGAATCAGACAGGTTTTCACACTAGGGCAGAACATGGGGAAACAACTTCATTTAAATTAGGATGAAACGGTGGGGCTGTAAGACAGGGAACTATTGTTCATGTGTGCAAACTACACAAGTAGTTGAAGGTAGGAAAAATGGGCAGACTAGATGGGCCAGGCAGTCCATCTCTGACAACAAAGTCTATGTATGTATACAAAAAATAGGTTGTGGGAACTTTTCCTTTAATACATGCAATAAAACATTCAGGGTGCTATTATTCCACGATGGTGCCAGTTTCTCCTAACAGCAATGAGGCGTATGTCACTTGGCTGAATGCCAGCACATTACACACACTACTGTCAGGCCCCAAATTCAAGGAACATAAGTGCATCAAAAGTACAGGCGTTCTACACCTTCTGTCCAGAATACCACAACCTGGTCTCACACAGTACCTCTCCATCACTTGTTTGTGTTTGGCGTTTCCTTTAACATGTAATCTGTTATGGGTGCAAAGCCACACCATGTCCCAAATCTTTTTGTGAATTCTCCCATTTGAACTGGGCAGTAATCTTTTCATCAATTCTCCAGCGTGCATCGAACACTGGGGAGCTGAAGAAAACAGTGGACAATACCCAGTGATATAAATTCCTGGCCTGCCTGCGTTATTTAGTATGTCCAATTTAGTTATTCGCCATTATTTTATAGTTTGAAAAACGATCCAGAATATACTTGCATTTTGCTTTCCTCTGTCCCCTAATATTCCACAAGACCCCTGCCTCCATGGGGAGGGCCACATTTAACTCTAAAGCAAGACCCCCCCATTGCAGAGTTATGCAATATGGGCCAAATATTAAAAATAAACACACAAAAAACACACACACACACACACACACACACACACACACACACACACACACACACACCAGGTTTACCATCTTTGAACACTCCCCCACACACACACACACACACACACACACACTAAGTGTGACTTTTCTAAAGCAGCCGGAGGGGGAATAGAAGACTTAAGGTGTAAGAAAACATATCACAGAATAATAGAACTTTGACGACAAAGAAAGACCACACTGGCCCACCTAGTGTGCTCTATTTTAAGAAACTCAACCAACTGACTTAGACATTGGCCAAGTACACCATTTTGAAACTAGGGAACTGGACATTTCATTTGCTTTTTCTAGTTTTCCTCCACTGCATCTGAAGCCCCCAAACCATATAACCAATATTTTGATTAGATTTGTTGTGACCTTCACACCAGCAATATCCAGACTGGAGCAGTCTTTATGACCAGTTACAATATTACAACCCCTTTTGTTAGTGTTTAGTTTAACTCCTGCTACAAATTACTTAAAGGAGTAGTCCACACAGAATTTGCAAAAACATATGTTGTGCAGAGTGTTTTGATTTGTGTGAAGTCCTAGTGTGTCCTTGACTGTCTACTATTAGGAGTTTTTCCTAATTAGCTTGCTAGCTTTGTGGTACTTTTCTTTTCTTGTACCTACAATGCTGTCTCATGTGACAGTGATATAGCTGGGACCATAAGCTTTTACACAGGTTTTAAGCAAGCTGGCGTCTGTAGCACTGGTTGTGCTCTTCACGTTTGAGATCCCTTCTACACTCGCGAGTTTTCCAGCAGCTCCACTTCCATTTGTGTTTCGGCACCCCAACAGAGCTTGCTGCTCTATTGTTTGTGCACCACTTCGGAATGGCTGTTTTACACAGCCCGATGAAATGGAACACAACGGTGCAAACCGCGAAAAGCAGAGATTATGTTTTAGACGAACGTCATTTCATGGAGTAAAATAGATGCACTTACACAAGGGATGTAACGGAATACTGTTTCCGTAACAGTTATTACATTACATAAACTTGTGTGTAAAAGTGCCTATAGATCCAGTAAAAAGCACTGCTTTACAATCAGTTCACAACAGTAGAAATGGCTATACTTTAAAAACTATACAGAGTTCAGCTTAGTAACTAGCCTCACTGTAAAGGTATTTCTGTCCTGAACAGTTTTGCTGCTGGTTATTTTTGTGTAGCTTATAATGTTTCCATGATATTTAGGTTTGTTTGGCTTGTGTGTGTGCTGGATCCATGGTCTCAACTACATCACTGTCACATGAGACAGGATGCATTGCAGGTACAAGAAAAGCAATAAACAGTTCAGATGGAGATCCCCAGGGTCATAAAACTACCATAAAACTAGCAGGCTAATTTAGGAAAAACTCCTGATAGCAGACAGAGGGAAAGACACACTAGGACTTCACACACAAATCAAAACAATCTGCACAACATATGTTTTTGCAATTTCTGTGTGGGCTACTCCTTTAACATGGCTGAGAGCTATGTGACTAGCTGCAGTGTCCTTAAGTAACAGGCAAATGTCAACTGCATATGCCGAAGTCTTAGTTGATGATGGAGAGAACACAGCCATTGAGGCACTATAGTTGGGTCACCTTCAATTTTCCCAAGCACTGGGTCTATATAAAATGCATACAGGATAGGATAGGACTTAGTGTGCATCCCTGCCTGACTCCACTCCATAGTCTGCGTTTGGACCTCAGGTTATTGTTCAACAGTGTTGTAATTGTGACATCCATACTTCATATCCAAGTGACAAATGACTGGGGAAGTCCATATTTCTGCAGAACCAAAAACATGTAAGCATGGTTCACCCTGTCAAATGTCTTTTCCTGGTCCAGAAACAGGAGGGTCCCATCAGCTGTTCCACATGTTCTATAGCAGACAAATACCCTCATTACTTATTTTTATTTACCACACTGAGCCAAAGACCCTTTTTCAAGTACGTCCCAGAACTAGCAAAAAGGGCAGCTAAGAGATGAAAAACATGGTAAAATGCAGGAATAAAGGTTTTTACCTGCAATATGCAGGTATAAAAAACAAAATATTACAATACCCTCTACAATGAAAAACACCTTCTGACCATGTAAGACACAAGTTAGCAATTACATACCGATGTAGCAAGTAGATGCTGTTCCAATCCAGTTTTAAAAATCATATGAACAGTGGTAACACGGATGGTAATGGAAAGATCATGCCAAAAGTCTTGTGGATGGACACAGATGAACAGGCAGTAGGGTGGTCACTGAAAAACATGGAAAAGAAAATTGGGCCAAGGACAGATCACTGGAGATGTGTGAGCAGATAAGGAGTGTGGAGTGGGGGGGGGAGAGACGGTGCCACCAATGCAGGCAGCTTGAGAAATTCTCACGTAGAAGCAGAACAAACTGAATGATGAGGCAGAGCCTCCTGCTGCCTTAAGCTTATCCAGGAGAAGAGGGTGGGCAACAGAGTTGAAAGCTTCGGCCAGGGTGACATGATTACAGAGGTGACCTAGCCCTAGTCCACTTCAGACAGAATGGAGTCAGTGAGCCGGAGGAGAAAGATGGAAGTGGAGTGGGATTTCTGAAAGACAGAATGGAAGGGAGTGAAGATGGGAAAGGAGTCTTGAAAGACAGTCTGCCAAACACAATGGGTTGACATCTCTTTTTTTTAATAAAGTGCCTTTGAAAAACTCCAGTTCAAGTTTATTTCACCAGGAAAACTCCATTGAGTAAGCTCATTACAAGGAGGTCCTGCTAAGTGTAAGCCCCCTGCAAATGGGGGTTCCCAAAAGACTTCCAGGAGCTTGCTTGAATGCTCCAAGCCTGAATGGTGTTTGGCATTTAAGCCATTTATCAGTGAGTGTTTTTAGAACCTCTGGTACTGTCTCTTTAAGAGCTGTCTGCTTGCAGACATAATTAGTTTGTATGGGGGACTGTGTGTTTCTTTGATTGAGTACCACTCAAGCTGCTGCTAATTCACTTCATTTTTGCAGTCACTAGGAGTGCAAAGGGAACCTATCTGAAAGATGTAACTGTTTGCCAGAAATTATTTAGAGTAATAATGAAATTACAGTTTGTCTAACCTGCTTTCTTTGCAGTCAGAACTGTGTCTGCTAGTTCCCATTCTAGTTTTGAACTGCTGAACTGGACCAATCAGTGTGGGGTAAGCTAGCTCTAAAATGGTGCCTTGGACGAATCAGAACTTGGACTCATAATCTGAGCCAGCCACAAGAGGATTGTATGGGCAGTGACTCTGGGAGATGTAGTTTAGACTTCAGTGCCTTTTGGACCAACAGCAGCAGTCTATTGTGAGTGACAGCCAATCCAGTCAAGAACTGGGAGGAACTCAAAGGAAGTGCTCGGTTTTGTCGGTTGGAGTTTC
This sequence comes from Neoceratodus forsteri, assembly GCA_016271365.2. Taxonomy (NCBI): domain Eukaryota; kingdom Metazoa; phylum Chordata; order Ceratodontiformes; family Ceratodontidae; genus Neoceratodus; species Neoceratodus forsteri. The sequence goes on along the minus strand of CM028138.1, from coordinate 345,123,457 downwards.
AGTTGAGCTTTGGCAGTGAAGAAGGAAGGAGCCCTGTGCTCTTTCAGTGTGCAGTTTTAGTCAAAAAACGTGTGTAAGGCCCAGAGTTCCGGTCTGCAGCTTGTGTAACAGCTTGTTAGGACTGAATCCGTCCTGTGAAAAGAATCAAAGGATCTCTGAAGAGTAGAAACCAGGCTCACCCTGTAGAAGACTGGAGGAATTGCTGAAAATTGCACTCGGTCTGTCAGAAACTGAATCTGCTGTGTGTTCTCCCGGGTATTGTGCAGTAATTGCGATCGGGATACAGATGCAGCCTGCCTGGTATAGTGCTTTCTTTTATATGGATGTGAAGAGGTTTGTGTACCTCAAGTGAGCCCTGCTGACATTGAAGGACCCTATCTTATTTGGAGGTCGTGAGTACTAATTCAGGGTCGCTCCTGTTGAATTGCCACATTAAATCCAAATGGAATTACTGTACTGCTGACTGTTTAATTCTCCTTTCTCTGTGTGAAAGGGCCCCTACCAGCTGCCACAGTTTGACTAGCCACTAGGGCTTGGGTACCCAGGGACAGTAACTGATAGGGGATAGGCCTGTGCACAGAGCCATAGGTAGATTATTAGAGTGATAAGCTAATTAACCTGATTTCCCCTGTCCTTGTTATATCCCTAAATAAATCAGAGCTGCTTGTTTCAGCAAAGTTATACTGCCTGAGGTATTTGTCTATGTTAAAATACTGTACTGTGATTGTTGCACTGTATCTCATTTCACAGGAGGTCCCAGTGCGGAACCAGACCTGGGGTAAGTGTATACTGTGAAGGTAATTCTGATATATTGTGTGGGCCACTAGTGGGAAGAAAGGGGGTTGCAGTGTCCCAGAGGGCTGTGACCAAGTTAGTTTAACTATTGCAAACCCTGACCTCTGGGTGGAGGCACCGCCATTGGATCCAGGCCCCTCAACCTGTTAGTGGCAAATCAGGCAGGGTAGTAGCCCTGGGATAGCGCCATCTAGGGTTACATCTTGAGGCTCACCGCTGGGATTGTGTGTCCTCTAGTGGCCATATTTACTAACCACTGTTAAGAAAAAATGGGTACCCGACAGAAGTGGCTGTGCACCGGCTGGTGGAGTGGTGTACTGGGAGGAGATCGACCCCAAAATGCTATGTTTATCCTGGACATCCCCTGATCACATACGGACACTTGCAGGGAGTACTTTCCAAGGTGGAAGGTTTACAAAACCCCGTGGTGGTGGGTCGGCATGCTAATCTGCTCACCCACACTTTCCTGGCCCTAGTAGAGTTTAAGGATCCCATAGATAGCTCCAAAGTGCCACAGATCATTACCCCAGAGGGAGCCTCACTGCTTGGAGAGGATAACTAAGGACAGTAAAGACCCAGGGGGAATGAGCCCCACCACTATCTGAAACTTTTGAGGAGAAATTTATAAATGGTTGCTGGGGAAGGGAAAACTGTGGAGGACTTGAAGAAACTATTCTTGCCACCTGGGGGTGTTCCTCCCCCAACACCCTCTCCCACTCCAGTACCCGTAATGGTGGCTGAACCAATGCAGACTCCTATTTCTGCACCTGCCATTAGTCACGACTCTTACCGAAGGTTGAGGATCTTCTCTGGCACCCTCCCCACCCCCCAAGGGGAGGATGACTGGGAGACCTGGATAGACTATGTTGCCCCCCAAGTGCTAGAATGGCAATGCTCGGAAGGCGAAAAGCGAAAGAGGGTTAGTGAGAGCCTCCGAGGTCCTGCCCTGGCTACCATCCGTGCTAAACGGGCCAGTAACCCTGAAGCAACTGCACAGGCCTATCTTGAGGCCTTGGAGAATGTGTATGGGAGCCCAGATTCTGATGAGGACCTATGGTGGAGAGTAAGAAATGCACAACAGTACCAAGGGGAGTTGTTGTCTGTGTATGTCTCTCGGCTGGAAAAATTGTTGCAAGAATGCCTCAGAAAGGGTAGTTTGCCAGCGATTGAACTGGACCGAACCAGACTGGACAGAATCTTAAGTCTGCCCCTTCTCAGAACTGCTGTTGCTTCAGTTACGCCTGGCAAATCGACTGGAATCCCCACCTCCTATGATGAGTTAATGAGAGAAATCTGAGAGTTGAGAAAAAGGCGACCTCTGGAGGTACCGCACCAACAGCTGTGGCTACGACCCGAGTGACTGAGGGTGACCCATCAAGTGAAGTTCAGGGGCAGAGGTTGACAGTCAATGAGTGCTCTGACAAGGAAAAGATATGCCACAATGGGGGCGAACTGTTGAGAGAGATCCGAATTCAAAACAGTCCCTTTATGAAGGCCACGCCTGCAAGTACGGGCCCTGACCTATATCCGACTGCATCTGCTTATGGGGTGGGGTACCACCCATGTATCTCCTGCTGATAACAGCTCCAAACTCAATTCCTTGACCATGGAAGTGGAGAAACTGACGAGATGTCTCCAAATGCTTATCACGCCGCAGACAGAGATGGCACCCAGGTTTCCAGTTAGTAATACCCCGCCTGGCTCCCAGTGTGGCGCCTCGGCCAGCTCAAACTCCAGAAAGTATGTTTTGCTATAATTGTGGGAAAGATGGGCACATGAAAGGGAATGCCAGTCCCAAAAGACACTGACAAAGTTGCATATAGGGCTACAAGGAGAGCTTGGAGAAGAAATCAGTGGTTAAGAGGTGCACGATATGATCCCAGTGAGGGCACCAAAATGCTAATTCACATCCTTTTGTGGCAAGGTCAGTTGCCCAGGCCCCACTACCGCCTCCAGACTGGTCCAGAATAGTGGGTCCTCCATGGAGACCACTGTAAAGGTGAATGGAGTGTCTACAAGAGCTGTATTAGACAGTGGCTCCCAAGTGACAATTATGTTCCAGGATTGGTATCAGAAGCATTTGTCAGGCGATACCTTTACAACCATTAGAAGGACTGCATGTATGGGGTTAAGTGAGAAGGCCTACCCCTATTCCGGGTATATCCGATTTGGCTGTCTTTCCCCACCTCCGTGGCTGGAGTGGCTGAACAAGTAGAGACCCTAGCCTAGTGTGTCCCCCACTGGACTGTATGATGGTGTCCCTTTGTTGATTGGAACAAATGCTCATATGTTCGGAAGGCTGGCACAGTTGTGTTATGAAAAACAGGGTCAAAGACTAGTAGAGCTTTAAGAGTTCAGCTTTAATTAAGAAGGCCTATGAGGCACAGAGAGATGCTGAAAAAACAGAACCAGAGGAACCGGTCGGATTGTATGGAAGAAGGATCCTGAGTCTCTGATCCTGGTGCCAAATGCCCAGTGTACCTTACAGGAGAGGTCCGTATCAGAAAGGATGTTAAGAATAAAATATTAATGTTGGATGCACCAGGCGATGGAAAATTGCCAGAGGGACTGCTGGTCAAGCCTAGTATTTTGCCCGCTAGAGCCCATGCTTATGCCAGAAGGGTAATGGTCCAAGTTCATAATGTGTCTGAAAGAGACATTCGAGTAAACAGAGGTTGCATCCTGGCTAATGTGCATTGACAGACACTGCAGTGCTACCCAGCAGCAAGAGTTCAAGGAAGAATGACAGAGTAACGCCTGACTTGTTTGATTTCGGCGACTCCCGCTGCCAGCTGAATGGAAAGTGAGGATCAGTGAGAAGCTTGCCCAGAGAGACCAGGTGTTTTCTTTAAAGGAATGGGATGTAGGATGCGTGCAAGGGCTGAGCACAATATCCGGCTGCATGAAGACCATTTACGTAGAGGTCTCGAGCCTGGCACCTGCTGACATAGATGATGTGAGACGGCATCTGCAAGAGATGTTAGCTGCTGGTGTAATACAAGAATCCAGAAGCCCTTATGCTTCCCCATTGTGGTAGTGAGGAAAAGAATGGAACAGTAAGGATGTGTGTGATTATCGCACCTTAAACCGGCGGACTATCCCTGATCAGTACACAATGCCCGCATTCAGGATGCTTGGACTGCCTAACGGAGCAAGTGGTTCTCTGTGCTGGATCTCCAGTGGGTACTACCAGATCCCGAGCTAGCCCAGAGGACCGTGAGAGGCGGCCTTTATCTGTCCGCTGATTCTATGAATTCATGAGGATGCCTCAAGGGATTTCAGGTGCCCCAGCCACTTTTCAACGATTGATGGAGCGTGCAGTGGGGACATGAACTACTAGAGTGCCTGGTATACCTAGATGATGTTATTGTGTTTGGCAGCTCACTGGAGGAACATGAGAGCAGATTATTTAAGGTATTGGACCGACTGGAGGACTTTGGCCTTAAACTGTCCATTGATAAGTGTCAATTCTTTCAAACATCAGTAAAGTATGTGGGACACATAGTATCCACCGAGGGAATAGAGACCGACCCAAGTAAAGTTGAGGCCTTGACCACCTGGCCACAGCCCAAAATCTAAAAGAACTGCAAAGATTCCTGGGATTCTGTGGTTATTATCGGCGCTCATCAAGGACTATTCAAGAGTGATCCGCTTTACTTAACCTTACTCAAGGGTATCCCCAACCCACAAAAATACCAAAAGTCAGCATCCCTCAAGACTGAAAGAGTGTATTTTCATCCGAGTGAAGTATTTGGGCCGCTGGACTCCTGATTGTGAGACTGCTTTTCATGAGATCATATATCAACTTACCCATGCTCCAGTGCTGGCCTATGCTGATCCAAGAAAACCACGTCCTGCACACTGATGCTAGCTTGCAAGGGTTGGGGCTGTGTTGTACCAAGAGCACGAGAATGGCCTGAGACCAGTGGCCTTTGCCAGTAGAAGCCTGACCCCATCCGAAAAGAACTATCCTGTACATAAGTTAGAGTTCCTAGCTTGAAGTGGGCTATTGTTGACCAATTCCATGAGTACTTGTATGGGGCTAAAATACTAGTAAAAACTGACAATAATCCTTTGACCTATGTGCAGACTTCAGCTAAGTTGGATGCCACTGGCCATAGGTGGCTTTCTGCATTATCTACATATGACTATGCTCTCATACCGAGCAGGTCTGAACCACATAGATGCTGATGCTCTCTCCCGGAGGCCTGTTCCCCAGAATGATTGGGTCCGATTGGCAGAACCTGACATTCGGGCACTCTGCCGGAAGTTTGACAGGGAGGAACAAATGTCCACGGACGCAGTGGACTGCATGGTGGATTGCTTGGGAGCCTCTGAGAATTGCATACCTGCTGCTTATTGCCACTTTTCTGCAATAGACATTGGTGCACTGCCTCAGCTGGACAATGACAGTATTCGTGGGCTCAATCCGCGATCCCATGATCAAAGCAGCTTTAGAAGCCCCTATGCAGGAAAAGATGTGTCCAAATTATGCTCCACTGATTTGAGAACTGCACTGTTATACAAAGAAGGTCCTAAGTTGAAACTGATCAATAAACTGTTATACAGAGAAACAGTAGACAGAGGGGACAAGTAGACAAACAACAACTAGTGCTGCCCACTGCCTTTCGAGACTCAGTACTGAGGTCCTTGCACAACCACATGGGGCACCTTGGTATAGACAGAACACTTGACTTGGTGAGATCCAGATTCTATTGGCCTAAGATGGGGCTGATGTGGAGCAACACATTCAACTTGTAGTCGCTGCTTACAGAGGAAAGCTTTGCCCCAGAGGGCTGCCCCCTTGTTAACATCACCACCAGTGCACCCATGGAGCTGGTCTGTATTGATTTTCTGAGTTTGGAGTCAGATCAAAGAAATATCAGTAATGTGCTGGTGGTCACTGACCATTTCACGAGATATGCCCAAGCTTTCCCACCAAAGACCAGAAAGCATCCACTGTGGCCAAAGTACTTGTAGAAAACTTTTTGTTCACTATGGGGCTCACAAAGAATCCATTCTGATCAAGGAGAGACTTTGAGAGTCGTCTGATCAAAGAGATGCTTTCTCTGTGGAGGGTGTGAAAGTCCAGAACCACTCTCTTACCACCCCAGGGGACCCACAGCCTGAGCGTTTCAGCACTTTGCTAGATATGCTAGGCACCCTGCCCAAAGGACAAGCCTAGATGGAGCCAACAAATTAGCACCCTGGTACATGCTTATAACTGCACCAAAAGTGATGCCACTGGATTCTCCCCTACCGCCTGATGTTTGGAAGAGAAGCTCGACTACCAGTAGATGTGTTTTGGGGTCTCTCCTGATGGGGTTCAAGCTGACAACTATTTACAGTATGTGCAAAAGTTAAAGGCCCAGCTAACTCATGCGTACTAACTGGCTCAAACCATGGCTGCCAAAAGAAATCTGGCCAACAAAGAAAGGTATGATAAAAAGGTGAAAGCACAGGAACTCCAGGAGGGAGATCGGGTATTGCTAAGAAATCTGGGACTACATGGCAAGCACAAGATTGCTGACAGATGGCACCATCTCCCTCACATTGTAGTGGGCAAACTAGATGATCTGCCAGTGTACAAAGTAAGGCCTGAGAATAATTCAAAAGATGTAAAAACAATGCATAGAAATCATTTACTGCCCATTGGACAAATCTTAATTGAGTCTGAGCCCTAGAAGATGCCCCTGGACCAGTGACTAGAGCTGCTGCTAAGAAAAGATCAAGAAAGTCTGCACCTACAGAAGCAAGTTAAAGTGTTCCCTCCACAAGTCCCAGTTGAGCATGACTGTCAGTCCATATCGGAAGAAAGTGAGAGTGACTTTGAATACTATCCTTCTACTGAACTGAGTCAATTGTTTCGGGCAATCCCTAGTCAATACTGGAGATGAAGCTGGGCCTTCTGGACTGTCTAAGCCCCCAGCTTCATCCCTGGAGCCAATGCTCCCAGAAAGTGAAGTGCAAAGCATCAGATCAGATGAAATGGAATCATTGTGCATGGTTGAACTGTTTGAGCTTTCAGGAGGAAAATGATAGATTGGGGCAGACTGGTGATACACCGAACAAGAAGAGTATTTTGAGTGCCCTGACAGTCCTCTGCCAGTGTCCGAAAGCTCTCCATGCGAGCCAAATGTTGTGGACTCAGAAACTGTAACTCCTGGAGCTGAAAGTGCCCCAAGTTCTAGCCTCTCTACCCCATGGAGACTCCCTGACAAGTGAGGACAATGCTGAAAATGAGGCTCAGAGTGCAGAGACTGTAACAGTTCCCCTAGAAAGACTGGTCGAGCTGTAAAGCCTGTGGTGCACCTCAGTTATGATTCACTTGGGAGGCCTGTGGACTTGCCTCTCAATGTTGTCCATAAAGGAGTGTATGTGTCCCGAGCTCATTGCCCAAACTGAGCATCAGTGCTAACTCAAGTTACTTGTGTTGCCCTCTAAGTATGGTGCCCTTGCCCCATCCAGCCCCAAGGTAACTGATAGGAAGGCCCCCTCTTCAGGTTTCATGTACAAGAGGTAATAACTTGAGTTATGGTACAATGTGTATGTAATACTGTGTAAAGAGGCGTACTGCAATGTTTCAAAATGTGTTCTTGGTAAAATGATATATTGACTGATGATTACATATGCGAGCCTAATGCAAATGTATATGGTTGCAGTTGAAACTTATGGGGTACTTGCTGACGCGACGCAAGCTTTCCCAGGCAGGAAGGTGTAACCCACTGCAAATGGGGGTTCCCAAAAGACTTCCAGGAGCTTGCTTGAATGCTCCAAGCCTGAATGGTGTTTGGCATTTAAGCCATTTATCAGTGAGTGTTTTAGAACCTCTGGTACTGTCTCTTTAAGAGCTGTCTGCTTGCAGACATAATTAGTTTGTATGGGGGACTGTGTGTTTTGATTGAGTACCACTCAAGCTGCTGCTAATTCACTTCATTTTGCAGTCACTAGGAGTGCAAAGGAACCTATCTGAAAGATGTAACTGTTTGCCAGAAATTATTTAGAGTAATAATGAAATTACAGTTTGTCTAACGTGCTTTCTTTGCAGTCAGAACTGTGTCTGCTAGTTCCCCATTCTAGTTTTGAACTGCTGAACTGGACCAATCAGTGTGGGGTAAGCTAGCTCTAAAATGGTGCCTTGAATGAATCAGAACTTGGACTCATAATCTGAGCCAGCCACAAGAGGATTGTATGGGCAGTGACTCTGGGAGATGTAGTTTAGACTTCAGTGCCTTTTGGACCAACAGCAGCAGTCTATTGTGAGTGACAGCCAATCCAGTCAAGAACTGGAAGGAACTCCAAGGAAGTGTCCGGTTTGTCGGTTGGAGTTTCAGTTGAGCTTTGGCAGTGAAGAAGGAAGGAGCCCTGTGCTTTTTCAGTGTGCAGTTTTAGTCAAAAACGTGTGTAAGGCCCAGGAGTTCCGGTCTGCAGCTTGTGTAACAGCTTGTTAGGACTGAATCCGTCCTGTGAAAAGAATCAAAGGATCTCTGAAGAGTAGAAACCAGGCTCACCCTGTAGAAGACTGGAGGAATTGCTGAAAATTGCTCTCGGTCTGTCAGGAACTGAATCTGCTGTGTGTTCTCCCGGTATTGTGCAGTAATTGCGATCGGGATACAGATGCAGCCTGCCTGGTATAGTGCTTCTTTATATGGATGTGAAGAGGTTTGTGTACTTCAAAGTGAGCCCTCTGACATTGAAGGACCCCATCTTATTTGGAGGTCGTGAGTACTAATTCAGGGTCGCCTCCTGTTGAATTGCCACATTAAATCCAAATGGAATTACTGTACTGCTGACTGTTTAATTCTCCTTTTCTCTGTGTGAAAGGGCCCTACCAGCTGCCACGGTTTGGACTAGCCACTAGGGCTTGGGTACCCAGGGACAGTAACTGATAGGATAGGCCTGTGCACAGAGCCATAGGTAGATTATTAGAGTGATAAGCTAATTAACCTGATTTCCTGTCCTTGTTATATCCCCTAAATAAATCAGAGCTGCTTGTTTCAGCAAAGTTATACTGCCTGAGTGTATTTGTCTATGTTAAAGTACTGTACTGTGATTGTTGCACTGTATCTCATTTCACAGGAGGTCCCAGTGCCGGAACCAGACCTGGGGTAAGTGTATACTGTGAAGGTAATTCTGATATATTGTGTGGGCCACTAGTGGGAAGAAAGGGGGGTTGCAGTGTCCCAGAGGGCTGTGACCAAGTTAGTTTAACTATTGCAAACCCTGACCTCTGGGTGGAGGCACCTGCCATTGGATCCAGGCCCCTCAACCTGTTAGTGGCAAATCAGGCAGGGGTAGTAGCCCCTGGGATAGCGCCATCTAGGGGTTACATAAGGACAAGGTGATACAAACAAGATACAAGGCAATGTAGAGTGGACAAAAGTATGGTTCAGAAAAGCTCAGCTATACAATTAGAGAGACATTACATATATAACCAAAACAATGGCGCAGAAATAACAATTATAAATGGGTCTAATAATTTTAAATGGTAAAATTAGATCCCTTTAAAGGGGCAAAAGGAGCTAACTGCCGAGTAAAATTAGCGTAGTGCAAAAGGACATGCTAACTAGTATGACAGTGAAGTGCTTTACACAAGCATAAGAACAGCAAATACACAATAAATAATAAAAAAAAAACCAAGTAACCAGTCTAATTTACAATAAATATAATAATCCAAAAATAGTGAAAAATATGAGCTTAGGTAATAGGTCAAGGTAGACCTGTACCAAAAGCCACTTTAGAGACTTCATTCTGAAGTAGTTCTTACATGTGATGAGATGAAAACTGTGAAGGTTCCACTGGACTGGGGCAGCCATGGAGAATGACCTATCCTCTGCAGAGTATTTATTTTGTTATCTTTGTAATGCTCCTGTCACTCTCTGGCCTGCCCCTCTGCTAGCCATCCCCCGGCCTCATCGCCATCCTTCTCGGGGTACTACTTATTCCATCCTTCTGTGCTCCGTGGTTTACCTCCTATGGTGGGGCTTTTGGGAGTCCGCAATCCCCTTTGGAGTTTGTGAGTGGTGGAGATGGGTGCCACGGTCAGTGGTGTGGGGCCTGCTGGATAAGCCAGGTTCATCCTCTGGCACCCAGGGCATTTTTTTTCCCTTCCTTCACCTCAAGCTGGTAAGGAGCTGTGTGACATGTATGAATGCACTGATGTCAGGCAATGTTCCTTCCCACTCCAGAGCATCTCCTACTTCACTGTTATGTGTGGTCACCCACATGGTGGCAACAGCACAGCAGAGTGTACTACTCTCCTTCAAACACATGATGCTCCTTCCCCAGTTGGTCCCCAATGTCCCAGGCTTGTTCCTATACCTGGATCGCACTGATGTTATGAGTGGTGACCTACCACTGCCTTGACAGGTTGACTATCCCATGCAGACTTTCATCTAGAGCAGGGGATATCCAGCAGCCCTGGTCCCTGAAATGCAAGGCTCACCCAGTGTGGTGGGATCAAAAAGTCCAGGTCCAGTGTGCGCCCCCTTCATGCATGGTCAAGGCACTCACCTGTTTAAAGGCCCAGAGCATCAATGATCTGGAAGGAGCCTGGTAGCAAAATTAGAGCTGTCACCAACACTTGCAGTGATATCCACCAGAGTGACTGATTCAAAAGCCACAGACGAAACTCCAACTCACACTGTGGGGAGACACTGCAGAAAGATGGTTCAAAGAGAGAAGTGCTGTTGCCATTGCATCACTTCCTGGTGTGCCCCCACCTGGACTACTGTGTCCAGTTTAGAAGATTACACCACAAAGAACACAGACAGGGTTGAGGCAGTCCAATGGAGAGAAACTAAATGGTGCAGGGTTTGTAATGGGAAGCCTTACTAGAGAAACTGAGGGATCTGAACATGTGCACCCTGGAAGAAAGGAGAGAGAGCAGGGACATAAATCAAGATCTACAAGTACCCGAAAGGTGTGAACAGGTGTAAATGGGGAGTCTCTTCAAATGAAGATAAGCATGAGATGAAACTGGAAGGGGTGGGATCAAGAGAGATGAGAAAATATTTCTTCCTGAAATGTTGGTAGACACATGAAACAGACCGCAGGTGGACGTGGTGGAGACTAGAATGGTAGAGCTGCAAGCATGTATGGGATAAATATGGGGTATTTTAGAAACTAACGAGGGAGTGGTGAGGGTCACCACATACCAGATAGGGTCTGCAGAGGAAGAATAGGCAGGGAACACTTCGGCAGAGTGAGTGGGCCAAGCAGTCCTTTTCTGACAAAATTCTATATTTCTCCCCAGACCAGATGCAGAAGAAACAGCCACTCATTTAAAGTACCCCAGCTACTAAAGACAACCCCTACACTCTAGTCTTGCATGGTGTACCACGGAGAAAGCTGGTGGGACTGACTCAGCAAAATGCAGGTCCAGACCTACCGTCGAGCCTGGTCTCTGCGACATCCCAGCTTGGTCAAGAATCCAAGGTAACATCTCTGATGAGAATTGGTATGGACAGGGCCCAAGAGCAACAGAAACATGCTATTTCCAATGGGGTTTCCATTTCTGTGACTCTGCCCATATAAGATGCCAACAACAAAGGTTTGATGGCCTGTGCGCATGCAGGTGCATGCTGGGACTCCGCAGCCTGTAAGTATTCCCCCTCTTATACACAGTTGCCACTGCACCACCACCCCGTGGTCACCCAGGTGGCAGTGGAGTTTGTAGACCTCCCACCCCAGAGAACAGTGTCCTCTGTGACACTCCCTCCTCTTCCACCACCTGTCCTCTGATGTCCCATCTCATTCCAGAACCTGGATTGCCGGCATCGTAAGCATTGTGCTTTTTGTTGTTTTTATTTTATTTAAAGGTGACTTGTAAATTAAATCCAGCAGCCCACTCCCATCCCACATACCTCTGTAAACTGCAGCAGGAGTCCAAGGCTGCTTTCAGTAAAAAATATAAAATCTGCTCATTTTAATTTACTGCCGAAACTTTTCGGTGAACATGGAAGTGGCATCCGGGTCCTGATCGAGATAGAGAGGGTGCAAGTTTACGTGGGTATTCTATCCAGGTCTGTAACGTTGCCAACACTGTTACTATCAAAGGAGCAGCAGGGGAGGGGGAACTAATATGCTTATTTTATAACTTTAGAGGGGGTCTTCATGCCCAAATTAATACCTACAGCAACCCTGCTGCTCCATTGATAGTAATGGTGCTAGCAATGTCACAAACCTTGGTGGAATACCCAGGTAAACTTGCACCCTCTCATAGAAACATAGAATTTGATGGCAGATAAGGACCACTTGGCCCACTCAGCCTGCCCATTTCCCTACCTAATGGATAAGCTGCAGATCCTAGTTAACCAGCAGCCTACTTCTTCCTACCCCCACCCCCTAGAATTGCCTTATAACTGTCCCATGCATGCTTGAATTCCACCACTGTGACTCCACAACTTCCTCTGGAAGGCCGTTCCATGCATCTACAACCCTCTCTGAAAAAATACTTCCTTAAATTACCTCTGAGCCGCCCCCCCCCCATCTTCAAATTGTGCCTCTTGTTCTTGCACACCTGTTTTTTTGAAAGATGCTACCCTCTTGGACTTTGTTGATTCCCTTGAGGTACTTGAAAGTTTTATCATGTCCCCCCTCTCCCTCCTTTCCTTGAGGCTATACATATTAAGCTCCTTTCATCTCTTCATAAGTCTTCCGGTGCAGGCCCTGCACCATTTTAGTTTCCCTCCTCTGGACAGCTTCCATCCTGTCTGTCTTTGTGGAGACTGGGTCTCCAGAACTGCACACAGTACTCCAGATGGGGTCTCACCAGCTGTCTGTATAGAGGGATAATAACTTCCTGTTTTCTACTGGTGATGCCTCTCCCTATGCATCCCAGTATCCCCCAGCCCTCCTTGCTGCCCTCTCACATCGCTTGCCCACCTTTAGGTCATCTGATATGACTACCCCTAGGTCCCTTTCCATTTTGTTGTTGTTAGTATCTCACCTCCCATTGTGTACTCTTGCCCTGGGTTTTTGTTTCCCAGGTGCATTACCTTGCACTTCTTAGCACTGAATCTAAGCTGCCATACATTTGACCATTCCTCTAACCTTGCCAAGTCCTCTCTCATCCTTTCCACCCCACCTTGTGCATCAACTCTGTTGCAGATCTTTGTGTCATCTGCAAAGAGACATACTTTTCCTTCCAGTCCCGCTGCAATGTTGCTTATAAAGACATTGAAGAGGACTGGTCTTAATACTGAACCCTGCAGTACCCCACTAGTAACCCCCTTTCTTCAGAGTGGACTCATTTACTATTAATCTCTGTGTCCTATTCTCCAGCCAATTCTTTACCCAGGCTGTCATCTTGGGACCTCTCGATCTCAATCAGGACCGGGTCGCCACTTCCGTGTTCGTCAAAGTTTCAGTGGTAAATTAAAATGTGCAGATTTTGTTTAAAAATATACTGAAAGCACCCTCTTATCCCTGTGTGCTTCTTGTCCATTATATCTATTGGCCCTGCCATACTGAGACCTTTAATCCCTATACCTACTTCACACTTTGCTAAACTTCCCCTCCCCCCTTAACTTCACCATTGCTATTGTCTTCTTCTAGTGTTTCACCACTTTTTATCAGTTGCATCTTACAGTGACAGTGTTTAGCCTCATCTGGTATTGTTTGCCCAAATCTGCATATATCTAACCTTGTATCTATGAATTACCCGTTATAACATTGTATGCACTCCATACAATTGGTTATCAAAGTGTTGTACTGTATAATGTGCCATTGTATGTGTATTACCTTCAGGACTTCCTTGTGAATGAGCTTGCTCAATGGAGTCTTCCTGCAATAAACTTGAACTTGAAAGCAGCCTTGGACTCCTGCTGCAGTTTACAAAGGTATGTGGGATGGGAGTGGCTACTGGATCTAATTTACAAGTCATCTTTAAATTGGTAACTGGGAAAAGTACACCGAGCCAGGTACAAGGTGGGGGAAGAGGAAAAACAAGCAAATACAATAGACTAGATGTTTACAAACAATAAGGTGCAAACAACAATAGTGCAAATTGGCAAAGGTGCAACATTTTCAAGATATGGGTATCATGAGTGAGAAATGTGCACTACACCCTGAAAACCAGAACAAACTACTGGTAGTAAAATCAAAGTGCAGAGCAGTGGTGCAACTGTCACAAGGGAAGGCATGAGTTGGGGAGAGTCAGGAAGGGAGCCGACAGGAGCAGGAGGGGTGGAAAGAGTTTAAACTTGTGGTTAAAGAAGGTTGGGGAGGGTGAAAGAGAGAATGTGGAACGGAGGAGAATCCAAAGGGAGGGGGAGACAACAGATGAAAGCTGACTGCCCAGCAGAGGAGCAAGGCTGGGGAAGGGAGCAAGTGCAGGGATCCCTAGCATGAAGGGGGTATGAGGCAGATGGGAGAGATGAGTGTTTGAGAGAGCAATTCCTCAAATCAGTATTTAGGGATGAAAGAGGCACAGTGATACAGTACAAGGAGGGAGGAGGGAAGATGGATAAGAAAAAGTAGAGCATGCAATGATGGGTACAAGGGGCGAGTTTGAGGCAAAACTGAAAGCATTTTGTTATGCAAAACAATAAATCCAACTGTTGTAGTATGGCCAAAGGATTAACACATTAATCAGGTCCCACCTTAAATACAGTGTGCAGTCCTGGCTCCAATACCTGAAGAAAGATATTGACATTAACTGAGAAAGAATGGAGGAGCGTGATCAAGGAGGTTGATGCTTTGCAGGGATGACAAATAACTGCACCCATGGTTTTACTGCAGAACGGATATGTTCCACAGTCTCCTCCAGTCCTATGCATCAAATTTTTGCAAAAAAAGTTCAGAAAAATTAACATTTTCAAGAAAAAAAAAACTCTCAAGCCTACGGACATTTCAGCACCCAGACTTGTGTTTGTGCAAAACAATGCAGTGCCAGGTGGGAAGTGTTTTATGTGACACTGCTTTCATTTGAATCTCTGCCCGATTTGATTTAATTAATCCACTAGCCAAGCATACATACAGGCACACAGCAATTCATTTGTGTTTAATCAGTCATTCAGAAAACTTTGTGTTGCCACAGAGACAAACAACGGGTGGGAGAAAAGGTGCAAATTGTCCCAGTCACCTAAATGGAGCGGCAGCTGCCTTCTTTTTGTAAGCGTTAGGGTAGGCTTTGCCTTGTGAATATACTATCATATAGAATAGTTTTGATTGACATCTGGAGATTTTGGCTGACCCCACTGATTATAAACATGAATATGCTTCTAATGGAGTTGGTGACACAGATACCCTTTTCTTATCAACCACTTAAATGCTCACATGCAAAGACTGCAATAAAAACCCGACAAGGTCCTGAAAGCCAGCTTATAAAAGAGACTGAATGCATTGAACATGCATCTTCAAGTAATCACTGCAGCCAGAATAACACAAAGATGCATTACAGGGGACTACTGTATAACGTAGTGAAAACCCACCGGTGTGACTGAATGTTTTAATGCGATTTTAAAAGTATTGCACAGTACTTAAAGGGGAACTGTCATCAACAAGGTTTCTTAATGTCTGAAAGACCATAAACCATTAATCTGAGTGAGCCATTGCGTTTATCTTGGAATTACTCAGATTGCAAAGGTGGAAGGAAGCATGTGCCGATCAAGGCCACCTTCCCAGCACCAGCAGGGTGTATATTAATTCTCATAAGTAAATATTTATGTAATGAATGTTTAAAAACCTCAAATTACTCAATATTAACCAGATATGAAGGCAATGTATTCCAAAGTTTACATCCTCTGACAGTTAAAAAAAAAAAAAACCACATTTCCTCTTTTGTTAGTTTTGACCTTTTGTACTCCAAGTTGTTTGTTATGACATTTTAAGCCCTCTGGTTTCATTGCCCATTCTATCAATAATAAATAAATAAAAATCACATGCCTTAGTGAGGTGTGGATCTTTAAGAATATTGAAGAGCATTGTAACACTTTCTACATTTACAATACTTGTTTTGAATGTTCATTGAAACTAGTGAGTTATCTTTACATTTCAAACTGTTAGTAAAAATAATCCATCTTTAGGGTTGCTTTAATCCCTAGGCTATACTGCCAGCTGATCATTAAAAACTACACATATCAAGGCTGGCCCTGTGGCGCAAACAAGTATTGGGGCCCCGTATCAGGATTTATAAACCCTGGCTGTGTTCATGTCAGTAAGATTTCTGGGGCTGCCACTGCACCAACTTCTGTCTTTTTTCATTCCCTCTCTTACAGCCTTTTCTCTTGCAATTTCGGGTGTGAACTCAGGTCTACAAGATGCAAATGTGGATACGTACCTACTGGCCTGGCATCATGGGGCCAGACTTGAAATGTGTAGTTTTTGATTAACAGCTGGTAGTACAACCTAGAGGTTAAAGCAAAGCGCTGTAAACAAGCTTTGTTCATCTAGCAGAATGGGGTTTGATTCTATTATGCTTTACTTGTATATCGTGTGACCAGGGCAAGTCACTTAACCTCCCTGCGGTCCCAAAACACATCCAGAAACAAGTTATAGCTTTACGCGTTTCCTGGATAAAGACAGTAAAAACAATCTGAGCATGTGTTATGATTCTGAAAATAGAATGCTCTTTCTGTCCAGATTTGACTTGAAAAGAAACACATAGGACACCGTTACTTGTTTATTAATTGCAAACACACAGATGGACAACGGTTAAAACATGCATAATCTGAAATGTGTTATTGAAAGAATATTTTACTTCTTTTGATGCAGTTAAAATTACAACAGTTTTTTAACGAAATACTTTACTTTCCAGAATGCCACTCCCACTGTAATGTGGAAAAAAAAAACTCAAAGGGAGAGTGTGAGTGTGAGTGAGTCTGTGTGTGTATATCTCAGACAGAAGTACTGCACTAACTGAACTGTGCTGAAAGGGAACCAAATTATCACCATTAAATAAAATAATATGTGGGTGGGTGTAAAACAACTGTCACACAGCTTCGGAGTGGGATGTTTTATAAACCACTCTGACTTCACAACGGGTAAATGTAGCATCCCACACCCCAGGTGTGTAAAATGTTGGTTACACACACCCATATATTATTCTGTATTTTAATAATGTAGTTCAGATTATGTTTTTAAACAGTGCTGTCCATCCATGTGTTTTTGCAAAAAACCAACAATGGTGTCCTATTTTTTCTTTTTAAGCCAAAACAGGATAGAAAGCATAATATTTTCAGAATCATAAACTATGCTCCACTCGCTAGCCAAGTACAAAGTGACCTGGACAAATGGTCCTTGCTGAATTTTCCCCTCTACTCGAGAATCCACTCCATTTCCATGAATATCCTGCCCAAATTTCTATACCTGTTTCAATGCCTCCTGACCTTTATACCTAAAATCCATTTTTTTGACTGGCACAGAATGATCGCAAAGTTTATTTGGAACAATAAAAAACCTAGAATAAATGCCCAGATCCTCCAACTGACCAAGATAAAAGGGGGTAGATCCTTACCAGACCTTGAAGATTATTACCTCGCCACACAGGTTAAGAGGGCATTACAGTGGTCTGTTCCTTCATATACAGCCAATTGGAAGGAGATGGAGACACTGGACGAGGAGGAACGGGGCCCAATGTTAGGACCTCGCTCTCAGTTTAGTACAGACAGAGCTCATCCCCCACTAATGACGGTCAGGGACACTCTGAGGGCCACCCATAGGACTTGGCAGAAGTACAAACTAAGAACCTCCTCATGGCTGCTGTATTAGGTTATCATGGGACGTTGAATTTGCACCATCCCTCCTTGACCATACCTTTAGGACCTGGGAGAAGGGGGGCTTAATCTATATTAGGCAGTTTATGCTGGGAGGAGAGGTGGTGGATTTTGGAACCCTAAGCAGAGAATATGGATTGCATAGTACGGATCATTTCAGATACTTGCAGGCTAGGGATTATATCCTCTCCTGCCGAAAGAGGGGTCTTTCAGGGGGAAGGGTGGCTCCCCTTATAGAGAGTCTCCACATAATACTAACTTCGCAGAAATCAACGGGTCTCATTTCCATGCTTTATAAAGCTCTGATGGGATTAAGAAAGGATCCTCTGATTAAAGTCAAAGGGAGGTGGCTGGAGAAGGGGCAGGTGGGCTCACAGGAAATTAACTGGGAGTTGGTATTTAAGCTGGCCTCCAGAACTACTTGTTCACCCTTCTGGCAGGAATTCAGTTGGAAGGTGAGGATACGTTATTTTTTTCACCTATGTCTCTGAGCAAAAGATCCTCTGATCGGGATCCGGTTTGCTGAGGCTGTGTGGAGACCCGGCGAACTATCTGCATGTCTTGTGGTCCTGTCCCGGCTTGGGCCCTTTTGGGGAGTGGTGACTCAAGCACTGGCGGAGCTGTTTGGCCTGGATCTTCCCTGGACTGGACAATCTCATTCTAGGAAGCCCTCAGAACCTGGCTGGAGCAGATGCGTTATCTCTCGGTCCTCCTCTTGGCGGCAGCCCATAAGTCAATCACTAGGCTGTGGTTGAAAAAGATCCTCCTAACCTGGCTGATTGGATTGGGGTAGTGCAGGAGGTGGCAGATATGGAGGAAATAACCTATAAGATGAATTGTAGGTTACCGGTTTATGTCCGAGAGATGGGCGAAATGGGAGATATGGAGGGATCAGAAGGTAGAGCCTCCTGGTACGGCCTCTTGTGGCTCTGCCCAAGGATCTCTGCTGGTCTAGGGTGAGGCTAAGTGGAAGCACCCCTAAACAACCTCAGATTGGGGTAGCGCGGGGACGCCCAATTAGTTGTGGTGAGAGCCTGACGGGCTTTGTCCCCCAATGACCCTGAAGATGTTCTCTTGCCACCTGAAGTATATTGATGTGGGTCACTTCCTTTCTACTAAATTTCCCACTGGCTGCTTCTCTAAATGGTTTGTATCTTTGTAAATGGAACTGACTCTGTCTGACTGGTTCATTCTAAATGTACCCAATGAATACCAATAAACTTAAATTTAAAAAAAAAAAAATATTTTCAGAATCATAACACATGCTCAGATTGTTTTTACGGTCTTTCTCTAGGAAAGGCACAGCTACAGCAGCATGTTGGAATCAAACCCCATTCTGCTGAAAGAATGAAACTTGTTTACAGCTCTTTGTTTTAACCTCTAGGTTGTACTGCCAGCTGTTAATCAAAAACTACACATTTCAAGGTTGGCCCACATGATGCCAGGCCAGTAGGTACATAGACACATTTGCATCTTGTAAACCAGAGTTCACACCCGAAATTGTAAAAGAAAAGGCTGTAAGAGGGGGAACAGAAAGAGACAGAAGTTGGTACTGTGGCAGCCCCAGAAATATGCACCAACATGAACACAGCCAGGGTTTAGAAATCCTGATACAGTATAGGGCCCCAATACCTGTTGGCAACACAGAGCCTTAAGATGTGTAGTTTTTAATGATCAGCTGGCAGTACAGCCAGGAGGTTAAAGCAATCCTAAAGATGGATTATTTTTACTAACAGTTTGAAATATAAGGGTGATAACTCACTACTTTCAATGCACATACAAAAATAATTATAAATGTAGAAAGTGCTGTAATAACACCTTAACACAGAGGGACTATGGTCACAAATTACTGGCATCAACAAATTCAGAATATGGATCAGCATAGCCCCAATCACCCTCGTGCCAAAATTGAGATCCCCAAGTTACTTTGTTTAAAAGTTACAAATCATTTTACAATCCTAAATTCTCTGCCTGTTCAAAAAAGTTAGTTTCAGTGAAGAGGTACTGATATCTTCTGAACTCAGTTTCTAGCCCTCCCTGTGAGCAAGCTTACAGGACCTGCTTCTCCAAAGTTTAAAAACTATGTGCAAATGGTTTTCTCCAGTAAAGCAGACAGCACCATTCAATAAACATTGCTTAAAAACCTATGTATGTTTCAGGTTTTGTAACAAAGTTAACAAATTTGTATTTTTGGCGCCTTTTTGTTGTGGTCCTCTTCTCCAGGGTTGCTGGGTGTTGGGTCATAGCACACTAATGTGAGATTTGCAGACTGCATATCGCTGATGTGGTAAAAGGCTGTGATCATTCATGCCTGTCATTCAAGTCAGGCGATTTCTCAGGACGGTACTCTAAATCAATTATTCCATCACCCCGTAAATGGGGGTGGGAGAGGTAGTGCTGTTTTGAAACCTTACTAAGAGTTTCTATGCAGTAGCCAGCTCAATGCTTAATCACTCAATATTTTATTCATCAAAGTATGAATGAATGGGATACTCAGTTCAGCAGAGCTCATTTTGTTTTCTCATTGACAGGTTGTTACTTGAGTTATATTTAGGCTTATCTGCATTGTACTCCACATTACAGTGATTGTTTTACCAGGGCCAACACTTCTACCCCTAGTAGGAATCAACACATATAAGGCCCCTATTAAAACCTATGGTAAAGCAGACACCGAGAAACAGCAATACAGTTACCAACATTGCAACTCTTGCAGCAATACAACTTCCAAACAGGCACTGCAGAGTAGCATTTCACATGGTAGCAGCAGCCTGGAGGCATGCCGACTCAGCATCCTGCAACTCTGGAGAAATTAACCACACCAAAAAGGTATCAAAATACATATTTGTCAGCTTTGTAACAAAACCTGAAACACAGAATCTATAGCACTGTTTTTAGAATGGTGCTGCCTGTTTTACTTGTGAAAACCATTGCAGAATGATCTTTTAACTGTGGAAAAACAGGTCCTATAAGCTTGCTGTCAGGGAGAGCGAGATTGTGAGTTCAGGAGATGACATCAGCAGCACCTCTTCACTGAAACTGGCTCTTGTGAACAAGTAATGAAATCATTGTTACAATATAACCTATTACTTTAAAATGAGGTAACTCAGAAACCTAATGTTTGGTATGAGATTTATTGGGGATATGCTTATTCTAATTCTGCAACGTAGCACTTTTGGCCCGAGTCCCTCTTTAATAAAACAGATTATTTCCTATTTAACCTACAGTCAATGAAGGGCCAAGATCCTTGGTGACATTTCCTGTCAGGAGCCTAAAACATATGGCTGCCCCCCAGCCCTTAATTACAGTTTGATTTACAGAGGAATAACTCTGGACTGCAAAGACTCACAGATAAACGCAATAGCTCACGCAAATTAGCTTTGTATGGTCTTTCAGACATTAAGAAACCCTGTTGATGACAGTCCTCCTTTAATGTATTTAACAAATTATGCTGATCAAAATATGTTGCAGAAAATAATAAAAGATGCATTGTGGAGTACTGGAGATTTGTGGTAGAACTCCCGCATTCTCCCCTAGAATTTTTGCAAATATTTCCTGCAATTTTCCAGTTAATCAGTCTATGAGGACCTGCTAATAAACACACTAACATGATCAGACCAACACAAAATTCACATTTTTACAATCCTGAGTGTCATCAAGGGTGTTGCCATGGTTAGCCACTGTTTAAAGTATCGATGAGGATAGGTTCAAATCTCATCTTAGAAATACCTCCCACCTAGAAACTGAAGAGTTTTTATTCCCAGTTGTACAGCCAAGTTTGTACATACAGGAAAGGAGCACATTTGAAAAAGCTTTGCAGAGGACAAGTATTCATGGTTTTCCCAGCTATCCCAATATTCACTGCTGGTGGGACAAACCTGTCATATTTGTAAATACAATTACAGCTTTCTGTATTAAACATCTTACTTTAACATGATTTGTACAGTTCACAGGAGGAGCATGACTGAGGCATGTCTCACCATCTCAGTTGCTTACAGTGCCACCACCCTGGCTGACATCTTTTTAAAGACCCCATCTTTTTTCTAAAATAAAAAATCTTCAGATGGAAGGTCCCTTCCCAGTCTTACACCAACTAGGCAGCCAGTGCACCCCAGACAACTGGGCAGCCAGTGCACTCCTTACCCATGAGTGCAGCAGTAAGTTTTTAACTGAATGCTAGGCAGGTTTAATCAGTTCTCATCAGCTACGTGAATTGCCGTGACAACCACCACAAATTCACTTTTTGACAGGTTCTATATCTTTCATGGGAAGGTTCATCAGGGTGTTTAGTTTTCACATTCTCAGCAAAGGTGAAGGATGTTACAGCAGTTCCTAAATAAGAATATTTGACAAGAACTGTACCTGGAGGAGCCAGACCAGGCTAGATCAATGTTTACTGGTCGGCGTGAATTTCACAGGTAATATGCGCTTTATTTATAATTAAGACATCAAAAACTTTACTGCACTTGCAGCTATTTTTAAAACAATTATAACCTGAAGGGTGTTATTTCACACTGTCAAGGGCTGTCTGATGTTCCAGTTGCTGCCATAATGGCAACTCGGGCTCAGGAAAGGATCTAGAATACTGGTAATCAGCAGTTGGCTAGGGAAGAGTACTCGGGGTTGGTTTGCAGCTTGCTCCAACAGGTTCTATATCTTTTATGGAAAGGTTCATCAGGGTGTTTAAGTTTCAATTTCTCAGCAAAGGTGAAGGATGTCGCAACAGTTCCTAAATAAGTAATGGAGCAATGGAGGAACAGCTGTACCCAGAGGGACCAGACCAGGCTGGATCAATGTTTACTGTTCTGCTTGAACTTCACTGGTAATATTTGTTCTTCATTTACAGTTAAGTCGTGAAAGACTTCATTACATTTACAGATATTTGTAAAACAATTATAACCTGAAGGGTGTTGCTTATTTGTAATACCCCAGAGTTCCTGGTGTCCTCCAGAAATGGGCATACAGGTGCTACAGGGCTCCCATAGGGAAAGGTGCCCCAGAATAGGCCCCCCGAGCACACTATGCAAGGCCGCAACTGGGCTTGCATTTTAAATGTTTTGTTTTATGCTTTTACAGAAACAGACTGACGGCAGATAAGGACCACTTGGCCCACCCAGTCTGCCCATTTCCCTACCTATTGGATAAGCTGCAGATTCTAGTTAACCAACAACCTACTTCCTGCAACCCCCCACTATAATTGCCTTATGTCTGTCCCATGCATGTTTGAATTCCCCCACTGTTTTAGACCCCTCAACCTCTCCAGGAAGGCCATTCCATGCGTCCACCACTCTCTCCGTGAAAAAGAATTTCTTCACATTACCCCTGAGCCGTCCCCCTCTAACTTTAAATTGTGCCCCCTTGTTCTTACACATCTCTTTTTTCTGAAAGATGCTACCCTCCTGGACTTTGTTGATTCCCTTGAGGTACTTAAAAGTTTCTATCATGTCCCCCCGTCCCTCCTTTCATCAAGGGTATACATATTAAGCTCTCAGTCTCTTTTCATATGGTTTCTGATATAGACCCTGCACCATTTTAGTTGCCCTCCTCTGGACTGCTTCCATCTTGTCTATGTCCTTGCGTAGATGAGGTCCCCAAAACTGCACGCAGTACTCCAGATGGGGTCTCACCAACTGTCTGTACAGAGGGATTACCACTTCCTTTTTTCTACTTGTGATGCCCCTCCCTATGCATCCCAGTATCCCCCTGGCTCTCCTTACTGACTTCTCACATTGCTTACCCACCTTTAGGTCATCTGATATGACTACACCCAGATCCCTTTCCATTACTGCTGTTAGTACCTCCCCGGCTATTGTGTACTCTTCTCCTGGGTTTTTGTTTCCCAGGTGCATTACTTTGCACTTCTTTGCATTGAATCTAAGTTGCCATATGTCTGACCATTCCTAACACCTTGCCAAGTCCCTTCTCATCCTTTCTACCCCCCCCTTGTGTATCAACTCTGTTACAGATCTTTGTGTCATCTGCAAAGAGGCATACCCTTCCTTCCAGACCCTCTGCAATGTCACCTATAAAGACATTAAAGAGGACCGGACCCAGTACTGAGCCCCGAGGTACTACATTAGTAACCTCCCTTTCTTCAGAATGTGTTCCATTCACTATTACCTTCTGTGTCCTTTTGTGCAGCCAGTTTGCTACCCAGGCTACCACCCTGGGACCCACTCCCAAGCTGGCTAACTTGATTATTAATCTTTTGTGCGGGACTGTGTCAAATGCCTTGCTAAAGTCTAGGTAGGCCATATCCACAGCCCCTCCCTGGTCTATTACTTTGGTCACCCAGTCAAAGAAATCTATTAGATTCGTCCGACATAACCTTCCTGCTGTGAATCCATGCTGCTTTGGGTCCTGTGCCCCGCTGGCCACCTACGTACTGAACAATTCTTTCTTTCAGAAGTGATTCCATCATTTCCCCCACCAATGAGGTCAAACTAACAGGTCTGTAGTTTCCTGCTTCTGCCTTGCTCCTAGTTTTGTGAAGGGGAATCGCATCTGCTCTCCTCAGGTACCACCCCATCTTCCCATGATTTGTTAAAAAGTGTGGTTAGTGGTGTCACTAGGTCCTCCCTTAGCTCTTTTAGGATTCTAGGGTAAATCCCGTCAGGCCCCATTGCTTTGTCCACCTTGAGTTTAGGAGTTCTTTTAGGACTCTTTCTTTTGTAAATGGACTGGCGTCAACCCCACTACCCAGAGTGCTTCTACTGTTTGGTTTAGGTAACTCCTCCTCTTCTTTTGTGAATACTGAGCAAAAGTATTCATTCAGTATCTCTGCCTTTTCACTGTTCCCTCCTGCCTGCCAGTATTTCAGCCCCCAAACTGCCAGGAACCTGCTCTCGTGGTTCCCGAGTATGTGGGTAGGCAAGGAGGACAGGGCTCAAATCCTCAGGCCTTTTTGAATGGAAACAGCCATTCAGTAGAGTAGGCAGAGCAGAGAAAGCAGCAGTGGAAGCGAGGGGAGCAACCAGCCCGGCAAAGCAAGAAAGGGAGGGACTTACTTCAATTCCATCCCTCCTGATATTCTGGCTGGTCTGGAGTAGCAGCGCTCGCTCTTTTTCCCTCCATGTCAGCAGTAGTGTGGTGGTTCCCAGGTCCTGCCGTTCAGCAGTGCAAGTCTGTCGGGGGGGGGGGCCGTGAAAGTCCATCCCCTCCATTCAAAAGCAGCCCTGTAGCAGCACCTTGAGAGGAGGCCAGTGGAAGGAGGCAGGTCCTGACCTCCTTCCGATCACAGCCCAGCCCAGAAAGTGATGTGAGCATCAGGGTGAGTGGTGGTAGTACCAGAGCCAGGTGCCAGGAACAAAAGACTTGTTTTTATTTAACTATTTCTATCCAGTCATCTGTTTGAAGTCCAAACTGTCCATTGCTTTAACTGATAAAAAAAAAATGACCACCCAGGGTACAACGAGTTAAATTAATTTTTCCACTTTCCGGCACTTAGGAGAGCATCATGACTGCATTGGGACGTACCGCCCATGTGGCGGGGTTTGAAGAGCTCCTCAGGGAGCCTATACTAGAAGGGGCAGGACCACTTTAAAATAAATATCTATGAAGGCACTGCAAGGCTACATTTAAAGAGACGGTGCACCTTATATATGTTACCTATTTTTACGGTGTTTTAAATGCATTTTAAAAAGACTGTTTTGGTTATGGGCCGCTATGGTTGAAGTGTCTGCTGTCCAAAGTGTGCGCGCCACCAAGAGGCTACCTAAAAGCTCTACTGCACCATCAACAGTGCTCAGAACTGTGTGAACTGATTGAACTTGTAATGTTTATCTAACTAGCCACCACATGTTTCAAGATCCTTTACTAAGCAGACACTCCAGTCTGTGGAGGTACTTTGCATTTCTCAGCCCTGTTCCAGACCAGCCTCTTCCATGCTCCAGGAGATTCCTCAGTGTTCCTTGCATCCAGCAACCCAGGAGTGGTCTGAAAAGCTGGTGACTCTTCAGTTCTTCTGTCTTCTTCCTCGAGGGGTGACAGTTCCAGTGGTCAGTGTGCGACCTTCTGCCAATGTTCCTCACTGCCTCAGTTAAATCCTGTTCTTCAGCCCAGGAGGGGTAATAAGGACGGTGGTCGATGACAGGCCCGAAGTTGACGGCAGGTATCCTCTGAAATATTCTTCTCTCTTCAGCTTGAGTGTCCCTCTTGGAGAACGAACTGTCCTGGCAATCCAAGGGGTTCTCAACCCACTCCTTTCCTTTAATGAACACACGCAGTGGCAGCTGAACTATAAGTGGACTATAAAGTTGTTGTCCTCTCATTTAAAGTGTTACATCCAAACTTAGAGTGTTAGGAATTATTTTAGTTGGTGTTACGAATATTTTAGTATTAAGATGCTTACTAGAGATGTTATTTTAGAAATGTTTCATAAAAACTTTGAATTCAAGTTAGCTCCACATCTCTAGCCAGGTGTCATCCAAAAACCCATCTTCAGGTGGTCAGCGTAGTTAAAATTCTCTTTCCTTCCAAGAGGTAGTCGGATGGACCTCTGCTCTGACCTGATCTATTAAGAGTTTGGTTAGTGTCAGTGACCCCTCACCACTACATATTTATTTAAAAACAATGTCAGAGACCATCCGATGTTCTGGTTTTGTGCCGGCAACTTGTTTTGGGAGAGGATCTAGGATGCAGCTAACCAGCAGTCAGCTGGGAGTATTGGTGGCTGGTTTGCAGCATGTTGCACCACTATAGTGATTCTGGGTGGTAAGCCAGAGGACTTGCTCCTCTAGGTGGACCTGGTGGTCCCAGACTACACCATGTATAGGCAGTATTATGGGGGAAAAGTGAATGAGGAGGGGTAGCCCTCCATGTCAGGGAAAGCTCTGAGGCAGTGGAGGATGGGTCCATCAGGGGAAGGAATGGAATCGCTGTGAGTTCAGTTCCGTTCTGCAGTTTTATACATGTGGTTGGTCTACAGACTGCCGGGACAGGCAGTTGAGGGAGACGGTGAACTAGTGGCAGAAATACAGAGGAGGTGACAAAGAGGGAATTGATGGTAGTGGGGAATCTCAACCTGCCAGACATTGACAAACATTACAGCAGCTAAGGGCACCAGAAGATAAGCCCCGCTAGATTTTTGCTGGACTGCCTACTGGTGCAGGTGGTCAAGGAACCAAGAAAGCAGGCTGCCATTCTCGATGTGGTGCTCACCACCTCAGAAATGATAGGTGGAATGTGGGTTGGGGAACCACTTGGGTCCAGTGACCGTAACACCACATGGCTTACTTTGGCTCTTGGTACCAGTATGTGCTCATCAAAGGTCAATTAGGAATGCTAAGGCTATGTTCTACAGAGAGAAATTAAGACAGTGCTGGGGAAAAGTTTAGTTTATTTATTTAGTTAAACATCAGTTTAGAAACCTTTGAGCCAGAGGCTCATTTACAAAGGTACCTCATCACAAAGAGGACATCAGAACAGTAGTACAAGGGACACAGTACTTACAAACAAAAAAGTTACAGTTCAATTACAATTATGTTTCAATAGAATACAATTTCCAACGAAGCAAAAGATAACAAAAGGTGCAAAACTTATGGTCGGGGGAGAGCTGGTGGGAGTAGAAGGGAGGGAGATAGGGGAGGAGGAATTAGTAGGAAAAGGAAGGGTGGGGAGCCACTCAGTGAGCATTGTCAAACAGTTTTTTTTTTTTTTTTTTTCAAAAACACTAGGCTAGTTTAGTTTAGTTTAGGAATTAATACATTTGAGCCAAGGCTCTTTTACAAAGGTTCCACGTCACATAGTACATAAAAAAACAAGACATGTAATAACAAAATGGTTCAGCAATTTACAAAGGCAGTAATAAATCAATTATTTTTCCAAGAAAGAAAGATACTCAGAGGCATTTAAGGAAAGAGAGAGGGAAAAGTAGGAGGAGAATAGAGGAAGAAAGAGAAGAAAGAAAATAGAGGGAGACTCAGTAGCAGACAGGACCAGTTAGTGGTATTCCGAGTGTCTTTGTCAAATGACGGGCCATGGTGAGGGATGGACAACGGAGGGATAAGCCTTTAGTCGAAGCAGTCACAGGAACTGAAGGCAGAGAGGTGCCAAGGGAAACATTTCTGGGAGAACATTTAAACACTCACAGGGAGGGAGCCAGGAGCACCACCCGACCCAATAGTTACTTCCTCAGGCCCTGTTCAACATCCTAAAGACCATGCAAATGCATTTAATCTAGCTTTCATGGACCCGAGTTCAGTGCCCCCCCTTCCCCAACTACCTAGACTATGATCCTAACAGGACACCCCCTAGTCCCCCAACCACTACCCCCACACAACCCTTATTCTACTTCAAGGAGGTCTCGAGATCCAAAATCATCAAATATGTTAGAAGAGTAAAACGACAATGGGCAGTGACTCTACTGACATGAAGCTACTTGCCCTCGCGCTGGAAAAACTAGCCTATCCCCTTATTAAACTTTAACATCTCCCTCAGGTCAGGCATATTCCCAAATTCATGGAAAACTACCCTAGTTACACAGATCTTCAAAACTGGGGACAGAACTTCCTTGGGTAATTATCGTCCAATCTCCATTTTACCACCCCTTTCCAAGGCCCTTGATAGACTGGTGTCTAAACAGCTTACTGAATATTTGTTCAGACACAAACTACTCTGCTCCCAGCAGCATGGGTTCCATAAAGACCATAGTACCAACACAGCACTCAGACTTCATTACACATCTATATGTAACCCCTAGGTGGTTCTATCCCAAGGGCTACTACCTCTGTCTGCTTGGCTAGTAGCAGGTTAAGGGGCCAGAGTTCTGAAATGGGTGCCTCCACCCAGAGGTCAGGGTTGGTAGTGGTCAAGCTAACCTGGGCACAGCCCTCCGGGACACTGTAACCCCCCCGAAGTAAGCCACCTGTGTGTTTTGTTTTGTATTGTTCCACCCACCAATAACCCACCCTGAGATAAAGTAACCCCGGCCTGAGGTTACTGCCATACTGCAGTGTCAGTGACTCAGTAGGTAGCACACTCACCTCTGAGGCCGGGAGATCAGAGGGCTGTGGGTTCAATTCCCACATCTGGCACTTGGGTTAATATCCCAGTACTGACACTGTAGTGTAGCATGAGAGGGGTGCTGCACTTTTGAGGTGCTGTCTTTCGGATGAGACGTTAAACCGAGGTCCTATCTGCCAGGATTGGTGGTAGTTCAGGTGGATGTAAAAGATCCCATGGTACCTTATCGAAAAGAGTAGGGGAATTTCCCTGGTGTCCTGGCTAAATTTCCCTCATTCAGTAAAAATACCACCAACAGCTTAATCTGGTTCAAGGTCAGTTGGCATTCATCTGTTTCCCTCTCCCCCGGGTCGTGCTTGAAAATAGGCAGGATTTGTCTAGTGCACTTACCCGGTCAACAAAAGCTAAATTAAAAATAAATAAATTATTTCTATACCCTCTTTTCCTCTATCTATTCCCCCTTCCTCTCAGTAAGGCCCACTGTGCCGAGTAATAACCTTCCTCACCTAAAACAAACTATCTGTACTGTCCCAGAACTTGTATTGTAACTAACAATTGTTCTACTCACTGTGATTTTGTTTCCCCATAGTTCCTTCTGTGTTCTAGTAATGTACTGTGAATTTTATTTTTTCCTTATGCCTGACGTGGAACCTTTGTAAAGGAGCTTCAAGCTCAAAGGTTGTAATCCTAGACCAATAAACAAAAATAAAATAAATAAAAAAAGAAAAAAAAAAATCAATCACACAGTTATGTATGCACTTCAGGGTCCATAAACAGTCACACACTTTTGATACCCAGATGGAGAACGGTGGGCTAGCCAGGAGCGTTGCAGCTGGTTGGGGCCCTGTGATGGAAGAAAACATACACAACACAGACTATTTTGTAATCCAGATCTGGAGGGCTCAGTTCGTGAAAAGAAAAACAACAAGACAATCTGATGACACTTAGATTAGGCTGTTGTTGCAGGGCGCTACCCCGACGATTACTCTCGATACCCAAGACTGGACACAGGCAGGATGAAAATCAAGACAGCAGGTGGTTAATTTGGAGCGCGAGGAGAAGCAGGGCCCACATGAATCACCGAGGCATTGTTCCTGTTCAAGCGTGGAGCAGGGAGCTGATCCCCAAGCAGGTCTCTTGTCGATGGCTTTCTCTGTGCAGCGGGTAGTCTGGCTGGGCCAGTGTGGCAAGGCCCCGGCCAAATGGAGACAAATTCAGACAGTCCGTTTTGAGCTGGATACAGCTTCCAGTGAGCAGAACACAGTTCAGACAGTGGGGAACCAAATCATAACCCACTAACAACTCACAGCACATTTACACATAAGGAAATTCTACTGTACCAGGCAAACCGCTCTGCGGTCACGATAGCAAAGTCTCTGCACAAATCGGGGATTCAAAAGTAGCTGGAAATCCTGACAGGCCAATCGCATTCAACAAAATCTTCGGTCTTCTTCAGGTATGAGCCTGGCAAAAAAAGCACTGGCTTACTTCGTTCTCACAAACTTGGATTTAGTCCAAAATAATTCTCTTCTCTCCCTCTCAGGGGCAGCAGGCAGACATGCAGGCCACAACTCAGGCCTTTCCACAGTTCTCCCGTGTGAAACTACTTAGACGGCTGTTTGACTGTCTCACGCTGTTGCCTCTTCAGCTCCCAACTTAGATCCGACTCAACTGCCAGCAAGCCTGGGACTTTCCCCAGAATCAAAAAGGTTCGGTTGGCTGATCTATCCGTCAGTCACAACAAAGGCTCCTCCTTCAGGTGCAAAAAGGCACCAAAAGCCCAGAACTACAATTCCTACAGATTTTGACTCCAGACAGCTCCTGTAGTCCGGCTCCATTTTAGGTCCCACCAGTATTGATTAGTCCAATTCAACAGTCCAGGACCAAGATAGTGGAGATTTAAAAAAAAAAAACCAAAAACACACGCAACACAGTCCTTGCTGCAAAGAAGGCAGGTTAGACAAACTACATTATCATTATCACACTAAATGATTTTCAGCAAATAGCTGCATCTTTCAACAGAGCTCCCTCTCAGATTACTTATGACTGCAATCCAGGCAGCCCTTAAAGAGACAGTACACAGAGGCTATACAGGCACTCTCTGGCAATCACATTTAAACTGCTAAAATGCAGGACACCAACCTGGCAGTAAGCATTTAGGCAAGCTCAAGGAAGACTTTTCAGGAATCCCCATTTGTAGGTGGGTTACATGTAGATCACAGTAGTCATAATAAACTGTAAGTACAAGAGTACCACGTCAGGTAGCAAACAGATATTTTATTACATTAGTCAGCAGATGTTGCCCGAGACCCCAGGTATATACAGCAAAAGTAGACAGGGCAAACCCAGCCTAGGGGTGAGGGTAAGAGGCAGGTGGGGATTATGTGTAGTTGCAACAGTGATTGCTTGTCAGATGGCTTCTGAGGGAGGCCTTGAAAGGACCAAGCTTAGTGAAGTCAGCTATGTTTACTGGGAGGGAATTGAACTAGGAGGGAGCCTGATAGCAAAAAGGATCTCTAGGCCATAGAGGTCCTTACCCTGGGGACAATAAGGGAGGTATTGACAGTGCTGCAGGTGGAGACTGAGGGGGAGGCACACTGCAGGGAGGTGGCGACCCCGGGGGAGGGTTTTTTTTTTTTTTTAAACAAGAAGGCATGTTTGGAAGCGGAGTCTTTCTTCAAGGTTGAGCAAGTTGGTGGTGGAGTACAGCAGGCACGTATGGGTACGCCTAGGGGCTCCCAGTATTAGCCTGCAGGCCTGGTTTATAGAGAGCTGGATTCTTGCAAGTGCAGTGTTGTCAGTTGCAGCATAGATGGGCAGCCCATAGTCGATTAGCGACAGGACAGAGGAGGTGATTGCCAATCTCAGGGCCTCTTGTAGTAGGCAGTCCCTATGGTGGTATAACAGTCCAATCCTAACATTGGTGGCAGCAGAAAGGGCATTGATACGGGAATGGAAGGAGAGTGCCGAATCAAAGGCAGATACTTGTAGGAGGAAACCCGCTTAGTGGGGTTTAGTATGCTAGGTAGTATCACGAGAGGGGCACCACTGGCTTTGCTTTGGTGTTGCGAGAAGAGCATAGCTTTGGTCTTTTTTAGGTTCAGGACTAGCCTTTGTGATGTGAACCAATGCTCAGCTCTATTAAAAGCTTGTTGGAGGGTGGCCTGGAGCATGTTGGGATTGGGGTCAGAGGCGAAGAGTACAGAATCATCTGCGTAGAGGAGGATCTTACTTGGGCAGGCTGAGGGGAAGGAGTTGAGGTACAGACTGAAGAGGAGAGGGCCTAAAATGGAGCTCTGGAGAACCCCACAGCAGGCAGGTCATGTGTAAGATAGGGTGCTATTGATTTTTACACACTGAGTTCTGGCAGAGAGGTAGCTGGTGAGCCATGCAAGGGGCTGGGGGAGAAACCAAGGCATCTGAGGGAGTCATGCAGGAGGGGATGGCAAACCATGTCAAAGGCCTTGGAGAGGTCAATGAATACGGCACCAGCAGAACTTCCAGCATCAAGATTAGAGTGCAGGAAGTTGGAGAATTCAAGTAGCGTGGTTGTGGTGCTGTGACCTGCACAAAAGCTATGCTGTTCAGGGAACAGGATATTGTACATGGTCAGGTATTCGGCAAGCTGGTTGGCAACTACTTTTTCAAGGGCCTTAGAGAGTGGGGGGGAGGATGGAGACAGGTCAATAGTTACCTGGGGTCGCTCGATTGCCACTCTTTAGGAAGGGCATGATGATGGCAGTTTTCCATGTGCTGGGGCACTGCCCCAGGCACAGAGTGTGGTTGAGCAGCTCGGTAAGTGGGACCAGGATAACATCCAACGTCAGACAAAGTAGCCTAGTGTCCAGTAGGTCGGTGCCGGGGTTGTTACTACTAATGGCTTTTTGCTGAAGGGGTCTAGCCTCCAATGGGGAGATGGTACTTAGATAGAAAGGAGGTCTCTGGAAAGTGGGCAGGGGCACTACTGGGATGGGGTCAAAGAAGTTACTGGGCAGGATTGAACTCAAATCTGAGAAAGTGTGGTTTAGGCAGTCTGCAGTTCCAAGGGGGTCAGAGCAGACGGTTCCAGTAAAGGAGAGTTGGGGGTGGGGTGGGGAACAGGATTTGCCATTCAGCACTTTCACATTATCCCAAACGTTTCTAGCCGACCCCCGGGAGGAGATAAGAGCAGATTGCTAGTACTGGGTTTTGGCCTGTTGAATGGCCCAAGTACACTTATTGTGCTTGGCGTTGTACATTTGCCTATCAGCTGGTTTGACAGATTCCACAGCAATGTGCCATAGGTTCTCTCTCATTTTAAGTTTGTGAACTAGGGAGGGGGTAACCCAGGGTCTGCTTTACTTTTTGGTGCGATTTCTAATGAAGGGAACATAGAGGTCACAGGCAGTGTTAAAAGTAAGAGTGAAAAAATCCAATGCATCGTCTTTGGATGGTGCAAGCCTGATTGGGGACCAATCCAGTTGTGAGAGATACAGTGTAAGGTAACAATCGGCCACCTGGGAGTAGGCGACATTGCTGGGTGGTTTGTGGTGCAGGTTTGCTGCTGGTAGCGGACCAAGAGAATATGACTGGGGAGTTGTCACCAAGTGAGTTGGGAGGTACACCGATATCGAGCACCCTCTGGGGCGGTTGGTAATGGTGAAGTCCAGGAGGGTGCTGGTGCCAGTAGAGGGGTTGAATCTAGTTGGGGTGGTGACTAGCTGAGACATGTCAAGGGTGGCAAAGATATCTCTGGTTTGGGAGTCCGTGGCAGAAAGCCAGTTGATATTCAGGTCACCAACAATTATCTGGGCCATTCTGGGTGGTAGGCAAGAGAGGGAGTCAGCAAGCACCTGAATGGTGAGGTCTTGCTTTCTTGGGGAGGGAGGGGAATATAGGCAACAGTGAGAAAGAATGGGCCCTTACCAGGGTTGGGGAAGATTTTTAGTGTGAGGGCTTGCACCCAGTTATCAAGCTTGGGTGGTGGAAGTGCATATCCAAGGAGGGAGTCACGCATATAGACAGCACACCCACCCAATCTTCCCTGAAAGGGGTGCAACCAGGGAGGGAGATGGAGGAGTCAGGTGTGGATTTGGATAACCAGGTTTCAACGAGTGCGACAATGTCCAGTTGGTGCTGAGTATCCCAGCATTGGAATGTAGCAGCCTTCTTAAGGAGGCTAAAAATATTCATGGAAGCTATGCCGAGTCCTTGAACCTGGGCAGGCTTGTTTATAAGGTTGGGCACGAGGTCAGGGTTTGGATGAATGTTACCAGATAGAAGCAACAGGAGGGTGATTAGGCACACCAAAGCGTCGTAGTGATTGTGGCATCTCCCTTGCGACTGGACATGGGGCTGGGTGCTGGGGTGGGTAAAGTACGAAGGGTGGGAAAGGCACAGAGAAGAAGAGACCATGGTATGAGTGGGAAGTAAGAGGTAGCAGGGGTGGAAGTGTGGGGAGGTACCAAGAGGGAGAGATGGTCGAGCATCGGGGGGGGGTCTGGTAGAGGTGTTGTAAATAAGAGGGGGATACTATGGGTAGAGGGTGATGGTCTTAAGTGAGACAGGGTTGGTGTTAGAAGTAGGAGGAGGACCATAGTCAGTGTCAATGCACTTGATCTCTGATGCATTGAGGACGATTAGTTAAATTTGAGCAAGAGAGAGGATCACCCCTTTAAGAAGTTAAAGGAAGGACAGCCCCTTTAAGGAGTTGCTGTAATTGAGTAGTATGAGGCCTCAGGGGGCAGAGATCACTGGGGAAGTGTATTTAATAAAGGGGGGGTGGATGAAAAAAATGTCCAGAGCACAGTACAGCAAGGCAGTGGCCGAGTTGCATTTTGAAAAAGGTGCCTTGGGTGCTTGCTTTCTCAATGGGGATCTGCAGCATCCAATCTTCCATCTGTATCCTCCATCACCTGAGGCAGGGCAGAAAACAGGTAGAACTGCCTAGTCCTCCTTTCACGGTCAACAAAAACTAACTAAATAAATAAATGATTTCTTTATTGTCTTGGTGCATTTCTTCTGTTCCCAGAAAATAATAAAGGCAGAGTTTCCCATAACTAATTGTTTTATTGCCTACAAGGCAGGGTTTGATGTCACTAATTTCTTTTTTGCCTATAGTCTCAGAGTATTTCTTCTGACCTCAGAAAATAAATAAAATCATATGTTGTCATAACTGTTTTTTTTTGGCCCCTTCTCATTGGTTGGCCCCCCCATCTGCTTGATCTTGCCCCAGCCCCCTCGCCTTGGCATCCCCTGGATCTTACCTGGCCTCCCAGTGTTCCTCCAGAGCTGCCCCTCTCTGGCGGGGCAGTGGGGCCACCATACCTCTGCCATACAAGTAGCTGGTGGTGGGAAGCAGTGCCTAAGTAACCAGGTGTGGGACCAGTGGGTAGGTTGGCTTCATTAAGCTGCTCAGTGTGGGGTTTCCATTTTTTCTTCCCCATTTCCCAGGATGTCAATACAAGGGCACGCCAAGCAGGCATGCATGGTGCTGCACCCACTGATGTCCTCCCACCCACAAGCTGTTCCAGCTGCATTGCCACCTGTGCTCACCCAAGTGGCAGGCAGGGGTTGCCATAGCTAACTGTTTTGTTGGCTAGAGTCTTCAGGTATATCCTCAGAAAATATTACAAAGGCAGGGTTTGCCGTCACTAATGTCTTTGTTGCCTGTAGTCTCCAAGTACTGCTTCTGGCTCCTGAAAATAAGGCAGGGTATGCCATAAATAATTGTTTTATTGCCTACACTCTTCGGGGATATCCCCCCCAAAAAATATAAAGGCAGGGTTTGCTGTCACGTTTCTTTACTGCACAGTCTTGGGGTATTTCTTTTGGCCCCAGAAAATAATAAAAGGCAGGATTTGCCATCGTCACTAATTGCTTCACTGCCTATACTCTGGGTGCATCATTTCTTCTGGCCCCAGAAAAAGGCAGGCATTGCCGTCATCATAAATTCACAAATTGCTTTGATTGCCTGCTATCTCAGGTGAGTAGGTACCATAAAACAGTAAATCAATATTTTTTATTATTTTGGTATGAAACTGAATTGCACTAAAAGTAAAGAACAACAAAAGAGACAATGAGTCATGACATAAGGTCTTTCTTTAATGTGGGAACAGCGAAGATTCAGTTCTTACAATAACCAATACAGATGCATCTTTTAATGCTCAAACAAGTGACACACTGTGACAGTCTCTTTACTAGCAGCAGTATAACAGCTGAATTCACTGAACAGTCTTCTTTTTTCACTGCATCAGACTTGTCCAAGTCCCTTACAGTATCTTCAATTGGTGATAACCTCCTTACTGACCCTAGCAATATAAAGGTCCCACTCCACCAATAACTAATTTCCAGTGTCTGACTGGCCCACCTGGATACCTTCAAATTTCCAGGTAGCCCCCCCCCCCACACTTGTGCTCTTACCCAACTTCCAACTATGAAACTCCTTACATTTATC
Source organism: Neoceratodus forsteri (assembly GCA_016271365.2). Taxonomy (NCBI): domain Eukaryota; kingdom Metazoa; phylum Chordata; order Ceratodontiformes; family Ceratodontidae; genus Neoceratodus; species Neoceratodus forsteri. The sequence goes on along the minus strand of CM028138.1, from coordinate 345,087,550 downwards.
ACCTATTTTATATTTAATGGGGGTGTCCTGACCACTGCAGGAAAATACAAAGTGCAAAAAGAGCCTTTGTACCAAATTGAGGTATAAAGCTTATATGAATATGTCCTCCCTCCTCAGCACATTTATTCATTTTCCAGTTAGGCCCCAGTGCAAATTTCCAGGTGGGCCCCCTGCACCACAGTCCAACCCTGCTAATTTCAGTCTTAAAATTTATGGAGTTAAAAGAAGAGGATTTAACCATCAGAGATACAAAGATTGTTGTTGATTGGAGTACAGCTGTGAAAAACACAGCGCATCCTGCTTTGCACGTAAACGTTTCATGCATGAGCTGGGACGTGCTGATCAAGCATTTACATAGATACATAGACATTGTCGGCAAATAAGGGCCTATGGCCCACCCAGTCTGCCCATTTGAGCTTGTAAGTTCAGTTTATGTTTTCCTAGAAGTCTATTGCCCCTTACCCCTGACCTCCAGAATTCCTTTATGTCTATCCCATGCATTCTTAAATTCCGTGATTGTTTCAGCCCCCACCACTTCCTCTGGCAGGGTGTTCCACTTGTCCACCACCTGTTCTGTGAAGAAATTCTTCATGTTTCTCTGAATCATCCTCCCTCCAACTTCAACCCATGCCTCTAGTCCTGGAACATCTTTTTCGCTTAAAAATAGTGTATTCCTGCACCCTGTTCCTCCCTGTAAGATACTTGTATGTCTCCATCATATCCCCTCTCTCCCTCCTCTCCTCCAAGGAGTACATGTTCAGTTCCTTCAACCTGTCTTCATAGGACTTGTGATGCAATCCATGCACCATCTTTGTTGCCCTCCTCTGAACCTTCTCTACCCTGTCTATGTCCTTACGTAGGTATGGTTTCCAGAACTGTACACTGTACTCCAGGTGGGGCCTCACTAGTGTCTTGTATAGCGGAATTATGACCTCCCTTTTCCTGCTGGTGATGCCCTTCCTATACATCCCAGCATCCTATTTGCTTTACCTGCTGCCTTGTCACACTGTTTCCCTACCTTGAGGTCATCAGAGATAACCCAAGATCCCTTTCCTGCTTGGTGCATGCTATATCCTCACTCCCAACTGATATATTGTGCCAGGGTTTTTGTGCCCCATATGCATTATCTTGCACTCTTTGCATTGAATTTCCAACTGCCAAACCCCTGACCATTCTTCAAGTTTCTGCAGGTCCCTTCTCATTCTGTCTACACCCTCTGGTGTGTCTACTCTGTTACAGAGCTTTGTGTCATCAGCTAACAGTGAAATTCTGTCTTCTAGGTCCTGCGCAATGTCACTGATGAAGATGTTGAATAGGACCGGTCCCAGTGGTACCCCACTGGTCACTCTTCCCTCTGTGGAGTGAGCCATTTACCACCACCCTCTGTGTCCTGCCACCCAGCCAGTTACCTACCCACCACACTACTGTCCTGCCCACACCCATATTCCCCAGTTTGTGTAATAGTCTTCTATGTGGCACAGTGTCAAAGGCCTTGTGAGTCCAGATAGGCCATGTCCACTGCCCTCCCTGATCCACCTCCTAGTCACCCAGTCAAAAAATTCAACGAGGTTGGTCTAACATGACTCTCCCTGGTGAAACCATGCTGCCTTTGGGTCCTATAGTCCATTGACAACCAGATGTTCCACCAATCTCTCCTTCAGTAGTGCTTCCATGATCTTCCCCACTACAGAGGTGAGGCTGACTGGTCTGTAGTTCCCTGCCTCTTTGTTCCCACTTTTGTATAATGGGACTACATCTGCTGTCCTCCAGTCTTTGGGTACCTCCTGGTTCCAGTGATCGGCTAAACAGGATAGCCAGAGGTTCAGCCACCACCTCTCTTAGTTCTTTAGGACCTGGGGTGCACCCCATCTGGCCCCATTGCTTTATCAACTCTTATTACTTCCAGTTCCTTCAGGACCCTTTCTCGTGTAAAGGGACTTTGTCCATTTCTGCACCATTCTCACCCCTTGTACTCCTCCAGACCCATTACCTCCTCTTCCTCAGTAAAGTCCGAGCAGAAATACTCGTTCAATATGTCAGCTTTACTGTTGTCATCCTCCACGCCCCCATCCTCCCCCTTCAGTCTCACTATCCCTCCCTTTGCCTTTCTTTTTTCACTTATGTACCTGTAAAGGTTTTGGTCCCTCTACCCACTGATTTTGCAATGTGTTCTTCTGTCTGAGCTTTGGCTTCCTTACTGACCTCCTGCCTTCCTTTGCTTCTCCTGGTATTTCCCATCCCCTTCTGCCTGTGTCTTTTGTATTGCCTGAATGCAATCTTTTGGCTTTCACTTTCTTTGCTACCTCTTTGAAAACCATAATGGTCTCCTCTCTTTTCCTCTTGCTAACCTGCTTAATGCATAATTCTGTTCTTGTAAACCCCATTTTAAATACTGCCCACTGTTCCTCAACCCCTGATTCGTGTCCCATTCCCTTAATGCCTCTTTCAAGTATCTCCCATTTTCCCAAAGTATGCCCCCAAAATCCAGGATACGTGTTTTGTGTGGTTTGGTTCTGCTCTTTCTGTGATTTCAAGCCACAATGACTGGTGGTCACTGTTCCCAGGTGCTCCCCACTGTTACCCCCATCACACTGTCCGTTTGTGAGCACAAGGTCCAGTATTGCCTTCTGCCGAGTTGGTTCCATGACCAGTTGCTTGAGGAAGGCACCCTGAAGGGAGTTCAGGATAAATCTGCTCCTAGTTGATGCTGCTGCTGGGATGCTCCAGTCTACGCCTGGAATACTGAAGTCTCCAACCAGTACTAGTATTTACTGTTTGTATGTTTGAAAATCGGAAAAAGAAACTGGATAAATTTTGAATACACACCTCAACTCACTCGTAGCAGTACAATGGCTGCCTGGTCTGCATACAAGTACAGAAATGAAACTGGTATGGTTGTTATACACCTAGACAAGGGCAAGGTTAAAGGAAATTCTAAAAGGAATGTAAGCCCACCTTGCACAAAATCCAAAGAGTCTTACTTCAGGAATGCACTGGCATGAATCAACGAGAGCGAGTGTTACATTAGTCTGAACTTCCAAAATCCTCAGCTCAGTGAAGGGTGTGACAGAGGGAGAGAAGTTGTGATGCAACATTAGGGATAGCTAAGGAACAGAAAAATGCAACTGGTGGGATTTGCTCTAAAACTCAATGATGTGGTACACCCATGCAGAAAGATTACACAGATCTGTATTTTAGTCAGATCACTAACATAAATGGTTTCTTAAATGTTCAGAAACCTTTGGAACCAACTGCTGTATTCTCTGGAATATATGAGGTAGTAAGGGAAGGGCATTGCCATAATTTACTTTCCGAGTTGACCAATGTCGTTTCTGGAACGTGAGAGGGTGCACTGCCACGATCTGTCCTCAGGGTTAACTGATGTAGCCCCCTGCAATATACAAGATGGGGTGCTGCCACAACGTAGTCTTAAGAATAGGCATAGCTAACAGTGGGGTAAATGACCCAGCCCACTTCCTGATAAAATAAATCTACCCAAGTCTGACCAGTTTAAGACAGCACTACAGGCAACCCTAGCAGTTCAGTGCAACTGTAACTGTTCATCATCCCAAGTCCCTCCCTGTATACACTTTGAACTGTTTCAGACTCTGGTTCTGAGGCTGTGCACCATTGCTATGCTTGTTTTCATTGTATGCAACTGATCTAGCCTATTTATTTGTACTTGTTTGACCAATTTGTACTTGTTTGAATTCATTCCACTGAAACTTGCTTCTTGTATTTATGTTGCCTTGTAATCTCAGTTATCGATGTGGAACCTTTGTAAAACAGCACTTGTGCTGAAAGGTATTCTCTGAAATTTTAAATAAATAAAGTCTCTGTTACACTAATGTATCACCATGATCACCATGGTGCTTGCATTCTTCCTCAGAATTTCATGCTCTAGCATTGCTGAATGACTGGAATGATGCACTCCGATTCTGAGCCAGCATATTTAAATGGTAAAGGAATTTATATTACAAGTCTCCCTCTCAATGGAGGAAAAACACTCAAAGGTAAACTTCTAAAACTCTGTTTGGATATACTTTTTATAATAGCAATAAGGCACTCACAGGAGTCTGATTAACAATCAATCGTCCGCTGGGGGCAATATGGTACCATGGCTTCTCCTCGTGACATATTTACGCCCTTGAGGGATGATTAACAGACTATTAATCGAACCCCTGGTCATGGTTTATTGCTTACGAGATAATGATTAATCTACTTTAAGTGTTACAAACTGACCACAGAGCCCCCAGGAGGGCGACTCAGTACATCAGTACTTTACAGAGTAGCTGGAATCTGAGGCAACCTAGAAGAGCAGTTTCTGCTAGCAGATTTCATGACTGGTTTTTAATCATATGCAACCTGAAAGCCCAGCCCAAGGGTGACCCGATACTAAACTGTTGTGAGAGACTTATCAGGAGAAAGAAAAAAAAAAAGAACGTTTCAAGACTAGCTCTTCATCTGAGCATAAATGGAGCAGCGAGGAAAGAAATATGCCCCAAGAAGACACAAGTGGGAAGGAGGGCAAGAGTTGGGAACTGAGGTAGGGACAGTGGAGAAAACAAAGGTAGAAGGAAAGGGTTCAGGATGGAACAGGAAGCAACAAACACTAGGAAGCAATGAACACTACTAATAGGGCAGAGGAAGGGCAGGGTACTGGAAAAAGTCACATGGGTGCATGGGAAAATGCTGGGGGAGAGGGTTACAGTGATGAGAAATGTGTCAGGGACTGCCAAATAGTATGCAACCCCCCTCTGCAAAGTAAGGGGCTACCATTTGGCTCCATGTAGCTACAGCAGCAGCACTGTTGCTGCCCTTGTCTGCTCTCTCTCTGGCCCCCAATGACTGGGACTCCATGTAGGGTACTGGAGCAGAGCTGTGGAAGGCAGGATTTCTTTTGCCTTCTATGCCAATGTGGACTGTAGCTCTTGATGCACACTGGAGAGAGCAATCATGACCCAAGAAGTCTCCGATTCATGCCACAACACCAGAATGTAGTGTGATTTACGTAGGGATGCCAGGGGCTTAAATTAATGTTTTAAGTGCAAAAACACTGTTTAATATGAACATTTGGTCCCCCTTCGCAGCCCTTCATACCATCATCTTATGCACCTTGAACTCATCTCCCTAGCAACCTGGGACAGAAGCTGTCATTTTAGCCCATAGGGTTGTGCAATCTAGAAAAGACACCCAAGTCTTCATGGACTACTGGTGGATCTCATTAATGCAGACACCCTTTCAACAGCCAATTGTCTGTTTATGATCAGACCTCCAGGACTGCTTGGCCCGACTGGACCAATGGAACTTGGATTCTTCTCAGAGAAGGGGCTGAGCTGACGTTCAGTCAGATCTGGGATCTCTGAGCAAGACACCTGGTCCAGAGGGACTGAGCTGAACTGTAAGAGACTGAAGTGATGAACAGTAAGTAAAGCCAGTTTCTCAGTGAGGAAAAACAAGCGTGTGTGTGCATGCCAGCAGATCAGTTCATAATGTGCACCACAGTGCGGAGAGAACAGTGGAAATGGTAAACATCTGATCTGAACTCAAGGCTCCCACACCAAATAGGATGCCTAGTTTTCAGATGGGTGCTGGGAGACAGCAGAGCACCAGAGATTTCACACAGTTAAAGACTAAGACAAATGCACTTGCTCATCAATAAACCTTGTAACAATTTTGCATTAATTTTAGCTTTAGTGCCTTTCTTTTGTGGATTGAGGGTTGTGTGTGCATCTCACTCCTGTTTCCGAAATAAGTCATAAGTTCTCATTGACAATGTACTGGTGCAACAATCCTTAAAAAAAAAAAAAAAAAAGACATTTGGTGCCCCTATGGGAGGACATCAGGGAGCATTTTTTTTGTTTGATTGTTTAGTCTTTGGTAACTGGGTAAGGCCCACTAGGCACAAGTGCCCATTTTCAGGTGTGACCTGGGAGCACTGGGCGGTTAAGTGACTTGCTCAAAGTCGCACAGTATGCAAGTGGAGATTGTGAGAATCAAACTCAGGTCTGGCATGCTGGATGTATCAAGCTCGTTCACACCTCATTCCTCTAACCTCTAGGCTATACTGCCAGCCCATTTAGATCCCCTCCTGGGCCTACAGGACAGATTTACACCTGCAATCTGCATACTGGTGTTACATAAAGACTGGATCTTTGGACCCAGAAGGGGGTGTATTGTTTTGATTGCTGCCATTGCCAAACAAATAACGCTCCGGCATTGGAAGAAAATAGAGGTTCCCTCCAGGCCATAATGACACAGGGAGATCCCCTTTGCACTGAACACAAACAAAACTACTGCCAGCATCAACCATCATTATAAGACATACAGAGAGAGCTGGGAAACCTTGGATACTCTGCTACTCGTTATGTACTGTGGGGAAAAATCGCGATGATAATGTCTGTCTTGCCTGGGAGGATAACCCCAATGAGTGGGCAATCACAAGCAATGTAGCTCTTTTTTGCATACTGAATAACTATGTAATTGATATCGTTATCTGTGAGACCATATGCTACATTGCTGCTCTCTTGAACCTCTGACTGTAGACAGGGAAAGATGTGGGTTGTAACTGTATTGTTCCTGTGACTGTACTGTTGTGTTGAAAACTCAGTGAAGTACATTAAATTAAAAAAACACTTGGCTGGGGTTTTGCCATAGGAACCCCCTCACCTATGGAGTTTCCCTTTCCCGATGTGTGACCCTACCACAAGGCATGGCAATTGGTTGATGCCAAATGATCGTTTACATGGATTTAAAATAGTCTCTTATATGAAACTTGTCATACGTTATATGTGGTCCTCTACAGTGGTGACAAGGCCCTGCTGAGCCCCTGGTGTGTCAGTGTCTGTGACAGTTGGCAGAGTGACGGACCCCTCCACAGCTGGCAGTGTGCATCCTCATTCATTTGGGCTGCACGTCTCCCTTCCCTGCTTCCAGCCTTCCTTGATCCTTTTCCCAATCACTCGGTTGGCATCCCTGACCCAATTGCTATGAGACCCAGAAATCCTGTCATGTAATCAGCTGACTTTTGCACTTTAAAAGCACTCACTTCTGTAGTGCAGAGCCTGGTTAGGGCTTTACCAGTTGAAGCACAACCCAGCTCTGAGCACTGTGTGAGGCTTGTTTATGTGTGAATTGGGTTTCAATTTTTTTTTTTTTTTTTAAATTAATTTCTTTAACTCCTCTGCCAACTGGCCCCTGTCTAATAGCCTCCCCAGCACAGTCACCCCCTGTGTTCACTGGTACTCACTTTGTGACTGAGGTGGCGGCTAGCCAGGTGCAGAGCCTGTGGGGGACTGGCTTTATCTTGCCAGTTGGTGGTTTTTGGCCTCCCTTTTTCTCTTGTCCCCGAAATGTGGTGCAGCAGTGTGCAATGATGCCAATGATAGAGCATGCTTCCATACACGGCACACCAGGCATCTGCTCTGCCTCCGCTTTCTAGGGAGCCGGTGAGCCAACTCCAAGCTACCGCTAGGGCCCAGTCATGAACTCCAGGCTCACCCCTTCCTAGGAGAGAAGAACTGTCCTCCGAACATTCAACCCTCTCCCTCCACGGCCAACCCCCAGCAACCCGCTCGCACCGCAAACTCTGGTTGCTGGTGTGGCAGGAGGTAAAGCAGTGATGCTTCAGCCCTCCATGCCACTGGGCCGCCCTTAGGTTTCACTTTTGGTGCATGCCAGACCAGATAAGCAGAGAACAGGGAGCCACAGACAGTGGAATATCCAATCAATCAATCAGCTCTGTACTGTCTGAACCAAAAGTGACACCATTGTCAGCCAACCTCTGTGGCTGGAGCCCAGGACTGAGTGAGAAGGCACTGGTAAGTGCTGGCGACTGCAAGTTGTAACAAACAAACAAACAAAAAAGAAAAAACACACACATATGAGCTGCGGACTGCTTTCAGAATTCAGTAACAGCAATAGCAGGACAAGGTTATAGGACCCAAGACAAAACTTTCTGGGCCTAAGCCCAGAAGGTCTAGTCCCCGCAACACCCCTTGCATAATCCATCAGTCAGCATTTGTCCACGCATTTCTGATGTCAAATAGCAGAGCATCAGAAAACAAAAGTAAATTTTGGGGTCAATCGCTGTGCATCACTTTACAAACTGCACCCAGTGAGTGGTGGCAGCGAGTACTGTCTGTGTAGTATTTGAAGTTTACAGCGAGAGAGCAGCAGCTGATGGCATGGTGCTCAGTCTGTACCAGCAGCAGTGCAAGAGTACGTGCACCCTCAGTACCTCGCTGACTGACTCTCATAGGAGAGCTGCACTCAGCAAGCATTCTGTGCTGCTGGAATTCAAGGCTGGCTAAGACAATTATTAATACTGCTAAACAATTACTTGAATTAGCTCTGCAACGCAAGCAGGTTGATTTTAAAAATTCATAGTGCTCCAGTCAACCAGGGTCCCTGGAAAAAAAAAAAAAAAAGGGGACAGAGGGTAGCACAGTAGGTGCTCAGGAACCTCTCAGAGGGTCAGAGGGCAGGTGTAGGGGACTGAGGGACCCACAGGGTGATGGCAGTGTGTTGGAGACCCCTAACAGGGCCACAGCAACAGGGTTAAGCAGCCAGGTGCCCCAGAGAGTAGCAAGGAGAAAGATGTTATTTGTTCTGGGCATGCTACTGACTACAACCCCCAGTAGCAACCCATTTCTCCGTACCAGAAGGCCCTCCCTGCAGCCAGACAAAGCACCTGTGTGGCACCAGTAATCTCCCTCTATTGTCCCAGCATATCCAGTTCCCTCTCCTGCTGCCAAAAAGCCTTGTAGCCGTGGTTTCCCTGCTAAAGCCCAAGCTTGGGTGAAACTTTTTTTTTTTTTTTTTTATGACCCGACTGCCTGTTCACTCAGATTCCACCCCCTTCCCAAGCATGCAGTGGGTGAAGAGGGCCCTGTGCACTGAGGCCTCAGCCTAAGTCAAGTGCATGGATAAAATTCAAGTGGAGAGATGTTTTCTGGTTCATGCTCTGGGTTCAAGAAGGGAACCCCACATATAGAATATGAAACATAGAATATGACAGTAGATAAGGACCAACTGGTCCACATAGTCTGCCCATGCTTTGAGACTTTTAGATGCAACCAAAGAGTTTGAATACAGTAACGCTAAAGGCCTGGTTCCTCATGCTGGTGGATATCTTTGGGACAATGAGAAGACATTTTTCAGTGGACCTCAGGGGATAGGATAGATGGGAGAACTTAAGCACAGCTGCAATGGAAGTGGGCACCAGTCCTAATTGTATTATCGGTGAAACATCCTAGAGCAAATAGGCAGCTATGGGAGGGAGGGAGATGACCACCAAGGTGGCTGTACAGAGGTCACAGTGGTGAATCACCAGGTTAAGTGAGAGAACAAATCATAAATATTGTAGGCAATCTCTCATTTGGAGTTCTCCGCTGCTCTCAGTTTGCAGTTCCTCCTCCCACTTACAATTCAGAAAGCTTGTGTGGGCTCATCTTAAGGCTAACACCAAGGGCTTGATTTTCAAACAGCCCTTAGAGTGATGCAAGGTGCACCACTCTAGGGCTGTGATGAACTCTGAGCACGTCAGGGACCCTGCACCCAATTTTATAATGGGGGGTCCCTGTGCCAAAAACCCAGGAGTCACCACAGCCACAGGCTAGCACCAAAGATGGCACATCTGTTGGAATTACTGCAGGGATCCAGCCCACCCCCGCCCAGCACAACACTAGAGGGGTGGGATGGTTTGGAGGTGGTGAATCTGCTGGACAGGAGGGGGCTGAGGACAAAAGGGGCATGGGGGAGTCAGGGAGACAGTCTTGCATGAGAGGGAGTGATGTGGCACCCGGCAGGGGTGCCTTTTGCATATCCATGCAGCCAATGGGATGGGACTGCTTGGGGGGGGTTCCAGGGAAAGTGGCATGGCACCAGCTGGGCACAGCTCTGGCAGCTGCTCCATAGGTGGTCACCTATGGAGCAGCTGCCATGGTTGTGCCCACCTGGTGCCATGCCACTTCTGTCCCTGGAACCCCTCAGGCAGTAGCATCCCATCAGTTATATGGCTATGCAAATGGCACCCCCGCCAAGTGCCACATCACTCCCTCTCATGCAAGACTGTCTCCCTATCTCCCCCTATGGTACTACCCATGCTCCTTCTGCCCCCAGCAGCCCAGTTTCAGACCCTGCCCTCCTTTATCAAAGCATGTGGCACTGGCGCAGGCCCCTTAGACCACCTTCTGGCTGGTCTAAGTAGAGCCCCTTTCTGCGTCCATGGAGAGGCTTGCAAAATTGCAGAAAAGAGGATGTTGCAGCCCCGCCGTGGCACAAGCCTCCTTTCGACCTGGTGCACCCCAATTTGGGTCACAAAGTTAGTGCAGTGCCACTTTGGTGCAATGGCTCCCCTTTTCAATGTAGACCATGTTTTAAAATGGGGATTGCCACATCGTTTGTTACAAGGTGCCACCTGCTTCTCAGGCACCTTGCGTCATCCTCCGGGCTTTGAAAATTGAGCCCCGTGTGTGGCTGTACATGATCTGATGTTTACTGATGTAACAAAATTCAATAAATAAATAAATATAAAATTAATTACATCAGTCTGATAGCTGCACTACCTGTACTGATCAGCCGATGCAGTACATCTCTAATTTTCGTTTCATCATGTTTTATGTTTTTCTGCTCCTGCCTGCTATTCCCGTTATTTGTTTCTTTTCAGAGTTGGAACGTTACTCATCAACTCTGTATTCATATTATTCTTTTGTTCCCATTTCATGATCATGTGTTATTGTTCTGCTTTTCATGAAACCTCCCGGCTTGTGCCTGATAATAGGTAGATTTGTGTCTAGTGTACATACCTGGTCAATAAAAGCTAATACATAATAAACCTGTAATGTTGTCAGCAGATGGATAATTTCAGCTCTGTCAGAGACTGTAATGTGATACCGTAGCAAAATACAATAAAAAGAACATTACCTACCAGTCGATACTAAGGCATTACAGCTTTATATTAAAAAAAAAAAAAAATCCTCCAAGCAATTTTCAGAAAAAAGTGTGGTTCAACTCTTAGAAAAAGGGACCTTCAGGTAAGTCTCCGGAGACTGACAATAAATCAAGTTATAGTGATTAGCTTTGTGTTTGACTGATAGGGATCTGCTGATCAAGCTCTCTTGGATAAAGAGAATTTTATCTTACAGAACCCGCAGGTTCTACACTTATACTGACTTTTCATTTCAAATACTGCAACCAGCAGCACAGAAGGAAGCTGTTAGGCAAGAGATCCTGGGCGCTTGTTGGAACTTTCCTGCTGTTGGCATCAGCCAATGTGCAACTGACCTTTAAAGGCAAAATGTACAATTTAAGTATTACAAGAAAGAAAAGAGAAAAAGAAATAGTTCCGATCCCAGCAGGAGTATCACTGTGGCCTGTGCTACAAGCCATCTCTGCCACTGCGTACAGATATTCTGTCTGTGAGTGTGACAAATCTTCAGATCTGGACTGGGCACGGGGAGTCCCCTTCTCGTAATGAAAGTTCCTGCTCTTTTGGAACCATGCTCTTCATTTGTCTGTCCTAAAATACTAGAGGTTAGTCCCACTGCCTCACCCTTCATATAAAACCGGGTCTAACAAGTACGCTGTGCAACCATACTACCCCGGGTACCCATCAGAAAATGCCTTTCATACCAAGTCACGGACTGTAACAATGTCCTAAGTAAGCTATAACCCACAACAGGCCATGGGTGTATGGGGGCATTAATGCACGCCCCGGGTATCAGGGTATATAACAGGTTTCAAAAGTTCCCATTGACAAAAATGGACTGGCAATATGATAATTATTTTATTAGTATGTTTTTTTATTCCCCGTCACTGATGCTGCCTTCATCTGTCCCAACTCCCAGCCGCATTCCATCCGCTCTCTAGCAGTTACTACCTTCAATCTCAGAGTGCCCTAGTGCAGCTTCTACCTGTCATGGTTTTCTTCCAGGGAGTCGTTAGCTGCCATCTAGTGTGGGAGATGGAGTGGCTAGTCAGATGGCAGGGCCAGAGATCACCAGGTGTCATCTTGCTCACTTCAGGGTTTTCCACTTTTGTTGCATCCCCACTCCTAGACACTGGCTGCAAGAGCACAACATGTGCACGGGCATACATATGTATGGCTGTGCATGGCACCAGACAGAGTCATCCAGCCCCCCCCCCCGTGCAAGCTGCTTCAACTATGCTGCCATCTGTGGTCACCCAGGTGGCAGTAATGCTGCAGAGTCTGATGCCCTCCCTGGAGGTGAGGAACATCCTCGGAGAAGGTCAGTCTTCCTCAAGTTACACCTGGCTAGGGTTTTGCCATAAACACCTGTGATACTGATAAAAAGGGCAGTGACACAGCTAACAATGGGGGAAGGGACAGTAGCACAGCTGGCAATGAGAGGGTAGTGATGACTTGTAATAGGAGCAGTGACAGCAGTTAACGGGACAGTGACAGGCAGTGACAGCTGGTAACAGAAGGAAGTGACAACTAGTAATGGGGTGGTGAAACTGCTTGTAACAAGAGATCTGACATAGGTGGTAATGGGGCATTGACAGCAGTTAACAGGGCAGTGACACAGCTGGTGACAAGGGCAGTGACAGGTGGTAATGGGGCAGTGACACCTTCAATAGAGAAAAGCAAATGATGGCAACAGGAAGGGACAGTGACAAAGCTGGCAAGGATAAGTGGAAAGTAGCACAGTTGGCAACTGGGTGGGGGGAGGACACAGCTGGCAACTGGGGTCACAAGTGACTTGGAGATAATACTATAGGCTCGTTCACACGACCAACTGTGAACCATTATCAGTGGCTCACAGCAGCCAAATCGGTGCTCCTGCTGACATGTGCACCTTCCCATTTTGGCAGTTTTCCACTGCGTGGTGTTGTTGCCATGATCCTGCTTTCCCTGGATTCTTGGAGTGGTGTAGGTGGTTTTCTGTGCTATCTGAACAAGCAACCACCTGCATCACTACAAGTCCCCACCAGCCCAACAGTGACTGGAGCACCTAAATAGCTAGAAAGGAAAACGGCACCAAAAACACCGCTGCCATGTGAACACTAGACAAGTAGACAGTGAGAGAGGAAGAGCTGGGCAGTGAAGCCAGGATCACATGCACTTGGGATTACGGTCTTGGAAGTGCATATCGTCAGTCTCCCACAGTCCAGTCACCCAGGCAAGTGCACTACAGGCTGGAAGTGTTGAGAGGCCCAAACACTGGCAGCCGTGGCAGCACAGGGGTACATATTTTCTTTATTCACTGACGAGTTGGGTTGGGTGCCAGACCCATCAGGTTGGTTGGGGGGTGAGGGACAGATTTGTTTTAATCTCTGATGGGCCGTGTTGGTCTCTAGATTCATTAGGTTGTTGCAGGAAAGGAGGAGGGCAGATTTTATTTGCATTTCCTGTTGGGCTGGGTTGGGCACCAGACCTGTTGAGATAGTCAGAGTCATAGGGCCACCAGAGGACTAGGAGGGTGATCACCCCAGAGAATATACATGAAATATTGACTACAGGACATTTTACAACTGCAGGAGGACTTTACCACTTTTAGAGCATGACTCTGCCAACTGGAGATATGCCATCTTCTCCTTATGCCAGCAACCCTTAAAATCAAATGCCAAGAGTGTACTGATCAATTTTTGACTCCAAAGAAGCTGCAAAACTACTGGCTAAAATGGAAAGGGAGTTTACCACTTGAGACTGAGAATACGAGACTGATTCAGATGAAAATGAGTGAGGTCTTTTTGACTTATTGTGGACTACAGTTGGGAGGGAAGTGAGCCATAAAGTTTTAAATAATGTAAACGAGTCAAAGTTTTATTACCTAAACCCCCATTGGTTACCTAGAGACAGGCACCACTCGTTCAACAGGTTCATGTGCACTCTCCTCCTCGGCAGCCAGAGACAACTGCAAGCAGCAGAACCAAGGCACAGACCGCTATAAAACTGTATCTCAATCCCCCCAATCCATTTTACTGTCTGAGACAACTGTAAACACTTCCTGAATTTGATCCCAATAGGAATGCAGACCAGACCTAAAAAGAGCACTGTTGCTTTATTTAGATATCTTAACACAACTTTACTTCTATGAACTGATGTTTTGTGATGGATTTTGCTACTTTATCAAGATACAGTAGCTTTGGTGGGTGTGGGATCCAGGGCTCGTGGGCAGTCTGACTGGGAGCCTGATCGCATTATATTAGAGTGAGGAGCGGAAAATAGGGCAAAAAAAAAAAGATTTAAATTCTCAGACTGGTGATAACCTTGCTCCATTTCAGTTCAGTCAACATGAGGAACTGCTGCATTTTACCCACAGGCTATAAGCTTTACAAGTTCTTTGAATTTTCATTGCAGGCATCATGTCTCAGGTTTCACCTGCCTCTTTCAGTATGCAGGATTAAAACTCCAGGATACTGGAGATAAACAGCTTGGTTTTAAAACGGAATCTGAACCCTGTGTGCCATTTTTATTTTATTACTAATGTTCATTATTGGCAGGTCTTACCAGACACAATATGTATTAAACCAGGTTAAATTTCTTATATGGCCACATCACAAAATGAGCCCACACAAATAAGAGTTTGCCTCTCTCTCAGCAAAATGACAGGTCTCTTGGATTGTATTCTTAGACTGGGCGCTGAATTAAATAGCTAGTACAGTACTGGCTCATAACAAAAATGCTCACACCCGAGTGAAGTGCTAAGGGGATGATGCCGACTGTATTGTCTGGTGTGTGCCATCCGTTGGATGAGACATTAAACCAAGGTTGTGCCCGTTTTTTAGTGGCTGTTCAGGTGGACATTAAAGATTCCATGCCACTCCCTCAAAAGAGATGGGGAATTTCCCCGGTGTCCTGGCCAAATGTCCCACATCCACTAAAATATAAAACAGCAAAACCTGGTTCAGTTTGTTTGCATCTATGAACCCCCCTCCCCAAATGAGGCTGAAAAGAGACAGTATTGTCTCCACCTCTTTCCCAGTCAACAAAAACCAATAAATAAAAGTAGTGCACTAATGCACCTTGTATGGAAAGTACTGTTCCTTTTCCTCGTTAGAATATATATATATATTTTATTTTTTTTTTTTTTTTACTTGCCAGTAAATAGGATACATACATTGAAATGTACTCTACCTGGAGGTTGACATATTTAGCTCTATTCCATTAGATCTGTATCACATCCCTGTGAGCTCACTGACTGTGACCTCATGGTTGACTAAGAGGAGCTAATCACCTGCTGCCATATTGGTCACTTGTTGCATCACAGCAAGTGAGGTTACAATGCTGATGAGGTACGAAGAGGAACAGCATTAAATATGTCAATCAACAGATAAAAAGTACTGCTGTTAGCATCACACCTAATACTACAAGGCAGAAAATCTTAAGAAATGGGAAAAGGAAAATACAACGGAAATAAAAAAGCAGCAATTAGCTACTTTTAAAAGTTAATATTAATAACACCTTTGAAGGTTAATAGGGCCATCACAAAAGTAATAGGCAGGGTTGGGTAGTCTGGATTGGCTGACAGGCCTCCCCCCCTCCCCCTTTTGCAGTCAGATTCTATGGCTTTTACTACTTCCAGCCTGCTATTTTTTTCCACTACTAACTCGAACGGTTACGCCTTCACTGCTCAATCATTCAAACCATAAGGAACACCACATAATCTCGATGAGTCAAGAGTATTTGCACTCTGACATCACATTTACATCATTTCTGGCTTGCCTAAGCCACCCTAACTGTTGGGTGAGGCAGTTTTGCAATTGGCATTAACAGTAAAGCACTAATGAACTCTTCCAGCAGAATTCCAGTAACAGTATGTAAAGTAACCCCCGACACACTAACAGTTTTGTCTAGTTGTTGGAGCACAGAGTTATGTAACTGGTGACCCACGTTTGAATCACATGTTAAAGGTTTAGCAAGTACAACCCTGCCTAACAGAGATTTTAATCATGTCTTATGCAACTTGCTTAATTTTTTCTATTGTTTACAGGGGTGCCACCTACATAGATACATAGATACATAGACAGTGTCGGCAGATAAGGGCCTATGGCCCACCTAGTCTGCCCATTTGAGCTTGTAAGTTCAGTTTGTTTTCCTAGAAGTCTATTTCCCCTTACCCCTGACCTCTAGAATTCCTTTATGTCTATCCCATGCATTCTTAAATCCCGTGATTGTTTCAGCCCCCACCACTTCCTCTGGCAGGGTGTTCCACTTGTCCACCACCCGCTCTGTGAAGAAATTCTTTCATGTTTCCTCTGAATCGTCTCCTCCAACTTCATCCCATGCCTCTAGTCCTGAAACATCTTTTTCGCTTAAAATAGTGTTTTCCTGCACCCTGTTCCTCCTGTAAGATACTTGTATGTCTATCATATCCCCTCTCTCCCTCCTCTCCTCCAGGGAGTACATGTTCAGTTCCTTCAACCTGTCTTCATAGGATTTGTGATGCAACCCATGCACCATCCTTGTTGCCCTCCTCTGAACCTTCTCTACCCTGTCTATGTCCTTACGTAGGTATGGTCTCCAAAACTGTACACTGTACTCCAGGTGGGGCCTCACTAGTGTCTTGTATAGCGGAATTATGACCTCCCTTTTCCTGCTGGTGATGCCCCTGCCTATACATCCCAGCATCCTATTTGCTTTACCTGATGCCTTGTCACACTGTTTCCCTACCTTGAGGTCATCAGAGATGACAACCCCAAGATCTTTCCTGCTTGGTGCATGCTATATCCTCACCCCCCAACTGATATATTGTGCCAGGGTTTTTGTGCCCCATATGCATTATCTTGCACTTCTTTGCATTGAATTTCAACTGCCAAACCCTTGACCATTCTTCAAGTTTCTGCAGGTCCCTTCTCATTCTGTCTACACCCTCTGGTGTGTCTACTCTGTTACAGAGCTTTGTGTCATCAGCGAACAGTGAAATTCTGCCTTCTATATCCTGTGCAATGTCACTGATGAAGATGTTGAATAGAACCGTCCCAGCACTGATCCCTGTGGTACCCCACTGGTCACTCTTCCTCTGTGGAGTGACAGCCATTTACCACCACCCTCTGTGTCCTGCCACCCAGCCAGTTACCTACCCACCACACTACTGTCCTGCCCACACCCATATTCCCCAGTTTGTGTAATAGTCTTCTATGTGGCACAGTGTCAAAGGCCTTGCTGAAGTCCAGAGGCCATGTCCACTGCCCTCCCCTGATCCACCTCCCTAGTCACCCAGTCAAAAATTCAATGAGGTTGGTCTGACATGACCTCCCTGGTGAAACCATGCTGCCTTGGGTCCTGTAGTCCATTGACAACCAGATGTTCCACCAATCTCCTTCAGTAGTGCTTCCATGATCTTTCCCACTACCGAGGTGAGGCTGACTGGTCTGTAGTTCCCTGCTTCCTCTTTGTTCCCACTTTTGTATAAGGGGACTACATCTGCTGTCCTCCAGTCTTTGGGTACCTCCCTGTTTCCAGTGATTGGCTGAACAGGATAGCCAGAGGTTCAGCCACCACCTCTCTTAGTTCTTTAAGGACCCTGAGGTGCACCCCATCTGGCCCCATTGTTGTCAACTCTTATTACTTCCAGTTCCTTCAGGACCCTTTCTCGTAAAGGGACTTATGTCCATTTCTGCACCATTCTCACCCTTGTACTCCCTTCAGACCCATTACCCCCTCTTCCTTAGTAAAGACTGAGAGAAATACCTGTTCAATATGTCAGCTTTACTGTTGTCATCCTCCATGCAGCTCCCATCCTCCCCTTCAGTCTAACTATCCCTCCTTTGTCCTTTTTTCACTTATGTACCTGTAAAAGGTTTTGTCCCTTTAACCACTGATTTTGCAATGTGTTCTTCTGTCTGAGCTTTGGCTTCCTTTACTGACTTCCCTGGCTCCTTTGTTTCTCCTGGTACTTCTCCCTATCCCCTTCTGCCTGTGTCTTTGTATTGCCTGAATGCAGTCTTTTGGTCACTTTCTTTGCTACCTCTTTGGAAACCATAATGGTCTCCTTTCTTTCCTCTTGCTAACCTGCTTAATGCATAATTCTGTTGTTCTTATAATCCCCATTTTAAATACTGCCCACTGTTCCTCAATCCCGATTCCTGTCCCATTCCTTAATGCCTCTTTCAAGCATCTCCCATTTTCCCCAAAGTCTGCCCCTAAAATCCAGGATCGTGTTTTTGTGTGGTTTGGTTCTGCTCTTTCTGTGATTTCAAACCACAATGACTGGCGGTCACTGTTACCCAGGTGCTCCCCCACTGTTACCCCCATCACACTGTCCCTGTTTGTGAGCACAAGGTCCAGTATTGCCTTCTGCCGAGTTGGTTCCATGACCAGTTGCTTGAGGAAGGCACCCTGAAGGGAGTCCAGGATAAATCTGCTCCTAGTTGATGCTGCTGCTGGGATGCTCCAGTCCACATCTGGTATATTGAAGTCTCCAACCAGTACTACCTCACCCTTGTCAGCCATCCTTTGGATGGCTAGCATCAGCTCCCTATCTGTTTCTTCCTCCTGGGCTGGTAGTCTATAGACCACACCTGTGCGGATGGCTGGCCCCATTTTCCTTTCCAGCTTAACCCACAGTATCTCTCCCCCATTTTGTTCCTCCTGGATCTGTGTGGCCCTTATGTCATTTTTCACATACAGTGCCACTCCTCCTCCCTTCCTGCCTGCTCTGTCTCTTCTGAATATGTTGTAGCCAGGTATGGCCATCTCCAGTCATGGTTATCATTACACCAGGTTTCAGTGATGGCCACAATGTCCAGGTCTGACTGTACCATGACAGCCTCCAGATCTTCTATCTTGTTGCTAAGGCTCCTGGCATTTGCACACATGGCTTCCATGATTTGACCTCCCTAGACTGCTTCACTGTTCTACTCCAGCCCCTTCCTTGGTTGTCATTTATCCCTGGTTCTCCTTGCTGTCTGCCCTTCTGCTGAATTTTGCCCCTTTTCTGCTTATCCACCTTTTGGACACTAATCTCCAACTTTTGCACCCTGCTTTGCAGAGATAGCCACTCCTCTGGTTCACTGGTTCCATTACTAGCTGTGGGGTGTGAGCAAGTAGGTACCACCCCCCTTTGCTAGTTTAAATGCTTGTCAATGTAGCATTTAAACTTATCATTGAGTGCTTGGATTCCCCTCCAGGATGGATGCTGGCCGTCAGGCTTGAACAAACCTCCATCCTCCAGATGGGTCCCCAGTCACCAATGAATCCAAACCTTCCTCACAGCACCAGTTCTTCAACCATGAGTTAAAGTCTCCTGCATGCACCCATGCTCTCCCTTGCCTCTCACAGGTAGTACTTTGAGAAAGTGACAGAAGTAGCTACTTGCTTGAGACCCCTCCCAGTTTCCTAAACTCTTCCTGAACTTCTTTGGCTCCCATTTGCCAAGTCATTAGTACCTAGGTGGATAATGACATCCAGCTCACCCTCCTGTCTTGCCTTCCCAGTGATCCCCAGTATCTTCCTTCCATCCCTCCATGCCGTGGCACCTGGTGGCACCTCACCTCCTGTCCTCCCTCCTGTGTTCCTAGCTGGATCCTCTATGATGGAGTCCCCACCAGGATTCTTCCTCCTCCTCTGGGGTCCACTGCTTTCCCACTGGGGTCACCTCCTTGCCCAACCTCCACTTCCTTTCCTTCCACTTCCCTGGGTACCTCTATTTGGTTGTCCTCATTTGCCAGTGTGGCATATGAGTTCTTGAGAGAATAGGATCTGGGATGTGCCTCTGCCTGACTGCTCTAACCCTCCCTGAGCCCACTGTCATCCAAGTGCTCCTCGTTCTCGGCATCCTTTGAGGCAGCTGCATTGGACTGGGTGGTTCCTGGACAGGGTGATGGTACTCCTGACCCAGTTTACTTCCGCTCTGAGTCTGGCTACCTCATCCCTCAGTCCCGAGAGATGCATGCAGATAGGGCAGCACCTCAGTGTCCAGAAGGTCTGCCTGAATATGGCTGCCCCACAGCCACTACACTGCACCACTCCCCACATTATACTGCAATTCCACTACTTATCTGCTACTGAAGCTCTCTTAGTTCTCTTTTTATTTATTTATTTATTTACAGTATTAAAAATTCTGTAACTGATCCTCAGATATATATTTTCTTAAGGAAAAAGAAACCAGTAAATAAATAAATGAGTCAAAACACTTGTCGTGCTGAGGGTGGTCTTCTTCCCCCTTATGCCCCTCCTACTTCACACCTCTTACTATACCC
This sequence comes from Neoceratodus forsteri, assembly GCA_016271365.2. NCBI lineage: Eukaryota > Metazoa > Chordata > Ceratodontiformes > Ceratodontidae > Neoceratodus > Neoceratodus forsteri. The sequence goes on along the minus strand of CM028138.1, from coordinate 345,067,381 downwards.
TGTGTTTAGCTCCTGTCAATCAGATTTATCAGGGCATATAATTAAGAGTTGGTGGGGGGGGGGGCGAAAATTTGCAGCAATTAAAGACAGCACAGAGTTACACCACCGCTATTTTTTAAATTTTCAACAGCCCAAAAACAAATTATAAGTAAAGACAACACAGAAAGAAAGTATAGTGTCACTACAAGCCTACAATCTAAGTTTAAAAGAAAAATACCAGTTACCAGTTACTCTGAAGCACTGAATTGAATATGTTTCCTTCACCTTCTGGCTTCTTGGCATATGACCAAAATCAAAGCTAATAGTTATAGTACCAACCCCGCCTCCAAAAAAAGCTGCTTAAAAGCCTGCAATTCATCCATATCTATTATATTTTCTGACTTGGTTTTCATTCCATCATTTTAACACTGAGAGAGGTTCTTGGTCTCATTATTTAGCTGAATCACAAATCAGCCTGACCACCGACTGTAAGGTGATCCATTCAACAATCAGGAACCTACACTGTAAAATGCCAGTATGAGCAGAGGTCCCACTGCTACCTCTTTTTCTTCTGTGGAAACTACTTTCTAAGGCCCTGTCCACACTACGCCTCTAATGTTACAGAGTGCCCAAGCCGTTACTGCAACAGTTTGCGTTTACACCTGTAACGTTACAGAAAGGCGTTTTCGTAACCGTTGTTGAAACCACATATGAGGTGGTTTCAACAATGGTTTTGAAACCAGTCCTGCCTTGGTAACATTACCGGCGGTAGTGTGAACGGGCAGTAATGGTCCCCTGCAGGGCCCGCAGCGCGAGCTGCATTGTGGGATCGTGCGCCGCCGTAACAGTCGCCCGTCTCCTGAAGTGTGGACTGGCACTGCCGGTCCCGTAACAGACACTGCAGCTGTGGGGATGCACTGCAACACTTCCCAGCTGTAACGGATTGCATCCGTTACCGGGCCGGAGCGGTGTAGTGTGGACAGGGCCTTAGACTAAGCCAGAGTAGTTCCCACCGAAGAAAGAGAGTAAGTAGTGGAACCTCAGTTCACATTGGCATGGTAAAACTTAAAATTAAAAGATGAAGCCAGAGAGTGGTTTCCACATAAGAAAGAGACAGCAGTAGGATCTCCACTTATACTGGCATTTTACAGTGCATTTTCCTGACTGATGAGCAGGGGCACTGGAAAATTGTGCCCTCAATTTTCACCCTTCTCCGCACAAAATCCGCAATTTCTTACATTGACTGAATGTTTGACTGAAATTGCATACACATATTTAAATGCTCAATGAAATTTCCTCAGAAATGCTAACAATTTAGTACACAGACTAGGATGTGACCAAAACAATACAGTCTGAGGTGAGAAGGGGTCCCAATGTGACTGCTTTCATGTGATTCACTTCCCTGCTTTGGTTTCAAAATCCTCTGGTCATGCATATGTAGACTTGAACACTTAAAATCTGTGTTAAAGCAGACTATCCGCAAACTTGACAGACTGAAACAATAGGTGTGAGAAGAGGTGCAAAGTGCCCCATTCAACGAAATGAAGTGTTGACCACAATGCCTGCTTTTGAATGGTAGGGTAGGTTTTTCTTGTATAAATACTTTCATTTTGAAAGGATTTTTATTCAAATATGTGAAGTTTGGATAGCCCTGCTGATTATAAACTTGAATGTGCTTCTGAGGGGGTTGGTGACAGTGATTCCTTACATGCCATTCTGCCACAACCACATACTCACAAGCAAAGCCTACAAAAAGCAAATATTTCTGAAAACATGCGGAACAGGTTAAAGGGGCACTGTCTGCTTTGCCCCTTCGTTTTATGAGTAAAATGAGCAGTGTGCTTCTTGGCACCCATCTATCCTAAATGCACCCCAGAATGCCCCTAAATGTGCAAATTTACAGCCTTTTGGCCAGTTTAAGATTTGTGAAAAAATATGGTTACACTCGGGTCGACAAACTCACCACGTCCCAGAAGCACAATGAGGTCAGGAACGCACCTCTGGCATGAGCGCTGTCCAAAACAGTGATTTTTTGAGAACAAACCAGAGATAGAATAATAACCCTGCTCCTCATGTAGAAATAAAATGGTGCTGGTATCCCTGTTGAAAAGCTGAGTGCTCTACAGTGCACAATGTTTAGGCGTGTTCCTGACCTCATTGTGCTTCCGGGACGAGGCGAGTTTTAGTCAGGGCCCCTGGTGTTCTGAGGCAGAATTTTCTGATTTCTGCGGCAGGGCTCTTGACTTCTGTGGCAGCATTTTCTGATTTCATGGGCATGATTTATTCATTTCTCTGGCAGAATGCAGTCCTGTCATTGGCTAACTATGATGTGATGTCATCGATGACATCATATGCTGAGTATAGATGAGGGCTTCAGGTAAACGAGGTGGGAAAGAAAGCCTGACACTATGGAAAATAGTATATTTATATGAAAATTCACCAAAACAATGAATTCTGTGGCACATATATGTTCTGCAGCATGATGCAAATTCTGTAAATTCCGTAACCGCAGAATTCCAGGGGCCTATGGTTTTAGCTATCTGGAGCGAACATATTTTCTCACAAATCTTAAAACCGACCAAAATGCTGTAAATTTGCACATGTAGGGGCATTCTGGGTGTATTTAGATAGATGGGTGCCAAGAGACACACTGCTCATTTTACTCATAAAAAAAGGGGCAAAGCTGACAGTGCCCCTTTAAGTATGTGTGTATAACTGTCTTATAAAGCGTATGATGTATTTGCTGTGTATCAACTATTGAACCTTGACCTTATCAGGTCCATCTTGTAAATGAGCCTTGCTCAATGATGTTCGCCTGTATAAATAAAGATTTGATTGATTGATTGAAGTATATTTAAACCGTCACCTTCAAATAGACAAAACAACTGCAACCTCAAGTAAAATCACTGCAAACAGAGTGGAACAAAAGTACCATGTATTAAAAGCTACTGTGTGATGTAATGAAAAACTATAGGTATGATTTAATATTTGTATCACGTGATTTTGAAATGTACCTGAAGTGCTGATTAAGAACAGTAATTATTTTAACAATTTTTTTTTTTTTTTTAAACTAGAGCTGTATTAGGCACCCTGGTTATCTGTTTATTATTTTTTCTTGTACCAAAGCAATTAGTTAAACAGACTTCATTAGGTAATATCCAGAAACTGGCAAACTATGTTTCAGGATTTATTCAATATGTACAGACTGTTAATTACTAAATAAAATCTATTTAGCACTGCATGAGTTGGATGGCTTTCGATTTGAGTTTTAGAAGATATGCTACATAATTATTCATTTGCAGTGCATTTTAAAAAACACACCTTTCATCATATTAGAAGCATTTACAAGTGGCAATACCTTTATCTAACAATATGTGTGATTAATACATGCTGCAGCAAACACTAAAAGATTTATTAGGGGGCAGTGAAAATGTATAGTGAACCCCTGCAATTTTCAAATAATTTCTGCAAAAAGTCTCATTGTTGCTGGCAGTGAAGCAGATTGTGATTCGGACAAATAATTGTACAAAGAACCCTTCTAAATGTTCAAATGTTTCTTTTATTTATTTAGTTAGTTAAAAATTGGTAACCAGGAGAGGCACACCAAGTCAAGGGTCATTTCCAGGTGCAACCTGGACGAGGGGAAAGGTAGTACAGAGAGAAATAAGATACAATATCTGAGAATGATATCTGAAAATGATCAAATGGAAACCAAGTAAGAAATGTAATTGATTTGAATGAATTGCAGGCATTTAAGCGGCTTGTATATTTTTTTGGAAGTAGTGGTACTACCGCCATTTACTGTACTGGTTTTAATCACACCACTTACTGTGTGCCCCTGAGCAAGTCACTTGACCTCCCTGTGACCAACTTCTCTGTAATCACTCTCTGTACTATGGATGTTCCTTTGCACTGAAAATGGCAGCTTCAGTACATCAATTATGGGTTAGGGTCAATTACAACCTGAAACCAGTACCTTCAATTTTCTGTCAAACATACCAAGTTACATAGAATTGTATATAACAAAGAACTGCCTCGCTCTCACACATGGCACCAAGCATGAAACTGTTGCAGTCAAATGTACTTTTGGTTTTGACCAGCTCTTCTACTATTTCTCAGTTTTGGTCCTGTTGCCACTCACTATAAAAAAACAAAGAGGCAACAGTAAAAAGTGTTTTTTTGTTCTTGTTGTTGTTAAACATACCCTTGATATACTATACCATTACAAGCCATTCAACTTGGGTTTTGTGGTTTATGTGGTATCACACAACTTGGGTGTGTAAAGAAACTCATTACAAGCGATTGCCCATACATTAGTTAAGCAATACACCATGAGGGGGTGTGGGTTATCAAGGGATTTACCGCGGTTGGAGTGGTTTGCCCACAAGGCGCAGCAGAGTTAAATCTCCTGATAACACACATCCTCCAAGGGGCTTATTGCAATTATACCAAGGTTCATTTTTTTTTTTACTATGATAAAATACAAATATTAAAGAGGTTGCTTTGTTTTTTATTTTTATTGTATTATTCCAACGCTGCAGAGAATACAGATATATACTCATCAACAGCCGTTGGTTATCAGAGAATTTACAATGGTGGTAAACTGCCAGCCTGACTATTTCGTTGGCTGTTCACTTATGTCCATGGTATAATCTCTCTTTCTCTAGCCTTAATATTTTAGATTGTAAAGCACTTTGGGATAGTCTGTTTGTAAGACACTATATAAAACCAAATTTCTTCACTAAAAGGCCCTGCCACTGCATTACTTTATTCAAGAGCATTTGATGCAGGGTCTTAAATAACTTACTTATTTACAAAAAAACAAGGTTCCTATGAAAGACAGGCACCATTCAACCAACATAAGCAATGTACCAGATGAAGCAGAGTGTGTGAAAATACTTCCAAAGAAAAGTTGTATGGCATGATCTTTTAATTTTTATCTCCAAACCCTCCCCATAGCTTCTCAAGTTTTGGTATGGCAGTACCCAAAGGCAACAAGGCAGGTGTTGGGTGGTAAAGTACTGTGTGTAATAATGTAATTGCAGGCATTTTAGTTTTTGTTGCCCAGGAAGGAGGACTTGACAATTTTCAGCCTAGTCCAGGGGTGGGGAAAGAGATACTGAGGGATGCCAACTGAAACTGAACCAGATTGTAACCCTTTGGGCGCTGACAGAATTAGAATGTTACTGCTTTAATAAAAAAAAAAAAATTCCCGTGTTTTTCGAGAAATGCCATGGGATCTTTAACTACCACCAGAACAGGCAGATAGACCTCAGTTTAAAGTCTCATCCGCATTAGGTGGTGAAGGGCAGCATGTTGTGAACTGCCAACAGGTGCAACCTGTAGGGCCAAATTAATTGTAGGCACTGAGGATTATGTATCAGTGTGTGAATACCTTCTGGGGTTGACCAAGCTGTAACAGGTGTGGGCGAGCCCAGCCATAGGCCTGCTTGTTCCTGCAGTGCCTCCAAACTGTTTTTCTCTGGATCACCCCCACCACCACAAACCAAGACCCCACATTCCCCTGCTACTGGAGCACAGTCAAATGAAAGCTTGAGAGGAAGAAGTTACTTACAGCACAGTAGTTTTACATAATTTACCACTTTGATTAAAATAGATTGTCCGTTCTCTCCGCAGATATAATTTTACAAAGAATATGGCCATAACCCGAAAAATGGCACATGCCAGACAGCTAGTGTACTGAGAATTATTTCAAATGGACTTTGAGTCTGTTGCTGCAGATGGTATATATTACCCTCAAGTATTAACTGTATATTTCTCTGGACTTTGAAACGTTCCATTTCTCCGCTGCTTACGATCCCCATACGCCACCCGCCAACAACCAATGCACAATCAGACGGAGTCTGTTAATAAAAGGAGCGCATCAGCAAAACTAGACGAACGACGCCGTACAAGAGGGACCGAGACTGCGAGGGTGGTTCGGAAGACGGCATTCTGCAGTTTTAACAGAATACTGACAGGTGTTCGTTACACAGAAGGTTAAAGAGGAGGTAAGATGCGGAGTTCCGAGAGAAAACGGAAAATCTGAGGAACGGCTACTTTCTAGAGCCATAAAGAAAGAAGTGAATGAGTAATAGAAAGGAGTACTCCTGCTACCGAAAATGGCAAAGACTAAATAAGAGGAAAAATGAGAAGTGCGATGAGAAAGAACAAGAAGGGAGGGGAAATGAGGAAACATGTTTGATGCAGAATATATACAAATTAACGCACAAGTTATAGATTTATAAGTGAATAGACACAAATAAATATAGGCTAGTGCATGAGTAACCGTTAACAACAGGGTTACCCATGCACTGTTCCGTATAGTGGAACGCCGTTGCCAAAAAAAAAAAAAACACCTGCTACATCTTTATTTTTAAAATAAGACAGTCAGATTGCTGCTCGGGGACACCATGTGTGACGTCCAGTGTCCTGCGGACGTCACTTTTTTGGTTCTGCTGCGCTGCGGACGTCACTAGAGCGCTAGATTTCAGTGGACAATGACGTTCCACTATACACTATATAACATTATATTGGACTTAAGTGCATACTTAAATAACTAGTGTATCGATCGATAAAAACTCACCTAACAAAGTGACAAATCCCACCACCCAGAGCGGGGAGAGCCGGTGATAAGTCATTGTAGCTAGTCCCTCTGGGCTTGTCCCCTACACAAGGGATGCTCCGCTCTCCAAATACAGGACGCCGATCAACGGATGAACTCCCGATGTGTGTGTGAGGGAGGATAAATCAAATCAAAATGATTTTCCTGCACAGGGATCAATCAATCGAACACCTCCCAGTCCGGGTACCCGATTGTGAGGATAATAAATCGAAAAACTTCACTTCCCTGACTTGCCCTTGGCCGCGCAGCTGATCCGTGTCTCTCCAAATGCCTTTTCGCTATGCGCTCCGCTCGCTGGCCTCCGAACCTTTATCACCGACTCTACCTGCGGACAGGTGGCAGCCACGCCCCGCTCACTACACAGGTGGGGTTAGCAGAGTTCGACAGGTGGGCGGGGTTATCAGAGCAGGACAGGTCTATGGGAGCCTGAGTTGGGGAGGTGGCCTGCTACACCAGTGGGCGGGGCTGTTAAGCCCCTACAGGTAGAGGTCTAGCGAAGCCTGAGCGCGGGGCGGGGGAGTAGTGGCCTGCTGCACTGGTAGGCGGGGTTACTGGAGAGCCACAGTAGCAGGCCGATCGAGGGGTCCCTGAATTTTACTGGTTCTAGTCCCACACTAGGACCGGCGTAGGACAATATACAGTACTGGTGACACTGTAAAAAAAAGGAGGGGGGGGCGCCTTCCTTGTTGAAGTGTACTTCCTTGGATGAGACATTAAACCGAGATCCCGTCTTCTAACCTCAGGTGAAACATAGAATTTGACTGCAGATAAGGACCGCTTGGCCCAACCAGTCTGCCCATTTCCCTACCTACTGGATAAGCTGCAGATCCTAGTTAACCAGCAGCCTACTTCTTCCTACCCCCACCCCCCAGAATGGCCTTATGACTGTCCCATGCATGCTTGAATTCCACCACTGATTTTGACTCCACAGCCTCCTCCGGAAGACGTTCCATGTATCCACAACCCTCTCTGTGAAAAAATACTTCCTTAAATTACTTCTGAGCCGCCCCCCCATCTTCAAATTGTGCCCTCTTGTTCTTGCACACCTCTTTTTTTGAAAGATGCTACCCTCTTGGACTTTGTTGATTCCCTTGAGGTACTTGAACATTTCTATCATGTCCCCCTTCTCCCTCCTTTCCTCGAGGCTATACATATTAAGCTCCTTTCGTCTCTCTTCATATGTCTTCTGGTGCAGACCCTACACCATTTTAGTGTGCAGGTGGAAGTTGAACCCCATGATACTTATCCTAAGAAATGGGGATTTCTGCCGGTGGTCCTGGCCAACAGTCTTCATAAGGATAAACCTGTGATCCATTCCCCAGCACCCACCTGGAAGGAACTGTCACAACTCCGTGAGCCTCTCCTCCTCCATAACTAAAAAAATATTACTTTTTCTCCATTTAAATTAATCAAAATGTTTTTATTTTGCCAGGAAAGATACACCAGTGTTGTTTTCAGGTGCCCACTTGCTCATGGTCACACCGAATGCATGTGGTCAGTGCTGTGGGATTGATCTCCGGTTCTCCAGGTCTGCCACTGTCCCTAATTTTCAGGGAGGTCCCTGATTTTGCCTCAAACTTTTCTTCTGTCCCTCATAAAATTTGCATTTTTGTGACTAAGCAGTGGATTTTGTAAGCTTAACATAATGTCAAACATTACAGCTACACATCTTCTTCAGAAAATGCATCTTACACGGATCCCCTTATTATATCAGCTTTCTGAGTGAAAATTATTCATTTTAAAGATGTGTCCCTGATTTTGGGTCTGTGTCCCTGACTTTTATAAGCCCCCTTGTTCTTAATATATGAGTCAAGAGTTTGAGAGGTATGCCATGAGCAATAGAAAATATCTGAACTGTACTTATTTTTTCATTATTTATAATACCTGAAGAAGACCAATAGCTGAAATATTCAGCATGCAAAGAATTTAACCATTTGCTTTAGTTCAGGGGTGTAGCCAGAAATTTCCATTTTGTACACACACTCTCCAACTGCTGCCCCCCTTTTAAAAAAATATGTACACATCGGCCCAGATATTCAAAAGGGTTGCACCATGCACAACCCACTGATGTGCCCTGGCACGATATTCAAAAGGAAAAAGTGCCCCGCAAAATCACGATGCGCCGGAGCGCATCAGTAATGTATGCAGGCACAGGTGGGGGGGCATGCCCATGCATAACCTGCACAGCCCAATATTCAGCCCGGATGTGCAGAGTCATGGCGCGCAACCCCACCCGCGCCTGCACAAAGTTAAGCCCCAAAAAAAGGAACAAGGGATGGCCACCCACAGGTGAGCTGCCGCATTGCAGGGTGCAACACGGCAGCTGCCACCTGTGGGTGACCACCCGAGTTCCTGCCGCACCTGGCGGCTCCCCCCATGCCCCATCTCAGGCATTTCTGGAGTGAAATCCCCCTGTCCAATATCCCTGGTGGTCCAGTGGACCTCTATTGCCCGATCGCAGGCATTGGTATAGTACCCCCCTATCCAATATCTCTGGTGGTCCAGTGGACCTCTATGTGCCCGATCGCGGGCATCGGTATAGTACCCCCCCACATCCAATATCCCTGGTGGTCTAGTGGACTGATCGCCCCCCGATCGTGGGCATCTGTAACACATAACATACCCCACTACCCTGGTGGTCTAGTGTCCTCCTCCCACCCACCCACTGGGCCCACAGCCCTACCGTACTACTCAGTCCAGATATGTGAATGATTCATTCACATATCTGGACTGAGTAGTCACGGCATGGGTTACATCCCATTGGCTCACGCTCAGAACCATCGGTGCAGCCCTACCGAGCTGTCAGTTGGGCGGGCAGCAGACGGTGATGCTGCCGCCCACTGGCTGGACGGGGAACGGGCGGTGGGGCTCAGTGGGCAGGTGGGGAGGGGTTACACTAGACCAGCAGGGTAGTAGGGGTATGTTATGTGTTACAGATTCCCGTGATCGGGCGGCGATCGGTCCACTGGACCACCAAGGATATTGGACGTGGGGGGGTACTATACCGATGCCCATGATCAGGCACATAGAGGTCCACTGGACCACCAAGGATATCGGACGGGGTTTTTTTCTTTTAAACGAATGCCCGCAATCGGGCTGCAGGGCGTCCGGTCCCTGACGGCTGCTGCCTGGCAGGGTGCCAGGCGCAGTCATCGGGGATCGGCGCACCTGCATGCTAATGGAATGCAAATGGGTCCGTAATGAGATGCAAATTGCCCCCTGTGCACCTTGCATAAATTATGGCCCATTTGCATGTTCCCTTTTGAATATCTCAGGTGCTGTGCATGGCGTAATGGCACTTGCGCTAGTGCATCTCCATGCTCCACTCTGGCCACTTGCACTGGCCCAGTGCCACTGTGCCATGCACAGTGGGGGTGGCCAGGATGTGCTATTCAAAGCTGCTGTGCCATAGCGCAGCTCCGTTGAATATCGCCCAGGCCACACCCTTACACAACAAAGTTGAGCTGCGCCCAGGCTTGCACCACAGCCTGGTGCAGTTTGAATATCCGGGCCATCATCTCCAAATGTTGTCCCCATTACAAACAAATCAAATTTTTATCAGATGACTCCTCTGATCTGTAAACAGGGCCCCTAGAATCCTGCGATTCTGCTTTTGCAGAATTTTCTGCAGAATTTGCATCTTGTCGCAGAATGTATATAGTGCCGCAGAATTCACTGTTTTTGGTGAATTTTTATTCAAATATACTGTTTTTCCATAGTGTCAGGCTTTCTTTCCTATCTTGTTTATCCTGAAGCCCCTCGTCTATGCTCAGAATACGATTTCATTGGTAACATCACATCATATTTAAGCAATGGCAGGACTGCGTTCTGCCAGAGAAATGAATAAATCATACCGCAGAAATCAGAAAATGCTGTCGCAGAAACAAAGGAGCCCTGCTGCAGAAATCAGAAAATTCTGCCGTAGAGCACTAGGGGCCCTGTCTATAAACAGGTTGTACACATATCTATCTCCTAAACAAGCCTACACTGACTCAGATACACACATTAGAATGATAATGTTAACAAAAAGGCATGTAGCTGGGATAGGTGCTCAACAAAACTGTACACAAATGTGTACAGTGAGTATGCCTGCCTACACCCTTGCTTTAGTTAAAAGTGCAACCTAAAGGGGCACTAGCGAGCCATTACCTCAGCAGGTTGTGCCTCACGTAGGCTCCGCATCTACAACCTGGCTAGTCAAATATAATTAGAACTGATTTTAAGCTACTAAGCTATTTTATAATTTGTCTTGCACAGCAGTTTTTTCTTTATTCCCAGCAAAGCAAAGTTTTTAACATTACAGTGGCACATGCATATGAACAAAACACAAAGTAAAATTTTGAAGCTGTTTAGCTATTTGAATATTCGTGTTTGCATAGCATTTTGCATTTTTCTTCTAGAACAAGCTGTATTCAAGTATTACAGTAGCAAGTGCATTTTGAACAAAAAATAATGATATATTTATCCATCTACTGGGTGTGTTGAACAACTATTGAAAAGAGATTTTTTTGCTAAAGAAACTGCTGCAGATTCATATTAAAATTGATGTTTAAAAACAAGTTTGAAATGTAAAAAGAAGGAAAGAAGATTGTTTTCTGTGCCAGCTGCTTTTGTGTTGCTGGATGATATGAGATCACAAACATTTATATGAGCATAGTACAACAGCCAACCAACTAACCTGCTGCTAGCCCTACTGCAGGCCTGGGTTGCACAGTCAAATATAACTTTGTGAATTTTGAACTTTGGGTTTGAGACCTACATTGGTTTATGCCTACTGCCGTCTGGATTTGGAATCAACAGCAACAAGTGAAGGCCTCTGGGGCTGCGGGTAGTGCAGGAGCTGGAAGCCTGGAAATGGTGGCAAAGTAGCCCCCATTGCAAGCAATGCTTTAAACCATTAGGTCAATGGATTCCAATATGGAGCAAACTTTGGCATGTCTGGAAGCTCATGAAACTCAATTAAAAAACTGGCGCCATCACAGTAGCAGGTTCAGACAAGTGCTCTACCACGACAATGGCTTCCCTTTCTTCCCTGACTCAAGCTCCAGGCTCTACAGAATGAGGTGAGGGCTGGGAAACTTTGCTTGGTAGGGGTGCTAGAGGGAGCTTAAGGCTCTTTCTGAGCTACTTGAGGAAGGGGATCAGTGAGCATTTTTCCCTGTCTGAAGATTTTGACCTGGCATCTTTCAGGAGGGCATACTGAGTAAATCCACTTGCAGCACCATCAACTCCTAACCAACATTGCATTGCCCAGCTCTAAACTGCGAGAGTGGACATTTGGGACATTGTTCTGGTGGCAGAGAGATCAGCATATCCCATGGATTGCAGTGTCAGTGGCTCAGCATGCTGCACACTGGCCTCTGAGAATGGAAGACCAGAAGGCTGTGGGTTCTAGTCCACACCAGGAGCATGGGTAAAATCCTAATATTGACACTGTAGTGCAGCAAGATGTGTGTGTGTGTGTGTGTGTGTGTGTGTGTGGGGTGCTGCTGCACTCATGAGGTGCCATCTTTTGCGTGAGATGTTAAACTGAGGTCCCACCTGCTTGTTCTGGTGGTGGTTCAGGTGGAAGTTAAAGATCCCATGGCAATTTTTGAAAAGAGTAGGGAAATTTCTTCAGTGACAAACAGTCCTGAGGGAATGGCTGCGAGCTTAAACAAATGGACAGCTGGTGCAGCACCACAAAGGAAGCGACTCATCCCCCCTGCAACACACAGTTCAAAGCAGGAAGTGGTGTGCACAGAAGGACTCACAAAAGCAATATGTTTACCTGCAAAAAGTTGTTTTTATAGAACTTCAATATTGCAGCAGGTACAGCAGATAGAAAGTCAGTAAAGTTAACCACCTTGCAGGTACAACTGTTATCCCTAGCACCTTGACTCTTGAAAGTCTTCAGTGGGAGAACCCCACTGAAGACTCACGAGAGTCGAGGTGCTAGGGGTAACAGTTGTACCTGCAAGGTTGTTAACTTTACTGACTTTCTATCTGCTGTACCTGCTGCATTATTGAAGTTCTATAAAAAAACTCTTTGCAGGTAAACGTATTGCTTTAGTGAGTCTTCTGTCTGCACCACTTCCTGCTTTGATCTGTGAATTTCTCCAGTGTCTGGCTAAATTTTCCCCTTCCACTAAAAATACCATCAACAGTTTATCCAGATTTGATATGTCCGTTTGCATTTGTATCACCCTCTCCACCCCGGGACATGGCTGAAAATAAGCAGAATTGCCTAGTGCTCCTTTCCCAGTCAAAAAACACTGCATAAATACAGAAGGGGGATGTTAACATCTTTGTTTCCAGACCTTGTTCTCCAGAGAGGGCCTGGAGGAAAAAGTTAGATTCTGTGCAGTGTACCTCTGCCTCTCTAGACTCTGGGTATTGTTCACTCATTCCTGCTTTCTGCCTGTTGCTGCATTATATATGGGTGTAGGTTGTTCCAGTTTAGTGACTCTCATGATGTAGGTGTATCTGTGTGGAGAAGACTGAGAGGGAATTCATGACCAGAATGGAGCTGTCAGGGAACTCAAAAGGGGAGTGACACTAGCCACTTACAGTATTTATCTTTACAAATCTGGACTCCTCAGTTGAACTACTTTTTAGAGGTTGCCAGGCTCACATTTTGTGGATTTGGGCACCCATCCGGTCAGACATTTGGGACATTTACTTTGGGGAAACATGGAGGGCATTTATGGGGCTCTGTCATAATGGAGTCAACTGCATGATGCGGGTCACTTCCTTGCTGGAGATAATTTTGTATCCAAACAGATCCCCATACCCAATGAAATAACACATCACACTCTGTTCATGGGATAACAAGGCCACGACTTTATTTAACATCAGTTCTGTTTCCCATACAGGCAGTACACAGCAGCATACAATGATGCAGAAGCAGGGCTCCTGGGGCAGCACATTCATTTTGCAACATGGCTTACCATTGGCTGTGCCCGAATGGGGAAGTCCAGCCCCAAGGTTTGAAAAACCCACTCAGGTCTGTGTCTTTCCTCAAGACAGCCCCCGGGATTTGGGGATTCCAGCACCTACCCTGGAGAGCATGCCTGCCCAGGGCTGCACTCATCTTGTCGCTGTCCTGATAAATGTTATATTGCATGCCTTCACTCTGTGACAGTCCCCCACTGAAATGGGTACTCACTCAGGGTCATGCACATGCCCAGACTGTCACCCATGCCCAGCTGCTGCCAATTCCACCTGCCAGAAAGATCTCCCTAACATGAATTTCTGCACTCAGTACCTCAGCTGTAATACATTGCCTAAGAATCACAAGCTGTGCCAAAAAAGAGGCACCAAATATGCACAGCTATGACTACCAGTGGGGAGGGTGGTGGGAAAAGATGTGCAGTGCACTGGAACAAAGAGGTTGATCCTCTCTTTCTCCAATCTTTAAATAGTGGAAAAGGCCACTCCCTGTGGGAGTGTCCCTGGCTGACAATCTCAGCCATCATCAGTGCCTGATTGGGCCAACTAGGGGTCACTGGTGACCTACGGTCTGCTATCGCCATGGCTCATGGGACCATGGGCAAAGCTAACCCCCCCCACAAGAGGCCAGGAATCATTGCCCAGACAGGTCCCCCCCATTCCTAATTAACCAGTACACCGCAGTCTGTTCATGGGATAACAAGGCTGCAGCTTTACTTAACTTCAGTTCTTTTTTCCATATAGGTGGTACACGAAAGCACACAGTGATGTAGAAGTATGACCCCAAGGGCAGCAAAATCATGTTCCAACCTGGCAACATATTTGCCATGCCTGCCCATAGAACTCCATCCCTGAGGTCTGACAAACCCACTCAAGGCAATCTCTTTATTTGAGATAATCCTCCTCCCTCCCTCCCTCCCATAGATCTGAGGATTCTAGGACTTACTCCAACAAGCATGCCCACCCAGGGCTGCACTTCTCCTCTCCTGGTCCTGATCCCCTGAGGTTCTGTTACATGCCCTCACCAAAATGCATACATGCCCAGGGTCACGTACATAGTCTGGCTGTCATCTACACTCGACTGCTGCCAGTTCCACCTGCTGGAAAGGTCTTCCTAACATAAATTTATCACCAGCAGATGTGTGTCCCTAATTCATGTTCCCCACCAATGTCCAAGCAGTCCCCCACCAGACTTACAATATATGGTCACATGTGTCCTACAGCTAGGAATTGAAAATATTATAACTGATGTCAGACAAGTGAACCCCACATTACTATGGAATAAACCTCTGCACACCCCAGTGATGTGGAAATGTTGAATAATCTTTATGCCACTTGTTAGATCAGAGCAGGATACCTCACTATTAACTTTTTTCTGTATCTTTTCAATTGCAGACAGTTTGAGAGCACTTCACAAACGGAGCTGGGGATGATCCTAGATCATACCACAGCTGTGGCCAGAAGGAGCTGTCCCGGATGAGCCAGGCTTCTCTTTATTTTGCATATCAATTAGGGAACCAAGAACCATGTGGTTGATGAGGTGATTGACAGCAAAGTGTGCCACCAATCCTGCTGGGGGGGGTTGGGGAGGGTGGTGTACAGGCCCAATCGATGTGCAACCCCTACTAGTTGATCTCACTAGACCCTCCCTTTTCCGCATCACTTTATGAATGGCAACACTGATTGCAAACCCAGCTGAGTGCCATACATTTGTGTCGTGTTTTTTTCATGTGCTTCCAGTATATGAGAATGGCCCACAATCCATATGGTTGGTAAATCTGCAGATGTGCCCACAAAAAAAGAAACAGATGTGATCTGTTTGTTGTGTGTTCAGAAGTGCACTGATGGAACTTGTTCTAGCCCTGGCCCAACTTGGGCCTGCTGTGGCCTAATGTAGCTCTTATAAATGTCTGATGCCCATCTGCCCACTTCCTTTATTTGGTCTTCCGACAAGCACAGCCGGACTGCCTCTGTTGCCACCTTTATTATAAATGAATGCATGTTAAAGGATTTTGGGTCCTTGTCTGACAACCATATCCCCTTTCTTAGGATTGTAGCAAACTGCATTTTTCTGGTCTGCAAGGGAAAGTGACTGGTTTAACTCAGCAATGCGTATCGGTATTGAAATAGATATGGTGTGCACTCATTGGTCTGAGTAGTGGTTATCACAGTCTTAATGGAAATATGTTCCGATAACCAGGTCTAGTATAACACTTCTTGTTTCTTATGTGTACATTGGGATATCATAGCCAAGTGTTGAGCTGTTTTCCCTCTGTAACTTCTCATTGTTAAAAGGTTAAATCACAGTCTAGTTACTGTATCAGAAGTATGTGTTTGTTCTCCCTATTTAAAGACACCTTAACCACTGGAGAAGCTAGAATTATCTATACGTTATCACTGTATAATTACACCTCTTCACTTAAAAGATTAAAAGGATAAGTGAGTCATGTGATTAAATATGGATCTGCAATGTTGCAATACCTTATCTGTAACCTAATGGCCTTTTATGAGAAATATCTGTATTTGGTGTTTTTGTATTAGAACAATGAAATATACATTTTAAAAAGAGTAACCCTAAAACGTTTGTGTTAGGTGTTGGGAGATCGGAAAGAGAAGAGAGAAATATATATATATATATGAAATACGAGTAAGGTCGCACACCTGTATATTAGGGTTAGCACTTCTATGTTAAACCCCAATTTTTGCACCTTAATAACTTTGCCATTTTCAACCAATTTACATGAAATTTGTAAAGCACAGTCTCTGAGCCAAGAACTCTTGATCTTGTAATTTGCATGTAGATCGGTGCAGGGGATGCAAAGTAGAAAGGTGCAAAAAAACACAAAGTCTCCGTTTTTGAAAATATCAAGACTTTTTTGCCAACCAATATCTTAAAAAATTGGAGGCTTTGAAACCTGAAACTTTCAGGTTTGATAGAGGTTGGTCCAAGGTGTGTGGTTTTGTGGTTTTTGGTTCCCGCAGTTAAGTTTCTGAGCATGTGCAGTTCAAAAAATCAGCAGTCTATTCATAACTGAATTTTTGCAAAAGCAACAGGGTGCACTATATGACACAGCTGTCTTTAGTAAACAACTGCTGGGTTGTATAGTGCAACCCCTGCTGCTGTCACCACTCACAGGTCAGGGATGGGGCTACTCTCATTGTAGCCCTGCCATCCTGACTGTGCCTTACTCTCTTATCTGCACACTGAGGGCCCCAATCCCCAGTGGCAGTGTATTTATTTATTTTATTTATTATTCTTAGCCGACATCGGGATGCCCACCCCTAGTGTCGGATGCTTCCTCCCTGTGCAGCCTTTGATTTATTAGCAATACAGACATCTGGGGCCCAACCCTGTGTCTGCATTTACACCCCCAGCAGTGTGGGACACTGGGGAGCCCACCCCCAGTGTCCCAGAATTGTGTTATTCCTTTAGAAGTTCAAGTTCCCTGAAAAGAAAAAAAGTCCCAAGACATCTTTTTTTTTTACTTGAAAAAAAAGAAAACGGTCCATAGTCATCCTTGCCATCTCCCTAACCCCTACCCAACCCTCCCACTGAGCACCATTACCCTGTACTTACCTCCAGGGACTGAGATACATACAACACATTTGTCTTTAATAAAGGACAGCTGTGTCGTTTAGTACTTGCACTATAAGACACAGCGGTCATTTATAAAAGACAGCTGTGTCCTGTAGTGCAGCCTGCCACTGTAACTGCTGAAGCTCAGGAGCTATGTGGAACTATTTAGGCAGCTGATTTAAATCTGGCACCCTCAGGCTGCTCCCCTCTGATTGGGGTGTCTCCCTTAACTTTTAAAATGTTCCCTCTGATGCAGGACCCCCCTCCAGTTGCCCTACAGTGCCACCCCCCAACAGTTGTTTAAGAAATTGTTGCTGACATCAGGGGCCCCAATCCCTGTGTTGGCATTTATTAGATCTTACCCCCACCATCAGTGTGGATGCTGGGGAGCCCGCCCCAGTTTCCTGAAATAGTTTTTATTTAGTTCAAATTATTATGTAAATAGTTGTTTATGTTGTAAACAATTGTTATTTTTTATGTAGGTAGTATTTATGTTATTTAATTAAAAAAAATTAAAGTAAAAAAAAAAGTAAGCTGTTCCTCATGTGGGGAAATATAGTCAGCAATTGGTTATGACTAGACTAATACTTACGCTGCTGTGTACAACAAGGATCTGTTTCTACTAAAGAGTTGCAAAGGCATCATAAGCCCCGAGAGCAATGTTTGTGCACTTTGGGATATTAGTAGAACATGGGGATTGAAATACTGCCATGTGCACAGCAATTCATGACTTTATTTTGTGCAGCCCTTGACAAAAAGTCATTGTCACAGTACTGATGTCATTACAATGAAAACTGGGACTTTATTAGAAGGATATCAGTATGGGTGTGGGGAAAAAACTCAAACCATATATTGCAGTTTATTTTACCAGGGTTGTTTGATACCTTTCTTTGGACTAACTTTGACAGCATACTGTACAGCAATGTTGCATTACACAAGCTTTTGGGGGCACAATGTTCCCTTTGTGAGGTGTTTCTCTATTTTACCCTGTTCTGTTTACGGCTGTCATAAATTTTACATTGTTAACATGTTCTGCTGACTCTCTGTTGTTTTTACTTTTGTTTGAGTGGTTACAAATGTAGTTAATCCTTCCCTGAAAAAAATGTCCCCGATGTCTGTCTTTTTTTTTTTTTACCTGAAGAAAGCAAAACAGTCCCTCATCATAACCACCATCCCCCATCCCTCCCATCCACTGAGCACCCACCACCCACACCACCCCCAACCTATATGTACCACCAGAGCCTCTGGTCCGGAGGTCGTACGATGTGGTCTTCTGTGAACCAGGACACATTTGCAATTCCATGTCATGACAGTGATTGCAATACAGCAATCACTATCATAGCAAATGTATATCGCCAGAAAGCATTTTGGCGAAATACAAACTCAAGCGACCCGACTTCCAGTTATTTTAAGTGTTTTTGTGGGGGGGGGGCTGTGCCCCCCTGCACTGCCGGATTGTTAACTCCAGTGGGGTACATGTCGAGGAGGGGGCAAAACATGGACTGAAAAAAAAAAAACAGAGAGCCGCATGCAGCGGGAAAACAGTTGCCCCCAGCAGGTCCCAAACCCAGTGCCTGCTACACCAAAGCCAGCCATTCTCACCACCACACCACAGGGCTATCTCAGCTGCAGCAGCATCCCCTACCCATACAAACACTCCCTCTTATCCCTCCGCTTCCGGTTGCTTTCCTCAGCGTAGCATTGCTACCCTTGCAGGGTAGCTGATGATGATAGCGCTATAAATGAGTCACTGTTTCTACAGTTGCTCATTTATAATCGTTATCATCACTTTTTACCCACGTGTGCACTCTTCAAAGCTGAACCGCAAACTGATGAATACAGGCAAGTGCTGTATAATGTATTTTAATGACATTTTGAACTTATGTTGATATCTTTGCCATTTTTTTATATTTTTTCACCAAATTTTCAACATGGCCTTTTTAGGACCCCACCTCATCAACACTGTCACTGCCATTTTGTTAATCTGACCCAGAAGGTGATTTTGTGGTTGCTGTGTGAAATCACCTTTCAGGAACAAATAATGAACTTGCACCATCAGTGTTCATGAGGTGGGTTCCAAAAAAGGCCATGTTGAAGATTTGATGAAAAATTCCTAAAAAATGGCCGAATTATGTGTGTTCATTGAAATTTTTCTACGCACATGCATAACTTTGGTAATTTTCAATATTTTGACTCCAAATTTTTAACATAGCGATTTTTCACACGACGTCATGAACAGTAGAGCTGTCATTTCTCAGATCCTGTCCTAAATGTGTTTTTGCACCTGTGGTGCAGAATGGCATTTTAATGTATATTTGAAAATTTTCACCTATGTGGCTTTTGAGGTGGGGTCATAAGAACACTATGTTGACAGTTTGGGGTCAGAATATAAAAAAAAAATGTATTAAATAACATTGTTTGCAGGGATGTCTATTGCAACACTGGGGAACGCACTGCCTTACCGTGCCAATGAGTTGCGTTCAGGTGTGCACTTAGTGAACCAGTTTACTGGGACAAGGCTGATGTGGAAGGTGCTGCAGCATGCAGCACCAGCCCTGCCCTGGGTAGGGACGGAGCAGTGTGTTGGCACAGATTCCACACCCTGTGGTGGGTTGGAGAACCTCACCTACTAGGAATTGACATGTGTGCCTCCAATATTGTATTAATCAGAACCTGCACAAATGAGGCTATGATTCCACTATCACAAAAAGAAGGGAAATTATTTTCAAAAAACTATATTGATGCAAACAGTAGGATTGTAAAACACAAAGCGCACAAAGATGGGAGATGAAAAACATTAGGAATTTGAGTCTCCAGAGTATTGGCATATCAGTGGTGGGGCACTGCTTGGGGTTATCAACCCTAATGCCCACCCCCTTCCCTGATCAGATGAGGTAAAATGTGATGTCTTTAAGCAGGGCTCTATGGGTCCTGCATGAAGAAAGTTCTTACAGATTATGTTACCCATACTGTATCACTATGAGGCACTAGATTGGAGCTGTATCTTGTGCTTCGGATAGGAGGCTACAGGCAGCTGCTTCAGCCAGAAGCATGGCCATCCAGGAATCCCTGCAGGGAGCTGGACTCAGACAGCTGGTGCATGAGCCAACCAGGGACAGATTGATTCTAGACCTGGTATGGACCAATGGGAACAGAGTCAAAAGAATCCAGATGGAAGGGCAGCTGGGATCCAACGACGACCACCACATGATGTGATTTGACATGGAGACAGGGATTCAGGCTACACAAGGGCAAAAGTATTAGATTTCAGGAGGGTGAATTTCAATGAAATGGGTAGATGTTTAAAAGCAGCCCTGGAGAAGGTAAAGGTAATGGAAGGGGTGGAGGAACATTGGGGGAGACTAAAAGGAGCCATTCTGGAGGTTACTAACCAATGCATTAGGATAGTGGTCAAAGGGAAAAGAAGAAAGAAACCACTATGGTTTTCTAAAGAGGTGGGAGACAAAGTAAGGGCTAAAAGAGCAAGCTTCAGGAAGTTTAAGGGGACCCAAAGGGAGGAGGACAGGGAGGTGTACCTTGAATGTCTCAGAGAGGCAGGGAAGGCTGTTAGGAAAGCCAAGGCACAGAGGAGGAGGGTTTAGAGCAGTCTGTGAAAAAAAGGGGACAAGACATTCTATAGGTACATCAGCGAGAGAAGAAAAACTGGGGTGGGGGGAGGGGGATTGTGAGACTCAAAGGGGAGGAGGAGGAAGAGTGTAAGGAAGAGGATCTAGGCAAAGCAGAAATACTGAACAAATACTTCTGTTCGGTATTCACTGAGGAGGGAGAGGGTCAAGGACCACAGTTGGGGAGCAGAGGCAATTGAGAGGAATGGACACAGTCCATTCACATTGGAGAGAGCTCTGGAGGAACTCACAAAGCTGAAGGTGGATAAAGCCAAGGGGCCAGATGACATACACCCAAGGATATTAAGGGAGCTGCGGAGGGAATTAGCAACACCTCTGGCTACCTTGTTCACAGAGTCACTCAACACAGGCACGGTTAAAGAGGACTGGAGGAGGGCGCATGTAGTCCCACTGCACAAAAGTGGCAGTAGGGTGGAAACGGGGAATTATAGGCCAGTCAGCCTCACCTCAGTGGTGGGGAAGATAATGTAGACACTGCTGAAAGAAAGGATAGTGGCACATCTGGAATCCATTGGTGCCCAGGATCTGAGGCAGCACAGATTCATATCAGGAAGGTCTTGTCAAACAAATTTGATAGATTTTTTTGATTGGGTGACTAGGGAAGTGAATAAGGGAAGGGCGGTAGACATTGCCTACCTGGATTTCAGCAAAGCCTTCAATACTGTCCCACACAGAAGGCTGGTTAACAAGATGAGTAGTCTGGGCATGGGGCATAAGGTGATACAGTGGACTAGAAACTGGCTGACAGACAGAAGGCAGAGGGTGGTGGTCATTGGGATCCAATCTGGGGAGACGGGGTGACCAGTGGAGTGCCACAAGGATCAGTACTGGGACCAGTCCTGTTCAATGTCTTCATTAGTGACATTGCAGAGGGGCTGGAAGGAAAGGTGTGTGATTCTAAATTGGGATGGGAGGATGTATGATGTGTAAACAGCTTACACAGCTGAGGGAGAAAGTGCCGTGGCTTATGTGGGTATTAAATGGGGTGGGGACAAGGGGGAAAGGGGTAATGCAGCAGAGACATTATCAGCAGGGGAAGGAGAGGGAGGAATTGCAGGGATCCACCAGAGGATCAGATACAAGGTTCAAGAAGACAAGGGTTTGGAGGGAGGGGATGGGAGGAATTCCAGAGGGGGCAATAGAGCAGTGGTACATGATAGCAGCAAATCCAGAGGTGGGATGAGGATGCCCTAGACAGGAGGAAAGAGGCCAACTGGGGATCAGGAAGTATGGAAGACAGTAGGCTCAGGAAAAGGCTGGCAGATGCCCGAAACTCAGGGCAAAATCAACATAGGAAAAATTAGCATGGGGGTCAGAACTAAAAAAACGTTTTGCCCTCCTAGAAATACTAGTCGAGGACCTTGGGGAAGAAAATGACCGTGAGGATGGAGTGGGGGAAAGGTGGCTGGGAGACACAGGGGAAGTGATCTCTGGTGCAGACAAAATGGATGAGAAGTGGAAGGGCCACTTGGGGACACACCAGGGGGTAGCACTAGAGGAGCAGGGACAAGGGACAAGAGGCAGAAAGGAGACATCAGCAGGTGAAATCAGCAGAGCTGGGGTGTATCCAGTGGGGAATAAGTGGAAGTAAGAGTTTGGGTGATGCGCCAAGTAAAGTACATGAAAGGGGAGATATGCAGACAGAGCAAGTTGTGAGGAGGAGGATTCCCTCAAGGGGGACACAGTGTTCAGAACATTCTGTAATAGTGGGTACACCAGGAGCAGGTGGTGTAAGATCCAACGAGGGGTTGATGGAGGTTGGCACACACTCAAATAGGGATACAGGCAGGGGTTGTGGGGCCACAGGAAACAAAGAGGCAGTACAAGGGAAGAAGGGGTAAAGGGGGGTCTGTGGGCAGGTGAAAGGGTGGGGGTGGAGGGGAAAAAATGTTGAGTGAGGGCAAAATTCAGGACAACTTGGAAGGTGGGGAAAAATGCTGGGGGAGGGCAAAAATCAGGACAAGTTGGAACATGAGAATAAGGAGATCAAGGGGAGCCGAGCCCCAGGACATAAACTTGGATACCTAAAGGACACTCAGGAGGAAGAGGGCATTAGGGTGGCACTCTTAGGGGACTCAATAATCAACTGAATCAGATGGGGGAGGAAGGGAGTGAAGAACAATGCTGTATGGGTATAGTGTATGCCAGGAATTACAATGCTTGAGATGAGGCACCATATTCCTTCTTGGTGCAAGTATCTAGATGAGAGGACGTATCTGGTGTTCCACCTGGGTAGAAATGACTTGGAGGAAAACAGTCTAATGGAGGTACAGGCAAGGTTCGAGGAGCTTGCTAGGTTCTGTAGTAACACGTTTTTTCCTTCCATTTTCTTCTCGGAGGTGTTGCCAGTACCAAGAGCGAGGGGATGGTGAAGTCAGATGGGGTTCAGTTGGATAGGCAACTGTGGCTCTACATGGGAAGAGATGGGGCTGTATGCCCCTGACAGGCTGCACCTGAGTTCTGCAGGGGCAACTGTACTAAAGAATAAACTGGAGGACTTCGTAGCATGGAAGATCAATTTAAACTTAACGGGGGGGTTACAGACTGGGCCATCCTTACGGCATGAAGAACACAGAGGCTATCAGCCTCCCCCCAGGACAAGGCAGTCATAAAGGAAGCAGGCAGCAGCAGGGAGGGGTTGAAAAGCGAGAAGAGGGACGATGAGGCTACATGGTGGAGAGGTTTGGTTGCAAATGCCAGGAGCCTTGGGAATAAGCTGGACGAACTGGAGGCCACCATGGTGGAGGAGGATCTTGACATTGTAGCAGTGTGTGAGACTTGGTGGAATGAACATCATGCCTGGGAGACAGTGATTCCGGGGTATCGATTGTTTAGGAAAAAATGGGAGGGGGAAAGGGGAAGAGGGATGGCATTATACGTCAAGGAAGAAATTGGGGCCATGGAAGGGCAGGAAGAGGAGGGGGAAATGGAGATAATATGGGTCACCCTAGTCAGGAGGAAGGAGGGAAATCTGAGAGTTGGGGTAGTTTACAGACCTCCTATGCAGGAGGAAGAGGGGGATAGACACTTTGTAGAATCAGTAGCGAGAATGGCACAGAAAGGAGAAATTTTGCTGGTAGGGGACTTGAACCTCCCTAACATCAATTGGGAGGCCCAGACAGCAGTCTCATTGAGGAGCAGGGGCATCTTAGTTGCACTGCAGGGCATATTCCTGCAGCAGTGGGTCAAGAAGCCCACTAGAGGTGGAAACCTGTTGGATGTTGTTCTCACAAATGGGGACAGTGTGGAGGAGATGGAGGTGGGGAAGAACTAGGAACTAGTGACTGCAGGGCTATCAGGTTCAGAGTGAGAATGGGCAGGGAAAGGAATACATGAGAACCAGGGTAATGGATTTCAAGTAAGCTGACTTTTACAAAATGAGGAAGGTAGTTAGGGAAGAAATGTAGAGGATGGGAGATATACAGGAGGTGGAGAAATTATGGGCAGCTATAAAGAGAGGGGTACTAAAAGCCATGGACACATGCATTAGGAGAGTAAGGAAGAGCAGAAGACAAAGAAGACCTCTATGGTTCACTAGAGAGGTGGTGAAAGTGGTCAGGGAGAAAACCAGGGCATTCAAGAGGTACAAGATGACAGAAAAGACTGAGGCTAGGGAAGCCTATATGGAAAAGAAGAGGGAGGCAGGACAAAGGATAAGGAGGGCTAAAGAGGCCGCTGAGGAGAGGATAGCAAAGCAGGCAAGGAGGGGGGATAAAACCTTTTTTAGGTATGTTGGAGAAAGAAGGAGGGCACAGCAAAGAATTGAGAGGTTAAGGGGGGAAGTGGAACAATACTGGAAGGAGATTTTGAAAAAGCAGAGGCATTAAATAATTACTTTGGTTCAATTTTCATGAAGGAGGGTGAGGGCAGAGGGCCAGGGCGGGAAGGGAAGGGAGACAACCACAGGCAGATGGATTCAATAAATTTTACAGCTGACAGAGTAAGTGAAGAACTGGGTAGACTTAGGGTGAATAAGGCAATGGGGCCTGATGGACTGCATCCAAGGGTACTCAGGGAGCTGAGGGAAGAGCTGGCGCCACTTCTGGCGAGACTGTTTAACTTGTGCTTGGACAAGAGGTGCAGTGCTAGTGGACTGCAAGACGGTAGAGGTGGTTGCAATACACAAGGGAGGAAGAAAGGACAAGGTCAAAAACTACCGCACTGTTAGTCTCACCTCGATGGTGGGGAAGGTAATGGAAACATTACTAAAGATAAGGTTGGTGGAATACCTGGAGATAAATGGCATGCAGGATGAAAGGCAGCATGGCTTCACCAAGGGAAGGTCCTGCCAGACTAACCTGATAGAGTTTTTCAATTGGGTGATGCAGATAGTGGACCAGGGAAGAGCAGTGGACATGGCCTATCTGGATTTCAGTAAGGCCTTCAACACTGTTCTGCATAAAAAGATGGTGAATAAGCTGGACAGGTTGGGGGTGAGCCATTGGATCACTAGGTGGGTAGAGAACTGGCTGATGGGAAGGTGCCAAATGGTGGTAAATGGGACACATTCCATGGAACGGGCAGTGACCAGTGGGGTGCCACAGGGGTCAGTACTGGGACTACTACTATTTAATATCTATGTTAGTGACCTAGCAGAGGATCTGGAGGGATGGGTGTGTCTGTTCGCAGATGATACAAAGGTCAGTAATAGGGTGGGTGGATTCACAAGGAGGAGTGGAAGCCATGAGGTGGAGAAGTGGTCAGAAACCTGGCAACTAAAATGTAATGCACAAAAGTGCTCGGTGATGCACCTGGGGCAGAAAAACAAGAAGGAAACTTACACCCTTTGGGGGGAGGTGATCAAGGAAAAGGAAGATCTGCAACAGGGTGGATACTCCAGAAGTGTGTGCAGATAATGAAGAGGGACGTAAAGAAGCTTGAAAGATGGTTGCAGGTGTGGCAACTGAGGTGCAATGCATAAAAGTGCAAGATAATGCACCTAGGTAGGGGGAACCCTGGGGAGACCTACAGGATGAGGGTGGGGGAGGTGCTGACTGTGACGCTTAGACAGCTGGTTCTGATCACTATCATTTTTTGTAAAATAAAAATGGGTTATGGACTGTCTGTCATGAGAGATGCTGTGGAATCTGGTGCTCTTGGAGTGACCTCGCTCACCACCACCCCAAGGTTTCAGCTGAAAGATGAAAGCCATGAGAAATGCTGAAACAGCATGTGAGATCACACACACACACAGGTTTTAGATACCAGGTGTTATGTGGAAGGCCGGTAGCTAATTACAGAGTAGAGCAGGCCTTGATCAAGGATCTCCTGTTTTATCTAAGTTAATTATAGGCTGGCAGAGGCTTGAGTTGAGCATATCCATTTTATGACATTTCAAGAGGAAGAAACCAGGTTTTGTACACTGGTGCAAAATCATAAATGCTTTGGTGTCTGTGTGAGAGGGAAGCTTGATCATTGAGATCAAATAAATGTCATTTGAAAGACATGAGTCATGCTGAGGATTGCAGAATTTATTACTTGAAAAAGACATCCTGATTTTATATAGATATATTTTTTTTATATATTCTGACAGGGAGGAGCTAGGTGACTTCATGCAAAATAGGTGGGAAAACCAGCTTTTTAAAGACTATTCTGTTTTTCTTCAGACACACTTTTATCGAGACTCTGACAAAGAAACATCTGTGAGCACTTTGAGCAGGTATTTAGAGAATAAGTACTGTAGAAGGAATGGCACTGTTTAAAACCTTGTTCTGTAAAACTGTTCACAAGACTGCGCTCGGAGGTTGGCACTTTTGGAGTAGAGGGCTGACCTGCTGAGTGGGTTTGTGACAGATTGGTTGGCAGCGGTGGCATAATTATTGTTCTGTGTCAGCTTGAGACCGTAAGCTCACTTGCAAAGAAAGAAAAAGGCAGAGTTTTATTTTAAAAAGGAAACAGAACTATAACACTTGGCGTACAGTCCAGTTCCTACCCATTTTATTTATTTTTTCATAAAGTGCAAGTCAGAGTAGCCGTAGTGAGGGAAGAAGAAGATGGCTTCCGACTACAGCAGGCACACTGTAGATTACTTAAAGCAGTTGTGCGGGGACAGAGGAGTCTCATTCGAGGTGACAGCCAAAAAGCAGAACCTCCTAGCTGCCCTGATGGTAGCGGATACCCAGAGCAGTGAGTCATGGACCTGACTGGAAAGGACCAAACCTTGAGTGTGGCAAGGCTAGCTGCCAGTGCAGTGTCCAGATCCGATGAGGAGGGCAACAGGGCCACTGTCAGTGAAGGGCCACAGCAGCAGGGGAAGGTCACCAGTATCCTGACTCCAGAGGTACTCAGGCTGCACATTGAGTTGCGTAGGATGGAGCTGGAGTTCCAGGAGAAGAGAGAGCGGGAACAACGAGAGGCAGAGCAAGAACACCAAGAGGCAGAGCGAGAACAGAGAGATGCAGACCATGAGGATCGTGAGCGCCAGCGAGCTGCAGAGGAGAAGAGAGAGGAGTGCCAGAGGCAACACGAACTAGAGAAGCTGCGACTCCGTCCAGCGGCACCAGAGCAAGTAAGTGGCTTGGGTTTAACTGGGACTGCAGGACTGGGTTACAAATTGAATTCCAAATTAATAGCCTAATTTAAAGAGGGGGAGGATATGGATGCCTTTGTAAATTCTTTTGAATAAGTTTGTATTCAGGCTAAAATTCCTAGAGAGTCCTGGAGCATCCAGCTATCCCCACTACTTACCAGGAAAGCTCAGGATGCATTGGGTCAAATGGACAATGAGGACAGTAATAATTACAGCAAACTAAAAGCTGCACTGTTAAAAAAGTTTGAATTAACTGCTGAATCATACAGAGCTAAATTCTGTAAGCTCAGGAGAAGCCCTGATATGAGCTATGAGGAGCTAGCTACGAAACAACGTTAGTTTTTAAAACGTTGGTGGGAAGGAATTGAGGCAAACTGTGTTGATAAAATTGAAAATGTGATTTTATTAGAACAGTTTTATTGGGCATGACCAGCAGAGCTAAAAACCTGGCTAGAGGACCGAGATCCCAAAACAGTGCAAGAGGCTGCTGAACTCTCAGACTGCTATGCCAAGAGCAGACCTGCTCTGAGAGCAAATGAGGCCGGCGTGGCAGCGCAGAAAGGGAAAAGCGCACCTTCAGGGCAGCTAAAACCCTCACTGCCTCTACCGAAAACAGTTAGCCCCAGGTTTCAGAGAAAAGATTTCTCTGAGAAAAGAAATGTATGTTGGTTGTGTAAAGAAACTGGGCATATTGCCAGACGGTGTCCCAAAAAGGCGAGCAATAATACACAACAGGGTGCTAGAAAAGAAGTGGGTTGTTTGTGTGTCCCTGGAAGCATGCCAGTGAACATGAGGGAACACATGCACCCAGTCATGGTGAATGGTGTATAGACACGAGGGTTAAGGGACACAGGGGCATCCTTGACCTTGGTCAAGGGGGATTTGGTACAGCCTGGTCAGCTTATACCCAATAAATACATCACTGTACAGGACTTTGCAGGAGGGGAGAAAACATTACCCCTCGCTAGTGTTCTCTTAGACTGGGGTGAAACAGGGGGAACTGTGCAACAGGTGGCTGTAGCCAACACCTTAACAGTGGATGTGATCCTGGGCAACAATCTAAAACAGGGGATGGTATGTGCAGTTACCTGTAGCCAAGTGGCAAGGGAAAATTGTAGTTCCCTGAACCCCACAGAAGCCATTGTGGAAACCACTGAGAGGCTGCTTCCCCAGCCTGTGTCTCCAGATGGGGAGACTAATGAAGAGGGGGTAGAAATTTCCCCAGTAGCAAGTAACCACACAGCTACAGAGGGTTTCTCCAAAGAGGGAGGGGTGACCCATTGTCAGAGGGTTGGGATTGACAGTGATCCTGAGTGCCCTGACACTAGTGCTAGGGACCCTAGTTTAGCGACTAAAGGGGACCTGTCCCATGCCTTGGGACTGTGTGAGGGGTCTGCAGCTGCTCAGAAGAGTGACCCTAGTTTAGAGAAGCTGAGGGCTTGGGCAGACTGGGACGGTGCACAGGGAGGTGACAGCAAACATAAGGTTTATTGGGAAAATGGACTTATGTATACTCAGGCAGCACAGACAGAGGGAGGGATGCTAGGCAGGCAGCTTGTCGTTCCTCAGGGGTATCATAAGCAGTTGCTCAAGATTGAACATGATATTCCCTTGTCTGGTCATCTGGGAATCACGTGCACAACGCAGTGGTTGGCCCATAATTTCTACTGGCCTAGCTTCACCCAGCAGGTGAAGGAGTATTGCAGGTCTTGTCACTGGTGCCAAGAAATAGGGAAGGCGGGCAAGAAAACCCAAGCCACCCCAATTCCATTGCCCATAGTGGAGGAGCCATTCCAGAGGGTGGGAATAGATATTGTGGGGCCTTTAAATAACCCCAGCTCCTCAGGAAAGAGATTCATCCTGACTGTGGTGGATTATGCCACCCAGTACCCAGAGGCAGTCACCCTATCCTCACTGAGGACAGACAAAGTGGCAGATGCCTTACTTGGGATTTTCTCCTGTGTTGGGTTTCCGCAGGAGGTAATCACCGATCGAGGGGGTTCCTTCATGTCGGACCTGATGAAATGTTTATGGGAGAAGTGTCGGGTGGTGCAGAGATGCATGACACCATATCATCCACAAGCCAATGGGCTTGTGGAAAGATTCAATTATACCCTAAAGTCAATACTCTGGGCATTTGCTGAACAGCATGGGAGGGACTGGGAGAAATACCTTCCCCACCTGTTGTTTGCATACAGGGAGGTGCACCAAGAGTCAACAGGATTTTCCCCCTTCAAACTCTTATATGGACGCTGGGTACGTGAGCCCCTAGACTTGATCTGGATTGACTGGGAAGGCAAGCACACCACCCAGGGAACTCCCATTGTGGATTACGTCCTTAGGTTTAGGGAAAGGCTGAAGGAGCTTATGGGAACAGCCCAGAGCAACCTGGCAGCTGCCCAACTGAAACAAAAAGTGTGGTACAACTGCAGAGCCAGAGCTCGCTCCTACATGGTGGGTCAGGAAGTCATGGTCTTTATTCCGGTCCAAAAAGACAAGCTGAAAGCTGAGTGGGCAGGATCGTACAAAGTGGTTAGGAAGGTAAATGACGTGAACTACATTGTGGAGTTACCTGACATTAGAAAGACAGAAAGGATGTACCATGTCAACATGATGAAGCCATACGCAAATAGGGCTGACATGGTGTTTGCAGTATGTAGTCATGGGAAGGGGACGGACGAAGGAGACCCCCTTCTGGATTTGCTGGAAGAGAGTAAGCGGGAGTCCTCTGTGGAGGCAGTAAAATTGTCTCCCCAGCTGACCCCGGTCCAGATCCAGAAAGTAAGGGAGGTTTTAGCAGTCTTTGCCCCGTTGTTTAGTGCCAAGCCTGGACTAACCCCCTTTGCAACCCACGATGTGGAGACAGTGACACAGACGCCCATACGGCAGACAGCATATCGGGTATCAGAGGCTGTCCAAAAGGACATTAGGAGGGAAGTGGAGGAGATGCTGGATTTAGGGGTAATCCAGAGATCCCACAGTCCCTGGGCCTCACCCATAGTCCTTGTGCCTAAGCCAGATGGCTCTACTCATTTCTGTGTGGACTATCATGGACTGAATGCAGTCACAAAGTCAGATGCTCACCCAATGCCCCAGACGGATGAACTCCTGGACAAGTTGGGGGGGCGACCTACCTTACGACCATTGACCTGACAAAGGGGTATTGGCAGGTAGAGTTGACAGACAGAGCTAGGGAGATGTTGGCCTTCATCACTCCAATAGGCTTATTTGAGTTTAAAGTAATGCCTTTAGAATGAAGAATGCCCCGACCACTTTCCAAAGGTTGGTGAACCAGGTGTTAAATGGTGCTGAGGAGTATGCCATGGCATACCTGGATGACATTGCCATCTTTAGTACCAGCTGGGAGGAAAACACCTATCCCACCTTAGGGAAGTGCTGGACAGGATACAGAGGGCCGGGCTCACTGTCAAAGCCGAGAAGTGCCAGGTGGCCATGGGAGAAGTGGCATACCTCGGGCATGTGGTAGGCTGGGGACAGTTCCGTCCTAACCAAATAAAGATAGAGGTGATCCAGGTGTGGCCCAGACCAGAAACCCAGAAGCAGGTCAGGAGTTTTCTAGGGACAGCAGGGTACTACAGGAAATTTGTTCCCAATTATAGTGCCCTGGCTGCTCCCCTGTCTGACCTGACAAAGAAAAGGATGCCAAAGAAAATTACCTGGGGCCCAGCCTGTGAGGAAGCCTTTACCAGATTAAACAAGGCACTGTGCAGTGCTCCTGACAAAGAAAAGGATGCCAAAGAAAATTACCTGAGGCCCAGCCTGTGAGGAAGCCTTTACCAGATTAAACAAGGCACTGTGCAGTGCTCTTGTTTTGACAAGTCCTGACTATAGCAAAACCTTTATAGTTCAGACTGGTGCCTCAGGCTTGGGTATTGGGGCAGTACTGAGTCATACATCCAGCCAAGGGACAGATCACCCAATAGCCTACCTGAGTAAAAAGTTACTTTCCAAGGAGCAGGCATACTCCACGGTGGAAAAAGAATGTCTTGCTATAGTGTGGGCCCTAAAGAAGCTGGAGCCATACTTACATGGGCAGCATTTTGTGGTGCAGACTGACCACAACCCCCTGGTTTGGCTGATGCAGATGGGGAAAAACAATGGTAGATTGCTAAAATGGAGTCTTGCTTTGCAAGGGTATGATCTGACAATCATACATACGGCTGGAAAACAAAATCAGAACTCATATGGTCTGTCTAGGGCCTATGAGGAGTGAACTGATTTAGGAGGCTCATCCCATGCAGTGCATAGAGCACCCAAATTCAGTCTAGGTGGGGAGGAATGTGACACTTAGACAGCTGGTTCTGATCACTGTATCATTTTTTGTAAAATAAAAATGGGTTATGGACTGTCTGTCATGAGAGAGGCTGAGAAATCTGGTGCTCTTGGAGTGACCTCAC
Organism: Neoceratodus forsteri; assembly: GCA_016271365.2. Taxonomy (NCBI): domain Eukaryota; kingdom Metazoa; phylum Chordata; order Ceratodontiformes; family Ceratodontidae; genus Neoceratodus; species Neoceratodus forsteri. The sequence goes on along the minus strand of CM028138.1, from coordinate 345,035,676 downwards.
TCACCCCCCCCAGGTTTCAGCTGAAAGATGAAAGCCATGAGAAATGCTGAAACAGCATGTGAGATCACACACACACACACAGATTTTAGATACCAGGTGTTACGTGGAAGGCCAGAAGTTAATTACAGAGTAGAGCAGGCCTTGATCAAGGATCTCCTGTTTTATCTAAGTTAATTATAGGCTGGCAGAGGCTTGAGTTGAGCATATCCATTTTATGACATTTCAAGAGGAAGAAACCAGGTTTTGTACACTGGTGCGAAATCATAAATGCTTTGGTGCCTGTGTGAGAAGGAAGCTTGATCAATGAGATCAAATAAATGTCATTTGAAGGACATGAGTCATGCTGAGGATTGCAGAATTTAATACTTGAAAAAGACATCCTGTTTTTATATAGATTTTTTTTATATATTATGACAGGGAGGAGCTAGGTGACCTCATGCAAAATAGGTGAGGAAAACCAGCTTTTTAAAGACTATTCTGTTTTCTTCCAGACACACTTTTATCTAGATTCTGACAAAGAAACATCTGTGAGCACTTTGAGCAGGTATTTAGAGAATAAGTACTGTAGTAGGAATGGCACTGTTTAAAACCTTGTTCTGTAAAACTGTTCACAAGACTGCGCTCGGAGGTTGGCACTTTGGGAGTAGAGGGCTGACCTAATGAGTGGGTTTGTGACACTGACCATCACCAAAGAGGAGCGGGACCTAGGGGTTATCATATCTGATGACCTGAAGGTATCAAAGCAGTGTGCAAAGACGGCAAGGAGGGCCAGTGACATGCTGGGGTGCATAGGCAGAGATGTTAATAGTAGGAGGCAGGAAGTGGTGATGCCATTGTATAAAACACTAGTAAGGCTTCACCTGGAGTACTGTGTGCAGTACTGGAGACCACACATGTGTAAGGACATAAACATGGTGGAGGCTGTCTAGTGACTGGCAACAAAGTTGCTGCATTGTTTGCACCACAGAACATATGAGGAGAGACTACGAGACCTCAATATGTACTCACTGGAGGGGAAAAAGGGGCAACATGCTAGAAACCTTTAAGTACCTCAAGGGCATAAACAAGGTGCAGTTGGGAGATCTTTTCCAGTGTAGAAAAGATACCAGAACAAGGAGGCACGATATGAAATTGGGGGGGGAGATTAAGAGGTAACGTGAGGATGTTTTTCCACACGGAGAGGGTGGTGAATGCTTGGAATAGTCTGCCACAAGAAGTGGTAGGGGCAAGCACAACGGAGGGGTTTAAACATGCCTGGGACAAGCACAGGGAAACCTTGGGTGCGAAGGGAGTGATGAAAAGCCATTGACCACTTAGGATGATTGGATGCATATATGTATAGGGCCTATGGGCAGACTGGATGGGCTTAGCGGTCCTTATCTGATGACAATTTCTATGTTTCTATGTTTCTACAGGCTGTGTGGGCACATTAGGTTTGACAACCCCAAGTAAGACCCCACCACTGATCTGCCAATATTCTGGAGACCCAAATCCCTAGTGTTTTTCATTTCCTGTCTTTGTGTACTTTGTGTTTTACATCCCAATTGTCTGCATTAACGTAGTTTTTTGCAAAGAATATATACTGTATATAAACATAGAAACATAGACTTTGACGGCAGATAAGGACCGCTTGGCCCACCTAGCCTGCCCATTTCCCTACCTACAGGATAAGCTGCAGATCCTAGTTAACGAACAGCCTATTTCTTCCTACCCCCCACAAGAATTGCCTTATGTCTGTCCCATGTATTCTTGAATTCTCCCACAGTTTTGGACCCCACAACCTCCTCAGAAAGGCTGTTCCATGCATCCACCACCCTCTCCGTGAAAAAATACTTCCTCACATTGCCCCTGAACCACCCTCCCTCTATCTTTAAATTGTGTCCCCTTGTTTTTGCACATCTCTTTTTCTGAAAGATGCTATCCTCTTGGACTTTGTTGATTCCACTGAGGTACTTAAAAGTTTCTAACATGTCCCCCCCTCTCCCTCCTTTCCTCAAGGGTATACATATTAAGCTCCTTTAGTCTTTCCTCGTATGGCTTCTTTTGCAGACCCTGCACCATTTTAGTTGCCCTCCTCTGGACTGCCTCTATCCTGTCTATGTCCTTGCGGAGATGGGGTCTCCAGAACTGGATGCAGTACTCCAGATGGGATCTCACCAACTGTCTGTACAGAGGGATAACAACTTCCTATTTTCTGCTGGTGATGTCTCTCCTATACATCCCAGTATACCCCCAGCCCTCCCTACTGCTATCTCACATTGCTTGCTAACCTAAGGTCATCTGATATGATTACCCCAGGTCCCTTTCCATTTTTGTTGTTAACACACTTCCCATTGTGTAATCTTCCCTGGGTTTTTGTTCCCAGATGCATTATTTTGCACTTCTTTGCATTGAATCCAAGCTGCCATACTTCTGACCATTCCTCCAACCTTGTCAAGCCCCTTCTCATCCTTTCCACGCCCCCTTGCATATCAACCCTGTTGCAGATCTTTGTGTCATACAGTATATATTAGGGATATGCAATAGGGAGCTGTGTGATACATGATTTATCTGCACACAGGCAGTTTGACCTCAGGTAACCTCACGAGTGGTGTGAAGAGATGAGGATTTTCCCCGGTGTCCTGGCCAACATTCTTCCTGCCAGTAAAACAGATTCATGGTACCCATTTTCCAAGACACACCTGGAAATGAGCAGTCACAACTCAGTGAGCCTCTCCTGGTCAAAAATTTCAAAATAAAGCTAATGTTTTTCCTACTTTTAAATCAATTAAAATATCTGAACTATGCTTATTTTTTTTAATAGATAATTCCTGAAGAAGACCTGTGGTTGAAATATTAAGAATGCACCAAATTCTACCCTTTTGTTTTAGTCAAAAGGGTAAATTAAAACTTTTGTTTAGGGTCTGGGAGACCTAAAAAAGAGAAGAGAACAAAGCAGCTCACCTACACTGAATACATTATTTTATTTAATATTTAAAGTAGCAGAGTGGGTGCGTAGGTAGAGAAGCTCGGACCAAATGAAAGTCCCGTAGGAGGAGGCAGATCCTTATGCACATGCTATACCAGGTGAAGGTAACTGTTGCTGGTCACCCCAGTTAAGTAACACAGATGTATACCTTACTAAGAGATGGCTCCTGGAACAGCAAATGCCCTTGAAACATTGATCAATTCGTATTTGTGAGTCTGCGATACTACTACTGTATCTTTCATTACGATTGATTGCTACTTGTTACATACTATTTGCCAGCAGATTAGGCCTTACGGTCTATCGAGTCTGCTCGAACTTTAGATCCTTAGTTGGGTGCCGAGACCCTCCCATCCCTTGTGCTCCAGAAACCCGTATCATCCATCCCCACCCCCCGGGACAGGACATCATCTGATACATCCACTTTCTGTGTCTGTCCCATCCTCTCTTGAAGCCCTCCACTGTGGATCTCTGAACTAGCTCACCAGGCAGTGCATTCCATTGTTGATTTCTTTTTTTTGCTACACTGTGTATGTACTGTAACTGTATTGTAACAGATATGCCATCTAAGTGGCCCGGGTCGTGCCTGAAAATGGTCCCTGGGATCAGAGCAACCACCCGATAAACAAACAAATAAATACTGTGTATAGGTGCTCAGAGACAGGAAGCAAAAGGGTGTACTTTCAGATTGTGAGGCACAAGGAAGTATATAAGGGCACCTCCCATGAGCATAGTGAGTTGTGCATCGTGATCTTGCCACCCAGTGAAGTGCCATGCGGTTAAGGGCCCAAGGGGCTTAATTGGAGGGGGACATAGCAGAAGAGGGGCCAGGGGCAGGCCACTCTGCATAACAACAGGGATGTAGGATAAACAGAAACTGAGGTAAATAGATTACAATGTACACTTTAAGGCTGTTTTCATTCCATCTGCTTGCAACATGCACACACCACAACCATGGTAAGGCAGGCTGCCGGATGGGAGGGAGAGTGAGTCAGCTGTAAAGAATGTGGTGCCAGTGAGTTGCAGAATCAGCTCTGGATGCATGGAGAGTGTCCAGTGTGTAGGAGGATTATATGGCCCATGCCAATGGGGCTGCTACCCCCAGGGCTGAAATGGGTTCCCGAGAAGCGCCTCAGGGCAGGGCTGTATGGGGCCGCCACACAACTACACCAGGGATTCCAGAGGGTCAGCATGGGTGGATAGACTGTAGTGGGGAAGGTAAGGGTACGGTGGGAGATGCTCTGTGGGGGGAGGGGGGACTCCCTGGTTAAAAACCAGGAACCTGTTCTCACCTCTGGTGGAATCAATTCATTCGACTGACCCCAAGGGGGAAGAGGCACTGCAAACCCAGGGTGAGGTGGCTACAACTAGTAACAGGATGCAAAGGTGGCAGTGCTAGGGCATAATAGGAGGATGGTAATAGTGCTATGGACTCCATAGTAAGAGGGTTGGGGAGGTTGGTGTGCACCTCCAGCCAGGAAGAGAAATCTCTACGTTGTATGCCAGGACCAACAGTGAACAAAAACAGAGAATTTGTTAGCAGAAAAGGACCGCTTGGCCAGTCTGCCCAGATGTTCCCTGCCTGATCTGTCTCCACAGATCCTAGATGGTCTCTGGCAACCCTCCCTCCTCCATGCCTGTTTTGTGAACATGCGAACATACAATTGTGCCAGCACATAAAGGGCTTATGGTCTATCTAGGCTGCTTGAGTGTGCAGTTCCCACTGTGTTTACAGAGGGAACTACCCCCCCATATCCCTCTTGACCCCTATCAAATACCCCCTACACCTGCAACTTTCCCCTTGATCCTGTCCAAACCTGTCTTGAAGCTGTCCACTGTTTTTGGGGATACCACGTCCTCCGGCAACTTGTTCCATTTAGCTACCACCCTCTTGGTGAAAAAGTACTTTGTCACGTCCCTCCTGAACCTTCCCCCCACCAGCTTTAGGCTGTTACCCCTAGTAGTCTTGTTTCCACTAAGGCTGAAGAGACCCTTGGTGCTCACCCTGTTAATGCTTTTAAGGTACTTGAAGGACTCAGATATGCCCCTCTTTCTGCCCTCAAGGGAGTACATGTTGATCCCCTGAGCCCCTCCTCATAGATGTTGCCTTGCTGACACTGGATCATCTTGATTGTCCTTTTCTGGACCATTTCTAGCAAGTTGATATCCTTCTTAAGACAAGGGTACCAATATTGCACACTGTACTCTTGTGGCTAGATATTTAAAGGAGCTATGCCTTGCCCAACTGAGTTATGCCAGCACAACCCCAGAAATGCACCCCGGGGTGATATTCAGATGGGGAAATGCACTGTGCAATTCAGGATGTGTCGCGGCACAAAGATAATGTATGTGGCGCATCCCCAGGGGGCGTGCCCATACATATGCGTCACATCCCGATATTCAGCCGAGATGTGCGGCGCATCTGCCGACACAACCCAGAGATGTGCTGCAACATGGGCACAACAGTTATGGTAGTCTAGTGCCCCTCCCTGCCCAGTCCCCTGATCCCCATAATGAAACTGTTATATTCATCCTTAGTAGTCTAGAGTGGATCCCCGCTCTTCCTGCCTGATACCCGATTGTGTCCAAATATGTCAATTACCCATCCCTGGTAGTCTACGGCACCCCACCCACACAGGACCCCTACCCACCCCGCTTTCCCTCCAGTCAACAGCAGGTCGCAAACTCCCCTGCACACCTGTGTGGCTGCCTGCCGAATGACAGCTTACAGTATCTGCTGCAAGTCCATTGGTCCAAACGGTGGACCAATGGGCTTGCAGTGCATGCTGTAATTCTCATTCACAACTTTGTGAATGAAGTCATTCATTCGGCAGTTGTGACGACTATTACAGTATGCACTGCAAGCCCATTGGTTCACAGTGTGGACCAATGAACTTTCAGCAGATACTGAGCCGTCATTCGCGGTAGCTGCGAAGTGTGGAGTGGGTTCTCTGCCCACCGATGACTGGAGGGGAGCAGGGTGGGCTGGGGTCCGTGGGTGGGGAGCATTAGACTACCAGGGACGGGTAATTGATATATTATGGACAGATTGGGTGTGGGGGAAGAGGGATCCACTAGACTACAGGGGATGAATATGACTGTTTATTTACGGGTATTGGGTGGGAGGGGGATCCACTAGACCACCAGGGATGAAAATAATTGTTTATTTATGGGGACCAGGGTATCGGGTGGGGAGGGGGATCCACTAGTCTACCAGAGATGAATATAACTGTTTATTTACGGGGATCGGGATACGGAGCGGGGAAAGGGGGATCCACTAGACTACCAGGTATGTATATGACTGTTGTTTACGGGGATCGGGGTATGGAGCTGGGAGGGTGGTACTACAGACTTCCACTGACAGCATTGCATGCTGTGTAGGATGCCAGGTACATTTCGCTGGCCATTCCTGCACAACTCATGCAAGTGGGGCCATAATGACATGCAAATGGCCCTATTTGCACTTTGCTTGCATTTTGGCCCCATTTGCAGATTTTGGTCTGAATATCAAGAATTTGCTCTTGGCGTAACTCGGATGCTGCAGTGCATTTCCTATTCCAGGTATTCAGACCTGTCTGGGGAATGCGCCGGCACATCGTAGTTGTGCCGCCTGCATATTTTATTATATTCAGAAGAGATGCGCCATTGCTCATCTCTTTTGAATATATCCCTTTGTTGCTCAGGTGCAACTCAGTTGCATGGAGCAACCACTTGCGCCATTGCCAGGCGTAGTTTTCAAAATCAGGGTCCAGGTGTGGTCTCACAAGAGACCTATACAGCAGCAGAATTACCTCCACCTTCCTGCTAGTTATTCCCCTGGCTATGCAGCCTAGTATGGTATTTGCTTTGGCCGCAGCTTTTCCTGCAGTGTGCTGAGTGTTTCAGGTCACTCGTGAAAACTACTCCCAGATCCTTTTTTTCCTCTGACTTGGTTGCCTACACACCATTCAACCAGCAATTGGCCCATGGGTTTTTCATCCCCAAGTACATAATTTTACCCTTTTTATCATTGAACCCCAGTTGCCAAATGCCAGACCACTTCTCTAGCCTAGCCTAGCCAGGTCTTCTCTGACTTCCTGTCTCCCTTCCTCCGTGTCTGCCCTCTCACAGAGCTTTGTGTTGTGTGAGAACAGGTAGCTCTTTCCCTTGATCCCATCCATGATGTCACTCGTGAATATGTTAAACAACACCAGATTTAGCACAGAGCACTATGGGACCCTACCAGTCACAGGCCTGGCTTCTGAAAATACCCCCCTTCCCCCAACTACCACCTTTTGGCTTCTGTCCTGTAGCCACTTTTGACCCACCTGACAAGTTTAGCCCCCACCCTCAGGTCTTCTAGCTTCCTGACCAGTCTCCTGTGATGTACAAAGTCAAAGGCTTTGCTGTAGTCCAGATACAGGACATCAACCACTTGGCCCTTGTCCACTGTCCTGGTGACCCAGTCAAAGAAGTCGATTAGGTTAGTCTGGCAAAACCTCCCCAACACAAATCCATGCTGCTTCACATTCTGGGACCCATTATCTCTAGAAAGATCACCGTTATCTCTTTCAGGATGGTCTCCATCAGCTTGCCCACTATTGAAGTCAGGCTGACTGGCCTGTAGATCCCTGGTTCATCCCGTGGCTCACATGTATGGAGAGGCACCACATGTCCAGTTCTCCAATCCTGAGGTACAATCCCTGACTTCAGATAGGTGTTAAACAAGTCTGCCAGGGGACCTGCCAGAGCCTCCGCCAGTTCCCTTAGGACCCTTGGGCACATGCCATCTGGCCCTGGGGTTTTATCCACCTTCAGGGCCCTTAGACCCATAAGTATCCCAGCAGCTTAAATGACACCATCCATGACTTCCTCCTTCCCCGTCCCCACTCCCCTGTTTCCTTGCGCTACTGCTCCGTCCTTCTCTCTAGTGAAAACTGAACAGAAATACATATAATGTATGGTAGAACATTGTTATAGGTAGAAATCTACCTTTTTATGACAACGTTTTACCATCGATGTGACGTCACGATGTTGTTAACCCATAAATGGTATGTCACATTGATGGGTTAACAACCGGGAACAGTTGGGGCATGTGCGCAAATGGATCGGACGGCCTTGAAACGGCCGCGGTGGTGAGGGCAGAGCAGTGGCAACATAAAGATAGCTGCAGTAAGGAACTGCTTTCTATTGTATAAAATAATAATAATAATAATAATCTTTATTGTACCATACACTATAAAATATAATGTATGGTACATCAATGGGTAACCATTTTGTTAACTCATCTCGAGGTTGCCATGGCGACCTAAACCTCTCGAGCTTCACTCTTGAGGTTTACAGTCACCCTGGCAACCTCTCGATGGTTAACAAACCAGTTAACCATCGATGACCATACATTATGCTCTATGTTATGCACGCTCTGCATTCTCTTCACTACCATCTGCCAAACCACCCTCCATTCTCAATCTGACTGTCTCGTCCTTTATGTTCATTTTCTCCCTTATACATTGGAAAAAGGTCTTCTCCCCCCCTATTTTTACCCCCTGTGCTAGCTGCATGTCCATTGTAGCCTGCTCACCTCCCTTGATTTGGCAGAGTAAACCACCCTATCCTACACCTTCTGTGTACATTTGTACTTTTGAAAGGCTACCCTCTTGTCACCTACAGCTTTTGCCACCTCATTGAAGAACCAGCTAGGCTTTTCAGACATAGTGTTCTTACTTTTGATTTTGGCACACTCACTAGTGGCCTCCTTCAATCGCTCCTTTATTACTGCCCATTTCTGTTCCACATTCATCTCCCTCCTGATCCCAGCAAGGCATCCTACTAGAATTTCTCCCATCCTACCAAAGTCTGCCCTCCTAAAATCCAAAACCTTTGTCCTTGCCCTGACCATCCCCCTGCCCATGTCCAGGTGGAACCATACCTTGTGGTGGTCACTACCTGCAAGTGGCACTTCCTCTTTCACACCCTGAACATGCTCACAGTTGGACAGAACCAGGTCCAGCACAACTCTCTCTAGTGGGCTCCATGACACCCTGGCCAGGAAACTACTCAAATGCATCCAGCAGTTCTTGCTCCCTAGTGCAGGAGGTAGCCGGGATTTTCCAGCCCACCCTAGGTAGATTGAAATCCCCTATTATTATTAGCTCCCCCTTACTAGCCATTTCTGTGATTTGAGACCCTAGTACCCTGTCCAACTCCTCTTCCTGGAAAAGTGGCCTGTAGACCACTCCCATCCTTGGTTTACTCCCCTTAGTGAATGTTACCTCTGCCTACAACACTTCAGTCTTACCCTCCACCTCTTCCTCTCTTGTACAAGTTATCCTCTCTTTCATGTACAGGGCCACTCCCCCCTCCCATCCCTCTATCCTTTCTATACAGTTTATATCTGGGAACTGCGAGGTCCCTTTCATGGTTTTGCGTTGCCCATATCTCTGTGATGGCCGCTATGGCCATCTCTCCCTCAGCCACCAGTGACTGCAGTTCTGCCATCTTGTTTCCCAGACTCTCTATCATTGCTCTGGACTTCCCTTACCCTTAACCTGCCCCCCCCCCACCACCTCCTCCCACAGTTGCCCTTCCCTTCCTTCCTCTATCCTTTTCATCTAGCTCCTCCCATTTTCTAATACACCCCTATGTCTAACCCACTTATGCTTGAAGCCCCCTTTTTTGCCTCCACCACTTCTGCTGGCAGTCTGTTCCAGGTGTCTGCCAGTCTTTCAGTGAAAAAGTATTTCTTCACATCTTCCCCCCAGCTTTATCACATACCTCCTGGTACTGGTGCTCTTATTTGAAAGAGACTCCCCATTTTACATGTTATTGTTCTATGTTGTTTTTTATTGGAAATATCAATAAAGTACATTAAATACAAAAAAAGAGAGCAAGACCCCCTGTGAGGTACTTGTAGATCTTTATCATATCACTTCTCGCTGTCCTTTCTTCCAGGGAGCACATGTTGAGATCTCTCAGTCCCCCCTCATAGGGCTTATTGCGCAACCCCAGCACCATTTTAGTTTCCCTTCACTGGACTGCCTCCACCCTGGCTGTGTCCTTTCTGAGATGCAGCCTCCAGAACTGAACAAAGTACTCCAGGTGGGGTCTCACCAGCGAGTGATACTGTGGCAACATCACCTTCTTCCTCCTGCTGAAGATAGCTCTCCCTGTGCACCCCAGTACCCTCCTGTTGGAGATATCCCTCACTATCCCTCCCAGCATCCCACTAGCCCTACCCACTGCTTTGTCAAACTGCCCTGACACTTTGAGGTCATCAGATATGGTAACCCCAAGGTCCCTTTCTTGTTTTGTGACTGTCAGTACCTCTCTCCCATCCTACACTCAGTGCCTTGGTTCCTTTGGCATAGGTACATGATTTTGCATTGCTTGGCACCGAACCCCAACTGCCATGACCTTGACCACTCCTTGAGTTTCCCAAGATCCCTGGCATTCTGTTCACCTCCTTCTGAATGTCCATCCTATTGCAGACTTCAGTATCATCTGAAAAAAGGCATGCCTTCCCTTCCTGTTCCTTAACAAAGTCACTTATGAAATCATTAAAGAGGACTGGTCCATGTACTGAGCCCTATGGTACCCCGCTGTCACTCTTCCATCACTGGACTGAATGCCAGTTACCACTACCCTCTGTCTTCTATCCGATAACCAGTTTCTAACCCAGTTCACCACTTTGGATACCACCCCTAGGCTGCTAAGTTTCTTTATCAGATTCTTGTACGACACAGTGTCAAAGGAATTGCTGAAGTCTAGATAGGCCATGTAAACTACCCACCCCGATCTATTTCCCTGGTGACCCAGTCAAAGAAATCTATCAGATTCATTTGACAAGACCCCACCCCATGAATCTATGTTTTTTTTTGTGTGTGCTTTTTCTTTATGCGCCTTCTCTGGAGCCTCAGACTCTCTCCAGTGGGAAACCCAACAGACCATATCCCGCTCGCTTGAAATCCCCAACCTTGCCTGCCTGGTGGGGGGGGGGAGACTCCCATTCACTTGTCCCGGTCCTCCGACTCCCTGGATCTAAGCCCCCCCGGGCTGGGACTGCCAACTCCTCCAGCTACCTTTCTGTAAATTTAGTGGGTGGATCAGGCGTCGCGCAGGAAGCAACCAGAGGCAGGCTGGAGGATCTGACGTTGGGTGTGGTGGTCTGCCACTCAACCCACCTTCGCCTACTGGGGCCCAGGGATTTTCCTTGTTCTCCCCTATGGCTTGGACATGCAATGCATCCAGCGTGGGCGTGCATGCTTCTGAGCTTGCCCAAAGGATTGCCGCCACAGCCAATCCCCTGGCTGATGGATCCATGGGCTGCTGTGCTCCCCAGTCACCACCAGGAGCCACCAAAGCCCAGGATCATAAACCTCCCTCCCTCCCTTCCTCCAGGACAGGAGAGCAGTCCTTTGTACACTCAATCCTGTCCTCCCCACTGAGCCTTGGCAGCCTGAGCTCACTCCCAAACCCAGGTCACCAGCATAGCATGAGGTGTTGGGTCCACTGCCTCAATCCTCAGTGCCACTGGGCCAGCCCCCATGAATCCATGTTGCCTGTTGTCTTACAGGCAGCTCCATTCAAAATACTCTACCAGTCTTTTCTTTAGCAGGGTTTCCATAATTTCCCCACCACTGAAGTAAGACTGACTGACCTAGAGTTGCTAGCCTCCTCTCTGCCTCCACACATATGTAGAGGGACAACATCAGCTCTTCTTCAGTCTTTTGGGACCACACCTGTTTCTAGTGAGCTGTTGAATAAGGCTGTCAGTGGGGCAGCTAGCACCTCCCTGAGTTCTTTGGTGAATCCTGTCCATAGCTTTGTCTGCCTTCAGAGCTGCAAGTCCCTTCTGGACTCTCATCTTAAAATGGACTTGTGCCCATCCTCGCTGTTCCAGCTACTTCCTTGTGGTCCATTCCCCTCTCCTTCCACTGTGAAGTTTGAGCAGAAATACCTATTCAAGATGTCTGCTTTTTCTTGGTCCTCTTCTGTGCAGTCTTCCCCTCCACTCTTTTAATCCTCACTATCCCGCCACTTGTTTTCCCCCTCTCACTTATGTATCTGAAGAAAGCCCTATTACTGTCCTCACTTTGTGTTTCCGTGTACTTGCTGAATGCCACCCTTTTTTCCTTCACCAGTTTTGCCACTTCCTTACAGACCCATACATAGAAACATATAATTTGATGGCAGATAAGGACCACTTGGCCCATCCAGTCTGCTTATTTCTCTCTACCTACACTATTACTTCAGTCTGTGCCTGACCTACAGCTCTTTCTCTGCCCCCTTCCTTTCCACTATGATTCCTTTGTGCTTATCCCATGCATTCTTGAACCCCACCACTGTTTTTGCTCCCACTACCTCCACTGGAAAGTTATTCCAGGAATCCACCTTTCTTTCTGTGAAGAAGTACTTCCTTACATCTCTCCTGAATCTACCCCCTCCAGCTTCATAGCATGTCCCCTTGTCCTTGAGCACCTTTTCTTCTAAAAAAATACTCCCCTCCTTTACGTTATTTATCCCCATGAGGTATTTAAAGGTCTCTATCATATCTTCCATTTATTTGGAGATCTATCCAAAGCCTCTGACTTGGTGGATCACAGGCTTCTCTATACAAAACTGTGCTCTTTTGGTCTATCCAACCATATGATTGCTTGACTTGCCAACAACTTACACAACAGACAGCAGTGGTCAGATTTAACAGAACCTTCTCTGAATTGGTGACTGTCTCAGTTGGTGTACCCCAAAGCTCTATCCTTGGTTCCATTCTTTTCTCTCTGTTTGTAAAGGACATCTCCAGCATTCTGGTTCACTGCAGCCCTACCGTATATGTAAATGATCTGGTGCTTTTATCAAGGTTCCCATAATATTAAGACCATCAATTCCCAATTAAGTAAGGACTTCCACCTAATTCACTCATGGCTGTCTGCTAATATGCTGGTCCTCAACATTAAGAAAACCCAAATTATGCTTTATGGCTCCCATGCTAAAATTAGGTCCTGTTCCAAGCCCCAGGCTGTATCCAGCTCTGGTGGCTCGTCATTGACTGTAGCATCCTCCTTTAAATATCTTGGTGTCACCCTTGACCCCCAGTTGGACCTTGCTTTGTATATCTTTAAAGTCTTCAGGACTGTAAATGGGAAGCTTGGTTTGACTTACAGAGCCAAACACTTACTTACCCCAGCAGCCTATCTGGTAATTGCAAAGGGAGTCCTTTTTCCCACTCTGAACTACAATCTAATTACCTACACCAGTGCTGTCAAGTCCCTCTTATCTAAGTGGGATGTTGCTTATGACAATATTTGTCATTTTGCCCTTTCAGCTGCCCACCTCACTCATCACTGTGAGCTTTACAGCAAACTTGCTTGGCTATCCCCTCCAAAGCCTGTGACTTTGTGTTGGGGTGTTTTGTAAATAAGCAACTCTTTAGTGCCACAACCCCCATCCTTGCTGAGAATTTAAAGGCTGCTAATCTTGACTACCCCCCAAGGTCTACCACCCAGTCCCGGGTCATCAGCATCGCAAGTGGTAGTGCTACCACTGTGCTGGTGGGCTGGCCCCTGACTGACTGCTTTACTGGGAGTTAATCCCTTAGAAATGCCCAGTACAGCACAAAGCGGCACATGTTTGCAAACGTTTTTCAAAAAAGCAGCTTTTCCCACACTTTTTAAAAAAAATCTTTGTAACTGTCCACATTGACCACTGCTTTTGCTTCTGCTTCCACTTGCTGTGCCCCCAACACACCCTCACACATGCTCAGAAACTCACCTTTTTGCAGAATCTGAGTAAATGTTCTTTTGTTTGGCATGTAGCAGCCTTCAAAGTAAAAAAAAAACATTGCTGACAGAAATGGTTTCTGTACTGTGCTGTCCTGTATTCGACTCTGAGAGGCTGGCTGTGATGCATGAGAGACAACACTCGGACATAGTCTGCTCTCTGTATGCCTCTCTCTCAGCCTTGGTATCTTGTTCCTGCTTCCGTTGATGCCTTATCTATTCTCACTCCGCCCTATTCCTTTCTCCTCCTACTACCTAACCCTTGAACCTTGCCCCTTCCTCTCCCTCTGTCCTTATCTTCATGTACTACTTGCTCTTTGCCTAACTCCACCCCCGCCCCCGTGCCCCAAATTTATCCTACAGCTTTTTGGTCTGTAGCCTGTAGTGTCAATTTGTCTAAACTTTGTAATTATGCTTTTTGAAGTGTACATACCTTTATCATGCTTTGTCATATTTATGTATTGTATTTTTTTTATTGCTATCTTGATTTGTTTTTCTGTTCTGTATTGCTTGCTGCACCCCTGGGACAACCCTGAAAAAGGGACTGTTATTGTCTCAGTGGACTTACCCGATTACCAAAACTCAAATAAACGCTCTGACATAGTACATAAAAGTTGTTGGTAGTATAGTAGTGATGTAACTACTATACAACAACATTTTTACCTTTGAACTGTCCTGCAATGGCTTTCTGTTTAGTGTCAAAATTCAAAATCAGTAGCATCAAAAGAAAGAGAAAACACAGTAACTGTCACAGTGCTGATACAGAAAATGTAACAAGGACAGATCACCAGAGTAAAAGAAAGAGAATAGAAGAGGAAAAGGAAAATGATCAGGACTGGTGTGTGGTGGGAGGCATCAAATGATCAAAAAAATGACAGCTAGCTGATGTCCACCTTATACGTTTTGAATACCAAAATATAGGCTGTGTATTGGAGACTGAGGCAGAGCCAACAACTATTAATTTGACTTCAAGAGTTGATGAGGGGAAAAAGACAGGGAAATGGAAATTCAAATCAAGGAAACAATAATAGTAGGAGGCTGTAGTCTGAGATTTCCAGATAGGAAAATATGTGAAGATAACAAGGAGCATACCCAGGTCACTTGTCTCTCAGGGGCCAAAGTTAAGGATATAAGAAAAACGTTACAAAACCTCACTGAACGACAAAAAATACCTCCACTAATGATAATCCATGTGGGAACAAACAACACAAAAATACTCCAGCCCACAAGATACAAAAGGAATTCATAGAAATAGGAAAGATGCTTAAAGACTATAAATGGAAAGCTATATTCTCTGAAATACTACCTGTGCCATGAGTCAGTAAAGAACAAACAGACAAAATAAAAAAGTAAATTATTGACTTAGAACATGGGCAACAAAGGAAAAGTTTAAGTTGATAAGGCATTGGGATACATTTGCCAATAGAAGGGACCTTTTTTTTAGCAATGGACTTCACTTAAATAGGGGGCAGCACTACTGGGGAAAAAGGATTAAAGCAGCTACAGTATTAATTTATACTTAAACTTAAAAATGGTGGTGGTGGGGGAGGGGGGAACTATACATAAAGTTTCCCCAAATCCAAGTTCATTCATTGATGAAATTAATGAAGGAGGTGTCTAACAACATGAAGTCTAAAAGGAAAAATAACATAAGAACATTAAAACTTTTGTATCTGAATGCTATATCCTTGAATAATAAATGAGATGATCTAAAACTAGTAATAGTGCATAAGAAGAAGGATGTAATATACGTAGTAGAGACATGGTGGGACGATTATATAAATTGGGGCCAGGAAATTGAGGGCTACACATTGTACAAAAACAATAGGTAACACAAAATGGGAGGTGGTGTTGCCCTCTATGTCAGCAATTGCCTAAAAGTCTACAGATAAATAGTACTTTGACTTCTGCTGAAGTAAAAATGCAATCATTATAGGTTAATATAATAGGAAAAAAATTAAACATTAACAGTTGGTACATGTTACAGACCACCAAACAGCAATAGTGAATATAATGACACATTACTAAATGAGCTTAGAGATAAATGTGACAAAAATAAGCATACTCTAATATTGAGAGATTTTCATTTTGCTAATATAGACTGTACAAATGATACAACATATGACTAAATAGAAAAATAACTGATAGATATAATAAATGAATATAGCTTAGTAGAAATGTTAGAAAAGGTGGAACAGCCTTCCTGAGGAGGTCATAGAGCCAAAAACAGTGGGGGAATTCACGAATGCATGGGACTGACATAAGGCAATTCTAGTGGGAGGTAGAAGGAAGTAGGCTGTTGGTTAACTAGGATCTGCAGCTTATCTATTAGGTACGGAAATGGGCAGACTAGGTGGGCCAAGCAGTCCTCATCTGCCATCAAATTCTATGTTTCTAAAAAACAACTAGAGGAAACAAAATTTTGGACTTAACGATAATTAATGTTAAAGGCACAAACAATAAATGTGAAATCCAGGAACCATTAGCATCAACTGGTCATGCTATGATTACAATTACTCTGGACTTTAGATCTGAAAACATTATTAACAATCACACACTGTACAACTATAAGGCTGGAAATGGTGCAGAAATAATCAAATAAATGGCTTTGTGGCATTGGGAGGATGAGTTCTTGAACAAATCAGTCAATGAAAAGTGGGATATACTTAGGATGAAAATAAAACCCTTAGAAGCCACAAATGGATCCCAACTATAACCGAATACAATAAAAGGGGAAGGAAACCTAACTGATGAATAAAAAAAAAAACAGGCAGATTATTGGCTAGGAAAAAAATAATTGTATAAACTGTGGATACAAAATAACACTGACAGAGGCAAGATCAGATACATCTCCGCAAGGACATAGACAGGATAGAGGCAGTCCAGAGGAGGGCAACTAAAATGGTGCAGGGTCTGCAAGAGAAGCCATACATGGAGAGGCTAAAGGAGCTTAATATGTATAACCCTGAGGAAAGGAGGGAGATGGGGGACATGATAGAAGCTTTTAAGTACCTCAGTGAAATCAACAAAGTCCAAAAGGGTAGCATCTTTCAGAAAAAGAGATGGGCAAGAACAAGGGGACACAATTTAAAGATGGGGGCGGTTCAGGGGAAATGTGAGGAAGTATTTTTTCACAGAGAGGGTGGTGGATGCATGGAACAGCCTTCCTGAGGAGGTTGTGGGGTCTAAAACTGTGGGAGAATTCAAAAATGCATGGGACAGACATAAGGCAATTCTTATGGGGGTAGGAAGAAATAGGCTGTTGGTTAACTAGGATCTGTGGCCTATCCTGTAGGTAGGGAAATGGGCAGACTAAATGGGCCAAGCAGTCCTTATCTGCCATCAAAGTCTATGTTTCTATGTTTAAAGAAATGGTTAGAAAATGGAAATATAGTATAAGAAAGAGTAAGAACCTATGAATGACAGCTAGCAAGAAGAACAAAAAACGCCAAATAATTTTATGGGTATGTAAACATAGAAACATAGAAGTTGACGGCAGATAAGGGACCCAGTTCTAGAAGAGTTATGCCAGGCATAACAGCAGTTGTGCCAAGTAGAATGGTGCATGTAGAAACTTACGCCAGCAGTTGTGACATGCACGATTCTACAAAGTGTCCTGCTTTCGCGTCAAACGACTGTTCGACGCATCGCCCCCTGCGACATGGCGCTAGGGGTTTACGGCAGCAGTTGCGCCCATTCTAGAAGGGCAGCCATAAAGTGCCTTACATCAGGATTCTACAAGAACCCCTGGAGGAGATGTCAACGTAAGTTATACCATCATTTAGCTGGTATAACTTACGGATGCCCCGGGGTCCAGACCCGCTGGCTGTCCAGTGGATAGTGCACAGTTACCCTCCCCATGCCCAGCACACCCCAGTGGGGCCCCACAGGGCTACCCATACCCCCAGCCCCTGAAAGCAGCCATTGGCAGAAGCCTCATAGGTGGCGCCTGCCATCCCCCACCCATGCCCCGAACCGCGAGACACCCGCCGATATGTGGCAATATTCCAGCCCTGGTAGTCTAGTGTCCCCCAACTGTACATTAAAGGAATAAAACAATAGCCCCATGTCCCTGTAGTCTAGTGCCCCCGAACTGAACATTAAAATTATAAACGCGAACCAGTTACCCTGGTAGTCTAGTGCCCCCCCAACCGAACAGTAAAATAATAGAAAATGATCCAGTTACCCTGGTAGTCTAGTGCCCCCCAAACCGAACAGTAAAATAATAGAAAACAATCCAGTTACCCTGGTAGTCTAGCAGCCCCTCCCCCTGAACTGAACAGTAAAATAATAAAAAACAATCCAGTTATCCTGGTAGTCTAGTGGCTCCCCAACCCCACCACCCAGCCGTGCCAGCCCACACAGCACCCCCCACCCGTCCCCAACTGGCAACTGGCACAGCCTACCTCTCACCTCCACGGCCAGCTGCCGACTGAGTGCAGTATTAGCACTACTGCACAGACGCGCTCAGAAATTAATTAATTAGAAATTAAATAATAAATAATAAGAAATAAGAAATTAATTAATAGCCCCCCGGCCCAGACACAGAGACACATGCGGGAAGCAGCAGCTTCCCTGTATTGTGGATGTTGTGAGGGCAGTCAGGAAGTCCTCCCCCGAACCGGAGCGCAGGCAGCCCCCCCAACCCCAGATACAGAGACACGCGGGAAGCAGGTACAGCTTAGCAACTCAACAAAGAAGAAAGGCGCCAATTTCTGAATTACAGTCAGCAGACGAATGTATTTTGTTCTCCTACAGCAGAAAGCATTAAGATCTTGCATGCTAGTTGACTGAACCAAATATATATTAATTCCTATGCTAAGCGGATATAGCAGCTTCTGCAGGATGCTTTAAATTATTCTACTGAGCTGCTTGCTACCCGGCATTCAGTCAGCCTGCTTTTTGTCCCGCTCCCACCACCCCGTCCCAGGCCACCTATTAAATACACTCCTTGCCCCACCCCAAATACTTACACTGCCACTATTGGTTCCTAGCTTCCTCCCCCTGACTATCGCCCTCCCGTCAGCCGCAAACATCCGCTCCTCTCCCCCCAACGTGTCTCTGACATCTTTTTGTGCCTCCTGTGCTCCATCATCCATGGCTCAGGCAACAAGGAACCTACTCCTCATCATCTCCTTCCTATCCTACACACCCATGCTAATCCCTCCTCGAACCTGCTACCCCACCCTCCCCTCAATCGATTGAACTAACTCATCCTACTCATGTCCCCACACTGCCACCTCACCACTCTCAGCCACAGACTGGACCTTCTTTCCAATGAGCCCCCGCTTTTCACTTGCTTGCTCCTTATCATCCATCCACCAAATAACTCTCATGCTTCAAATGCTGGCTGCCCCAATTCACCCGCTAGAAGGCACTCTCCCAAATCAAAATGTTTGTACATCCTTTCTCACCATTTAACTATTGCCCTGCTACTCCTTGCCGAGGGGGACATACACCCAAACCCCAGCCCAGCACCCTCAACTTCAATGTCTCTCCCCCCTGTCAAGGCCACCACTGCTAACTCGTCTAGCTCCCTCCCCTTGGGGCTATGTTTACTCCACCTCAACATTCGTAGCTTAGCCTAAACTTGATCTCTTCCAGGTCTTAGCTGCACAGCACGCCCCCAATATAATCATCCTGTCTGAGACCTGGCTAAACCATAACCTTCTGGACCCAGCCATTGCCATCCCGGGTTTTAATATCCCTCGGCAAGACAGACTCACCCGTGGAGGTGGAGTGGCTATCTATACCAAATCAGGCCTGCACTTCTATATCGCACTTACAAAATCAGAGCCCAAAGCCTATGAACTACTCATGTTAAAACTGTCCCTGCCCTTCTCTCTCCCAATCTATGTGGCTGGTATCTACTGCCGCCCTGGTACCCTGGCCGTGACAGTCACTGACCTCCTAACCCACCTAGCCTCCTTAGCCCCTTTGGGTGAGCTCTACATCATGGGGGACCTAAATCACAACTGGCCATCCCCTGTGTTCAACAAAGCTCGCGCTGAGATTACTGCCCTCAATCTAGTCCAAACCATCTCCGAACCTACACGCCCAAACCCTAAGACTAACAATCACTCCCTGCTTGACTGGGCCCTCACCTCTCACCCCCACTGGGTCATCAGCTCCGGCCTACTTCCAGACTCTATAAGCGACCACCACATCACCTACCTAGTCCGCAAAATCCATCGGCCCAAATCCCCCCAAAACATTCTACTACAAAGGTCATACAAATCTCTAAACCTCGCCCCCCTCCTGGATGACCTAGCCCACTCTAGCTGGGACTTCCTCCTTACTAGTAATGATATAGATGAAGCTTTTGCACTTTTCCGTAACACCTTCCTTAGTGTCTGGGAAAAACATGCCCCCCTTCGTCGAATTAGAGTCTGGGGAGCCCATCTCCCATGGATATCCCCCGAACTAATTGCGTGCCAGAATGCCAGGGACAAGGCGTGACATGTATACAATTCTACGCTCCTCCCAAGTGACAATATCTCCTACCGCGTGCTCCGTAACAAATGTACCAAGGCCACTTACTTTAGCAACACCTTAAACACCAACCTCGGTAGGCCCTCAAAATTCTGGAAAGTTACCAACTCCCTTTTCTCCCCTCCATCTACAAGTTCCACCCCTTGCCTACTCACACAAGGGGCTCTCCTCACTGACCCCCTCACAGTCGACTCCGAATTCAACACCTACTTCACCACCTGTGCTACACCCCTACTTGCCTCTCTTCCAAATATAGCCTCAACCTCCCAATCTGAAACCCTTAAACCACCGGGACCTAATTACTTCACATTCAAACAGCTTGCTCCCTCTGATACTTAAGATACCCTACTCTCCCTTAACCCTGGAAAGGGTAAATCACCTGATGGGTTAGACACCAAACTTCTCTTCCTATCTGCCCACGCCATTGCATCTCCCCTCGCCACCCTTCTAAACCTCTCGTTTGCCACTGAATCAATTCCCAAGGAGTGGAAGCATGCCACTGTTATCCCACTACCAAAAGGAGGTGACCCCACCACTGCAGCTAATTACTGTCCCATCTCCCTGCTTTCCACCCTAGCAAAGCTGCAGGAGCACCTCGTACTCTCGCAACTCTCTCACTTCCTCTCTGAATCACACTTCCTCACGCCTTTCCAGTTGGGATTTAGAAAAAAACATTTGACCGCCACCTCTCTGCTAAGGCTCACAGATTTCATCCTTTCAGGGATAGACAAAGGCCAAATTACTTCAGCCATTTTCATCGACTTAGCTAAAGCTTTCAACACACTATCCCACCCTCTGTTACTAACTTGCCTATCCACTGCTGGGTTATCCACATCAGTCACTAACTGGTTCAGAGCCTACCTGCAAGATAGAACCCAGTCTGTAAAAATAGCGGACTCCACCTCACCTCCACTCCCTATCGTCACTGGCGTCCTGCAGGGCTCCGTTCTTGGCTCCCTTCTCTTTTCCGTCCTGCTAAATGACCTGCCAAAAACCTGCTCTACTACCTCTATAAACATGTACGCAGATGACACTGTCCTCTTCACCTCCAGCTGGACCCACGAAGAAGTCACTTTCCCTCTCCAGGCTGACTTCAACAAGGTACAGCTCTGGTTTAACTCCCACCAACTCTCCCTCAATGCAAAAAAGACAGTCTCCATGACTTTCAGCTCTAGGCAGAGACTATCCAGACTCACCTCACAACTGACTTTCCGCACCCTCAATGGAACTATACTAGAGGACGTACCCTCCTATAGGTACTTTGGAGTCTGGCTTGACCGTCACCTGTCCTTCTCCGCCCATGAGGACACTATTCAGAAAAAGCTACACCCCAAGCTTGGCGCACTCTACAGGAATTGCAGCTGCCTCCTGCCCCCGGTAAGACGTGAAATTATTCAGAAAATGATTCTACCTTCCTTTGACTACTGTGACATAGTCTACAGCTCGGCCCCAAAGTCCTCCCTATCCAGTCTTGCCCCACTTTTCAATGCTTTCTGCCGTTTTACCCTTGATGCCCCCCATGTACCCACCACTGTGAACTATATCACTCTCTGGCCCTCCCATCCCTGAGCAACCGACGGCTACCTCACAGTATCAAATTTGTGTACAACTTATGGCTTGGAGCTCTTCTCTCTGACCTCACCTCCACCCTCTCCTCCATGCCAACCCCCTCCCATGACTTTAGGGTTACTGACTCCTGGCTGTTGTCAATCCCTCACCGGCGGTCCTCTGCAGGCCAGTCATCCTTCTCCTACCATCTCCCTAGGTTATGGAATGCCCAACCGGCCCAAATCTGCCACTCCTCCTCTAGACATTCAATATGCTCTGCCCTACTAAAATACTATGCCACTAACTGTTCCTGCTCCTGACTTCCTCCCCCCTCACGCATATCCCCTTTTCTGACTCCCCCTCCTTCTTATGGGTCTGACCAGCAGCTCTAGCATTTCTCCTCTCATGCTGGCATATAAGTTCAACCAGCCCTGCACTTGTCCCTTACTGCACTTCTGCTCAGCCCCCAGTAATTCTCTTCTCCCATTGTCTATGTCTGCCTTCTATGGGTGTGTTCAATCCTGTGCTCTTCCTACCCTGTTCTCAACCTCTCCCTAGACAACAATTACTAGCCACCAGCAGTGCATAGTCTCAGTACCACTTCAGTGAAATTGTGTAAGCATACATGACTGTTTACATAGCTGTAATCTATGCACAATATGCCACCTTCCCCTGTATGTATCTACACCATGTAAACCTGTATGTAAGCAATGTATCAAGACCTAAATGTATATCTCAACATTATCTATTACCTGTACACTCTGTATTTTGCACCTTGGTCTCCTATATGTAACTCTATGAAATGTATATGCTATCTCCCATGTATCCCCCCCCCTCGTCGCACCGTGAGACAAGCATCTTTTTGCTCAGTGTGCCCTACCTGGTGAAACATTTCAATAAATAAATATCCTCTCTCCCCTCCCCTCCCCCTTTGCTCTAGGGCTACATACTGAGCTTCTTTAATCTGTCCTCCTACACTTACCATTGGTCCATTAACACATAATAGAAGTATAGTAGACACAACTACGGACATGGCGAATGTGCTTAATTACTATTTTACCTCAGTTTTCAGTGGAGGATATTGACATGAACACGCAATCAGTGACAATCCATAAATGCACACATTGGTGTCAAGAACCTTTTTTCAGAAGATAGGATAAGAGAAGCTTTAAAGACGTTAGATCCTATAAATTATCTGGCAGTGATAAACTAAGCCCCTATTTGTTGTGTAACATAGCGGATTACATTTATAAGCCAGTGTGTAATATATTTTACAGAATCTTTTTTTGAAGGGAGACATACCAGTGGATTGGAAACATGCTGTTGTGATACCAATCCATAAGAAAGGAAGTAAGGATCTTTCATCAGATTATAGACCAATCAGCCTAATACCAGTACTAAGTGAAATTATGGAAAAATATTGAAAGAGCTTACTACAGAAAAAATTATCAAAGAAGGGAACACAGACAAAACTCAATATGGATCTGTAGAAAAAAGATCATGTGTGACAATAGAAATAAAAGATCATGCGTAACAAATTTAATTACTTTCTATGAGTCATTTAATAAGTTATTGGACTTAAATATTATTAGTGATGTGATCTATCTTGATTTTACCAAGGCCTTCAACCAAGTACCACATGGGAGGCTAATAAAGAAGCTGGGATGCATGGGACTGGGTACCAGGCAATTACATCCAGATTGAAGAATGACTGAATGAGAGGACACAGGTCATACAAATAGGAGATTCTGTATCCAACAGCATTAATGTTACAAGTGGAGTGCCTCAAGGAAGGCTTGGTCTTGGGACTAACCTTTTTTATACTGTATATATCTGATTTACATATGGAATTGAAAGCAACATAACACAATTTGCAGACCATACTAAATTTGGGGGATCTGCACTAACTGATGAGGATTCATCAATAATACAACAAGACTGTGACAAAATGCAAAACTGGGCAGACAATTGGAGTATGAACTTCAACAGAGATCAGTATTGAGTCATGCACTATGGTAAACAAAATCTCAGGAAACAATATTACTTGGGTAAAACTCTATTAGGCAGTGTAATACATGAAAGAATTTTGAGGATAATTATGCAGCTTGATATGTCCTTTTTGACACACATTAAGCAAATGAGTAACACAACACTCAGAATTCTGGGTAATATAAAAATAAATTTCTGCAGTAGACACAAGACTGTTCATGTGCTATTGTACAGATCTCTGATTAAGCCTCATCTAGACTTTTGCTCACAGTTTAGTCATCTACATGCAAGGGGCAGGTAGGAGCATTAGAAAAAAGTACAAAGGAGACTAACCAAATGTATACATAGTTTGAAGGGACAGGATTATAATTAGAGATTGAAATTACTAGGGTTGTATAGCTTGGAACAGAGGAGAAAGAGGTGGTCTATTACTATTGTACAGTAGCCACAGGAGCTGGCAGTATAGCCTAGAGGTTAGAGTAATGAGCTGCGAATGAGCTTAGTACATCTAGCAGACCTGGGTTTGATTCCCACAACCTCCACTTGCATACTGTGTGACTCTGAGCAAGTCACTTAACCTCCCCAGTGCTCCCAAGTCACCCCTGAACACAGGACCTGTGCCTAGTGGACCTTACTTAGTTACCAAAAGACTAAAAATAAAAATAAATACAATATACTTGGGGATAAAAACCTATGCGTGAAAGTGGGTCTGGAATATACTGTAAGGAGTACTCCTATAATACAAGAGGCCATCAAATGAAATTACAAGGGAGGAAATTCAGGACTAACACTGAGGATCCTATTTTACACAGAGAGTGATAGAACTTTGGAATGCTTTACTTAATAAGGTTATCCAAGCCAAGGATATTGGGGAATTCAAAAGGTTGTTAGATACCCACATGATGACGACTTCAGAATATTCACTGAGTAATGGGGGAATAGGCATGAAGGACCACCAGGTCTATTCCTATTCCTTGCAAACCTTAGTAACCATCTACAGCAAGAGGCAACCATATACTATAATTTGATACTGGATAACATGAAGGGTTTTCTCCTCTTGGCCGGGAATTTTTATTCTACTATTGGACCCTACCAAGAATACAACATCTAAAAGTCCATATGCATTCTCCCATGCCTCATAAGTTTTTCTGGAGACAATTGGAGGTTTTAAGATGGTGAGATGTCTGGCAGGTGCATCACCCTACAGGACACAAACTACATGTATTATTTTTCCCCATTGCAGATGTACACTATAATAGAATAAGTGTGTTTTAATCACAAGGAGTTCAGTAGGGTCAAACATTGTTGTATAGGCTCCATGACTTATTTTAATCATGCCTTCCCCCTTAACTTTATTGGATATGTATTGGTTAGGAAAGACACAAAATTATGCATATATGTATTTAATTTGAGGGATCCAAATTTGTTATGCAAGTGCAAACCAAGATAGCTGATGCTATATCATATAAAGGTACTTCCAGGAATTTCCCCTTCGGTGTTATGGGACACCTCGAAATTAATGATTTGGGGAACTGATTAGTCATACCACCCGCACAACCAACATTGGTCTGTATGCACCTTCCCTTAAATGGTTCTCATGCTACCTGGCAGAGTGGATTCAGCAAGTAAAAGCAGTAGGAGATCTATCCACTCTAAAACAGATTAGCAGAGGCGTACCTCAAGGCTCCATCTTAGGACTCTTACTTTTCTCACATTATATCAACAACATCAACCGTGGAATCAAACTTTCCAGTGTACATCTCCTTGCAGACGACATGGTCCTTTACACTGCCAGGCCTACTCCTGAAAGCGCCTGCTTGGACTTGCAAGCAGATTTCTTTACACTGCAACAAAAACCTCCTAAGTCAAAAGCTCCTATTGAATGCCAAAAAGACCAAGGCTATGCTGTTATCCCCAATGACAAAGTCCATAAACTCCCTTAAGCACGACAATATTCCCACTGTCTCCATCCTGCTTGGTGAGTCACTTGACTATGTGACCAAGTTCAAGTACCTAGGCATGTGGATTGACAACAGACTTTCTTTTGTTGATCATATAGACAAGCTCTCAAAAAAACTTAAACAGAGGACTGGACTTCTTTTTAGAATCAAGCATCTGCTTACCCAGGAGGGCAGAAAAAGCTTAGTGCAAACCATATTCCTAGCTATCTTGGACTATGCAGACTTCCTGTATGGCCAAGTCCCAAAAAATGCCCTATTTAAGCTTAACACCCTTTATCATAGGGCCTTACGTTTCATCTCAGGTGTGGCATATAATACCCATCACTGTGTACTCTATTCCATGATAAGACGGACCTCTGTGCTATGGACCTATAGCTCTATATCCAAGATGCTACCCTCCTACATTTCTGACTGTCTTCCCTCCTGTACCTTATGAAACTACACCTTGAAAAGCCATTCGTACATCTCACTAGCTGTGCCTAAAGTCTTTTCCTGTTTTGGCAGAGTCTCCTTCAGCTATGTGCTGCCCCAGCTGTGGAGCAACATCCTGAAATCCATAAACTTGGTGCATCCTACTGGTTTCTGGAATTCAAATCACTCTATTTGAGATACTTCTTGGAGCTTTCTCAATGCCCTCCCTGTCGCTATACTGTAGCCATGCATTACTATTCTTACAGTCAACACTCTACACTTTCTATCCTCTTGTTAGAATTACCCTAAGCCATGTTCCTGGAGTTGAATGAGCTAGCACTGGCCCAAACTACAATTATTCAGGCTAAAGAGTCTTGTAGTTGGCTAGTCGAAGCATGCACAGGCCAGTTCATGATGCAGTAGAGTCCTAAGTCCTGTTTTGAAGAGGCTAATCTTATTGTTTTCAATGAGTGATGCAGGTAGCCCATTTTACCATTTTGGTCCTTGGTACAAGATGGATTTCTGTGCCAGGGTGGTGTGTTTAAATGGTACCAGGAGCCCACCTTTCTCTGCATTCCTGGTTGGCTTAGATGATCTAGCCTGTTGGAAGAGTCCACATAGAGATGGAGGCGCTAGTCTTAACTGGGCTTTCTTGACAAGTAGGCAAGTCTGGTAGCAGGCTCTGAGATAGAGAGGAAGCCATCCAGTACGTGAGTAGAGAGCACAGGTGTGGGTTGAAGAATCGGCTCCTAGGGTCAGCCGGCAAGCCTTGTTTAATAGTCTTATTAATGTTATTGTTAATCCTTAGGTGTATATTGGATTTCTCAAATGGTGAGGCCAACCTCCCAGGGGAGGCCCCAACCTGTTCTGGGGGAGGCTCAAGCAAGCTTTAAAATGTACTATATTTTAATGTCAAGTTGTGGATGCTTCGTGTGAAAGGATGCAGCAAAGTGAAAGCGAATAATGGCATGCGAATTTATGTACAAAATGGTTACCAGGAAAGACATGCTCAACAGACACTTGTTTCCTGGTATGACATGGGGAAAATAAAAGTCTTGGAAACTGTGCAAAACAAAATTCAAAATAATACAAATGAATAGGAACAAGGTAACAACTGACCCATTATACTGGCTGCAGAAAAGCACAAATATAAAGGTTAACCAGAGAGATACTAGGAGCAAGAGCAGGAGGGAGCAAAATGATCGCTGAGAAGGTGTTTAAGAGCAGGGTAAAACTGACAAAGAAATCAATCTGACTCATGGACGTATTGCAATGAGGGGTAAATAGAGTCCAAAAGTCAGAAGTGTGGAGCGAGTAGGCTGACCTGGGGAGGGGGGGGTTATAGAGAGGGAGAATAATAAGTTCAATAAAATGAGAATAAACTCAACTACTCACATGCACTTCATTGTATTCTTCCTGTATTGTGCATAGTTGTTCTAACTATGGGGAGGCCCAAAATTATTTCTATATTAGGGGAGGCTCAAGATCTTTTCTAAGGCTTGGGGGATGCTCACTATGACAAAGTGTGAGAACGCCACTGTATAACATGTATAGCTTTGACGTGGAGCCTTTGTAAAGGAGCTTTTAGCTCAAAGGTTGTAATTTTGAGAGTTAAATAAATAAATAAACAAATTCCAGCAACATCAAGGTGAGGGCACGTATCAGGCACTCCCAATACCAGCAGTGTGTAGACTCCATTGTTGGGTCCAGCTCCCTTGACAATAGTCACTTCAACACCCATTGTGAGCATCTTCAGCTCCCAGGTTGTGTTGACAGTGTCAGAATTATTCCACTGTGTGCTGCCTGGTTTACTGATGACAATTACTGCTTCATTGTTATTGAAGCTGTCAATGCCATCAATGACACCTGAAGCCCCAGTGGTTCTCATCATCACACCATCACCACCTCAGCTGCCATCAATGCCACTATTAGCAGCCAAGTCTCCTATTCTTCACCCCATAGATGAAGAGGAATATAATCCTGACCTTTTAGACATGGAGGAGGATTTCGGGAGAGAAGATGTTGATTTTGTCTTCCAATATGGCATAGGCTCCTCATCTACTGTTTCATCCTGCAGCGATGATACTGTGTTCTACAACCCTAGGTTCCCTCCTGAGGATGCCATATTTTAAGTCCTCTTCAGGTCTTTGTAGGACTCTATAGGGTTTGATGCTGAGGAAGACAATTCCTCTAAGTGGAACCTTTAAGGTTTTCTGGAGAGGCCAGCCTTTCCAGCAATTGTGATTCCTCCAGTTCTTCCAGCCACAGAAGGTGTCACCATAACTGCCTGGAGCAGGTTAGTATCCTACCTGCAGTGTCTAGGAAAGCAGACAAACACTATCCTGCTCCTGTTTCAAAAGCCGTTTACACATCATAACCAGAAATAGACTCAGTTGTGATAATGGTTGCACATGACTGGTTCAGAGTGCCTAGACATGTGACCTTTCTTCTCACTGAAAAAGAATCCAGAAAATTGAATGTGATGGGAAAGAGGACTTATGTTTCTGCCTTGCTGGGACTTAGGACTGCAAATTTCCAGGCATATATGATAACATGCCAAAATAGCCTGCTAAAATCTATGCAAGCTGTCATAGATAAATTGCCTGATGATCATTCAAAACACCAAATTCATGACTGCAGGGCAGGAGACTGGCAAGTACCTGCTGAGATATGCATATGATGCCTCAGATGGCTCTGCTAGGACTGCTGCTGATAGCATCTGTTTGCGCCATCACTCTTGGCTATGTATAGTAGGATTTGCTTCTGATGTACAACAGACCATGCTTAATGCCCCCTTTAGGGGTCAAAAGCTCTTTGGGACAGATGTGGAATGTACTCTAAGGGAGTTACAATCCTCTAAGATGACACTGAGATCACTTAAAACCCTCACCCCCTCCCAGTGGGGTAGGGGTAGGAGCCACTCTCACAAACCCTATGAGAAAGGGAGGCCTGTTCATGGTAGAGGTCAGGCATCCTAGCCAGGGCCATCTTTCTCTGGTAGCCACTCCAGCTCACATTTCTGGTATCTTCTGACTCCCAGCTGCTTGCCCTTCACCAATAGAGGTTGGGGGAACAGATGGGGGGGCAGAATCTCCCTCCATTTCCAACAATGGAGGGAGGGAGATTATAACAGATGAATGGGTCTTGGAAATCATAGAGAAGGGTCATGCACTGGAATTGCAGCCCACCACTCCAGTAGATCCACCCAGGCCCAATTACTCTCCTGAGGAACACCTATGGCTCCTTCAGTCAGGCACAGAATCCCTTATTCAGAAAAGGGCTGTGGAACTATTCCTGTGCAGAAACAGATGCTAGGGTTCTACTCAAAATAATTCCAAGTCCTCAGATGGGTGGGAGATCTGCATTCTTATTCTGGACTGCAGAGGTTAGTACAAATTCATAGAATACAAAAAAATTATGTTTCATCTCATTACAGACTCTCATCCCCCTACTTCAGCAGGAAGATTCGCTGGGAACCCTGGACATGAAGGATGCATACCTGCATGTGAAAATCAGGTATCACCAAAGGAAGTACCTCAGGTTCCTGCCAGGGGAACACACTACCAATGTAATCTTTTACCCTTTGGATTATCCTCTACATTGCAGGTTTGTACCAAATAATTTGCAGTATGGACCTGATCATGTGCTCACTGGAGACCAGACGGGAAAGGGAAGATATGATAGAGACCTTCAAGTTCCTGGAAGGAACAAACAAGGTAGATTGTTGGGAAATATTCTGCAGGACTAGTGAATCAAGAACACGGGGGTATGAATAGAAGCTGGCAGGCGGGAAATTCAGGAGGGATGTGAGACTGTTTTATTTCACACAGAGAGTGGTCAAGCCATGGAACAGCCCACCTGCAGAGGTGGTGGGTACAGGACCCATTAATGGTTTCAAACATAGATGGGAGAGAGTAAAAGGCTTAATAGTTACAAAGGGGGAAAGCAGTAAGGCAAAGGGCAAGGGGAGGTAAAGTGTGAGCAATAACACTGATTAGACATTAGTCCCTGGGGTAGGATAGAGTAAATCAGGGCAGATTGGATGAACCATTGGTCTTTTTCTGCAGACATTTTCTATGTTTCTGAAGTTGCAGCAGATCTCAAGAGGAAAGGACTGTATTTTCTTCCCTTACCAGGACGCTAGGCTCCTGGAAGAGCCATCCAAGGAAATGATGGCATACATCCTTTTCAGAATCTAGCAACTGTTTTGCCAGTTGAGGATCACCGTAAATGTTTTCAAATCAGTATGGGTACCCTGTCAGCATCTCCAGCACAAAGGGGGCAATATTGGACACTTTTGGTGCTTATGCCTTCCTGCTGGACAACAGAATGAAAGCCCATCAGGCTGCCAGAAGGCCTTGCATCCCAGCACAGGCTCTGCTCAAGCTCCTAGGGATGATAACTAAGGCCATCATCTTGGTCCCCTTGGCCTGTCCCCACATGTGGGTGCCACAGTAGAATTTTGTGACACATTACAAGTACAGTGGAACCAGCTATTAGATAGTCTTGATCATCACCTTCTAGTCACGTCCCATCTGAGAAGGACACTTGTCGGATAGATGGACTGCCTCAACCTGTTAGAAGGCACTCTATTATCAATTCTGTTGCTTCTGCAAATCCTGTCGAAACTCATTACTTCCAATAGCTTGGTATGAAGTCCAAACTATCCATTGTTTACCTGACACAAAATGGCCACCCAGGTAATAATGAGTTAACAGATGAATCTGGTTCAGGTGGGGGAGCCCACCTGGCTTCTCAAAAAACACAGGGCCACTGGTAACAGACGAAGACCTCTTTTCACATCAGCATTCTGGAAATAAGGGCTGTTGTGCTTGGACTATCAGTTATTTCAGACCACTTCAGGAATGGTCAGTTATTGATCCAGACAGACAATGTAAGTGTCACGCTTTATATCAGCAAGTAGAGGGGCATGCGGTTCCAAAGGCGTGGTTCGTTGGAGAAGATTCTCTTG
This sequence comes from Neoceratodus forsteri, assembly GCA_016271365.2. NCBI lineage: Eukaryota > Metazoa > Chordata > Ceratodontiformes > Ceratodontidae > Neoceratodus > Neoceratodus forsteri. The sequence continues at coordinate 345,004,584 of CM028138.1, read as the reverse complement.
AAGATCTACTGTTACTGGTAAGTGTCAAAACTAGTTCCAGCATCCTCAAGCCTAGGAAGCACCCCAAACCCTGTGAATTGTATTGCCTGACTTCTGTGCTGAACACAGATTATAGAAGTTTTGCAAAAATACTATCAAGTAGGCTGGATAATGTATTATTCTCAGTTAATCATACATCTGGATCAAACCAATCTTTTCTGTGCCAGGCACAAAATGGATGGCCTCAGGCAGACATTAGGTACTGTATTATTTGCAAAGCCACAACAGCCCGCACTCCCTTTCTGCTTGCCATTATGGATGTGAAGAAGGCCTTCAACTGTATGTCATGGCCCTTTCTCTGCACACTGCTGCAGAGGTAATTGACTTTCACCTTATATTTTGAGTCCACTGCCTAGTAGATTGTTCTTACTGCATCGTACTTTTCTATTTTTTACACTTTGTCATAATGTAATCATGTTGCTACCTTAATTTAGATATTTTGTACAGATTTTCTACTTTTATCCAACTGTTGTATTGTCAGTTGTTGTATTGTTGAACTTGCCCTCTTGAATGATGGCTTTTGTAACTGTTGCTGCTAATTGTGCGCTGTCTTTTATTGTACTCTCCTGGATCATACTTAAAAATAGACATTCATTTGTCTAGTGTACCCTACATAGTTAACAAAAGCCAAATAAATAAATAACTATATTTCTGTGAATTTATATCTAGCCTATACGCTCAACTGATGGCTCAGGTATGAGCTAATATGTACATTTCTTCCCCTTTTGAATTGCAACAGGGGACCCTGCAAGGCAGCCCTCTATCCCCCATAGTAATTGAAGGCAGATAAGGACCGCAAGGGGCCCATCCAGTCTGCCCGTATTTCCTGCCTGTATTATTTGGCCACTGACCCTACTTGACCAATGGCTTTAGCTTCTCATTCCCACCTCCAGTATTCCCTTATGTCTATCTCATGCATGTTTGAATCCCCCCACTGTGCTAGCTCCCACCACCTCCTGTGACAGGCTATTCCATGCATCCACCACCCTTTCCATAAAGAAAAGCTTCCCCACATTCCCCTTCAGCCTGCCCCTCTCCAATCTCATATCATGCCCCCTCATCCTTGTACTTCTTTTATACTGGAAGATGTTGCCACTTGCACTTTGTTTATGCCCTTTAGATACTTGAAGGTTCCTATCATATCCCCCTGTTCCCTCTTCTCTTCCAGTGTATAAATATTGAGGGTTTTTTTTAATCTCTCATTGTATGTGTTGTGGTGCAAGCCCTGCACCATCTTAGTTGCCCTTCTCTGAACTACCTCCACCTTGTCCCTGTCCTTGTGAAGATGTGGCCTCCAGAACTGTACTTCATACTGCAGATGAGGCCTCATCAGCGTTTTGTAAAGTGGCATCACCACCTCCCTTCTTCTGCTAGTGACACCACTTCCTATGCACCCCAACGTGCTACTGGCCCTTCCACCGCCTTGGTGCACTGTTTGGCCCCTTTAGGTCATCTGAGATGATTATCCCTAAATACCTTTCCTCTCTGGTAACCGTCAGTAACTCCCCCCATCCTGTCTCTCTCCGCGGGGTTTCTGCGCCCCAGATAGGGTTCTATTTTAACATTCTTTTACTAGCCAAAAACCTAGGGCAAATTGACCAGGGCTAGTGCAGCTAACTCTCTACTTGTCCGCCTTGACTAGTGCAGGTTTTCCATGGCTGTTAATGAAGTTAAAAAAGTCCCTACTTTAACAAGCTCTAGTCCTCATGCTAATCTCTGTCAACGTTCCAGATGGCCAGGTGCGATGAACAGCTCATTAAGCGCTGCAGTTATCTGGCAGTTCAAGAGAGGGAGCCCACAAAAAACTCAATGTGAGTCATTATCACTCCACTCTTAGGACTTTCAGCTAGTGTCCATGATGTGATCAAGGGTATTTTTTTTTTTATTTATTCAAATTTTAGATAACACCTTTGAGAACAAGCTAATTTCATAGGTTCCATGTCAGATGAACAATACATATTGGAAAAGTATGTGACAGAGAACAAACAAAACAAGGAATTATACAAAACATTACAACAATATATAATTAGAGATGTTCCAATACATGTGGCATTGCACAATATATGCCAAGGTAATAGCTTGGCAGAAAACACCAGGAGAAAGGACTGCTGTGTGACTGAACTTCTCTGCTGGGACTAAAGTAGAAGAACTTTTGTATTTGGACCTTTAATTTAGGGTAAAAAAACTAACATACAAAACAAAAAAAAAAGTGTGTGTTTGGGTTAACTGAACTGAATGGGTAACTGAAAAGTCATCTAGGTGTAAATCTCAGGTGACTGAAAGGACTTAACTGCTGTGAGGTTTAAATTACTTGTAGAAAGAGCTGGTAAGTAGGGGGAGTGGCTTAGCTAGAAGGAAGCTACATTTAAAGACTGCCTTAGAAAGATTCTGCTAATAGCTTGGCAGAAAACACCAGGAGAAAGGACTGCTGTATGACTGAACTTCTCTACTGGGACTATATTGCCCTCCTTCCCTCCCCTCCACCCAAAGCTAGCTCTATTTTTATAGGCACAGGATTTGACTGACAACAGGAACTTCCTGTTTAGGAGCAGGAAGTGAGTGATCACAGAACCACCAAGGACCCACCATCCTAGAAGGGCAAGAGTAGCTCTCCGGCCCCCTCTAGCTGCTGGAGGTCTGCCTCTGAACAAGTAAGTGGTCTACTGAGAAATATAGGATATTCTTGTCTCAGAACAGGACAATCAGGAGCTTAAAGGGAACACAGGCAGAAAGTAAGGAGAGAGAAAAAAACAGAGGAAAGAGTAAGGATTGCAAACAGTTAGGGCCAGAAATAAGACATGATGGGAGTGGTGCAGTGCAGTGGCTGTGGAGCAGCAGTCTTCCGGGAGATGTTCTGGAGGATGCAGTGTTGTCCCATCTGCAGGCACCTCTCTGGGCTGAGGGAGGAGGTTGCTCATCTCCAGGCTGAGTTGGCCAGGATTTGTGGGACCTCCTCTTCCATCCAGGGACCACCAGTGCCACTGCCGTTGCCTCAGAGGTTGCCAAGAAAGAGGAGTGGTTGGACCACAGTGGGCTCAGGGAGGGTGAGTGGTGGAACAGAGGCACATCCCTCCAGTTGTACCTCTCCACAATTCCTATGCTATTCTGGCAAAGTGTGGTTCCTCATGGAGGCACCTACAGTGGAGACCAAGGAGGATGCTGGGAACCTTCACAAAGGAGACCCACAGGAGGGTGGCAGGGACCCTGCAGGGAAGGAAACAACTCCTGGTGGGGACTCCATTGTTAGGAAGGTAGAACTGGGCAAGGAAGGGAGAGGGAGGTAAGGTGCCTGCCTGGTGCCTGGCTTGAGGGACAGGGAGCGAATCCTCAGGATTGCCAGAGCAGCTGCACAGGGAGGGAGCTGGATGTCATTGTCCACCTAGGGACAAATGACCTGGCTAAGAAAGGGATTAGAGAAGTGCAGGAAGAGTTTGTGGAATTGGGGAGGGCCTTGGTCAAGTAACGCACGGTAACCTTCTCGGAGGTGCTACCCATCTATGGCATAGGAGAGGCTAGGGTGTTCCGTACCATGGGATTCATCAGTGGTTGAAAAACTGGTGTGGAGCTCAGGGATTTGGCTTCATTGGGGACTGGGGGTCCACCTGGAGTGATGCAAGCCTATACTGGCATGATGGGCTGCATCTGTCCGGGAGGGGAACCAGGATCCTAGGTGATAGGTTTAAATGCTTCATTGGCAAGCTTTTAAACTAGCCAAGGGGGGAGGCACTGGAAAGGAGCAGGAAAATCCTAGCCCCCCCCAAACAATCATGGTAGTAAGTGTGGCAAACACCAACATGGAGGTGTCGATAGGGAGAAGGGCAGTGGTAAATGGAGAAAGTGACAAAGGCAAGAAGGACAGGATGGGGCAAATGGGGTAAGGCCATCAGGAAATGGAGAGTAATGAGTACCAATGCTCAGAGTCTGGGCAACAAGCTCCCTGAGCTGGTGGCCTTAATGGAAGAGGGATGCCTGGATATCGTAGCAGTCACAGAAACATGATACACAGAGAACCATGACTGGATGTTAACATACCAGGGTACATAACCTACAGGAGAGACAGGCAGGGAGAAGAGGGAGGAGTAGCTCTCTATGTAAAGGAAGGGATAAAAGCAACTGAACAAAAGAATAAACAGGAGGAGAGGAGGCACTGTGGGTCACATTGGAGACTGGAAAGGGCACCACAATCCACACAGGGGTTGTGTACAGACCCCCATGTCAGGGAAGGAATGGACAAGGATATGATGGAAGGCATTCTTAGAATGGCAGAGAAAGGGAGATACTGTTGATGGGAGACCTGAATATGCCAGATGTTAACTGGAGCACATTTGCTGCAGCCACATCCAAGAGCAGGGCCATTCTTGATGCCCTACAGGTGGCAGGCATTAGACAGCTAGTTTCAGAACCCACTCATGAGGGAGCAATCTTAGACCTCATACTCTCAAACGGGGCAGTGAGAGGATCTCAGATCTAGAAGTGGGTTGCCATCTGGGGACAAGTGACCATCAAACAGTGTGGTTCATGTTAAACTCAGCTACAGAGTCAAGCCATACAAAAGTGAGGGTACTGGACTTTAGGAGGGCTGACTTTGGCAAGATGGGAGAGTGCCTCAGAAAAGCACTAGCAAACAGGCTAGAAGGAGGTGTGGAGAAACAATGGGGAATTATCAAAACTGCCATCACAGAGGCAACAAGCCTTTGTGTGAAGCAAATAAACAAATCAAAACAAAAGAAAAAGCCACTATGGTTCTCAAGAGAGGTGGCTGTGAAAGTCAGGAAGAAAAAGATAGCATTCCGGAAGTATAAGGAAACACAGAAGGAGCAGGACAGAGAGCTGTACCAGTTAAGGCAGAAGGAAGCAGGAGGGAAGTCAGAATAACAAAGGCCCAAACTGAGGAAAAGATAGCCAACTCAGTTAAGAAGGGGGATAAAACCTTTTATAGGTACATCAGCGAGTATAGAAAGACAAAGGGAGGGATAGTGAGGCTGAATAGAATGAACGGTGGGTGGGCAGAGGGGGACAGTGAAAAGCAGGAATACTGAATGAATATTTCTGCTCAGTATTCACAAAAGAGGAGGGGGAAGTGCCTAATCCAATTAACAGAAGCACTCTTGATAGGGGGGTGATCCCAGTCCTTTCACAGAAGAAAGGGTTCTGCAAGAACTCCTAAAACTGAAGGTGGACAAAGCAATGGGTCCTGATGGAATTCACCCCAGAATTCTAAAAGAATTAAGGAAGGAACTAGTGAAACCACTGGCTACTCTTTTAATAAATCATGGGAGGATGGTGTGTACCCGAGGACTGGAGAAGGCGGATGTGATTCCTTCACAAAAGTGGGACCAAGACAGAGGCAGGAAACTACAGACCTGTCAGTCTGACCTCTGGTAGGGAAAGTGATGGAGTCACTCTGAAGGAAAGAATAGTTGAGTACCTAGAGGTCAGTGGAGCACAGGATCCAAGGCAGCATGGGTTCACAGTGGGAAGGTCATGTCAGCCAATCTAATAGATTTCTTTGACTGGGTGACCAAAGTAGTAGACCAGGGAGGGGCTGTGGACATGGCCTACCTAGACTTTAGCAAGGCATTTGACACAGTCCCACAAAAGATTATTAGTCAAATTAACCAGCCTGGGAGTGGGTCCCAGGGTGGTAGCCTGGGTAAAACATTGGCTGGACAACAGGACACAGAAGGTAATTGTAAATGGAGTCCACTCTGAAGAAAGGGCGGTTACTAGTGGGGTACCGCAGGGTTCAGTATTGGGTCCAGTCCTTTTTAATGTCTTCATCAGTGACATTGCAGAGGGACTGGAAGGAAAAGTATGCCTTTTTGCAGATGACACAAAGATCTGCAACAGGGTTGATACACAAGGAGGCGTGGAAAGGATGAAAAGGGACTTGGCAAGGTTGGAGGAATGGTCAGACGTATGGCAGCTAGGATTCAATGCAAAAAAGTGCAAAATAATGCACCTGGGAAACAAGAACCCAGGGAAGAATACACAATGGGTGGGAGGTAGTAACAACAACAAAACAGGAAAGGGACCTGGGGTAATCATATCAGATGACCTTAAGGTTAGCAAGCAATGTGAGAAGGCAGTAGGGAGGGCGGGGTATACTGGGATGTATAGGGAGGCATCAGCAGCAGAAAACAGGAAGTTGTTATCCCTCTGTACAGACAGTTGGTGAGACCCCATCTGGAATACTATGTCCAGTTCTGAGACCCCATCTCCGCAAGGACATAGACAGGATAGAGGCAGTCCAGAGGAGGGCAACTAAATGGTGCAGGGTCTGCAAGAGAAGCCTTATGAGGAGAGACTAAAGGAGCTTAATATGTATACTCTTGAGGAAAGAAGGGAGAGGGGACATGATAGAAACTTTCAAGTACCTCAAGGGAATCAACAAAGTCCAAGAGGATAGCATCTTTCAGAAAAGAGACTTGCAAGAACAAGGGAACAATTTAAAGATAGAAGGAGGGCGGTTCAGGGCAATGTGAGGAAGTATTATTTCACAGAGAGGGTAGTGGACGCATGGAACAGCCTTCCTGAGGAAGTTGTGGGGTCTAAAACTGTGGGAGAATTCAAGAATGCATGGGACAGACATAAGGCAATTCTTGTGGGGGGCAGGAAGATATAGGCTGTTGGTTAACTAGGATCTGCGGCCTATCCTGTAGGTAGGGAAATGGGCAGACTGGATGGGCCTAGCGGTCCTTATCTGCCGACAAAGTCTATGTTTCTATGTTTCTAAGGTGTGTATTTGATTAAAATCTGGAATTCAAAGTGTCATATTAGAGGGGGTGGGGTCTCATGAAATGATCCTTTACAGGAAAATGAGAACAGACTCAGCCTAATATCTAATAATCAACAAGGTAAGGGATGGCATCAGCCCAGGGCCCTCATCAGAGGTGAGAAGGTATGGGACAAAGCATTTTATTTATTTATTTATTTAAGAGTTTCACCAGGAGGGCATACTGAGCAGAGTACTGTTCGATTCCAGTTGCGTCCTGGGTGAGAGGGGAAGGGAAAACACAATACAGAAATATACATTGCAATCAGGCAGGAAGTGTTAGACTCAGCTAATGACACTAGGATAAAATTATGGCTTGCGCAGAGCAAGACAACAGGGTGCATCAAGGTACAAATGAAACAAACTAATACAGTACAACATAATACAGTCCTAGTGCTCCAACTAGAGGTGAAGTGGTGCATTTGGTTAGATACATGTGCAAGTGGAGGTGAAATGATCTTTGAGGTGGGCATGGAGGTAGCGGTCTGAGGGGTCCTGCCTTATGTCCACATAGGAGGGAGTTCCACAACTTAGGCATGCGATATGTGAAGGCGGCCTGGACAGCACTTGTGGACCTGTGTGGGATAGATAGGAGTCTGGTGTCACTGTGCCTGAGTGAATAGACTGACAGGGGGTGGCTGAAAGTGCTGAGTGGAGATGGGGGGTAGGGTCTGAGATCAGAACTTAGCAGTGAGATGGGCACATTGTATTTGGCGGTGGTCCTGCAGTGAGGGGAGACCCAGTGAGTGGTACAGTACACAATGATGGGTAGAGTAGGGACAGATGAGGGTGAAGCGACAAAAGGCATGGAAGAGAAAGAGTCCAGTCCGGCCAGGGTAGACTTGGAGGTGGCACTATAGACTACATCCCTGTACCATGGCATGGCTGGCTGGCAGTGGGTTGCATACACATTTATGGTAGATTGCACCCAGTCTGGGGTGTAGTTTTTTGTGGATGGCATCAATATGCATAGAAAAGTCAAGGTGCTGGTCGAGCCAGATCCTGAGGTACCTAAAGGAGGAACTGATCTCCAGAGTTGTCCCATCGAGGGTGTGGAAAGTAGGGGTGGAGGAGAGCCTTGAGAGTCTTTGCCTTGTGCCAAAAGTCATGAAGACTTTTTTTTGGCATTGAAGTGGGGTTGGTTAGAGCAAAACCAGTGCTGGACTGTGTTGAAGTCTTGCTGGAGTCTGGACACCACATCAGAGGCTGATAGGCCTGATGTATACAGCACTGTATCATGAGCATACATGTGAATAGATGTGTGTGGGCAGGCAGAGGGCAGGTCATTGAGGAAGATGGAGAACAGGAGAGGCCCAAGAACTGAGCCCTGTGGCACACCTATCATGATGGGGAGAGGGGAAGGTGTTGAGTTACCAATTCTGACCGATTGTGTCTGGCCTATCAGATTTGAGTGGAACCACTCACTGGCTGGACCAGAAAGTCCAGCATTTTGGAGCTTATCAGCAGGAGGGGATGTGAGACAGTGTTGAATGCCTTAGCGAGGTCGACAAATATAGCTGAGGTGATAAGGTCTTTGTCCATAGCGGAGAGAATGCTGTTGGTGAGTCTCAGCAGGGAGGTGGTGGTGGAGTGGGACTTCCTGAAGCCAGACTGGTAAGGAGTGAAGAAGGATGAGGAGTAGAGATAGGATGAGAGTTGAGAGAGGGCAAGGTGTTCTTGCAACTTGGCCAGTATAGGGAGGAGAGAAATGGGGCAGAAGTTACCATGGGCAGAGAGGTCCCCACCTTTGGGGAGGGGTATGACAGTGGCAAGCTTCCATTCAGATGGGATGGAGGCTAGAGAGAAGGATAGCTTGAAAAGAGCAGCCAGTGGGGTGGCGATGACCGGGGCTGATAAGTACAACGTTTTGGAATCTAGACCAGAGGGGCATTTGTCCTTGGAAGGGTTTAGTGCCTGCAAGGTGTTTAGTACCTCAATTGGGGTGACAGGTTGGAAAGAGATGTATTAGGTGGGAGGATGGTCTTGGGAGACGTTGTGAGATGGAGGAGTGTGGATGTCTGTGGAGGAGTTTGGTGTGGGAAAAGAGGACCTGAGTGTCGATGTACAATTGGTGAAAAATGCATTGAAAGCTGAGGCCACACCAGGAGGGTCTGTAACAATAGCGCCACCTATGTTTAAAGCCGATGTAGGGGGCAGGTAAGGTGAGTAGAGAAGTGATTTGATCTCCTTCCAGAATTTAGTAAGGTGACCAAGGTTTGAGTGCAGGGTTGAGCTGAAAAACTTGGCTTTAGCCTGGTGGATTAACCTTGTGCAGGAGTTACGAAGTGCGTGGTACTTTAAGTGGTCAAGGTGGGAGCCCGAGACTTTGAAAGATTTCCATGCAAGATCCCTTACCCTAAGATTTGCAGTGATATCCGCTGTGATCCAGGGCAGGTGGACACCTCTTACCCTAGACCTTCTGGTAGGGGCGTAGCAGTTCCAGGCAGCAAGGAATTTGGTTCTGAAGTATGTTAACGCCGAGTCAAGGGAGGTGGTCTGATATATGGCTGACCAGTCTGTAGTGGCCAGGGCATGGAGAAGAAAGGGAGATTAAAGGATTTATAGGCCCTGGTCATGATGATGATGTGGTGGGGGGGCAGCTTTGTGTTTGGTGACTTTCCTGATCATATATGTCATGTGGTGGTCACTTAGGGCATCAGGTAAAAGGCCTGAGGCTGTTATCCTGTGGGGGGTGAGAGGTGAGGGACCAGTCAAGTAGCGAGTGGTTTAGAGATTTGTGGTTTAAGCGAGTGGGCTCTGTGACCATTTGGGAAAGATTTAAGGAGGGTACTAAGTTACGAAGGTTGACATTGTGATTGGAGAGCCAGTTCATGTTAAAATCTCCAAGGATGTGCAGCTTGCCCTCAGGGGCCAAAGATTTTAGGGTGCCTAGGTGTTGGAAGATGGTTGCCAGGGTGGTGTTAGGAGCACAGTAGGAGCCTGCAACAAAGAGGGGAACTGTGTGGGGGAGTGTTAGCTTGATCAGTAATGGATCAATGGTCATAGTGGGCATGGGTACTGGGATTTGAGTGAACTGTAGTGCAGATGCAACATACATGGCAATGCCACCACCTCTTTTTTGGCCAGGTCGATCATGGCGAATGATAGTATACCCCAGGATAACTACTTTGGTGTCTTGATTGTGAGGGTTTTAGCCAGGATTCAGATATGACCAGGACATCAAGTCTGAGGGAGAGGATGGTTGGTTGCAGCAGGGTGAGTTTGGGCAACAGGCTGCAAATATTGAGGTGGACGAGTTTCAGACCTCTTGGTAGTTGAAGGGTAAGGGTGGGGAGGCTAGTGTGGAGGTAGATGGGGCCAGGATTTTGCTCTAAGTTCCCAGATGTGAGCAGCAGGAGAACAATCAATAGTTTTGGCAAGGGCCATGCCCATTGGGGCTTGTCAGTAGGAGGAGCTGCTGGCTGAGTATGAGCAGCTGAGGTCTGTGTAAGAAGGTATAGTGGTACCCGGTCTACATGGAAAGAGGGAGGGAGTATCGTAGACAATGAGGTTAGGTAAGGTGGGGGATTCTCAACGGGTTGTTTTGTAGAGGTGGTAACTGCTGGAGATGTCCCCCTCATTTGGGGTACACAGTATAGGCTGGCAGTCCTCCATAGAGGGGTAAGAGGAGGGTGGCAGTGATGCCTGCGGTGCCAGAAAAGAAACAATTACTAAAGCTAGCAGCATGACTGTGCAGTTTAGAGAGCCAGATATAGCAGGGTTAATTGGAATAGGTGCTTTTGTACTGCCCCTAGTGAAAACATAACATAGCCTGCTAATGGGGAAAACTGATGATTGGTTCTGAGCGCAGTCCCATGTGTGTTTTACTATACTATATAAGTACTTGCTCACCAAGGGTGGTGGCAAGGCGGTGGGGCAGCCGACGCAGAGCGTCGGTGGGGTGCCTCTCTATCAGTAGAGAGGTGGCTCAGATGGAGCCCTGCCCTGTCTCTTCGATCCATACCTGGCTACTTTCAGACTGCAGCTCTGGGGAGGACCTCCTGGCCCTTGCGACCTTCACACACGGGGGAGTGCTTGAAATGTTGTGGAGAGTGGAGAACAGGGGCACAATTAACCTAAGGTAGGCAAACGAGGAGGGGCATGCTGGGGCAAAGGGGAGGCTCAGAGTGGAAAAAGACAAGGGGTCTGGTCTAGTCTGCTAAAGCCTTGTCTAGTCTGCTACAGAATATTGAGTACTTTAACAGCTCTATTACAAATAAGAACAAATAACATCAGGATATAGAGTAACAGACCTAAATACAAATACAATTACAAGCTGCAGTATTACATTCCATCTAGTACCTCTAAACAGCTGGCTGCTACTGGATATGCAGTAATTTACCCTTAAATTATGCAGTAAACAAGCTGCTTTTAAGCTTTCAGCACAACCAAGAGGGGACTGATTCCTTAAAGAGCAGGGGGAGAGCTAAACATCAGGCTTTTAGATTTAAAGAAAAAAGGTGCTGAATATCAGTCTTTGTTTTTTTTAAAAGAAAAAGGTGCCAAGACTCCTCTCTATCAGTACAGACGCGGCTCAGATGGAGCCCTGCAGTGTCGCTTCGATCCGTACCTGGCTACTTTTGGACTGCAGCTCTGTGGAGGTCCTCCTGGCCCTTGCAACCTTCACCCATGGGGGAGTGCTTGAAATGCAGGCTACTTTTAAAGTGAGCAAGGGAGCTCAGCAGATATGACGGGGGGAAGGGGTATAGGGGAAGGCCGTAGAGGGGTGAGGGGAAAGAGTGGAAGGGATCAAGAGGAAATGTGAAAGGAGAATGATTAGCAACTTAGAACAGCTATTTACATGCTGAGAACAGTTATGCATAAGGCCAGGATAGCATAAGGTTAGAATAAGTGCTGGTCACAAGAAGGAAGGTTATTTGAAGCAGTCACAACTGGCATCAGCAACTAGCTGTTGCTTAAGTTTAATCTTGAAGGAGCCCAAGGTGGATTCTGAAGTGATGCAATGGTTCAGTGAGTTCATCCATTGTGGGGCACGGTAGGCAAAGGACCTTTGTCCCAGAGAAGTGCAACAGTGGGGTATATTAAAAATCTGGCTAGTAGAGCTTCTGGTGCAAAAGACGGTTGATAGTGGGGGAATAAGCTTTTGCACTCCTGGGGCATTTTGCCTAAGCTTACTTTTTTGGTACGAGTCTACCTTTGAATTGGAGCCAGTTAGCCTGAGCGTACATGTCGCAGGTAGGGGACAGACAGGCTGAGTTGGTAAGGAGCCGGCATGCTTTGTTGAGTGCAACTATGATGTGGCGAAGAGTTATTTCAGTAGCTGATCCATAGATTGGTAAGCCGTATTCAATAAGCGAGACAAGAGAGCTTTGAATAGCCAGGTTAAGAGCCTCTGGGGTCAAACATTGCTTATGCCTATAAAGTAGCCCAATGCGAGTGTTAACAGCCTTAGCAATGTTGTCAATGTGATAGGCAGAGGTCATCATACTGTCAATAGTAATCCCTAGATATTTAAAGAGGGGAAGTCCTGTGCCTATTTTGGGAGTTGGAGAACAGCATACTTTTAGTCTTGTTGTAATTCATAACTAACTTGTGCTTATGGAACCATCTTTCTACAACTACGAAATTACTCTGTAGCCTGGATTGAAGAACCTTAGGGTCTGTAGAGTGCTGTTAAGTCACTAGCTTCCAGTTTTCGGGAATGTGTCTCTGTCTGATGATTTTTCTTATATTATTAAGATCAGTGCCCCTCATTTCCATACATTTTTAGTGTCTGTATCCAACATTTCAGTGACAAAATGCTAAGAAGCATACAGGGTCTGCCCTGCAGGTGGTGGGTTTTATCCCAGCCTCACCATAGCTGCTCCCTCTCCTCTCAAAATATCTCAGCTCTGTACTTTCCCTGGACACCACTGTAGACCAGACTCTGAAATGACCATCCAGGGATCCATAGCTGCCCTTACTGACAAGTGTAGTAGGTCCCCAGCTCTTTTAAATGGACCATGCCAGCCAATGTCATCCATACAGTCCCACCCTTATCCTACCCTGCATGTCCTTTCAGGTGCGACTCAGTTCAGTGCTTTTCATTTCAGCACCGGCCACTGCAGTGCCACCCATTCCAGCACCATTCATTTCAGTGCTAGATTGGTGAAAGATGTCTCATTTCAGTGCTAGATTGGTGAAAGATGTCTCATTTCAGCGCATTTGACGATTCCAGCCACTAGGAGATTTTAGTAATAGAATGCAATATTAACATACTGAAATATCAATTAATTGCTGATGGGGGTGTAGGGGGAAGAGCCCTCCAATTACAAGAATCACAATGATGAGAATGCCATATAAACATCCTGAAATATGAATGAATTACCTCACCCACCAACTTTATAATTGCTCAGAGTGAGGAAGATGCATTTTCAGCACTGTGGGTGAGAAAGTTATATTACCAGCATTGTGTTTCCATGCCCATTTCATGAAAAATATTTGTTCATGTTGTAATGCTTTTTGAAAGATTACACTACAAATGTCTTCCTCAATTCTTTCATGTGTAAAGTGTTGGCATTTGTTTTAAAACATTACAGAAGCATTATTAGTACAGAAGTCCTTAAACAAAACCAAAGTAAAATAGAGTACAAAAAATGGAACTGAACTTGGAAGCGCTGTAATGAGACAGTGCTGAGTTGAACGATGTTGTAATGTAAGCATTGAACTGTCTGGCGCTGACATGAAAAGCGCTGAAATGGGCTACAACTGTCCTTTCATCCTAAAAATAAAGCTTTGGGGCATGTATGTTCTAAAAATAAACCTTAATACAATATGCAATTTGAAAGGTTAAAATAGGCATTCCTGGGATGCATAAATCATCCATAGAAACATAGAAGTTGACGGCAGATAAGGACCGCAAGGCCCATCCAGTCTACCCCTTATCCTATATAGAAATAGATGTACCATTGTATCATGCCTCTGTACTGTTTCCCCTGGGTTGATGAAAGGACCATGTTTTAAAAAAAATCTGTTATTGTTGGGACAGAGCATATAAAAATCAGTGCTTTTAAAAATAAAAGTGTCATAAAGTTTTCTATTTCCTAAGTCCCTTAGGTTTGTATAGCTCCCTCCACCCCAAAAAAAACCTTGATCTGCCCCTGGCTCACCTGACACTGTATGAAAACTTCCAGAAGTGGAATTCTCCAGTTAATCACAGGGTGGGGGCTGAGAGTGTCTTTCTCTGCCCGACTCTGTTCATTGCCCTGTGGTGTTGGTGAGAGTGTGGTGAAGTGCATGATGCATTGGCTATTGTGCGTGCAGAGCTGCTGTAGGACTACTTGATTGAACATTTGCTGTTGTGGTATTATCTGATTCAGTTGGAGGGGACAGAAAGAGAGGAGGCCATGGTACAAAACAATGGGGGTTGGGCCTCAGTGTGTGTGATGGCATTAGTCTTTTTTTCTGCTTGGGCAGGAGGCAATGTGGGAGCAGGATACATGTGCAATAATCACAGCATTTCTTGGCTTGCATTTGTTCCTCTATAAGTGATCAAAATTTACTCCTGGGCTAGTGCAACTATCTGTGGACTAGTGCAATTTTGAATCAACTGGTCCTGCTGGCTAGTGCAAAAAAAGGTTATGGTTGACCCCTGGCCCCAGGTGCATGATTTTGCACCTTTTTGCATTAACTTTTATTTGCCACACCTCTGACCATTTTCCAGCTTTCCTAGGTCCCTCCTCCTTTTCCCACCTCCTCTGGAGTGTCTACCCTGTTGCAGATCTCGGTGTCATCTGCAAACAGGCAAACCTTTCCCTCCAGTCCTGTCTCCAATTAAGACATCAAAAAGGACTGATTCCAGAACTGATCCTAAGGCACCCCACTGATCACCTCCCTTTCCTCAGATTGGACCCCATTTACCACCTTCCTCTGCTTCCTACCCCACAAAACATTTCTAACACAGTTCTCCACTTTGTGGCCCACCCCCAGGCTACCCAGCTTGTTGAGCAGTCTTCTGCGTGAAAAGGTGTTGAAGGCTTTGCTGAAATCAAGGTAGGCAATGTTTCTTGTCCCTCCCCGATCTACCTCCTTCATCACCCAGTCAAAGAAGTCTATCAGATTTGTTTGACATGACCTTCCTGCTGTGAGACCATGCTGCCTCAGATCCTGTGCTCTGCTGGATTCCAGGTGCTCCAGAGTAGCACCTCCATAATCTTTCCCACTACTGAGGTGAGGCTGACCAGCCTGTAGTTTCCTGTTTCCTCCTTGCTTCCACTCTTGAGAAGAGGGACCACATGTGCCCTCTTCCAGTCATCTGGAACCACTCCTGTATTGAGTGACTCACATACAGGGCTGCCAGTGGTGCTGCTAGCATCATCCGTAGTTCCTTTAGCATCCCAGGGTGATTACCATCTGGTCCCATTGCTTTGTCCACCCTCAGTTTTGAGAGTTCCTCCAGGACTCTCTCTCTCTCACGTAAATGGGCTGATGTTTACCTCCCTCCCTCCTATGTTTCTTTCGCCTAGTTGTGGACCCTGTCCCTATCCCTCTTCAGTGAATACTGAACAGAAGTATTCATTTCGTATTGTTGCTTTATCTAGGTCTTCCTCCACATCCACTCCTTCCTTCCCTCTGAGTCTTACAATCCCCTCTGACCTTCCTTCTTTCACCAATGTATCTATAGAAGGTCTTGTCCTCTTTCTTTATCATCTGTGCTAATCTTAGCTGTTTGTGCCTTTGTGCTCCTCACTGCCTTCCCTGCTTCTCTTTGTCTATCTAGGTACACCGCCCTATCCTCATCCTTCTGTGACTCCTTATATTTTTTTGAAAGCCTTCCTTTTGGCCTTCACTTTCTGTGCCACCCCCTTTGAGAACCATAGTGGTTTGTTCCTTCTCTTGCCCTTATTTTTCAGCCTAATGTACTGATTAGTCACCTCCATGATGGCTCCTTTTAGGTTTGTTCACTGCTTCTCAACCCCCCCACCTCCATCCTCACTAGGACTTCTTTGATCCCTATCCCTATCCCAACAAAGCCTGCCCTCCTAAAATCCATGATCCTCACTTTTATGTGGCTTGTTTTTGACAGTGTAACAATATTAAACCACACCATGAAGTGGTCGCTGGACCCCAGTTGACTGTCCACCCGGATTTCAGTGATTCTGTCTTCATTGGTCAGTACAAGGTCCAGAATCACCTTGTTCCTGGTAGGCTCCATCACTAAGTACCTGAGGCATGCCCCCTGCAAGGATTCCATGATGTCTC
Source organism: Neoceratodus forsteri (assembly GCA_016271365.2). NCBI lineage: Eukaryota > Metazoa > Chordata > Ceratodontiformes > Ceratodontidae > Neoceratodus > Neoceratodus forsteri. Next base: position 344,988,569 of record CM028138.1, on the reverse strand, counting down.
TGCTCCTGGCTGTGACAGCCACCAAGATGGTCCAGTCCATGTCTGGCATATTAAAATTGCCCAGCAGCAGTACTTCCCCCTTGGCTGCCATCCTGTGTATTTCTTCTACTAATGCCCTATCTACCTCCTCCCCCTGTGCTGGAGGCCTGTAGATCACTCCTGTGAGAATTGCTGTGCCACTACCTGGCTCAAGTGTGACCTACAGTGCCTCTGCCTACCCTGCAGTACTGTTGCTTTTATACCCTCCTTGACATAAGGTAGGAGGAAGTAAGCTGTTGGTTAACTAGGATCTGCAGCTTATCTGTTAGGTAGGAAAATGGGCAGACTAGGTGGGCCAAGCGGTCCTTATCTGCCGTCAAGTTCTGTGTTTCTATGTTTCTATAAAGGGCACCCTCACTTTTTACCCTCCCTATCCCTCCTGAATAGAGCATACCCTGGTACATTTAGCTCCCAGTCATGGTTTCCAGTGTACCATGTCTTGATGATTGCCACTATGTCCAGGTCCGCTTCCGCCATCACAGTCACCAGGTCTGGGATTTTATTTCGCAGACTGCAGGCATTTGTACACATGGCTTTCCACATTTCACTGCCTATCCCCCTAGTATTTCTGCTCTTGCCTTCCTGTCCCCTCATTCTAATTCTGTTTGTTTTCTTTCACTGCCTCCCTTCCTCTGCCATACCCCTTTTTTTGTTGTCTTGCGCACGCAGTGCAAGCAACATTTTGTGACAGCTTGCTAGAGTAGCAGGTTATGGAGGTGCGGCCGTGTTGTGGCCAATGGCACCACTGCTTTTTTGGTCTGGTCTCTGTGGCACCAATGAATGAGCATGGCTGTCTATGACAGCAGTTCAGAAGTGTGCCACCAACTTGAAAGAATTTTGCCGCTGCAATGAGGGAGCTCCCCGTCATTGCAGGGCATGCCTTGCTTGCTGAAACATTTCAATAAACATGGTGGCGGCTGCTGCCATCCACCTCTCACAGTCCCACGAAAGCCGACATTGGGGGTGCCTAATCCCCCTGTCGGTATGGCCCCTCCCCAGTTCGTTTGCTGACGGGGAGCCCAGTCCCCATTGGCATAATGTTCCCCCTTGTTTTGTTTGCCTTCAGCATCAGGCCCCCCTAAACACAGGCACACTTTCTTTGCTGATGAGGGGGGCCCCAGTCTCCGTCAGCTTCAGTCCCCTGTCCCCAAAAACACAGGTGGCACTGAGAGCCCACCCTAGTGTGTCAAAATGTCCTTGTCACACCCTGAAAGAAAAAATGTTCATTTTTTTTACCCTGTAAAACAGAAAAAGGTCCCTCATGGTCACAACGCCCCTCCCCAACCCTCCCCACCCTCTGCGACTCCACCTCCCCGCACCCCCACCCCATACTTACTTCCGGAGCCTGATGCGATGATTCGGTGGAATGGGAACACGTCTGCACTCTTCAAAGCCGACCGCAAACTGAAGAAAATCACGGTAAGCTGTATAATGGCATCAATGGGGGAGTTTCAACTTAGGTGGCTATCTCAGCCTTTTTTGCAACTTTTGGCTCCAAATTTTCAACATGGGGTTCTTGGGACCCCACCTCATGAACTCAGTCACTGTCATTTCGTTATTCAGTGCTGAAAGTTGATTTTGCGGTCAGTGCACGGAATCACCTTTCGGACAGATTAATGAAATGACAGTTTCACTGTTCATGAGGTGGGCTGCCAAAAAGCCTATGTTGCAAATTTGGTGAAAAAAATTTCACAAAATGACTGTGTTATGAGCGTGCATTGCACAGTTTCTACGCATGCTCATAAGTTCGAGAATTTTTTTTATATTTTCACTCCAGATTTTCAGCATTGCCATTTCTTCACACCTTCTTATGAATGGTACAGCTGTCATTTTTCACATCCTGTCCAAAATGTGTTTTCGCACATCTGGTGCAGAATGGTGCAATCGCTGTGGAAAATCAAGGTTCAGGACAGAGTAACAAAATCACAGTGCCACTGTTCATGAGTGGAGGTCCTAAAATGCCTGTGTAGAAAATGTGGCGAAAAAATTCCACAAAATGACTGTGTTACAAGTGTGCATTGCACAGTTTCCACGCACGCTTGTAACTTCGAGAATTTTAAATATTTTCAGTTCAGATTTTCAACACTGCCATTTTTTCACACCTTCTTATGAATGGTACAGCTGTCATTTTTCACATCCTGCCTGAAATGTGTTTTTGTACATCTGATGCAGAATGGCACGGTTATGGTGAGAAATCAACATTCAGGACAGATTAACAAAATCACAGTGCAACTGTTCGTGAGTGGAGGTCCCAAATTCTTTCATGAGGTGGGGTCACAAAAAGCCTATGTTGAAAATTTGGAGTGCAAATGCCAACAAATGCCTGGGGTTAGGGTTTTTAACCATAATACTAACAACAAACAAAATGGAAAGGGACCTAGGGGTAGTCATATCAGATGACCTAAAGGTGGGCAAGCAATGTGAGAGGACAGCAAGGAGGGCTGGGGGGATACTGGGATGCATAGGGAGAGGCATCACCAGTAGAAAACAGGAAGTTATTATCCCTCTGTACAGACAGCTGGTGAGACCCCATCTGGAGTACTGCATGCAGTTCTGGAGACCCAATCTCCGTAAAGACATAGACAGGATGGAAGCTGTCCAGAGGAGGGCAACTAAAATGGTGCAGGGTCTGCACCAGAAGACATATGAAGAGAAACTTAAGGAGCTTAATATGTATAGCCTCGAGGAAAGGAGGGAGAGGGGGGACATGATAGAAACTTTCAAGTACCTCAGGGGAATCAACAAAGTCCAAGAGGGTAGCATCTTTCAAAAAAAGAGGTGTGCAAGAACAAGGGGGCACAATTTGAAGATGGGGGGGCTCAGAGGTAATTTAAGGAAGTATTTTTTCACAGAGAGGGTTGTGGATGCATGGAACGGCCTTCTGGAGGAGGTTGTGGAGTCAAAAACAGTGGTGGAATTCAAGCATGCATGGGACAGTCATAAGGCAATTCTAGGGGGTGGGGGTAGGAAGAAGTAGGCTGCTGGTTAGCTAGGATCTGCAGCTTATCCATTAGATAGGGAAATGGGCAGACTGGGTGGGCCAAGCGGTCCTTATCTGCCATCAAATTCTATGTTTCTATAATATCTCACCCTGTAGAGACTGACAGGTGTCAGGGGTATGACTTTGGATTGTCAGCTGTAATGCTCACACCATTCCACCCCATCCCCACCCCACCCTGCAGCCAGTGAGAGGCATCAAGGTGTATCTTGGACTGTTCTGCCCCAAAGTTCACCCCCTTCTCCTATACTGCACCCATCTCAATGTATTTCCTTATGGAATGGGGTGAGCGTAAGGCCTGATGATGCTAAGGCACAACACGACACTTGTCGGACTCTGCAGTGTAAGGTGAAATGAAATGGCATGAGCATTATGGCTGATGACCCAAGGCACACCTCAATGCCTGTCAGTCTCTGCAGGGTGGGGTTGGGTGGGGTTGGCATCAGTTCCATACTTCACTGCCATTCCTATTATGCATCTCTCTAACTCCTGCACTACCAATGCCATTGCCAATGCCAGCAAGACAACATTCGGCATTGACAAATGCTTGTTATGATTTCAGATATATCTGTCAGCAACTTTTCCTCTCATTCCTCTCTGCTTTCCTCTCTGACCTGTGGAGGTGGGCTGCTTAAGTCTCCCTGCTCCCATCTCCCCCGTCAAGTTTAAATGCTTGCTAAGGAAGCATTTAAACCACTCATTGAGGACTATTGTCCCCTCCTTGGGCGGATGAAGGCCATCTCCCTTGTATAGGCCCCCATCATTCCACGTGGGTCCCCAGTCCCCAGTGAAGTCAAACCCCTTTTCTCTGCAACAACCCTTCAACCAAGTATTGAACTGTCTGATGCCAAGACTGCTAGCCCCAAAGATATATATAATAATTGAGTCAGAGGTTTTATATATGTATGTGTGTATATATATATGTATATAAAACCTCTGGCTCAATTATTAAGAAAGGCACAAAAGTTCCAGGGAATTTCTTTTGGTGAGTACCTTGGGGACCATTATATTGTCTTTTATGCAGATGATGTACCCCTATACATTGGGAACCCTGAAGCTAATTTTTTACTTTTAATAAACACACTTTTACTTTTTGAGTCCATCTCTGGCTATAAGAGTAACCAGAAGAAAATTGATATCTTGACCTTAAACATTTTTCACTCTCTGCCCCTCTGGATTACATACTCCCTCCAGTGGGATTTACAACGCTTAAAATATTTAGTAATAAAGTTAACTAGGGACATACAGTATCTCAATTAGTTGTAGTTACTTATCCATCATTAATGAAACAGATAAGGTTGGGCTTAGAGTACTGGGCTCTGCTCCCACTGACATTAGAGTCCCATATTAGTACAGTCTACACAGCAGTGCTGTCAGAATTTCTGTATTTGTTTCAGTCTATCCCTTACAGTCTTGGTGTAACCCCTAGGTAGTACTATTCTAAGGGCTACTACCCCTGCCTGTATGGCAATACACAGGTCAAGGTGCCAGAGTTCAGTAAACAGGTGTCTCCACACAGAGGAATGGTATTGGGGTAGCTTAACTGCTCTGGTCTAGTCCTCCGGGACACTATAACCACCCACCTACCCTTCTAGTGGCATAGACAGTAACACAATGGTACATTCACATTCAATAGATAGCGGCAATTATATACTCACACCCCTTTCACTTACCACCAGGGTTGGATCTGCTGCAACTGCCCTGGAGACCCCCTGAAAAATAAGATCAGCAATGTAACAATACAATATTACCACTGTAACCCAACTAAAAATATGCACACTAGCCAGGTTAAACGTGAAACAGACAATCAGATTTATTTAGGGAGAGTGAACAAGGGAGGGGTGTGAATCTAACAGAATGATTAGCAATCTGATTCGAATCAGGATTGTTCAGCATGCACTTTAAGTCCCTTTCAAACAGTTCAACAACCCTGGGTACCCAGCATGTCATGCAGGCTAGCCTGAAGCGTTTCCTGGGGTGGCCGGCATTGCAGCTGTTGTTGGGACCCTTAAGAAAGAAAACAGTTAAACATGCATACAACCCAATTATTTGTAATCCAAGCCAGATGGCTCAGTCTGTTGTTTTAACCCAGAAAGAGAAACAATTAGATGGTACCTCAATGATTTTGTCTGTTGTTGCAAGGAGCTACCCTGGATTGTACTCATGCTACCAGAACCTGGATGCAGGACAGGCAAGATGAAGACCTTGTGGTGATAATCTAGAAGGCCAGGGGAAGCCGGGCTAACACGACTCACCTCCAGGTGGTCGCTACCTGCTTGGTAGTGTTGGGCAGGGGGCCAAATCCCCAAACGGGTCTTTCACCGAGATGGTCTCTGAAGTGTTAGTAAAGGCCTAGGATGAGGTGGCAGGGCCCAGGCAGGCTGAACAGTTCTGCAAAAATTCAGGGTTCTCTGCAGGTGAAGCCTCCAGCTGGCGTAAAAGATTCTGTCGTGGGGAACCAAATCACGACCCACAAAACACATTCAGCACATTTAAATCACTTATTTGTCTAAGCCACAGTGCGGATACAGTCCAGTTGCAAATTACAGCTTCACTGCACAAACCTTTCAATCCGAGGCTAATTCTATCAACAGACAGGCCGATCGCTTCTGGAGCAAGTCTTTGGTCCAAATCACAACTTGCAGTAACAAACTTTTTCTTTCTTCTTCTGCAGATTCCATTCATGGAAATCAGAACCAGATCTTACTTCAGCAGAAAGCAGTTCACTGGCAGGAGAGAACGTAGAAGGCAGGCCAGCAAAATCTCTTCCTGCCGATTCTTCTACACTCCTTCTGGGAGCAGCTGCTCAAAAGCTCAAGTTGTTCACTCTTCAACCTCCAACTCTAACTGATCCACTGCTTCAGGCAGTTCTGACCATTTCCTCTGTAATAAAAAAGGTTCTGTTGGCTGAAGGAACTGTCACTCACAGCAAAGGCTCCCCCTCCAGGTCCATTTGTGCGCCAACAGTTAAAACTACAAAAGCTACAGAATTCCTTCCCACAAGACCCCTTGGGACAGTCTCCATTTTAGGTCCCCAGTGATTCGATTGGTCCAAATGCTGGAAGTCCAGGACCTAACATGGTGGCTCCCATTCAAATGTTCAAGCTGCAATAAAAGCAGGTTAGACAAACTTCTCTATCTTTACTATAACAGCAAATTAGCAATAAACAATCACAGTTCCTAAAAGGACTCCCTCTGCTCAAGTAGTGACTGCAGAATGGAGCAATATAACAGATTGTCTGGCTGGTCACAAGCCTTAAATCAATTAGACCCAGCCCAGACTAATTTCTAATGCAGCTTAGCTAAGCTCTCAAAGAGACAGGCACGGAGGCTCAATAGGGCACTCTCAGGCAGACAAATGGAACTACTTAAGACAGGACACCAGCATGAGAGTGGGCATTAGGGAGCCCAGGAAGACATTATAGTAAACCCCGGTTTGTAGGGAGGGTTACACTGGCATGAACTTGAGCAGACTGGAATAAGACGATTTCTTGGTATAGCTGACAAGGTAAACCCACTCGGATAAAATATACCCTGTTGTGCCATCCTACGACAGAAGGGTGACTCTTGTTGCCACACTTAGAAACATATTATGGAGCAGCACTATTGCAGCCTATATTAAAGTGGTTTGAGATCCCTCCACATTTGCACTGGGTGAACTTGGATCTAGAGCAACTACAGCCCTTTCCAGTGGCAAGTTGGCTGTTTGAGACTTCCTATTTTAAGTCCAGGAGGGGAACCGGACTCCTCCCTTTTTGGTAAATGTTCTGAGAATCTGGAAGAAGGTAATAACAGGGAGTACATTACAGCCATACCTTTTATGATTAGTGCCCTTTACATAGCACTCTGGGTTTCTCCTTCCATATATAGACAGGGTTGTATGAGATGGCTTGGTGGGGGGACCTGGTCATTTCACACTTATTTTTTTCAAGCAGGGACTATAACTTTCTGTTCAAATTTAAGCATCTACCAACTACAGATCTTTTAGATTTTTTTAGGTTTGGGCATACAACATTAGTTAGGGGTGGAGTGGAGTGCCCAAGTGTTATCTAATCAGTTCCTTAAATGATTAAGCTATTTAGAGACTCTTCCTTACATCATCCTACCAATAATAGTGTTTCTAGATTATATAGGTTTTCACTAGTCTAGAAAATAAATACCTTGCTCTTTGGTCTTGATTCTTGATATCAGGAGTTAAATATGGTACTTCCCCCAGAACAGTGCAATCGGATTTGCTATAACATTACCAAACCCCCAGAACAGTGACTCGGATTTGCTATAACACTACCAAACCCCAAGAACAGTGCACTCGGATTTTCTCTAGCATTACCAAACCTCCAGAACAGTGGACTCAGATTTGCTACAACACTACCAAACTCACTTCATCATACTTTTGATAGAGTTTGCATGGAAATGTTTAATATGCTATTTTGTCACCCTTTTGCAGAAACTTTGTAGATGTACAGCCACCTCGGCAGTGTGCTGGAGACAGTGTGGAGAGGGAACAGCCATGAATTTCCATATTTTTTGGTCTTGTTTCAGCTCACCAACCTTTTTTTAGGATTTAGAGAATGCCTTGCAAAAGAATAGTTGCTGTAACAGTAGATCTTTGAGAGAATCTCCTCTATTGAATCACGACATGTAATTGAAAGCCATTGGTGTTAGGACCACCCAGAAAAAAATTTGCTAGCTAGGACTTCCCATGTCAGCCTGCATCATCATTCCTATATAATGTGAACAGCCCTGTCATGCCTCAGTTCCCCCAGAAACAAGCTGGGAGGGTCATCAAGCTGTCAGAGACTGAAGCAATCAGGTCTAAACCAGGTACACAGGAGAGAATATGGAAATCTTAGTAAATATGCCAAATTCAGACATAAGAGGAGAACCAGCATGCGAGAGAGCAGGCAGGATATTCACCCATCACCTGGAAAGGAAGAATGAGGGAGGGAGAGCTGTGGCTCAATGGAGGAGATTCTCTCAAAGATCTTCTGTAATAGTAAGTATCTATTCTATCTTCCTCGAGGATATCTCCTTCTATTGAACCACATCTTGGATAGATTCCCAAGCAGTACCAAAGCACCAAGTGAGGAAGGAAGTATCTAAGGACCCTGAGTAAGGAGGGCTTGCAGGACAGTAAGGCCAAATCTAGCACATCTAAGAGAGGCGATGTCCAGACTTTAATGTTTAGTAAATGTAAGAACAGTACACCAAGTGGCAGGAGCACATACAGTATGTCAGCAGCAGACACACTTTGGGAACAAGCCATGGAAGTAACCACCCCATGGGTGGAGTGAGCACAGACAGGACCAGGAAGCTGCTTATTGCATTTCTGGCAACAGAAAGAAATGCAGCAGGCCAACCATTTGGAAAGGCCCTGCTCCAAAATAGGGGAGTGCACCATTCCGGGGGGGTGAAAGCCACAAATATCTGAGAGGATTTTCTACAATCCTTAGTGCAATCCAGGTAACAGTCCAATGTCCGATGGTTGTCAAGTGTATGCAGCAATGTTCCCCACTATCTGTGGAAGTCGAGAAATAAACTGGATGGTCAATAGTCTGATTTAGTGTTCACTCAGAAACAATCTTTGGCAGAAAATGAGGATTGGTACACAAGGTAACCCTATACTAGTGTGAAATAAGAAAAGGAGGCTCTGCAGCCAGATAGCTAGAGCCTGCAGTTCAGAAATGCATTGAGAAGAAGTCAAAGCCACTAGGAACAGTATCTTCCAAGACAGAAAGGACACTTCACAAGTAGCAAGAGGCTCAAAGGGAGGCACAGTAAAGGTCTCCAGAACCAAATTAAAGTCACAAACTGAAACCAGATAGCGGACCTGGTGGGAGTGCAGAACTAGAATACCTCTGAGAAACCTGTGAAAAACCTCACGTTGGACCACTGTTTGCCATTAGTGAGGGCAGGAAAGGCTGACACTGCAGCCAAGTATACCTTAATGGAGGAATACCTGAGGGCCGAGTTCAAGAGGGACAGGAGGTAGTCCATCACCAGATGAACTGGACACATAAAGGGGTCCAGCCAATGGGTAGTACACCACACTGTAAAATGTTTACATTTTAGTGAGTAGGTATACTGAGCAGATTGCTTCCAAGCCACCAGTAGAACAGCTGCAACCGCCAGGGAACCCCAAAGTGAGATAGCTCAATGTCCTTAGAATCCAGGTGTGGAGGTGCAGAGATCGAAGATCTGGATATACCAGAGCATCTTGCTCTTGTGACAGAAGACTTGCTCATAGAGGGAATGAGACAGGGTTCCACTGCCAATTGCTGAAGCAAAGAAAACCAGATTTGTCTGGGCCAGTATCCTGCCACTAGATATAGGGTAGCTGACTTGATCCTCAGCTTGACCAGAACCCTCTGTATGACAGGGAATGGGGAAAAGCATACATGAACCTCCCTTTTCAAGAGACAGACAACATGCCTCATCAAAAAACTCCAAGCCTTGGAGCAAACAAGCAGAAATGCTGCAGTTTTGCATTGTATGGAGACACAAAAAGGTCTATGTCTGGGTGACCCCACTTTAGGAAGAGGTGATTCACAATGGAGTCCAATAACTCCCATTCATGCCAGTGTGTCTGGACTGGCTGAGAACCTCTGTAAAAGCCTTGAGGGTAAAGGACAGGAAGATGGCTATCAGGAACATATTGTGTTCCATGGCCCAGTGCTAGCCTCCCATTTCCTCTCTGCAGAGAGGATATGAGTGGATGCTGCCTCAGTGATTTATGTAGTACAACTGAGAGATGTTGTTCATATGGAGTAACAGCTGATGATCCAGAAGGAGGGTGATGTAGGGCTGTAGGCCAAACAGAACAGTTTTCATCTCCAGAGTGTTGCTGTGTGGAAGCACATCCAAGCGACACTATTGACACTGAGTCTGGAAGAGTGTCAGATGGGCACCCAGTCCAGAACCTGAGCCATCCGTCATCATCACTAGAAGAGGAGAAAGGTGAAGAAAAGGGGACCTGTCGAGGTTGGAGCGGTCCAACCGCCAAAGCAGGGAATGATGGAGTGGAGGGGTCACTTCAATCAGACACTCCAGCTCATTGGAATGTTGAGCCCATTGGATACAGAGGAAATACTGTGGAATCCTTATATGCAGAAGCACCAGCAGAGCAGTCAGAATGACAGCAGCCATGAGGTGTAACAGTTATAAGAGGCATCTGGCAGATACATAGTCACTGGAAGAGATTAGCTGAGTCTGAGCAACCAGCACCATAGCATAGTCTAAGGGAAGGAAGGAAGGCCAAGCCCATCTCCACGTCCAGAACCTCTCCTGTGTACTGGAGAGGTTGGCATGGAGTGAGAACCGACTTCTACTCATTCACCAGAATATCCAACTGTTCGATTAGTTGTCTGGTGCGGAACAGTGTGTAAATGATAGTCTCTCTTGACAGGGCATTCAGAAGTCAATCATCAATGTATGGGATGATAAAGAGGACTTCCCCTTCTGAGGGTGGCTGCAACCACTACAAAGCATTTTGTAGAGACATGTGGTGCAGATGATAAACCAAAGGGCAAGACACAAAACTGATGCATGAGCCCAGGAGCATAAATTGCAGGTATTGTCAGCAGCACTTGCAGATTTTGATATGAAGGTAAGCATCCTTCATATCCAGAGCAACCATCCAATCCCCTTGCAGAAGCAGGGGCAGTAGGGACAGTAGCAAGACCATTCAAAACCATTTGTATTCAATAAACAGATGAGGTCTCCAAGGTCTAGGATGGGCTGTAAATACCTGGTCAGTTTTTGGTACCAGAAATTAGCTGAAATAATAGCCCAGATTCATTTAGGCAGCTGGGATGTGTACTAGGGCCCTTTTGCTGAGAATAGTCTGAACCTCCTCTAGTAGGAGGGAAAGATGTCTTGGAGGGTAATTGTTAGGTAGGGTAGGGAAGGGTGTACTGGGGGCACAGAGAGGAGTTCTTAGGTTTGTCTTTACTGAACCACCTTCAGCACCCAAGCATCAATAGTGATCTCCCTCCATTTTGGTAGATAGAGGGAGATTTGCCCCTTCCCCACCAGGACTCCCTCTATTGCAGGTGCCAAAGTAAGGGGAAGAGACAGAAGGCACCAGTGGTGGCAGGAGCTTTGCTGGTGCCAGCACCTTTGGTGACTGTGTGCCAGGAGGCAAACTGGCTTGAGGGGAGGCCTGGAGCCACTGAGAGCCAATGCAGGGACCCCTAGAGTAACCCATATCGAGGTGGGCATAGGGCCTTCAAATGGTACCCCAGCCCCCTACTCCAGGGTTTAGGATTCAGTGTGTGTAGAGACTGCAGGGTCATTTACTAATGTCTGTAGGTATCACAGGGCAGACTCAACACTGGTGTTGAAAAGCTGGCTTTCCGCTAAAGGGAGCATTAAGGACCGATTGTTGGACATCAGAAACAAAGCCAGCAACACACAACCAGCAGTGCAAGTGCAGGCAAATGCTGGAAGCAGCTGCACATGCAGCCACATCTGAGGTATCATAAGCAGACTGTAGTAGGTGTTTGCCAGCCTACAGGCCATTGGCAACAGTCTACTGGACCATTAGTCTGTCAGGGCCAACAGGTATCTTGTCAGCCATTGTAGCTAAAGATGTCCACAGGCAATTCTGATATTTAATCATATAAGCCTGGTGACTGGCAGTATGGAGTCCAAGGGACATAGAAGTACATGTCCTTTTTCCCATGACATCAAGTCTCTTGGATTCCTTAGCAGGAGGAAGAGAGCTCACATGTTTTGGAACCTTGGACCTATCATGGGTGGCCATAATAACCACTGAATCCATCTCTGGTTGAGAGAAATAATACAGTTTACCAGAAGGTGCAGGATATTGTTTATCCACCTTCCTCGGTACAGCAGGCAGAGCACAAGGCCTGTGCCAAGCTACAAGAATGGCATCCTCCAGAGCTATGTGGATTGGAAGGATAAGCACTGTAAGGAAAGCAGACACCTCTAAGAACTCAGAGAGATTTCACTCAGAGGAGTCCTCCTCTCCTGCTATAAATCCCAGATGTGACTGCACCTGCCTGAGGAAAGCCTGGAAAAAGGCATTTTCAGGAGGGAATTGAGGAGTGTTCTGCACACTCCCTTCACTACAGCAGGACAAAGTAGAACTGGAGCCCACCACATCTAGGGGATTCAGCTCTTCCTCCAGCTATTTATACTCCTTGTCTGTATACCCTGGATGGTATTCAAGCTCGACCTTGACATCGACTGTTAGTAGCTGCAGGTTGATGGCCTGAGGAGGCTGTGAAGAAGGGACCATCAACAGAGGATAATCCTTGCCCACCTTTGCAGTTGGCAGAGAAAAAACTATTGAGTCTTTGATGAAGTGGACAGCGGCAACTCAGACAGCGTTGATGGGGTCAGAGACTGAGTTTATGGCAAAAGCTTTTGAAATAGCTCAGACATCATCTGATAAAGTATCTGCACATCCAAGGGTACCAACGTGGTCATCAATGACTGAACCGTTCACATGACAGTGCCCAATGGTGTAACTGGCTGAAAATCCCCTAATGGGGGATTCTAGCCTATACCAGGCCTTGACCTTGGTGTCTGAGAGACACTTGGGGGGTGGGGGTGGTGGCAGCAGAACCTGATCCTTGGCCTTGGCTCTATCTTTGTCAGGTGACTTACCTCGCTTGAGAGTGGGACCTTTCTGGAGAGGCATCTTTTCCCTGTGCTTCTTTTCTTTATGTGGCATTGTTTATCCACTGCTATTGCAGATTTGTGTTGAGTTAGAGTCAGATGCTGTCAGCTGTGGAGAATGGTGAGTAGGTGGCAAGCATAGAAGAGACAGTGTGAGACAACAGCATAATCACCTTCAATGCATATTGTTTCTCCTCCACCAATATTGCACATTTGTGTCGAGTTAGGGTCAATGCCATCAACTGTAGAGAATGGTGGGTAGATGGTGAGCATGGAAGAGGGAGAGACAGAGTGTGCGACAACAGCGAAGTCACCCTTGACGCACACTGTTTTTCCTCCATCACATTCATTTTTAAATAAAGTTCCAAGGCCTTCTTGAAATGTCTCTGAGTGTCCTGGCAAATGCTGCAGGCCTTCACATCTTGAGCTAGGCCCAAGTAGAGAAGGCACACAGAGTGGCCGTCATAGTTGTAGATCTTAACTTTACCACATCAACAATGCTGGAACAATGGTTCCTTTTCTCTCTATGGCAGCATAAATAATTAAGAATCAAAAGAAAGGAAAAGTAGAAGTGTTAACGATAATTGCAAAATTCAACAGCGTTCTTCAGTAGCAGGGGCTAAAAAGTGGTTGATGGTGAGAGAAAGAGCTGAGGAATAACAGGGCCTCTCACATTATATAGGCTGTGACAATGTATGTCTATGTGGGCTGGCCCAGCTAACAAAATTTTCTGGGTGGTCCTGACACCGCTGGTTTACAGTTCCATGATGTGGCTCAACTGAGTAAGACATCCTCGAATAAGATCTATTTTTATTGCCCGAGTTATCCTCTCCTTCTTGTTATTTTTATTTTCTGACTACCCTGATGGATGTAGTGATACAACCATGAAGTATCATTTTGGAATATGTATCATGGCTGAAAATGTATTACAAAAAATGACTCACTCTGAACCAACTGACTCTGTTTAACTGGTCTGACTCAGTTATATAAATATATGGCAAAAATTACCTTTGCTCTCAAAAATAATTTACATTCAGATGGGCATGTTGGATGATTTATATACTATCATCTTATATGGACTTTGTCCCCTAATGGGAATATGTGCTTTTGATGGCTGGACAACAGGCTTTCTGAACCTTTGCTAAGCCTGGACTCAATGGCCTCCGTTCAGATCCTTATGACTTTGACTTCCTGGGTCTTGCAATGGGAAGGGTAGTTACTTGTATGGACCCTGTTGTTGCACCCCAATTTAATATGCTACTTGTGATGTGTATATACTGTGGGCCGGATATTCAAAAGGGTTGCGCCATGCGCAATAGGGTTGCTCATGCGCAAGTCCGAATTTGCGCCATTCTGCGATATTCAGCAGGAGGCAGTTGCGCCACTGAAAACAGGCTGAGCAACAGCGCAATGCAAATGAAGGCATGCGCAACCGAAGGGGGTGGATCCATGCATAAAGAGCTTAATGCGATATTCAAAGGCTTGTGCAAGCGCAATAGCGGAACAGCGAAGGTGCGCTATTCGCGAAATGAGCCAAAATAAAAAGGCTCAAGTAAGAGGCGCAAGAATGCTACAGGGATGCCAAGCGAGACAGACAGAGAGAGACAGACAGCGACAGTCCAGAACAGGGCAGGCAAGGAAGTTGTGTGGGCCATAGGCTGCAGAGGCCAGCGGGGTACCGGTGCAGTGGAGGTAGCAGTCAGGCCAGCGGGGTAACAGAGCAACATCAGCCAGGGGGTCAAGCCAGGAGATGGACAGTGCCAGCTTCCACATGGAAGCTGCAATGAGGGGGGTGAGAATGCATGCTGCAGGGGGACGTGGACATGGAAGGGCCTGTCGGCGGTACGCCCCCAACAGGCAGTACCGTGCCCACATCAGCTTTGAGCTGTACACAGATGCAGAGATCGTGGGCTGGTACTGCCTGAACAGGGCAATACTGAGGTGGCTCTGTGAGCTGTGCAGTGATGTGATGCAGGCACCCACATGACGGAGTCACGCTCTGTCAGTGGAGACCAAGGTGACAGCCTGCATGTGCCTGCTCACCACGGGCACCTTCCAGAGGCTGACAGGGGACACCACAGGCATCACACAGTCGGCCACATCACGCATCCTCACTCAATTCCTCAGTGCACTGCTGCCACATGCTGCGGAGCACATCCATTTCCCCAGCACCGCAGCAGAGCATACAGCAAACATGCAGGAGTTCCACAGGGTAGCACATATGCCTGGTGTGCTAGGGGCCATAGACTGCACCCATGTGGCCATTCGCACACCACCTGGCCCTGATGGGGCCGCATATAGGAAACAGGAAGGGCTATTCCAGTGTCAACTGCCAGGTGGTGTGATGCCACTGGGGCATAATCACTGCCTTGTGCCACACACCTTGGCATAGACATGATGCCTTCATATGGTATCAGTCCGCACTGTGCCATCGATTTGAGAGTGGGGACATCCCCACAGGCCATCTAGTGGTTGAGTACGCATGTAGGAATTGCAAACGTGGGGCAAGGGTGGGAATGCCATAGGTGCTATGATAGTGGCACACAGGGATATTGGCAATATGGACCTGAACATGATACTTATCTCCACCATCTCCACACAGGTGACAGCGGATACCCACTCTGTCCCTGGCTTCTCACACCATACCGGTGCCCCATGACCCCATCGCAGCAACGCTATAATGAGGCACATGCCGCCACATGCAACAGCATCGAGTGGGTGTTTGGGATGCTCAAGGCACGCTTCCAATGCCTAGACACCTCCGGCCGTGCCCTTCAGTACAGCCCCTCAAAGGCTTGTGGGATATTCCTGGCCTGTTGTATCCTGCACAACATGGCCAAAGACTGTGGGATAGCCATTCAGGTCGAGGAGGGGGACAGCGATGGGGACGCCAGCGGCGCCAGTGATGATGGTGATGAGCAGCCCCCCCTTGGACGGCGGGACCCCCGACTGATCCGGCAGGCCCAGCTGCACCGGGACACCATCACGGAGGAGCATTATGCATGACACAGGTAAGTCAAGGGGCCATGTGCAACCAACACTGTCCAGGCACAACCCACAGGCACACAAAGTAACACACCAGGGGTGCATGACGGCAAGGGGAGTGGAAGGGTCCAGGCACAAAAACACACCATCAGGGAGGGGTGAACAGTCATATGGACACACACACACACACACACCAGGCACAAAGCGTACATGGGCAGGTGCACAGCAGAGCAGGAACAGACATGGCAAACACACAGATCCACAGACCACACCTACCACCTGTACCGTCCAAGCACGTGTCGATGCTGGGCACCCTTGCACCTTGGTGTACAGTACAATGCAGGCATCATCATGCACACGCACCTGTGGACAGCAGTCGGGATGGTGTGCAGGTGGTCCATGTGTCGGCGTGATGGGCAGGGCATCCACCAGTGCACTGCCCACCATGATGCACATTGCACACAGGGCAGCACCAGACAGGGCCCGCACTGGGAGACAGGTCAGTCATGTTGCACTGTGCCACGGCCACCGCAGATGCGTGGGCAGCCCCGCCGTGACCCAACAGCACTGGCAGGCTGAGCAGGGGCCACATGGGGTGGCACCGATGGACCACCAGGGGTCCCACTGCGCGATTGCGACCTTGTCTGCACAGGGGTCTGCAGCATGCCAAACATACCTGCACCAGGGGTGCTCGGGATGCCCACAACAGAACCCGGCTTTGAAAGGCTGGGTGTCGCACGACGCCGGGAACGGGGAGTGGAGAGCGTCCTGTGTGGGGTGCGCGGTACAGGGGCACCTGCTTGTGTGCCCAGTGCAGCCACGATAGCGACCAATGCCTGGGTCTGCCTGTCAATGGCGGCAGTCACATCCATCCGCATTTGGACCATCTCTGCAAGGATCAGAGCACAGTCCCTGCTGTGCCGCTCCACAGCCACGCACAGTGCCTCCACGGATGTTGCAACCCACCTTTGCTGCTGTACTGATTCCCACAGCAGGTGGGTGTGCTCTTCAAATGGGTACTCTGCCACAACGGCATCCTGTCCCCCAGGGTATGGAAGGTCCTGATGCTCAACACCCCTTGAGGGTGGGCGCTGTTCACCAGGACCAGGAATGGGCATATCAAAGGGCAGTGTGCATGTGCCACTGATGGACACTGTACCCCCAGACCTGGTGGGTGACTGCTGCTGCTGCCCCTCCAACTGCTGTGCCCCAGGGACCACTCGTTCCACTGCTGTGGCCACAACAGTGCCAGACACCTGCACAGCCACCGGTGCTGCCCCAACGGTGCTGACAGGCACAGCCTGGGACTGTGCCGACATGCTGGCACACACGTTGGAACCAGCTAGGCCCAGGGGCACATGCTGGCCTGCTGTGTGTCCGTCATGGGACACACACATATCACTGCCCATTGCAGTCCTTGCATCATCAATGGTGCAGGTACATGCTACAGCCACAGTCACAGCGTGCTGGCATGCTTGCATGCCAGACTGCTGAGACACAGGCTGTGCACCCCCCACACTTGACTCACCGACAACAGAGGTGGCAGCCAGGCGTGCATGCTGGTGCAGTGCATGCTGGCTGGCGACAGAGGTGGATGGACCCTCCTCCAACTCTGGCAGGTCTTCCTCACTGCCTGGTCCCACCACCACCGTCCCCTGAAGATGAACAGGATCTGTAACAGAAAGTGAGGACATGTGAATGCATGTGAACAACCTTCCGCCCCAACACCACCACCATGTCATACCGTGCAGTGATGGGCTTCCACCTGTCTGGAATCCACCTCCTGGTATGCCCTCAATAGCACTCTGCTGCATTGATGCAGCCAGTCGGTCCTCAGCCGGGGTCAGCTCCGCCACCGCTGGCTGGCCCCCGCCTGTGCCAGCACATGCCGCCCTGAGGGCTGCCACCTTCTCCTTCACCCTCCTGCGGTCTGTTCCCACCTTCTTTTTGCATTCCTGCACGGAGCGCTGGTGGCTTCCATGCAGGTTCACTGCCCAAGCTACCCCCTCCCATGCAGCCACACGGGCCTGAGGGGTGCCCCGCCGTCCACTCAGTAGTGGCTCCTCTTCCAGGTAGGCCTGGAAGAGGGCCTCTGTCTCCGCCGTGGTGAAGTTGGGCCTCCTCCTTCGCCCACCATCCTCACCCTCACCTTGGCTCTGCTCGGTCATGTCGGTCTGTATGGGTGGAAGTGGACACCTGTCACTGTGCAGTCTACAGCGTTATCCCATGACCATTGGCCAGAACATCACACAGCATGCAACTCACCTCTCACCTGCAGTAACCAAATCTGGCCAGCGCAGCCCAATGTCGCATATTCATAACGCAATGCAAGCAAATTAGGAGTGGCGCAACTTTAATGACATGCTAATCATGCCACTGCGCCTTTGAATGGCTGATCAGATCATTTGCATGTGTCGGCTGAATATCGCACCGTTGCGCTTTGCGCAATACGGTTGAGCCGGCTGAGCCAATGGCGCATTTCTGTGACTGTGTGGTACACTGCATTGTGCATGTCCAGGTAGCTTACGCAGGTGTCTGCCGCGCTGATGATGTGTTGTGCGTGATCAGCTATTCAGGCCATGGCCACCATTGTGCCAATGGCGCTACAGCACTGGTCACCATATGGCGCCGTGGCAGTACTGCGCAGTAGTCCACTGTGGCACTGGCACGCAGCTGTCCAATCACCCAGGATGTGTGGATGTCCGATGGCGCTGTGCGTGGCCTTGCGCCACTGACCCATGACCTTGTGCCCGACCTTTGCCCCCTGGCGCTGTACGTCTGCCATGTGTACGGCTCTATCGCGCTGTTCGGTGACAGCACGATGTGGACTGACGGCGCTGTCTGAACAGCACGATAGGCGGTGATGGAGTTGTATTGCGCAACATTTCCAGGTGGGGTTGCCGCGCTGTGGAGCGCCATATTGCCACTGTACATTTTGAAAATGGCACGCAGGAGAGCACCACAATGGGGGGCCTTGGAATTAGCTAACCTGGTGGCTGTGGTGGAGCCTCACTATGGCTCACTGTTTGAGGGAGTGCCCCTGCAGGTGCCATGCACCCATGTGTGGCAGCAGGTCGCCGCTGCCCTGGAGCAGGCCACTGGGCAGAGGAGGACCCCAGAGCAGTGCAGGCACCGCTACGTCGACCTGCAGAGGAGGGAGCGTGCTCTGCTTGCGCACCTCAGGTCATGTGCCAGGAGGGGCATTGTGCCCAGGCCAGGTGGGTGTGCTGTGTATGCACTGGTATTGTCTGCATGGGTGACTGTGTAATGTAATTCTGGCATGGGGTGGGGTGGGCTGTGGTTTACTGTGAGGGTGTTTGCAGGTGTGTGCTGTTTGGGTCTGCTGTGTGGGCAGGCACACTCAATGGGGCAAGGGGCTGTCTGCTTTGGGATCTCACTGATGTGTTTCTTTTCCTTTGTCTCCCACAGGCGTGGAGGTGCGGGAGGTGGGCACAGGCTGAGGCCTGGGATGGCGGTGCCAGGGTGGCTGGCGGAGGAGGTGTGCAACAGCCACAGCCACAGCAGCAGCAACAGCAGCAGCCACAGCCACAGCAGCACCTGCTGCAGTGGCTTGATGAGGGTGAGTGTCATTACATCATGGATGCTATTGCATGCTGGGGGGCATGGACACCTTCCATGGACAACACTACCATGCATGCAACATGTGACAGTCATCACTGTCCAGTGGCACTGCATGTGTGTGTGTGTGCATCACTGGTGGTCCATGCATGCACCGGGCACATGGCTGTGGCACTAGCATCCCACCACGTAGCCACGTCACTGGGCAACCTTGGTTGTGCTGTGCTGGACATGGGCGGTGTGTGTGTGCAGTGGTACACATGGCCATTGCTGGCTGGTTGGGCTTGTCTTGTGCACAGTCACTGTGGGTGGGTGCAGTCCATCACAGGAGCGGGGCACTTGGCTGTATGCCATGCATGATGGGTGGGATTCAGGGATATGGACAGTCACAGCCATTGACTCTGTTCCCTTGTCCTAGGTATCCAGATCCTGTGCTTGTTGGAGCAGGGCATGCAGAGGCTCACACAAGTGGTGATGGACACCCATGCATTACTCCTCAACCTACAGCAGCATGATGTGCGGCGCCGGAGGAGGCCACAGGCACAGCGTCAGGCGGGAGGAGGGCAGGCTGCCAGGCGGTAGCCAGTCGTCAGAGGACCCCACCTTCCCTCTCCCAGTTGTTCACCCCTGCCCCTTACCCACCCCTACCTCATACTCATACCCCCAACCCTGCCTTGTACATATGTTTGTGTTTGTTGTTCTCGTTATGCTTCTTAATTACATTTATATTTTGATATGAATGCTGTGGTGGTCTCTGATTTGCAGCTGGCTATCGGTGCTCAGTTGCAGTGGTGTGCATGGCGTCAGGTGTGGTATGGTCATGGGTATGTGTGTGTGCGGGTGTGTGGGGCGGTGTCTCTGGTTTGGGTGAGGCTTCCACTCAGTATTGCTGTCTGCTGCCACCCACTGCTGGGTGGTCATGGTGGGTTTGGCTTGTGTGGTTCTGTGGTTCACGAGGTTGCAGTGTTCCGGGGGGGCCCCTGGGGATTCCTGCAGTGCTGGTCATTGCGCATGGGTGATGTCTTGGGGTCACAGTGCTGGGTGTGCTGTGCACAGGGAGGGGCCACTGGGCACTGGGGTGCTCCTCCCCCTTTGTGTGCCAGTCTTGGGTTGACGGTAGCTGTGCTGCAGTAGCACACCAGGATGTGCTTTGTTTGCTTGTCCCCATGGCCCAGTGGCTGCTCCATCCCTCCCCCAGTTATACTGTGCTTGGGGTGTGGGGTACATTGTTAGTTTGGCAGTGTGTCCCTGTGCCCCTCTGCACCATGGGTGGTGTGCCCCTGCCTACCTCCCTGGTTGTGCAGTTCCATTGCTATGCTGCTGGGGGTGTCTTTGCTTGCCCTATAGCACCTCTGGACTGCTCAGCTGGGCTGGCCTTGTTGCGCTATGGCGCATCATATCTGCTCAGCTTCCCCCTTCCTTGTTGTGCTATGGCACAGTTTGTGTGATATTCAGACATTGGCTGCTTCCGCAATTGGCCTTGCTCCATGTTTGAATATCGTGATGATTGTGCATGTGCGCAAGTGACTTGCGCTTGGTCCTGCTGTTGCGCACTTCTTGGGCGCAGTTTGAATATCCAGCCCCGTATGTTTTGATTAAAAAATTGAACTAAAATACAAATATAACAAACAATAAAAACTGGTAGGGGGAAGCATCAGGAGGAATTTAAGGAAATTTTTCTTCATAGAAAGGATGGTAGAAAAGTGGAATGCATTTCCATAACAAATAGTTGGCATAGAGTCTGCCGCTGTCTTTAAACATAGGTAGGAGAGGCACAAGAGAAAATTCCAAACCAGAGGAGTGAGGGAGAGTGGGTAGTCAATGGAAGGGGATGAGTGGATTAGAAAGGGTGGTGTCAAAATACAGCCAGGGCCATTGATATACTAGTTCTAGTCCAGCATTAAACTTGTTATGGATCCAGGCAGGTACTGGAAGGCATGATGGGCTCTTGGGCCTTTTTCTGCCATCAGCATTGGTTTCTGTGTTCCTATGTTAGTCAAAAATATTTAAATCTCTCTGAACCTGCTGACAGAAAACATGCAGGGGTCAAATTGGACAGAAACCCACAAGAACTCACTTACTCCTCATCTTGCAAAACTGTATGAGATTTCCTGCACCTCTGTCATCTTTCTCCATTGAATACTTTAGGAGAATTCCACCACCTAGAGTAAACTCCCCTGCCTACAAATCTAGGGGTGAGAGTTCCAACATCACAACAATTCCAGTTTAAACACTGAAATGAAGTGATAGTGGCTCTAGGTCAGAAAATGTCACCAAATCTGGAACACTAAACCTTGGGAGTAGAGATTAAGGGGATGCTCTGCCCCTGCTTGTGGTTACCTGTATGATATTTATATTATAAATAAATGATCTATGTATGAAATGTCAGCATGTGAGAGATTTGGCCTTTAATTTTCAAGGTCAGTAGCTGAAACCACAGGATGTTGTAAAACAGACCAGAAGAACTTGTTAATTAAGACTTCCTTACAGAAGGGTATTTTATTGCCCTTTTGTAATCTGCCCAGGCTTTTGAAGTTGAAAACCAAATGTGAATTTTATGACGTTACAGGAGGCAGGGTAATTGGGCTGGTTCTTTTCCTTTTAACATATAACCAGAAATGTGTGAAGAGTCATAACATCCCTCAGATCACACTAGCACAGGAAATCAGCCCAAAAGGACATGAGTGTGGGATTGTTAAGTTCAAAGAGAAAATGTTTAATTAAAACTGTCATATTTGGGAAATGGCTAGTTACAGACTTTCAAAGCAATGACTCACATCCTCAGAGACACTTATGTCAGAAATTATCTAAGGGAGGTTCTAGCTGACCTCATCAAAAGGGGGTGGGGACAGATAGAGTTAAAAATGAAACATTGCATATGGGATGGTATCATATCATCTTTGGACTCTGAGGAGCTTCTATACTCTGAAAGCACTTTTGGTAGATAGGAAAGATTTTAAGTTTGTGGTAGGAGTCTTTGTTCTGTAACTTCCCATTTTGTATGTGATTGTGAGCTCTTGATATTTGTTCTGTATTTTATTTAACCTGTTTTAAACTTTTTAGTAAATAAAATGTTCTTTATTATATTGCCTGTGTCTTCTCAGTCCTTTTTGCATGTCATTGCTGAACCGGTATTAAGTCTGATAGCTGTAAGGGCTTGCATGGTGTTACTAAGCTTGAAAAAGGTAAGAATATACCTAAGGTCTCATACAGAGTTCTAAGGGTACATTTTGAAAAACCTGGCTGGGTGCCCCTTGGCGAAGGATTGTACTGCATCCCCTAAATAGGGTATGTATCTGAGTCTGTTAATTGGTTATGCTAGCATAAGGTTCACAGTTTGAATCCCTCCAGAACTCGAGGATAATAGGTGATTCAGACCCAAAGCAGACAGGAGGGTTACCCTGTCTGTTACCTGTTCACACTATTGAACTCTGAGGTTGGCACTGTTGGAGCAGAGGGACTGACCTGTGGAGTGCGTTTGTGACAGATTTGGTGGCAGAGGTGGGATTTAAAGTATTGGTAACACAAGCTTTAACAGTTCAGTGTGCCAGCTTAATACTGTACAGCTCACTTGCAAAAGAAAGCAGAGATTTATTTTAAAAAGGAAAACAGAACTATATAATTTTGCCTAGAGTCAAAATTCCTACCTGTTTATTTTTTTTCGAGTGCATGTTAGAGTAGCTGTAGTTAGGGAAGAAAATGGCTTCCAACTACAGTGGGTACACTGTAGACTTAGTGGTGCAAGTGGTAGACAAGAAGTACAGGAACTCAGGCACTTGCAAATATGAAACACAGAATGAAATTCTTTAATCTGAAGGATAATTGTATAAATACTATGGGATTCAATTAGGGATACTAAAGTATTTCTAGGGAAATAATATAGTTGTGCAAGTCACATTTTGTAATGGAATTCCTGATTTCAGGTTACAGGCCCGAAACTGTCATTATTTTGCTCATTTAAGAAGTTCAGTTCCAGTGTCAGTGGGAAGAAGTACAGGAACTCAGTTCTTGCTGCAAAAAAGGTACAGGAACTGAGTTCCTGTGTATTCCTGTCCACATTCATCACTGTGTAGACTACTTGAGGCAGCTGTGCCAGGACAGAGGAGTCCAGTATGAGAGGAAAGCCAACAAGCAGAACCTCGTGGATGCTCTGATGGCTGCCGATGCCCAGAGCATCGGTCACAGTCTGTGACTGAAAAGGACCAGACCTTGGGCATGAAGGGAACAGTGTCCATTGCAGTGTCTGGATCCAGTGATGAGGACAGCAGGGACAGTATAAGCCGAGGACCACAGCAACAGGTGAAGGTCACTAGCATTCTGGAGCCAGAAGCAATCAGGCTACAGATGGAGTTGCAGAGGATGGAGCTAGAATTCAAAGAGCGGAAGTGGGAATTCAAAAGAGAGGAGAAGCGAGAGCAGCAAGCCACATAGGAGAAGAGGGAGTGAGAACAGCGAGAAGTTGAGTGAGAATGGCGAGATGCAGAGCGAGAGCAGCGAGCTGCAGAGGAGAAGAGGGAGTGAGAACAGCGAGAAGCATAGCATGAACAGTGAGAGGCTGACCATCAAGAGCATGAGCATCAGAGGCAACATGAACTTGAGAAGTTAAGACTCCAACCCTCAGCACCAGTACAGGTAAGTGGCTTGGGTTTAACTGGAACTACAGGAATAGGCTATAAATTAAATTCTAAATTGATAGCCAAATTTAAAGAGGGGGAGGATATGAATGCCTTTTTGAATTCCTTTGAAAAAGTTTGCATTCAGGCAAATATTCCTTGAGAGTCCTGGAGCTTCCAGCTATCCCCGCTACTTACTGGGAAAGCTCGGGATGCATTGGGTCAAATGGACAATGAGGATAGTAATGATTACAGCAAACATAAAGCTGCCCTTTTAAAAAAATATGATTTGAATGCAGAAGCATAGAGAGCTAAATTCCATAAGCTCAGGAGAAGCCCTGACATGAGCTACGAGGAGCTAGCCATGAAGCAATGTCAGTTTTTAAAACATTGGTGGGAAGTAATTGAAGCAAACTCTGTAGATAAAATTGAAAATGCTGTACTGTTAAAACATTTTTGGGGAGCATGCCCAGCAGAGCTGAAAACCTGGCTGGAGGACTGAGATCCAAAAACACTGCAAAAAGCTGCTGAACTCTCGGACTGCTATGCCAAGAGCAGACCTGCTCTGAGAGCAAATGGGGCAGGGGTGGCAGTGCAGAAAGGGAAAAGCACATCTTCAGGATGGCTAAAACCTTCATTGCTTCCACCGAAACCAGTTAGCTCCAGGTTTCAAAGAAAAGATTTTTCTGAGAAAAGAAACTGGGCATATTGTCAGACAGTGTCCCAAAAGGATGAGCAATATGCAAAGTGGTGCTAGGAAAGAAGTGGGTTGTTTGTGTGTCCCTGAAAGCATGCCTGTAAACATGAGGGAACACATGCCCCCAGTCACTGTGAATGGTGTGCAGACACAAGGGTTAAGAGACACAGGGGCATCACTGACATTGGTAAAAGGGGATCTGGTAGAGCCTGGTCAGCATATACCAAATAAATTTGTAACTGTATAGGGGTTCACTGGGGAGGAGAAAACATTGTCATTCGCTACTGTTCTCCTAGACTGGGGTGAGACGGGGGAACTGTGCAACAGGTTGCTGTAGCAGAAACTTTAGCAGTTGATGTAGTTCTCTGCAACAATGTCAAACAGGGGATGGTGTGTGCAGTTACCCGTAGCCAAGTGGCAAAAGAAAATTGTGGTGCCCCAGACCCCATAGAAGCCACTGTGGAAAACACTGGGAGGCTGGTTCACCAGCCTGGGTCTCCTGAGATGGAGACTAATGAAAGGGGGCAGAAATTTCCCCAGTAGCAGTTAACCAAACAGCTATAGAGGGTTAGTCTGAGGAAGGAAGGGTGACCCATTGTCAGAGGGTTAGGGATGACAGTGATCCTGAGTGCCCTGACGCTAGAGCTAGGGACCCTAATTTAGATACTGAAGGGGACCTGTCCCATGCCTTGGGAATGAGTAAGGAGCTTGCAGCTGCTCAGAAAAATGACCCTAGTCTAGAGAAGCTGAGGGCTTGGGCAGACTCTAACAGAACACAGGGAGGTGATGGGAAACATAAGGTTTATTGGAAAAATGGACTGATGTATATGCAGGACGCTAAGACAGAGGGAGGGATGATAGGCAGACAGCTTGTCATTCCCCAGGGGTACCATAAGCAGTTGCTCAAGATTGCACACAATATTCCCTTGCCTGGTAATCTGGGAATCATGCACACCATGCAGCGGTTGGCCCAGAATTTCTGTTGGACCAACTTCACCCAGCAGGTGAAGGAGTATTGCAGGTCTCGTCACCGGTGTCAAGAAATAGGGAAGGCAGGTAAGAAAACCCAAGCCACCCTAATTTAATTGCCCATAGTGAAGGAGCCATTCTAGAGGGTGGGAATGGATATTGTGGGGCCTTTAAATACCCCCAGCTCTTCCGGGAAGAGGTTTATCCTGACTGTGGTGGATTTAGAGGCAGTCACCCTATCCTCACTGAGGACATACAAAGTGGCAGATGCCTTACTTGGGATTTTCTCCCATGTTGGGTTTCCACAGGAGGTTATCACTGATCAAGGGGGTTCCTTCATATCGGACCTAATGAAATGTTTGTGAGAGAAGTGTGGGGTGGTGCAGAGATGCATGACACCTTATCACCCACAAGCCAATTAGCTTGTGGAAAGATTTAATCGTATCCTGAAGTCAATGCTCCAAGCATTTGCTGAACAGTATGGGAGGGACTGGGAGAAATACCTTCCCCACCTGTTGTTTGTATACAGGGAGGTACCCCAAGGGTTGACAGGATTTTCACCCTTCAAGCTCTTATATGGACGCCGGGTATGTGGGCCCCTAGACTTCATCCAGGAGGACTGGGAAGGCAAGCACACCACATAGGGAACTCCCATAGTGGATTATGTCCTTAGGTTTAGGGAAAGGCTGAAGGAGCTTATGGGGACAGCCCAGAGCAACCTGGCAGCTGCCCAACAAAAACAAAAACTTTGGTATGACCACAGAGCCAGAGCTCGCTCGTACATGGTGGGTCACGAAATCCTGGTCCTGATCCCAGTCCACAAAGACAAGCTACAGACTAAGTGGACAGGACCATACAAAGTAGTCAGAAAGGTAAATGACGTGAAATATATCATAAAGTTACCTGACAGAAGACATACAGAAAGAATGTACCATGTCAACATGATGAAGCCATATGCTAATAGGGCTGACATGGTGTTTGCAGTGTGTAGTCCTGGGGAGGGGACAGACAAAGGAGACCCCCCTCTGGACTTGCTAGAAGAAAGCAAGTGGGAGTCCTCTGTGGGGGCAATGAAGTTGTCACCCCAGTTGGCCCTGGACCAGATCCAGGAAGTAAGGGAGGTTTTAGCAGACTTTGACCCACTGTTTAACGCCAAGCCTGGACTAGCCCCCTTAGTGACACATGATGTGGAGACAGGAATGCAGGTATCCATACGGTGATCAGTATATCAGGTGTCTGAGGCTGTCCAAAAGGACATTAGGAGAGAGGTGGAGGAAATGCTGGATTTAGCGGTAATCTAGAAATTCCACAGCCCCTGGGCCTCATCTGTAGTCCTTGTTCCCAAGCCAGATAGCTCTACTCATTTTTGTGTGGACTATCATGGACTGAATGCAGTCATGAAGTCAGACACCCACCCCATGCCACAGATGGACTAACTCCTGGACAAGTTGGGAGGGGCACCCTAACTTACGACTATTGACCTGACAAATGGGTATTGGCAGTTAGAGTTAACTGCCAGAGCTAGGGAGAGGTTGGCCTTCATCACTCCGATAGGATTATTTGAATTCAAAGTAATGCCTTTCAGAATGAAGAATGCCCTGGCCACTTTCCAAAGGTTGGTGAACCAGGTGTTAAATGGTGCTGAGGAGTACACTGTGGCATACCTGGATGGCATTGCCATCTTTAGTGTCAGCTGGGAGGAACATCTGTCCCATCTTAGGGAAGCACTGAGCAGGATACAGAGGGCCAGGCTCACTGTCAAAGCTGAGAAGTGCCAGTTGGCCATGGCTGAAGTGGCATACCTTGGACATGTTGTAGGCCGGGGACAGCTCTGTCCTAACCAAGTAAAAATAGAGGTGATCAAAGCGTGGCCCAGAACAGAAATGCAAAAGCAGGTCAGGAGTTTTCTAGGAGACATCAGGGTACTATATGAAATTTGTACCCAATCACAGTGCCCTGGCTGCTCCCCTATCTGACCTGGTAAAGAAAAGGATGCCTAAGAAAGTCACCTGGAAACCAGCTGTGAAAACACCTTTACCAGACTGAAGGAGGCACTCTGCAGTGCTCCTGTATTGACAAGTTCAGACTACAGCAGACCCTTTGTAGTTCAGACTGATGCCTCAGATGTGGGTATGGGGCAGTGCTGAGTCAGACATCCAACCAAGGGAAAGATCACCCCATAGTGTACCTGAGTAAAAAGCTACTTCCCAGGGAGCAGGCTTACTCTACTGTGGAAAAAGAGTGTCTTGCCATAGTGTGGGTCCTAAAGAAGTTAGAGCCATACTTATACAGGCAGCATTTTGAGGTATAAACTGACCACAGCCCCCTGGGTTGGCTGACACAAATGGGAAAAATGAATGGTAGACTATTAAGCTGGAGTCTTGCCTTGCAAGGGTATGACATGACGATCTCACATAGGGCTGGAGCAACCAATGGGAACACAGATGGCTTGTCATGTCTATATGAGGAATGAACTGGCTTGTGGAGCTCATCCCATGTAGGGGACAGAGCCCCCAAATTCAGTCTAGGTGGGGAGGAGTGTGATCCTCTGCCACTGCTTCTGGTTACCTGTATGATATTTGTATTATAAATAAATGGTCTGTGTATGAAATGTCAGTATATGAGAGATTTGGCCTTTAACTTTCAAGGTCAGTCACTGAAACCACAGGATGTTGTAAAACAGACCAGAAGAGCCAATTAATTAAGACTTCCTTACAAAAGGTTATTTTATTGCCATTTTATATCTGCCCAGGCTTTTGAAGGTGAAAACTAAATGTGAGTTTTATGACATTACAGGAGGCAAGGTAATTGAGCTGGTTTTTCTCCTTTTAGAATATAACCAGAAATGTGTGAAGAGTCATAAAATCCCTCAGATCACACTAGCACAGAAAATCAGCCCAAAAGGACATGAGTGTGGGATTGTTAAGTTCAAAGAGAAACTGTTTAATTAAATACTGTCATATTTTGGAAATGGCTAGTTACAGATTTTTCAAAGCAATGACACATCCTCAGAGACACTTATGTCAGAAATTATCTAAGGGGGGTTCTAGCTGACCTCATAAAAAGGGTGTGGGGACAGAAAGAGTTAAAAATGAAACACTGTATATGGGATGGTGACATATCATCTTTAGGCTCTGAGGAACTTCTACACTCTGAAAGCACTTTTGGAAGATAGGAAATATTTTAAATTTGTGGTAGGAGTCTTTGTTCTGTAACTTCCCATTTCTTTTATGTGATTGTGAGCTCTTGATATTTGTTCTGTATTTTATTTCACCTGTTTTAAACTTTTTAGTAAATAAAATTTTCTTTATTATACTGCCTCTATCTTCTCAGTCCTTTTTTGCATGTCATTGCTGAAGCAGTATTAAGTCTGACAGCTGTAAGGGCTTGCATGGTGTTACTAAGCTTGAAAAAGGTAAGAATATACCTAAGGTCTCATACCGAGTTCTAAGGGTACATTTTGGAAAACCTGGCTGGGTGCCCCTGGGTGAAGGATTGTACCACATGCTCTGAAGAGGGTACGTATCTGAGTCTGTTAATTGGTTATGCTAGCATAAAGTTCACAGTTTGAATCCCCTCCAGAACTCGAGGTTAATAGGTGTTTCAGACCCAAAGCAGACAGAAGGGTTACGCTGTCTGTTACCTGTTCACACTATTGCACTCTGAGGTTGACACTGTGGGAGCAGAAGACCTGACCTGTGGAGTGCATTTGTGACAATCATTACTTTGGGCCAGATTTTCAAAGAACCCCTAAATTGGCACAGGTGCAGGAAAAATTGTTCAAGTGGGTCTTCATTTGCGGAGCCACAGTTTTTCATGCATGTGCCAGATTTTCTAAAAAGGTGCCGTTTTATGGCTGGCTCTATGATTTATGTCAGCTTGTGGCCATTTTGTGGAGTGGCTGCACGAAAATGTTACGCTTGGTTGGACCAGGCATAACATCCTCCACAGATGCGCCTGCTAAATAGAATGCTACAGTTTCTGGAGAAATAGACTCACTCTGCACATATAGGGCCAGATATTCAAACTGCACCATTCTGTGGCGCAAGCCCTTGCGCTGCTCAAAAAAGATGTGCAGGGGTGTGGCCAGGGCGATATTCAACGGAGTTGCACTATTAGCCTTCTTTGAATATAGCCTAACCAGCCAACATCATGTGCATGTGCAGTGGAACTTGCGCCACGCAAGTGGTCAGAGTGGAGCATTCAGATGCAGTGGCGCAAGTTCCATTGCCCCATGTGCAAACCTGCGATATTCAAAAGGTGACATGTTGAGGGTAAATTCCTTTATGCCCATGGATCGGCTAGTCGGGGTAAAGTTCTTAATGCCCACGATCGGGCTAGTCGGAGGTTGTATTACTTTATGCCTGTGATCGGACTAGTCGGGGGTAGAATTCCTTTATACCCATGATCAGGCTAGTCGGGTGGGAATTTCTTTATGCTTGTGACTGGGCTGCTGTGGGGACTACTCTGCTGCCCTGATCGGGCTATGGAGGTTACTTATGCCCGTGATCGGGCTGCAGGGGAGCAGGGGACAAGTGGAGGGCCACCTACAGGTGGCAGCTGCTGTATTGTGCCCTGCAATGCAACAGCAGCTCACCGCGGGTGGCCCTCAGCAGTCCTTTTTTTTTTGGCGTAAAGTTGTGCAGGCGCAGGTAGGGGGTTGCACCTGCATAACTCTGCACAGCTCGGCTGAATATCGGGCTGTGCAGTTTATGCATGGTTCTTCCCTCTTCAGTTGAGCATGCCTTCATTAGCATTGCGCTGTTGCTCAGCATGATTTGGGGGGCACAACTGTCTCCTGCTGAATATCGCAGAATGGGGCAATTTTGGACTTGTGCAGGCGCAACCCTATTGCGCATGGCTCAGCTCTTTTGAATATCTGGGCCATAATCTTCAATTTTAAAAACTTTTATTTTATAATCATTGGGCACAGTACTGTTAAAGTTGCTTGCCAATGTTTAGATTCATAGATTATACGAGTTTGAGGGACAAGGTCATGATAAAACTCGCCGCCATTTAACTAACGATGGTAAAGATATTTATTATCTCCCATGCATTGGTCAAGCAGGTATTTGAACTGTTCTATGTTATCACTTGTTACCACCTCTACTGGCAGTGAGTTCTAGATTTGCGGTACTCTTTGTGTTACAAAGTTCCTCCTACGTAGTGTTTTGCAGGTTTCAGCATGTAGCCTTAAATTATGCGATCTGGGGCAAGCAATCAAAGTCTGTCTCATTAAACAATTTGATTCAAAGAGAACTTCATCCCTAAAAGCTTTATATGCCCAACAGAGTTCTCCCCTAATAATTCTATAGTCCAATCAAAATAGACCTAGATTTCTCAGTCTTTCCTCGTACTCTATGTGTCCTTGATTTTTAAGATTTTTTGTCATCTTACGCTGTAGATTCATGTATTTTTTTATCACATATTGATGTAGGCGAATAAAAAGGGGAACAGTATTCCATGTTGGTCCTAATCAAACTTGTGTATAGAGGTACTATAACCTCAGGCTCCCGACTCTTAATATTTTTAAATATACATCTAAGGATACCATGACATTTTTTGGTAATTAAATTTGTGTGTGTACCAAATTTTAGGTTGTTAGCTATGGTAACACCAAGATCTCTTTCTGTCATGGTGACTCGTAGTTCAGTGTTATTTATGTAGTAACTCACCTGTTTATTTTTATTTCCAAGATGCATTACCTTACATTTATTTATATTAAACACTAGTTTATTATTAGTTGCCCAGGTATAGAGATCATTCAAGTTTTTCTGTAGGGATTCAATAGCAGTGTCATTATTTACGATGCATCCTATCTTACTATCATCTGCATACTTAATTATCCATACTCCATTATCTGTTTCCATGTTTGCCACCATGATGTTAAATAAAGTTGGTCCAAGCGTGGATCCCTGTGGGACTCCATTGGTCACATACCTCCAATCAGATTCATACTTCTTTAATACCACTCTTTGTTGCCTTTTTTCCAACCATGAATTTATCCACTTTATAATCTGCTGATGTAATTTAAGTTTGGTAAGTTGCTCTATCAAAATATTATGCGACACAGTGTTGAATGCCTTCCCATAGTCCAAAAAAATCACATCCGGAGGAAGTTCATTGTCCAGGGCCTTGTTAACTGGATCAGAAAAACGTATCAAGTTTGTCATACATGATTTTCCCTGGGTAAAGCATGTTGTCATATATCAGTACTTTCTGTATTATGGAGACGGTCAATGATTTTGTGCTGTAAAGCCCTTTAGATGGATAAAATCAATCTTCCTTGGGGTAGCAGTTATTAAAATGTCAATAAAACATAAATTAAAACCTTATATGCTAAGAACTAACTTGTTACTATAAATGCACTCATTGTTACCATAGTTGTGCTTGCCAAACCAATTGTTACAATCTTGCCCCCTCTACTGTCAATGAATTTCTGTAAAATCTTACAGGACTTCTTTTACAAATTGTTATCTGTATAAACCACTATGCATTCTTACATAACTAGCACTACGGCTACTCTTACAACTCCATGTACACACTTGCCTTTGTATTCTCATGGGTTGTGCTTGAAAATAGACAAGTGACTGCCCAGTGCACCCTAACAAAAACTAACTGACTAAGTAACTAATTAAATAATGTAACTTATGATTGCTTACTACATCATAACTATGTTGTCGAAAATGTCTTACTTATGTATTTAGCTGCAAAATCTTGCAACTCAGAATTTAATCATGTCATGTATTACACCTTCACTCTGTCACCAGAACAGATTGCTTTCTTATTAATCATCTACAAGTCCTATTAGGTCACACACTGCAGTTCTATATATCCCAAATATTAGATTGGGTAAGGCATATCTTCTTTATTACCTCAGTATGTTAAATGCATAAGCAACCGGTTCAAAGTACACTCATACCTGGTTAAATGATTTTCTGAGCAAAGTAAACAGTTTTTCATAGTTTCATTCTATTTCCTAAAGAAAAAAAAAAAGAAACAACTACTTTCTGCATACTGGCTTATATGTTCTGCCATCTGTAAAGATACAGTCACCTATTGTATTTATAACGTAGAGTAATTCTTGTTCAGAATTAAGAAAACAACTTTTTCTTATGCATTATTTTTATGCCATTTACACAGTTACTATAATTCTTCCTCTCCACCATTCTTATGTATATAAAAAAACTGAATAAACTTCATTTTGGGGGGGGGGGAGAATTATCTCCGCCATCCCCACGTCCATCCTGGATGACCGCTCCTTTGGGCAAACAAGCCCCACTCCATCGCTTAGCACCTCCCATCACTGTCCACTGCCCCTCATCATGCCACACCTGGTCACGCAATGTATCACTTCATCGGGGGGGCCCCCCCCTCTCGTGGTCATGACGGGGAGGAGAGACTTGTCTGCAGGTTTCCAAATCTTCACCAGGGCACAGTAAAGGCACAGCATGGACTCCTCCGGGCTATTGCAGTGAATAGAAGGGCAGTCGTTGTCATCTGGTCAGCCAAGTGGGCATTTTTCAAATATTTTCTCCCTACCCACCTGAGCTGTACACCTGCGGCATCTTGGCCGAACACACGCAGCTTGTGGTCACCCACACTACAAAGTGTGTCACCATAGCCAGCCACTAGGAGTCACTCAAGGTTGGTGCTGGCTCCAACTTTTCCCCCAGGGAAGAGAGCCTCCCTCGTATG
This sequence comes from Neoceratodus forsteri, assembly GCA_016271365.2. Taxonomy (NCBI): domain Eukaryota; kingdom Metazoa; phylum Chordata; order Ceratodontiformes; family Ceratodontidae; genus Neoceratodus; species Neoceratodus forsteri. The sequence goes on along the minus strand of CM028138.1, from coordinate 344,955,346 downwards.
CTCCTAGCCCTCCCCAGAGGCCTCCGCTCCTGTCACCCCAGGCTCAGGTACAAACCCAGGTCACCAGTGTGCCAGCCAAATCCCTGTTGCCCGGCACTATGGAGCCAGCATGCATAAACTTCATTTTTATAACCTCAGCAGTTTGATAGCAAGTAACTAGAGCCTTCCACTAGTTTTAAACTGTATATTTATATATTTAGTTTTGCTACAAAGCCAACTGTGTTATAAGTAATGATACCTTATTTTTCTTCAAGCATGCATGGGATAGACTTAAGTGTATATTATATAGATACATATAAATTTTCGGCAGATAAGGACCACTGGGCCCATCTAGTCTGCTCATAAGCCCTATACTTGCATGTAGTCACTAACCCTAAGTGATCAATGGCTTTTCATCCCTCCCTCCCCACTCAATGTTCCTTTGTGCCTGTCCCAGGCATGTTTAAACCCCTCCATTGTGCTTGCTGCCACCACCTCTTGTGGCAGACTGTTCCAAGCATCCACCACCCTCTCTGTGTAGAAAAACTTCATCACTTTACCTCTTAATCTACCCCCCCTTCAATTTCATAATGTGTCCCTTCATTCTGATATCTTTTCTACACTGGAAAAGATCCCCTACCTGCACCTTGTTTATGCCCTTGAGGTACTTGAAAGTTTCTATCATGTCCCCCTTTTCTCTCCTCTCCTTCAGTGAGTACATATTGAGGTCTCTTAGTCTCTCCTCATATGTTTTGTGATGCAAACATGCACCATCTTTGTCACACTTCTCTGGATAGCCTCCAACTTGTCTATGTCCTTACGCATGTATGGTCTCCAGTACTGCATGCAGTACTCCAGGTGAGGCCTTACTAGTGTTTTATACAATGGCATCACCACCTCCCATCTCCTGCTAGTAATGCCTCTGTCTGTGCACCCCAGCATGCCACTGGCCCTCCCTGCAGCCCTACAGCACTGCTTTGATATATTAAGGTAATCAGATGTGATAACCCCTAGGTCCTTTTCCTCTTTGGTGACGGTCAGCACCTCCCCCCAATTCTGTAGCTCTCCCTAGGGTTCCCCTTGCCCAGGTGCATTATCTTGCACTTTTTTGCATTGAGCCTCAGTTGCCACACCTCTGAGCATCTTTTAAGCTTCTCCAGATCCCTCTTCATTTTCTGCATCCCTTCTGGAGTATCCACCCTGTTGCAGATCTTGGTGTCATCTGCAAATAGGCAGACCTTTCCTTCCAGTCCTTCTGTAATGTCACTAATGAAGACATTGAACAGGACTGATCTCAGTACTGATCCCTGTGGTACTCCACTGGTCACCTCTCTCTCCCCGGATTGGATCCCATTTACCACCACCCTCTGCCTTTTGTCTGTCAGCCAGTTTCTAACCTAGTGTATCACCTTATGCCTCATGCCCAGACTACTCATCTTGTTAACCAGCCTTCTGTGTGGGATGGTATTGAAGGCTTTGCTGAAATCTAGGTAGGTGATGTCTACCACCCCACTCTGATTCACTTCCCTAGTTACCCAATCAAACAAATCTATCAGATTTGTTTGACAAGACCTTCCTGCTGTGAATCCATGTTGCCTCAGATCCTGGGCACCATTGGATTCCAGATATGCCACTATCCTTTCCTGCAGCAGTGTCTCCATGATCTTCCCCACCACTGAGGTGAAGCTGGCTGACCTGTAGTTCCTCGCTTCCTCTCTACTGCCACTTTTGTGCAGTGGGACTACATGCACCCTCCTCCAGTCCTCTGGAACCATGCCTGTGTTGAATGACTCTGTGAACAGGGCAGCCAGAGGTGCTGCTAGTTCCCTTCTCAGCTCCCTTGATATCCTCGAGTGTATGTCGTTTGGCCCTATGGTTTTATCCACCTTCAGCTTTGTGAGTTCCTCCAGAACTCTCCTCTGTGAATGGACTGATGTCCACTCCCCCCTCACCCCACCCCCATTGCCTCTGCTTCCTATAGCAATAATACTATAGTGGACTGGGTTTATAATGTAATAACTGGACCAAGGTAATAAACACTGAGGCCAAAAGGTGATGTGCTTATTAAACCTCCTGGTCCAGTTATTACCAAGGAAACCCAAACCACTATTGGTACTGTTGCTATTACAATGAAAAAATTAAAAAGAACACATTTTTAAAAAAGCTGCTGAAACTGCTGAAATCTGTATGTTACGCTACAGGGCATCTGTGAAGAAGCAGAAACTGTTTCTCACAGATGCACTTTAGCTCTGCTAGACATCTCTGATTGGCTGTTGCATGTTGAAGTTGGAGGGCAAACAAGACTTGCTCTCTGGCTACATACACACGTAGTCAATTAGACTTCAGAGGCAATGTCCCATTATTCAGTCTGTCATGAACCTACTCCTGGGGGCTAGGTCTACTGGGCTCACAGTGTCCTCCCATAAGTACAAGCCATGACAGGGGGTCAGGAAATACCCTCCTCGTGTCCTTTTAGAATGCTCACTGATTTTACAACTAAACACTTGCCTCAAGGGCCCAAGGTTTCCCCTCTTTCAAGGTAACAGTAAAATACAGTCTTGAGTCTGTAGTCAGGTAAGAACCCTCTTTGGTTGCTGCACTGGGGGGAGAACCCAGGTGTTACAAGATCTTTAGGGCTGCCCTTGAAACCCTGATTGTGGCTTCTCCCACAGGTGGTACAGGAGCCTGATTCAAACAACACAGACCCCTCCAGAGACCTTGTGTATGTTTACCCTACTTTAGGGCCCCAGATTACCTTCCAGGATCCTAGTTTCAGTAGCATGTGGATCCTTGGCACTAAACAGGCATGTCACAGATTGAATAAACCTTTCTCAAAAGCCTTCACACATGATAAATTACTCCCAGGCGGTAGTACTTTAAAATAAAAAGTAAGAGCTTATACTGATTACTTAAATAATTACCATACAAACATACAGACAAATGATTTAGATATTTGGTTACAGGATAACTGCAAAATAAATTGGAAAATACATAAAAAATGAATTAGTGAATTAACTGGATAATTTCTACCTTCTCTGTAGAGAATCAGAGTTCCAAAAATAAGTGAGTTTTGCAAAGTCTCTCTTTCTCTCTGCTGTGTCTCAGAGTCCCAGCTTTTCTTGCAGTGGTCTTCAGTGTGTCTGGCAGTCTTCGGTGTGTCAGGAAATGTGGCTTCTGCCCAGAGTCTCTGTTTTAGAGGGCTTAAATAGCCCTTTTCTGCAGTCTGCAAAACTGGCCTGTGATTGGCTAGTGGCCTTAATATTTCCAGGTTCAACTGTTCATCTCTAGGCCAGCATATATCTTTCTTGCTCTTTTCCTAAAATTTTAAGTGAACCAAAATTAACAGTATTTTGCTTTCACACAGCCGCCCCTCCCTGGCTGGCTTTTGATCTACACTACCCTCCTGACACTATTAAAATGGAAATAGACTGTGGCAGTTGCTAGACAATTTAACAATTGCTCCCTAGACCGGGTGTCTGCAGGACCCTGCTCTCAAGCTATTTCTCTTTGAAATCGTAAGTATTATAAACAAAGGAGATGGCCCTTATATCTTCTGTCATTTATGGAATCTTCCCCTTTGATCAGCTACCAGACAAATTCCAGCCCTCTACTGGAATTTAACTCATGTTTACCTCTAAGCAAGACTTTGTCCCAGCCAAAGGGAGATGTCAGACACTGAAATACACATCCGCTCTTCCCATGTACCCTTGCAGAAAAGTGGGCATCTTTTCTGACAAACCTGATGTCCTGGTCTTTTTGGAAATTTAAACAGTAAAAACTACAGGGAAATATGACAACAATACAACCTCATTGTTCAAATCACCACATCCCTCCGTCCTAAGATCAAATCTGTGGAACACACCCCTCTTGTATGGCAGGGTTTCCACAGTTCAGTTACTGTTCCAACTGGCAAGATAGGTCATCTGCATTTGCATTAGCAGACCCTGCCCTGAGTATAATGGTCATGTCATAGGCCTGTAGGGCAATACTCCATCTGAGGAGCCATCCATTTGTTTTGCCCATCTGATTTAACCAAACCAGAGGGCTGTGGTCAGTCTGTACCTCAAAGCACCTCCCATAGAGGTATGTCTCTAATTTCTTCAAGGCCCATGTCAGCACAAGGCATTCTTTCTCTACTGTGGAGTATGCCTGCTCCTGAAGAAATAGCTTCTTGCTAAGGTACACTATCAGATTACCTCTCCCCTGACTGGATGTCTGGCTGAGGACTGCTCCAATCCCCACATCTGAGGCATCCATCTGTACTACAAACTGCCTTGTGTAATCTGGACTGGCCAGCACAAGGGCATTGCATGGCACAGCTTTTAGCTGTGCAAAGGCCCTTTCACTGGTGGGATTCCAGTTTACCTTTTTGGACTGTCTTTTCTTTAGCAAGCCAGATAGGGGAGCTGCCAGGGTTATGTAATTGGGCACAAACTTTCAGTAGTACCCTGCAGTCCCTTGGAAGCTCTTAACTTGCTTATGGGTTTCAGGCATGGGCCACACCTCTATTACCTCAATCTTTGTTTGGTTGGGATGGAGCTGTCCCCACCCCACTACATGGCCTAGTTATGCCACCTCTGCCCTAGCCGCCTGGCACTTTTTGGCCTTTACAGTGAGCCCTGCTGTCTGTATCCTGCCCATCACTTTCTTATGATGGGACAGGTGTTATTTCCAGCTGTTACTGTAGTGCAGTCACTGTACTTAGAAGCCATCTTCTTTCCTAACTACTGCTACACTTGCTTACACCATAAAAAAAAAAACAGGCTAGGGAACGTTATACTGTAACTAACTGTTCTTTTTTTCCCCAATCTCTGCTCTGTTTATGTGTGGTTTGTTTATAGTTTACCAATCTGATACAGTGGCCTTGTATCTGACCACTATGTAACCAGTATCTGTCATGAACCCACTCCTGGGGGTCGGGTCCATTTGGGCTAACTGTGTCCTCCCCTAAGAGCTACCCATGACAGGGGGTGAGGAAATACTCTCCTTGCATTCTTTTAGAGTGCTTGCTGATTTCACAACTGAACACTCATCACGAGGGCCCAGGGCTTCCTCTCTCTCTGGACAAGGGTAAAATACAGTCTTGAGTCTTTAGCCAGGTAAGAACCCTCTTTGATTGCTGTGATGGGGGGAAAACCCAGGTGTTATGAGATCTTCAGGGCTGCCCTCGTAACCCTGATTGTAGCTTCTCCTACAGGTGGTGCAGGAACCTGATTCAAACCTCACAGACCCCTCCAGAGACCTTGTGTACTTCTACCTTACTTTAGGGCCCATATTCCCTTCCAGGATCCTAGTTTTGGTAGCATGTGGCACCTTAACGCTAAACAGGAGTGTCACAGATTGAATTAACCTTCCCTAAAGCCATCACACACACAACAAATCACTCCCAGGCAGTAGCACTTTGAAATGAAAAGCAAGGGCTTATACTGATTACTTAAATAATTACCATACAGACAAATGATTTAGATATTTGGTTACAGGGTAACTACATAAAAAAGTTGGAAAATACATAAAAAAATGAACCAGTGAATTGACTGGATAATTTCTACCTTTTCTGTAGAGAATCAGAGTCCCAAAAATAAGTAAGTTTTGCAAAGTCTCTCTTTCTCTTTGCTGTGTCTCAGAGTCCCAGTTTATTTTGCAGTGGTCTTCAGTGTATCTGGCAGTTTTCAGTGTGGCAGGAAATTTGGCTTCTGCCAAGAGTCTCTGTTTTATAGGGCTTAAATAGCTCTTTCTGCAGTCTGCAAAACTTGCCTGTGATTGGCTAGGGGCCTTAATATTTCCAGGTCCAACTGTTCATCTCTAGGCCAGCAGTTGTCTCTCTTACTCTTTTCCCAAAATTTTAAGTGAAACAAAATTAACAGTATTTTGCTTTCACACAGCCCCACCTCCCTGACTGGCTTTTGATCTACACTACCTTCCTGACACTATTAAAATGGAACAGAGAGTGGCAATTGGTAGAGAATTTAACAATAGCTCCCTAGACCGGGTGTTTGCAGGACCCTGCTCTCAAACTAATTCTCTTTGAAATTCAAAGTGTTATAAACAGAGGAGATGGTCCTTCCATCTCCTGTCATTTATGGAATCTTCCCCTTTGATCCGCTATCAGGAAATTCCAGTCTCCTACTGGAATTTAACTCCTGCATACTTCTAAGAAAGACTTTGTCCCAGGCAAAGGGGGATGTCAGACACTGAAATACACATCTGCTCTTCCCATGTACCATTACAGAAAAGTGGGCATCATTTCTGACAAACCCGATGTCCTGGCCTTCCTGGAAATTAAACAGTAAAAAATTATGGAGAAATATGACAGCAATATGACTGCAGCAGCCAAATAGCTGCACAGTCTACTGTCCATTTATCACAGAATAAACTAGACAGTAACGCTATTTTGAGTTGCTAAGAATGATTTTTTTCAGTATAATAGACAATAGGCAGGGAGGTGAGGGGCACTGATGGAGATCATATAGGGTCCACGGAGGCAGAAGAGGTGGAGAGCATCTGGGCAGACTAAACTGGCCAAGTGGTCCTTTTCTGACATCAAATTCTGTTTCTATTTTTCAAAGAGCCAGATTGCAGGAACAGCAGTGTGTACAATCCATAACAGGATGCTAGGACTAATGAAAGAATGTCTGAATTGTGTGCTTTCTGTGCCTCTCTCCAGACCAGCCATATACACTCTAAAGCCTCAAAGTGCAAGGCATCATGGGTAGGCTAATCCTTAGGCGGGACAGGCTGATCAGGCTTCACCAGAACTCATTTGTGCCAGAACAGTATGAAAAGTGGTAGGGCCAAGGATTTTAAGGGTAAATTGTCTCCTCTACCCCATGGAATGGGTTCATCCATAGAATAACTTTTTGCTCATCAAAATTTGGAATCAGTGGAGTAACACTCTCACCACCTCCAGCTGACAGCAACTTCCAGTGCTTAGTTCCTTGATACCCACCTGAAGGCCAGGCTCTTGCTTTGAACACTGTGCCTTAACTTAGCAGGCCATGAACCAGCCCATCACTACTCAAGTCTTCACTGTTCACAAGGGTCTATGTGATAATGGCGAGCGCCGAATGGCAACCCACGTTATCGCAACATCAGGATGGTGAAAATTATTTTGCCACCCTGACAGCCTCGGCACACAAAGGAACAGTGCTGGGGACTTGGTCCTTTTGCTTTCTGTGGGGGGGGCTGCACCCCCACACCCCCCTACTTAAGGATTCTCAACTCCAGGGTGCAGCAGAGTGTCGGGGGGTGAAAGCAAAAAAAAAAACAAGTTTCAGGCCGGGCGCAACAAAACTGCAGTAACGCCCAGACCCGAACCTGGAACCCCATGCACTGCAAAGCAGAGGCCAACCCCCAACACCACGGCGCAGCTCAGTAGCTGACCACAGCACCACCCCCTATATCCCCTCCTCCCCCTCCCAGGCCACGCTCACTGTGCTCGCTCCCCACATGTGTGTACATATAGCGACATCCTGTCACTACAGTTGCCCACCCCACCACATCCGGTCGCCCTCCCCCCATTGCCATTCGGGCTTTTGCCCACATCGCGTCACCATTTTGGACGGCGCCTTAATTCAGGTGCCAATGTCACAGGCTACTGTTCAGAATTCTGCTGACATCCTGCAAGCCACAAAGGGAGTGATTAGATAGTAAAACTGTGTACTACACATGCTGCATTTTAAAAGCACAGTCCTCCCCAGTAATAAATTAAAATGATTGCAAAAACTGATAGGGCCAGGCCCAACCACTTATGAAGGTGATAGGGCCATGGTTGTAATGCCTACCCTCCACCCCTTCTGGCACCTATAAGAACAGCTTTCAGCTTTTAAACAAACTTGTATATCTGATACAGTACAGGCAAAGAAGGATAAACTATAGGCACTTGTTTTGTCCTGTTGAGAGTTCCCAGTGTAGCATAGTCGCTGACTCAGCCTAATGCCAAGCAAGCCCCCAGGAAAAAGAATATTGAACCAATAAGAGAGCAGCTTTCACAATGCTGATGGCTTCATGGTGTCACTGTAGCTCTGTTTAGTACAGAAACCAGCATCTGAAATCAAAGAGAAACAAATCTTTACATAAACCGCAGCTTTAAAAGTTATACTGTCAGACTAATGTTATATACAGTAGATCAAACATGCCATGCCCTGACTCAGAATATGCAGTATATCATCACTTATAAGGGGGCAGGACTTTCATAACTCACTTGTGGCTCTGCCACTTGAGAGTTATGGATCTCCCCCACACACGCACAATACTTAAAGATGAATTGCATATTTTGAGTCAGGCCATTCCATCCCCCCTATAAGTAATATATTCAGATTGCCAGGCGTAACTTTGCCTGGGAATCTCTCAAAATTAATGTGACTGCTGTCTTCACTAAACAAACATGTACCCTTCATTAAGCACTGTCACAGGCCCAGGATCTCGTCTGAAATGTAATCAACAATACAGCAGCATCTGCTGAAAGAAGGCTCTTCTACTTGGGATAAATAACAAGGGACTGTTATGCAGGATGTTTGGTAACTCTCTATTATTACAGTTACTTTATTTTTTTTGCAAATTGCCAAGAAGCTCTAGATTACTAAATTTCTGGATAACATGGACTTGCCGATCTTGCCTGTTACCCAGATTCTTCTGTTTCACTTCTTCAGTTGAAAATGTCTGGCAATGAAAGGCTGAAACTACTTACACAGAAACCACAAAAGCTGTTCAGTGTTTCAGCACCTTTCAGTATCTGTTGGAACTAAACCAACAGTGAGATTTGCCAACATCTAAGACCGCAGATTTTAGAAACCACCTTTCACAAACATTCCTATAGCACGATGACTTTATTATAAAAGATGACACAGAATGTGGCTGTGATACAACGTGTTGCCACCTCAGAGAGACTGATGTCACAGATCATACATCTGCAACCACACCAGCACCCCTCTTGCACCAGCTTGTCACAGAACTCCACCCTAGTTTGCCCCATTATGAGTTCTGCACCCACACTCAACCCTTTGCATAGCTGGCATGCCCCAGACACCTGGACCTATGGACCCAGTCACCAGTCCCCTTGTATCTAGCCAAGGCTGACTGCCCGAGCCTAAGGTGTAGTGTCTTCTAGTGTTCACTTTTTACCTTATTGCTTCCCAGTATTATGAAGGATTACTTCACTCAGATCAGCTGCGATAGTGTCTCTTTTCATTAGTATGGATACCACAGAGAATCACAAAACACACCTTTCACACTGCACAGCCAGTCACTTATATCTTAATAAACAGTTGCTATTTATCTACAAAATATAATCCAAAGTAAACATGATGATAAAAATAAACAGTAAATGCTTAAAGTTATTTTGAGATCACAAGGTGCTGCTTTCGGGATATGGTACCTTAGGTCAGCAATAGTCCTGTTGTGTTAGTTTTAATATTTGTATTCTATACCATTATTTAGTGTGAGGGGATCGTAGTTAGGCCCAGACATGGTAGCCAACTGATTCCTTCTATTTCCTGATTCATCTACCCCACCCCCCATGCTCAGGCATGTTATGACATGCAGCATAGGTGAGCACGGGGTACACCCCACACTGAAATGAATGGAACTGAATTTTCTTTTTTTTTTTTTTTAATGCTCTGTTTTCCCCTCCCTACCACACAGTTCCACTCTACCTTGGCCACTGCAGCCCTGTCACCCCAACGTCCACTGTGACTTACCTGCCAGCCGGTACCCCCAGAGCTTGCCTCCCCGGAGGGGTTGATGGGAATTCCCCAATCCCCGTCAGGAACCAGATCCATATTCTGAACTGGGGAGTCCAGCTAGTTGGGTAAAGGGCTTGTGGGTGTTGGAGTACAATCCTGCTGCCGGTGGGTGTTTTTCCCTGTTTTTTCACCCCGGAGTGGCATGGCATTCAATGATGCCATGACATGCACTGTGCACTCCTGCATGCTGCACATTGGCATCTACCTGCCCTCCTGCCTTCTGAGCAGTCCTGGGTGCTGTTCCTCCAGTTGCTGCTAGGAGCCATGCAGACCCTGGGCTCTGCAAACCACCCCCACCATGAAGGAGAGCAGTTCTGTGGACACTCGATCCTCCTTCCCCCGGCTGATCTTCCAATGCCCCGAGCTTGCTTCTGAACTTGGGTCACCAGTGCTGCACACAGTAGTTTTACCTCTGAGCCGGTTGGGACTGGATTTTCATTACTATTTAATACATCATGTTGGCCAGTTGGAAATTAATGAAAACCACTGCTTGATTAACCAGGGCCTTGTTATTTGAACACTGGTCTTCATTTATCTCCAACTGGCCATCATAATGTGTTAAATAGTAATGAAAATTCAGTCCCTTTAATTTTAACGGGGTGTGCCCCCACGGTCTCCTTGCTGCATGTCATAATGTGTCTGAGTGCAGGGGCATGTAGATGAATCGGGAAGTGGAAGGGATTGGCTGGCCACCTTGTTGGGGTTAAACTATGATCCCTTCACACTGAATAATGGCTCTATGGTTGCCACCTCTCGCATTTCCAATTGGACAGTCCTGCCTTTGACCCTCCCCATCATGACACCTGCAGCTGTACATCTCAGGATGCCAAAAATCCCAATTTCGGTCGGCAAAAGCACAAACACTCTGAGCGTTAAATTCTTTTTTTTTATTAATATTATTGTGTTGTGTCATGAGATTGCATCATCTCTCTGCTGCTGGTGTTCCAGATCAAGCAAAGCAAGTGGGCTGTCCCAAATCCAACATCCCTGCTATTGCTCCTTTTGAACATTCATGTTCCAGACTGCTCTGCTGGACCTGGACAGCCTATCCACACTTCTTTCTCCTCCTCATACTCTTTTTCTGCTCCCGAGTCTCCTCACATCATGGATGTCAGGATGGCAGCACTTCAAAGACGTCACTTGCTGACTGACAGGCAGAAGCTGGGGCAGGAGCTGCTGGGCTGGCACTCAGAACTTGTCAGTCAGTCACACTGGCACACTCGGCTCAGCTGGTCTGCCACTACCCTTCTGCAAGTTCCACTCCAAACAACTTCTGGCCTCTGGTCTGGCCTGGCTGCCCCTCCTTCAGAACCTTCCCATACCTTTGCTCCCTCCCAGTGATCTAGTCTGCAGAATATTACTCTAAACAAAACAAAAAAAAAACAGCACACTTTAAATAAACATTGTGCTGGTGGGGGTGGGGTATGATGTCCTGGTTGCTGTTTCCTACCTCCTCCTGGAGAAACAAAGAGCTATATTTAAAAATCCCACCGGTGGGCCTGGAGCAGTATTGTAGGGGCTATACACAGAAATGGTTTCAATGGCCAAGGAAAGAGAAATAAAAAAAATAGCACAATATAAAGAAAGAGACCAGGCTGAGTAGGTATGAATTGGGAATGTTGCACATACAGTGTGTCGTATACTATTTTGGTGCAGAAATGTTGCACATTGTGTCTCAGAAGTATTTTGCCATAGAAATGCTGCAGATAGTCTTATCTAGAATTTTGCTGTAGAAATGTTGCCCTTTGTGTTTCATTTAGAATGTTGCTGTAGAAATGTTTCCTATTGTGTCTCTTCTAGTATTTTGCTGCAGAAATATTTTCCATTGTGTCTCGTCTACTATTTTGCTGTAGAAATGTTTCCCATTGTTTTGTCTAGTATTTTGCTGCAGAAATGTTGCACACTGTGTCTCGTCTAATATTTTGCTGTAGAAATGTTTCCCATTGTCTCATCTAGTATTTTGCTGTAGAAATGATTCCCATTGTGTCTCATCTAGTATTTTGCTGTAGAAATGTTTCCATTGTGTCTCATTTAGTATTTTGCTGTAGAAATGTTTCCCATTGTGTCACTTCTAGTATTTTGCTATAGAAATGTTTCCCATCGTGTCTCGTCTAGTATTTTGCCATATAAATGTTTTCCATTGTGTCTTGTCTAATATCTTGCTGTAGAAATGTTTCCCATGGTGTCTCGTCCAATATTTTGCTATAGAAATGTTTCCCATTGTGTCCCTTCTAGTATTTTGCTGTAGAAATGTTTTCCATGTTGTCTCTTCCAATATTTTGCTGTAGAAATGTTTCCCATTGTTTCATCTAATATTTTGCTGTAGAAATGTTGCACATTGTGTCTCTTCTAGTATTTTGCTATAGAAATGTTTCCCATTGTGTCTCTTCTAGCATTTTGCTGTGGAAATGTTTCCCATTGTGTCTCGTCCAATATTTTGCTGTAGAAATGTTTTTCATTGTGTCTTGTCTAGTACTTTGCAGTAGAAATGTTGCACATTGTGTTTTGTCTAGTATTTTGCTGTAGAAATGTTTCCCATTGTGTCTTGTCTAGAATTTTGCTGTAGAAATATTTAAAGCCATTGGCCTTGCCATCAAGAACAAGCTCATCAACCAGCTTACAGAGCTCCCAACTGGCATCAACGAATGCCTCATGACCCTTCATCTTAAGCTCAGCAACAATCAGCATGTCACTGTCATCAGTGCATACACCTGACAATGCTGACGAGGATGTCAAGGAACAGTTCTACTCCAACCTTGACAGAGTCCTGACCAACACCCCTAAGGAAGACAAGCTCATTCTTCTTGGTGTCTTCAACGCCAGAGTCGGGCATGATTCAGATCTCTGGAATGGTATCATTGGGAAGGAGGGGGTAGGAAAGACAAACTCCAATGGCATCCTACTCCTGAACAAATGTGCGGAGCATGGCCTGGTCATCATCATGAACACCATCTTCAGACAGAGCGACAAGTATAAGACTACTTGGAGACACCCTCGATCCAAGTACTGGCACCTCCTTGACTATGTCATTGTCAGAATCTATGATCGAAAGGATGTCTACTTCACAAGGGCCATGCGAGGAGTCGATGACTGCTGAACAGACCATTGTCTTGTCAGATCTGTCATGTACATATGGCTCACTCAGAAACATTGAAGGCAGTCAAAATCAATGCAAAGGAAATTCAAAACCAAGTCCCTTCAAGACTCAATGGTTCAAGAAGACTTCCAGCAACATCTCCAAGCAAGGCTCTCTGCCATGCCTGCAGCTGATGAAAACATTGAGAGATACTGGAAGGAGTTCAAGATCGCCATCCACTCGGCATGTGCTGAATCTATTGGCTATGTCACCCGGCATCACCAGGACTGGTTTGATGAAAATGATACCGAGATTCAAGACCTGCTCAACCAGAAAAGAAGAGCTCACTGCACATGGCAAGATGACATCTCATGCTAGCAAAAGAAAGAGTCATTCCAGCAACTCAAGGCAGAAGCTCAAAGGAAGATCCGAGACATCAAAAACAAATGGCAAGACAAGGCCAAGGAGAACCAGCTCTGTATTGACAAACATGACATGCGAAGCTTCTTCCAGGCTACAAGGGCCATTTATGGTCCAAGCTCCCATGGTCCCACTCCCCTCTGATCTCAAGATGGCTTGATTCTCCTAAAGGGAAATGAAGGCATTCAAGCTAGGTGGAAGGAGCATTTTGAGACACTTCTGAACTGTGAGTCATTTGCGACCGATGCCACTATCAATTCTGTCACTCAACACCCTGAAAGAGAATCTCTTGCCAACCCTCCTACCATCAAAGAAGTAAGACATGCCATCAATCTGGCCAAAAATAACAAAGCTATCAGACCAGATGGTATACTGGCTGAAGTCTACATGGCTGGGGGCGAGGAACTGGTACTAAAGCTCCACAAACTCATTCTCCGAATTTGGAACAATGAGGAGATTCCAGAGGACTTGAGGAATGCCAACATTGTTACCATCTTCAAGAAGGGAGACAAGTTGGTGTGTGGAAATTATCGAGGCATTGCTTTACTCTCCACTGCAGTGAAAATCCTCACCCATATTCTTCTGAACCGTCTCCTTCCCATCGCTGAAGAAGTCCTACCAGAATCTCAGTGTGGATTCAGACCATCTTGCAAGACAACCGACATGATCTTCACTGCCAGGCAGATCCAAGAAAAGTGTCAGGAACAACATCAGGACCTGTACATGGCTTTCATCAACCTGACAAAAGCCTTTGACTCCATCAGTCATGAAGCCTTGTGGAAGGTGCTGGCCAGATTTGGCTGCCCTACAAAATTCATCAAGGTCCTGAGGCTTCTGCATGACCAGATGACTGCCAGCGTTCTCTATAATGGTTCAAAGACAGACCCGTTCATCATCCAAACTGGGGTCAAGCAAGGGTGTGACATCACTCCAACCTTGTTCTCTATCTTCCTAGCAGTCATCCTAGTCCTCACCAAAGGCCACCTTCCCACTGGAATTGACATTGAATACAGAATGAATGGAGGGCTCTTTAATCTTGGACGTCTCCGTTCAAAGACCGAAGTTTACAAGGCATCCGTCATTGACCTCCAGTACGCTGATGACAGTGCCATCCTTGCACACACCAGGAGTGACCTCCAGTCTGCGCTAGATCTTTTGCAGAAACTTACTGAAGTCTGGGACTCTCACTTAACATCAAGAAGACCAAGGTGCTCTATTAGCCTGCTCAAGACCTTGTAAATGACCCTCCACAATTCACCATCGAGGGACAGACCCTGGAGACAGTTAAGCACTTCACTTACCTCGGTAGCCACCTCTCCCTAACAGCAAACATCGACAATGAGATTCAGCACAGGATCCATTGCTCTAGTACCTCATTTGGGAAACTGCTTCAATGCGTCTTCACTGACTGTGACATACGAAAGGACACCAAGATCCAGGTATACAGTTCGGTTGTCATCTCTACCCTTCTTTATGGATGTGAAACTTGGGTGACTTACCAACATCATCTAAAGAACCTGGAGAGGTACCACCAACAGTGTCTCCAGAAAACCCTCCGCATCAAGTGGGAAGACCACCGCACTAACATCAGTGTTCTTGTTGAGGCCAATGTCACCAGCATAGAGGCAATGATCCTCAGACATCAATTCCTCTGGACTGGACACTGTGTATGGATGCCCCACTCTCAACTCCCCAAATAAATTTTATACTCCCAGCTCAGTTACAGTCAGAGATCCCTTGGAGGTCAAAGGAAATGCTACAAGGACACACTGATGGCATATCTCAAG
Organism: Neoceratodus forsteri; assembly: GCA_016271365.2. Taxonomy (NCBI): domain Eukaryota; kingdom Metazoa; phylum Chordata; order Ceratodontiformes; family Ceratodontidae; genus Neoceratodus; species Neoceratodus forsteri. Next base: position 344,940,344 of record CM028138.1, on the reverse strand, counting down.
AAAACAGATATGGACATTATGAGCTGGGAGGAGCTGGCCACCAACCGATCTCAATGGCACCAGAACCTCCATCAAGCAGGGGCCTGCTTTGAAGAGAAACGCCTTGCCCTCAAAGCTGAAAAGAGAGAGAGAGAGAAGGAAGGAAAGGGAAAGAAACCCCAGCCAGCAGGCAGCTCTCACACATGGAAACATTTGCAATTTCTGCGGACGAATCTGTGGCTCTAGGATTGGATTACTGAGCCACCTCAGGATCCATCAGTGAACCATGGTAGAGATCATCCTCGAATCGAGGGATTGCTGACAACGATTTCCCATTGTGTCTCGTCTAGAATTTTGCTGTAGAAATGTTGCACATTGTGTCTCGTCTAGTATTTTGCTGTAGAAATGTTTCCCATTGTGTCTTGTCTAGTAATTTGCTGTAGAAATGTTTTCCATTGTATCTCATCTAATATTTTGCTGTACAAATGTTTCCCATTGTGTCTCATCTAGTATTTTGCTGTAGAAATGTTGTACATTGTGTCTCATCTAGTGTTTTGCTGTAGAAATGTTGCATATTGTGTCTTGTCTAGTATTTTACTGTAGAAATGTTGCACATTGTGTCACTTCTAGTATTTTGCTGTAGAAATGTTTCCCATTGTGTCTTGTCTTAGTATTTTGCTGTAAAAATGTTTCCCATTGTGTCTTGTCTAGTATTTTGCTATAGAAATTTTGCACATTGTCTCGTCTAGTATTTTGCTGTAGAAATGTTGCACATTGTCTCGTCTAGTATTTTGCTGTAGAAATGTTGCACATTGTGTCTTGTCTAGTACTTTGCTGTAGAAATGTTTCCCATTGTGTCTTGTCTAGTATTTTGCTGTAGAAATATTTCCCATTGTGTCTTGTCTAGTATTTTGCTGTAGAAATGTTTCCCATTGTGTCTTATCTAGTATGTTGCTGTAGAAATGTTTCCCATTGTGTCTCGTCTAGTATTTTCATAGAATCATAGAAGGCTGTCAGCAGATAAGGGCCTCTAGGTCCATCTAGTCTGCCCATATCCCCTCTCCCCCAGAAGATTTCCTCTGTCCCTTTGTGGTCTGCACTCTTCCCCCAAGTCCCATGTGCATGTTCCAGGCCATCTTGAAGTTCTCCACTGTATCCACCCTCACCACCCACTCTGGCAGCCTATTCCATGGCTGTACCATCTTGGTGAAGAATCTGTCCCTGATGTCCCATTTGAACCTGCCCCCCTCCAGTTTGAGGATATGTCCCCTTGTGTAATTGTTCTTACTCAGTTTGAATATGCTGTCAAACCTCACCCTGTTTATGCACTTCAAGTATTTGAATGTCTCCACCATAACCCCCTCTCCCTCCTCTCTTTCAGTGAGTACAGGCCCAGCTCCCCCAGCCTCTCCTCATATGGCCTCCGCTGCATCCCCCACACTATTTTGGTCGCTCTTCTCTGGACCCTTTCCAGCCAGTCCATATTTCCTTTCCTGTATGGCCTCCAGAACTGGACCCCATATTCCATGTGTGGTCTGACCATGGTTTTGTTCTGTGGCAGGATCACCTCCCTTCTCCTGCTTGTGAAACTTTTCCCTATGCATGCCAGCATACTCAGTGCCTTTCCTGCTACCCTGTCACACTGACCCTGGACTTTCAGGCTGTTTGAGATGGTAATCCTCAGGTCTCTTTCCTGCTCTGTCTCCTCAATCTCTTCTCACCAGTTGATAGTTTGTCTTCGGGTTGTTACACCGTATGTGCATAATCCTGCCACCTTTTTGTGTTGAACCGTAATTGCCATCTTTCTGACCACTGCTCCAACCTGACCAAGTCCTCTCTCATATCCTCCCCCCTTCCATTGTATCCACCCTGCTACTACAGATTTTCATGTTGTCCATGAACAGACGCGCCTTTCTGTGCAGACCCTCTGTGATGCCCCTATGTTTATGTTGAAGAGTATGGGTCCCAACACAGACTCCTGTGGAACCCCACTTGTCATTCTTTCTTCCTCTGAGTACACCCCATTAACACTGACCCTCTGAGTCCTCCCCACCAACCAATGTTACACCCAACTAGTGAGCTTGCTTCCCACCCCAAGCTTTTCACCTTGCCTATGAATCTCCCGTGGGGACAATGTAGAACACCTTCCTGAAGTCCAGGTAGGCTATGTCTACCACCCCTACCTGGTCCCATATCTCCGTCACCCTGTCAAAGAATTCAATCAGGTTTATCTGGCATGAGCTGCCACCTGTGAATCCATGCTGATTGTCATTCCGTAGGCCTTCCCCCTGAAGATGCTTAACCAGTCTTTCCTTAATCAGTGCCTCCATCAGCTTGCTGATCACCGAGGTCAGACTTATCGGGCGGTAGTTACCTGGCTCTTCCCTTCTGCTCCCCTTATGTAGTGGTACTACCTCAGCCTTTTTCCACTCCTCTGGAACCCTTCCCTCTTGCAGTGACAGGTTGAATAGCCTTGTGATTGGTGCTGCCAATTCCTGTTTCAATTCTTTAAGTACCCTCGGGTGAATCCTGTCTGGACCCATTGCCTTGGTCCGCTGCTTGCTCAATTCCTCCAGCGCTCTAGCTTCAGTGAAGGGACTGGAGTCCATCTCCCTACTTGTCCTCACCCAATTTTCTAATTTAGGCCCCCCTCCACTGTAAAGACCGATGCAAAGTATCTGTTTAAGACATTGCCTTTTTCTAAGTCTCCCTCCACCAGTGCCCCCTTCCCCTTTGAGCCTCACTATCCCTCTCTTCCCTTTTTTCCTGTCACTTACATATCTAAAGAACCTCTTGTCTCCCCTTTTAACCCCCCCCTTACTATATGTTCTTCTGTTTCAGCCTTGGTACTCTTGATCACCTTCCTTGCTTCCCTCAGTTTATCCCTATACACCCCCTTATCTACCTCCCTTTGTGTCGCCTTATATATCTTGAATACCCTCCTCTTCTCCCTGACTGTTTTCCTCACTTCAGTAGTGAACCAAAGTGGTTTCCTACCCCTCTTTCTCCTGCTCACTGTCCTAATGCAAAGCTCTGTCTCGTTCCATAGCACTCTTTTAATTTCCCCATAGCTCCTCCACATCTTACAGGACTTCCACCTCCTCCAGCTCCTCCTGTACCATTGTTCTCATCTTCCCAAAGTCTGCCTCACTAAAATCAAGCACCCTAGTGTTTGAGTTGTCCTTGGCCTGACCATTGTTGATCCTAAATTTCACCACCCTATGGTCACTGTCACACAAATTTTCCCGACCCCTACCCCCCCTCTACACTGTCTCCATTTGTCAAGATCAGGTCCAGTATGGCTGTCCCTGTAGTAGATTCTGTCACCAGTTGGCTGATGAATGCTTCCTGAAAGGCTTCAAGCACCCCCCCATTCCTAACTGTGGCTGCTGCCTGGGTGACCCAGTCTATGTTAGGTAGATTTAGGTCTCATAGTACCATGATTTCCCCTCTGTTGGCCATGTCCTGTATCTCTTTAACCATCTGCTTGTCAATCTCCTTCTCTTGATCTGGTGGTCTGTAGACCACTCCTACCTTCACTGCATTCTCCTCTGCTGTACTTAAGGGCACCCATAGGGTCTCTGCAGATCCATCCCCTCCGCACAACAATGCCTTTATACCCTCTTTTACATAAAAGGCTACCCCCCCTTTTTCCTATCCTGTCTCTCCTGTACAGTACATACCCTGGCATTTCCACTTCCCAACTATGGTTCACAGTCCACCAGGTCTCCGTGACTGCAACCAGGTCCAGGTCACCCTCCACCACTATCGCCTGCAGTTCTCCCATTTTATTACCCAGGCTCCTGGCGTTGTTCAGCAAAATTCCCTCTACCAGTCCCTCCCTTCCCCCCTCCCCCTTGTTAGTTTTCTTGCTCCCATCTGTGGGGGAGAGCTAGTTAGGCCTGATCCTCTCCTTCTTCCTATTGGGCAACACCTAGCTACACCCACCCCTTGCCTAGTTTAAATCCCTCCCTAGTATTTCCTCTATAAAACCCTGCAGCTTCCCCCTCAAAATCCTGGTCCCCTCATCGTTTATGTGCAACCTATCTCTTGCATACAGATGTTGGTCTACCTATGTGTCTCCCCAATTCCCTATACATTTGTAGGCCTCCTTCCTGCACCACTGCCTCAGCCAGTGATTAAAATCTTTGATTCTCAATTGTCTCGCTGTACTGGTGCAGTGAACTGGCAGAACATCTGAGAAGGTTATTGTGTCTACTATCCCCTTGCACCCTCTGGCTAGTTCCATACATCTCCTCTGTACCTCTAGGACATCTTCTCTGGCCAGATCATTTGTGCCAAGGTGTACAACCGGGTTAGGTTCCTCCCAATCAGTCTGATACATTCCTTAATTCTTGGGAGATCCCTGCCCGATTCCATTTCCGGCTCGCAGAAAACTGACCCCCCTTTGAAGGCTACACCCTTTCTTAACCAATGGATCCCTTTAATAATGGAGTCCCTGTACACTATCACTGATTTTCTGTGTGCTGCCCCCAAGGGTGCCATTGTCTCACCTGCCTGGCTGTTTCTCCTGGCTTCCCCTTGTATGCCTTCCACCCCACCCTTCCCTATCCATCTGTCCCCCTGCCCAGACTGGTACCCCTCGGTCTTGTCCCCCCATGCTCCCTCCCACTCTTGCCTATTTCACTCCTGTCCTTCTCCTACCCATCCTCTCTGCTGATGCTTATCCCACTCTGGCCTCTTCTAGCAATGCCCCCTTTGCTTCCATCCCCTTCCCCTTCTTCCCACTGTCTGCTACACCCAGTCCCCCCATAGTATGTCTCCCTTTCCGCTTACTATTCCCCCTCCTCTTCCTGGCCTCTATAGCCTGATCCTCCCCTTCTCCTGACCTCCCCTGCCCTTCCTGTTCATTCCCTTTTCCATATTTCTCCTTCCTTTCCTGGTTTCCTTGTTCATTCCCTCCTGCCTTGAACCCACACATGTCCTCCTGCTCCAATGTCCTTGTAAAGGGCCAGTATCTGTTAGAGCCAGTTGTGTGCCTATGTTAAAAAGCACTGGTACTCCTGCCTGTCATATCCCTATTCACTGACCTGGAACTCCTGCCCATCATGTTCCTGTTCTCTGACCTGGTTTTTCCTGCTATCCCCTGCTGTGCGACCACCCCCCTCCCACCAGGCAGGTTGGCTTGCCACCCTACCCCTTCCTGGCTGCCCTCCGCAAAGTTAGTGACTATGTCTCTTCCTGTCCAGAATAGCTCTCATTTTAGCCATGCTAGCTCGGTCTCCAACTTCTCCAGTCTTAGACAAACTGGGCATGCCCCCAGCCTCCAGAGAGTACTCATGAACACTGCTGCACCACAGCTGTTACATCCCATGACCCTCTCACCCACGGATGCCTTCTTCCCCTGGCCATACCTCCCCGTGCCTTCACTGCTCCCTAACTTGTCGTGTCCCTCCCTCCTGCTTCATCCCTATATGCTGTCCCCATCCCCTCACCAGGCTATCATTCCCACACCTCCCTGCCCCAATCCCCCCTGCTGCCTGCAAGGCCAATTACTCCTCTCTCTTATTCGCCTTCCCAGTGCCATACCCTCAGTGAGATTTCCCTAGTTTACCATAACCTGCCTACTTATAAACCCAGCAGAAAACAGTGCCAAACTAAAGCCTAAAGCCCCAAGCTGTTGGCTGTGCCCTGCCTGATTTAAGTCCAGAAAACCGTGAAAGATATTATGTCAATGTGCTCCTCTAGGATTCAGAAACAACTCTTAATCAGTATCATTACACCACTGTACCCCTATGATTCAGGAACAACTGCTAAGTCAATAACGTTTCCCTCCTTAGATTCAGAAACATCAACCAAGTTAATAACTTTATGATGACATTTCACCAATACAGCCCATAGATGTTGTGCTTTTAGTTCCACATTCAGTCCTACCCACTTTGCTCCACCCCCCCTTTTGTCCCTTCAATCAATTAGTTGCAGCTGAGCCTTTTCCCTTCAGGTCCTGCCCCCTGCCTTTTAGTATTTAATTAAGTTTCCAAACAGAGAGGGTGGGGGGATGTTCCCGGGCTTCCCCATATTTAAGCCCGGCCAGAAAGTTTAAAGTTTGGTGCCCTGGTCACTGATTGGCTGACGGCCCCCTGCGTCAGCCCTGCAGTCCGTGAGCAGCTCTTTTCAGCTCCTCTGCAGTCGCTGTCTTGTCTCCCCACTGCCTCCGGTAATCCACCTTCCTAGCTGTCAATGCAGCTCTCGATCTCCCCATTACTGCCAGCCCTGCTCTCCGGTGATGCGACTGATTGCCATCTCCCTGTCGCCACCAGTATAGTTTCTTCCTCGCTGCCGGTGCAGTGCGCTCTCTCTCTCCCTGCTGCTGATGTAGCCTGCCTAGGAACAGCCATGCAGTCAGGGAGAAGAGGAGGGTATTTTTGCTGTAGAAATGTTTCCCATTGTGTCTCGTCTAGTATTTTGCTGTAGAAATGTTGCACACTGTATCTCGTCTAGTATTTTGCTGTAGAAATGTTTCCCTTGTGTCTCGTCTAGTATTTTGCTGTAGAAATGTTTCACATTGTGTCTTGTCTAGTAATTTGCTGTAGAAATGTTTCCCATTGTGGCCCGGGTATTCAGAAGGGTTGCACATGGCGCAACACTGTTGCACCATGCGCAACCCACTGATGCCCCCAAGCGCGATATTCAAACAGGGATTGTGCCTGGCACAAATCCCGATGCACCGGATCCTATCAATAATGTATGCAACTCAGGTAAGGGGGTGTGTCCATGCATACTCTGCACATCCCGATATTCAGCCCGGGATGTGCTAAGCCCATGCACGCGCAACCCCCTACTTGTGCTGCACACAGGTGAGCCAAAAAAAAGGAACATCGGCTGGCCACCCATAGGTGAGCTGCCATATTGCAGGGTGCAACATGGCAGCTGCCACCTGTGGGTGGCCACCCGAGCTCCGGCTGCACCTTCATGGTGGCGCTGCCCCATGCCCGATCATGGGCTTAAGTATAAAAATAATCATCCCATATCCCCCCCTGGTGGTCCAGTGGACTGCTTGCAGCCTGATCACAGGCTTAAGTATAAACATAATTGTCCCATATCCCTAGTGGTCCAGTGGACCGCTTGCATCCCGATCATGGGCTTAAGTATAAATATAATCGTCCCATATCCCTGGTGGTCCAGTGGACCGCATGCAGCCCGATCACAGGCTTAAGTATAAAAATAATTGTCCCATAATCCTGGTGGTCCAGTGGACCGCTTGCAGCCCGATCATGGCCTTAAGTATAAAAATAATCGTCCCATATCCCTGGTGGTCAAGTGGACCGCTTGCAGCCCAATCACGGGCTTAAGTACAAAAATAATCATCCCATATCCCTGGTGGTCCAGTGGACTGCTTGCAGCCCAATCACGGCGTCAGTAAAGACATGCTATAGCACCCAACCCTGGTGGTCTAGCGGTGCCCCCACCCACCCACTAAGCCCCACCACCGCTCCCCTGGTCAGCTGCGGTGGCAGCTCCCAGCCACTTTCCGCTGGCTGCTGATCGAGACTGGAGGGTGTACGCCCACTGGTCCACAGCATGAGCCAATGGGCGTGCAGTCTGCATTGCATACACAGCCCAGATATGTGAATGGATCCATTCACACATCTGAACTGTGTAGTACAGTACAGATTGCATGCCCATTGGCTCACGCCAGGACCAATCGGGCGCATAGCCCCACCGTGACGGTGTCAGTCGGCGGGCGGTGGCAAGTGGGTGGGGAGCTGCCGCCCGCCGCTGACCGGGGGGGGAGTGGGACGGTGGGGCTCAGTAGGCGGGTGGGGAGAGGATACCACTAGACCACCAGTGTTGGGTTGCTGTGGCATTAATGTTTATTTATTATTTATTTAGCTTTTGTTTTATTGACGGCCACGATCGGGTTGCAAGTGGTCCACTGGACCACCAGGGATATGGGACGATTATTTTTATACTTAAGCCTGTGATCGGGCTGCAAGCGGTCCACTGGACCACCAGGGATGTTGGACATGTACTGTTTACCACATATGCCCGTGATCGGGCTGTGAGTGGTCCACTGGACCACCAGGGATATAGGACGTGTTTTATTTTAACAGATGCCCACGATCAGGTGGTGGGGCACTTTTCCACGTTATGCAGGGGGCGTCAGTCCCCGAGGGCTGCAGCCTGGCAGGGTGCCAGGTGTTACCGGGGTCGTGCACTCAGAAGGCAATGGGGCTATAATGACATGCAATGGCCCCATTTTAACCTTGCATGCATTATGGCTCACCCGAATATCCCTGGAAGTCCAGTGGTACCCTCTCCCATCCCTGATCCCCATCCGTTTACATAACATCACCCGAACATCCCTGGTAGTCCAGTGGTATCCCCTCCCATCCCCGATCCCTGTCTGAATAAATAAAAATATCCTGTACATCCCTAGTAGTGTACTGTGATGCATCCGGAGTTGCTCGGTGCATCTCATCCTTTTGAATATGGCCTGGGGTGCAGTTCGGGGAGCTGTGCCAGGCACATCCCCTTTGAATATCTGGGCCAATATTTCCATAGTGTAGTGTCCCACCCCAGTTCCCAATCTCCCACCCAATATTGATAACTCCCTTTTCCATAGTGTAGTTGTCCCCCCATCACCGATCGCCATCCCCAAATAGACAAAAACACAGTCCCTGGTAGGTCTCCCCCCCATCACTGATCACTGTCTCCAAATAGACAAATGCCCAGTCCCTGGTAGTCTAGCGGTCCCCCCAACCCTCCACCCACTCAGGTAATCACATACCACCCTGCTCCCCCATCTCAGTACGACTGCCGGTCGCTGAGCAGCACAGCCCTCTTTACACCGCAACGGCTGCCCACTGTCTGAACTGACAGCATACAGTATATACTACAAGCCAATTGGTTGTGTATTCTACCCCACTTGATCTCCTGGATTGTAAACCATTTTGGGTTATAGTTCTGGTTCCAGTTAACCCCACCCGCACACATCAGCATCACTTCTGTCCTCTCTGTCTCCTGTATTTTAGTACATTTTGGGGGGCAGGGCTCTTCTAAGCAGTCCCCACCACACACACTTATACACATGTCAGCAGCATACTCTCACCTCCACCTCCTGGATAGTAGCATATTTTGGTATACATTGATAGCCCTAGATACCTCCCCCCTCCCCCCACACACAATCCCATGCACATAAACATACACTCAAAAGCCCTGGTCAAACACACAGAGAGTCACACAGAAACATGGGCTCTAGGACAAAGATATGTAACCACAGACTGAGACAAAAAGAATAACAGACAGACATATACCCTCAGACAGGCGCACAGACAGAACCTCAGATTGACAGCACACAAAGCTGTGAACAGACATGCCTGGACCTCTTCACTGACACACCAGAGGGCCATACATGGGACCTTGGACAGACAAACATGAACCCCAGGAGTGACACATGTGGACCCACAGACATACACAGACACTTGCACTAGAGCAACCCTCAGCCTGACACACTAATATTCAGAGTGTCACAAAAAACCCTTGATCTGAAAAACAGATCCTCAGAGAAGTAACCGCCCTGGCGCTACCCCATCACCCCAAATAAAACTGTTCAGCAGTCCATGTACTTATTTAAAATTCAGGAAAATGTCTCATACAAACAAGCATTTGTCAATGCTGAATGTTTGCTTGCTGGCATTGGCAGTGGTAGTGTAGAAGTTACAGAGCTGCGTAATAGGAATGGCAGTGAAGTACTGAACTGAAGCCAACCCCACCACCACCCTGCAGAGAGTGACAGGCATTGGGGTGTGCCTTTGGGTCGTCAGGCATAACGGCCACGCCATTTCACCACACCCCACCCTGCAGACACTGACAAGTGTCACGGTGTTCCTTGGGGTCTTTGGCCCTTATGCGCACCCCCATTCCATTAGGAAATACGGTGAGATGGGTGTGATATAGGAGAATGGGGTGAACTTTGGGGCCAAAGAGTCCAAGGCATACCTCGATGCCTCTCACTGGCTGCAGGGTGTGGAATGGTATGAGCATTACAGGCAAGAATCCCAAGTCACACCCCTGATGCCTGTCATTCTCTACAGGGTTGGGCGTTATGGTTGGAAACCCTAATACCTCAGGCATTCGTTGGTATTTTCACTCCAAATTTTCAACATGGTTTTTTGTGACCCCACCTCATGAACTGTGGCAATATCAGTTTGTTAGCTAAAGCTGCTTATGCACAGTGACTCATTACATTTAGCACCAGGTGCAAAACATTCGAATAGTATGTAAAAATGACAGATGTACTGTTCATGGGAGGTGAAAAACAGCAATGTTGCAAATCTGCAGTAAAATATTAAAAAAACTGGTGAAGTCATACGCAGACATAGAAACTGTGCAACGACACCTGAATATAATTAGGTTGGATTTTTACAGCAGATTGTCAACTCAGGCATTTTGGTGCCTCCGATCATGAACAGTGTCATTGTGATTTTCTTTATCTGTCCGAACAATGATTTCCCACAGTGACCACGCATCTGTGCTGAAAGTGTGAAACACACTTTGGCCATGTTGTGAAAAATGACAGCCGATTGTTCATAAGGAAGTGTGGAAAATGCCACTGGAGAAAATCTGACTGAAAATATTACAAAGTCATGAACTTACGAGGGTGCATGGAAACTGCGCAATGCTCACTCGTAACACAGTCATTTTATGGACTTTTGTTCAGTAAATTTTCAACATAGCCATTTTAAGACTCTGCTCATGAACAGTGTAACTCAGATTTTCAGAATCTGTCCCAAACATTGCTTTCGCAGACACCAACAGCACCATTGTGCGCTACATGGGCGAAACACATTTTGGGCAAGATGTGAAAAATGACAGATGTACTGCTCATAAGGAGGGTGGTAAAATGGCAATGTTAAAAATCTGGAGTGAAAATATTGAAAATTTTGCGAACTTACGAACGTATGTAGGAACTATACACGCACCAGAAACAGTCATTTTTTGAATTTTTTTCACCCATCTTCAACATAGCCATTTTAAGACCTCTGCTCATGAACAGTGTCACTGTGATTTTCTTAATTTGTCCTGTACATTGATTTCAAGAACATCGACTGCGCCATTGTGCGCTACATGGGCGGAAACACATTTTGGTGAGATGTGAAAATGACAGCTGTACTACTCATAAGAAGGTGTGGTAAAATGGCAAGGTTGAAAATCTGGAGTGAAAATATTGAAATTTGCGAACTTACGAGCGCATGAGGAACTGCACAACGACGCCATAAAACAGTATTTTGGGATTGTCGACCAAATTTTCAAAATAGGTTTCTAGAGCTCACCTTATGAACACTGGCAGTGTCATTTATTAATCAGTCCCGAAAGGTGATTTTGCGCAGTGACTGCGAAATCACCCTTCGGGCCCGAATAACGCCATGACAGTGACAGCATTCAAGAGAAGGGGTCCCAAAAACCCCATGTTGAAAATTTGCTGCAAAAATTCCAAAAAATGCCTAAGATATGCAACAAAGTTGATAAAACCCTATCTATCCCATTATACAGCTTACCGGCATTTCCTCAGTTCGCGGTCGGCTTTGAAGAGTGCAGACGTGTTCCCGGTCCACAGAAGATCATCGGGCCGGAGTCCGGAGGTAAGTATGGGGTGGGGAGGTGGGGAGGCAGGGTGTGCAGTGGGTGGGTGCTGGTTGTGGGGGGGGGGCAGGGAGACTGCGTGGGACCGTTTTTTCTTTACAGGTTTTATTTTTTTTTTAAATGACGATGCGGGACATTTGCCACATTGGGGTGGGCTCCTAGCGTGGCACAAGGACAGCTGGTTGGGGGGGTGTGGAGCCGATGGGGGATTGGGCACCCCCCGTCAGCCATAGCATCTATTGCTACGCTGGGGTGGGCTCCCAGCGTGGCACCCTGTACTCTGGGGCAGGGGGAGGACAGTGGAGCTGATGGGGATTAGGCACCCCGTCGGCTATACCATGAGTTGCCACGCTGGGGTGGGCACCCAGGCGTGGCATGTGGAAGGCTTTGGGGGGCGCAGCACAGCCGACGGGGGATTGGGCACCCCCGTCAGTTATACAGTGCGTGGGGGGGGAAGCATGCAGTATGCGTGCGTGTGTTTGTGTGTGTGTGTGTGTGTGTGTGTGTAGGGGGAGCTGCGCATGAGCAGGCGATATCTGATTGCTGCTCACTGAAGCGTAGCTCCCCCTTTCAACTGTACGCCACTGCATTTTGGAGCTGTCATAGACAGCTCCAGCATGCATTGAAGGACTGGGACTGCACCTGCCAACACACTGACTGAATTGGAAGAGGGGGTGACACACCTCCGAAAACTCGGATGATGGCACTATGTTTCTTGCATATGCGTGCAAGCAAACATAAAAATGATGAATTCTTTGCACTTGGCTCGCAGATTAGAGGAGAGCAAAGAGACAAACAAAGAGGTAAGGCACAATCACACACATCCATAGTAAATGTTCACCAAAATCCTTCCATGTACAACCACTTGTTTATGTAATCCATTATTAGAAAGGAGCACTTCCCTGTCCTTCCCACCTTCCCTACCATATACTTTTGAAGATAGACAACTCAGCCGCACAACGGCACAACAAGGAGCGTACTGCTCTCTAAACAAGTTTAGATTTCTTTTACACGGTTCCATGTGATTACTTTGTTAGCAAAAACATCATGACACACAACACAACAACCAAAACATCTCAGAGCACATTCAGCGCTGGTAAAAACACCGACCGGCACAAATCCCATCACAACACGAAAGACACAACAAATAACATGAGAACTCTTTTGTTTTATACAATCAGCTCTGAGGAGGTGTGGACCTTGTGGACAAGGAGAAACTCAGGAGGGTGGAAATGTCTTTGAAAAAAACAAACACCAAAGTTCAGTTCTGGGAGATGGGGAACCAAACCCTGTTCCCCAGGTTGCTCTGAGAGCAAGTGCCTTATCCATTCCACCACAGGATCAACTCAGCTAGGTGTCATGCCTCCTGCTCTCTTGTCCCTTCCCACTACTGCTTTCCCTTCTCCACTTACACACACAGCGACAGGGGTAGGCATAATTTCGTAATGATGTAATACCCCTGTCGCTGTAAAGGCTCCCGAGATTCTTAGCCATGATATTATTGCGGTGATATCTTTTAAATGATGACATGAGATCATATGGTTTACACGACATTCTCTTTCCTGAGTAACTTACCTCTGCAAGGATTACCACCTGTTCCGATATTCACAGGATGGTTCACCCACGACATTGTACCTGTAGAAGTGCCATAGGAAAATGGAGCACAGGCAAAGGTGCGCCATCAATTAGGGCACCAGGCACTGCAGCACAGACACATAGGGTGCTGATCGTTTTGGGGGGGTTAATGGGGGGGGGCTTCACCACCCACACCACCCCTTAAAACAATATAGTCACCTCCACCCCTGGCATATCGGGTGGAGGCGGCATAGAGAATGGTGCCCAAAACTCCTGGGCACCCTGATCAGTTTTGCTGTCATTTAGGCACCCTAATGATGGCACCGTCATTATGTCACCCCGGCAATGGTATATGCACAAGGACAGTTCTGATTTGGGGAGCTGTGTCCTGTGCCCCCCAAAAAACAAACTGAAAAGTGCTACATGTTCTGACCTTACTATAAAAAAAATGTTTTCTAACTTTCCTCTAAATGCTGTAGAAAATGCTTTAAATAATCAGAATTAAGACTTGTAGTTTTTGTTAGTTGTTTCCATCATTTCTTGTCATTTTAAGGTTTCTTATTTAAGGTACTACATCTATTGCAATGATCAAAACTACATACTTTTCTGTGAAAAATCATCTTTCAGTAAAAAATGACCCACTTTGGGCTTCTTAAAAGGTGGTAACCCTAAATGGTTCACAATAAAAATACTATCGTCAACCTAAGGTACCATATCCCAAAATTGGTACCTTAGGATCGCAAAATCACTTTAAAAACTTAGAAAACACTGACTTTAGTGGCTTAGTTCCCAGGACTGAGGCAGGGATCATATGATCTTGGTGCTCAAAGAGTTCTTTTTAAAGCAGGGCCCTAGCTAAGGCAAGAGTATGAATATTTTCAGCAGAATAAGTGAGGAAAAATGTAGACATTTTGGCTGCAGGCCATTACATTCCAGTACAACTGCTCTATCAGAATTCACAGAGAAAATCCTCACTGCTTTAGATGAAAGAAAAATGTGAAGTGCCATTTCACTTGACCTTACAAAAACACTTGGCAGTTGGCACAGTTAATCACTGGATATTAATTTACCGATTTCAACACTTGCATTTTTTCTGGTCAAATCCTAAAGTGGTTTCATAGCTACCTTGCAGACAGAAAACAGAAACTGTTTTTTTTAATGCTGCGTGTGACTTGTGTCCTTTACAGCACAGTGAAATTTTATTTTATTTATGTAGTTATTTAAAAGTTGGTGACCAGGAGAGGCCCACTGAGCCGAGACTTGTTTCCAGGTGTGATCGGGGGTGGTGGGGGGAGTACAAAAGGTAATAGGATAGCAATTTAAATATAACATACAGACATCAAAACAAGATTGAAATGAGATCATGAGGTGCACTGAGATTGTGATTACAGTAATGCAAAAAAAAGGAGACAGAGATATGTAGAAAGCTAGATCTCCCTTTAAAAATTCCACGGATAGACTGGCTGAAAGTAAACAAGGTCCTGCATCATTTTGTATGGGGGGGGGCAAGAATACAGTGGTGCAACTTACAATGACCTAAGGAACAGGGGAGGCCTAGGTCTTCCTAATCTCAAACTACATTATCAAATGGCTCAGTTAACACCCTGGATATTGCTCATGAACATAGGTGGCGGCTACGGGGGCTGAGGGACTGAACCCCCCCCCCGAGAAGATTAGGTGGGGGCTCTGTCACCCCGGAATGTAGAGAATTACAGTGATTCCATTAGACAGCCACTGGCAATTTTATTTTAACTCCCCTGCTGCCGCCTGCAAGCCCAGCCAATCCGTGTGCACCATTTTCACACTAAGAAGGAAGAGCAAGGGCCAATCACTGTATTTGTTGTAACTTGTCATGGCCACATGATGCCATTTCAGTGGGATTGGCAGCAGTGGCGGGCACCACAATGCCAGGGGTTAGTTTCTTTGGTCATGTTGCAGCCTTATAGGACAAGCACTGTTCCTTGTGCTCTCTCCCTCACTCTCCATCACTCTCGGGCATTGTGTCAGCAGTACACCATTGTCGCGTCACCCCAGGCCCCCACAAGTGCAGCCGGGTGCTTGGAGTCAGTGGGTAAGGAGAGCGCACGAGCACATAGAAGTGGAACAGGGCCGAGGAACACAGGGTCAGGCAGTGGGGCGGTCTGCAGCAGCGCCAACTAAGACAATGGGACCAACCAGCTTCAGAGGCCTGGGAGGCTGTTGGAAAGCCAAGGAGGAATCGTACGAAAAGCTGACCTCCTACAGGTAGGACATGTGGGGAGCATTGCAGAGCAGTGGTGATGAGTCAACTACCACATTAAAAATAGCTAGTTGATTAATGGGGACAAGCATTAAGAATAAAGACTGAAATACAGGCTATTGTGAATATGAGTTGACCTTAGCAGGGCTGGATTTATAGTCATTTCTTGTTGGGGGGGTGCCTGTTAGCTGTTTTAGTAGTTTTTTTCCTTTTTTTTGTGCTGGAGTGGCATCTGACTGGTTGGAGCTTGAAGGAGCCGAGGAGGTGTTTTGTTTTTTGGGGCATGGGGTTTGACCACGTCCATCTGGCTATGCCAGAAAACTAAAGTGCATGCACAGTGCAGCTCTGCCTGGTGATGTAGTTTGGATGATGGGCCCAAAAAACATGTGCAACAGCCTGGTAGTGGCATAGTGCAAAATAAGTTTGCATTGGCTGGTTGACACTAACTATGGTGTGATTGGCTGTCGGTGTTGACTGCACAACTGCTGAACTTTGTTATGCATATGCCTACAGCCAAGTGACAGTTTGGCCCCATTCGTTTTCTCATGGCTACTGCAGTTTAGGATAGGAGGTGTTAGTGGGACCACCAATATCTTGAGAGGGTGAGACCAAAGACTGGGGATGAGTGGATTAAAGATGCCGAAGGTCAATGGTCAGGGCTCAGGAGTGAGTTGGTCATAGGATCATATCAGAGGTGTTAACTATGGTGTGGTTTATTTGGCATCCAACCACATAATCTATACTGATTAGAAAGGATGTTGACTTGGGGTGGTTGGGGCAGATGGCTGGGAGGTGTTGGCAGGTAGGCGGTCTTGGGGCGGGTGGCTGGGGGGACCTCTTGGTTACTGCTATGCATACCATAGTAATGTAAATCCAGCCCTGGATTAAATAGTCGCTTGCTGGGAAAGAAAAGGAAATTTGTAAGCCTCAGGCATAGCTAAAATCTGAATGTAACAAGATTCACTTCCCAAAGAAGGATGTACTTCACATTACTGAGTAGGGCTTGTCTGTCAGTCATTTATATGTGGGGGACCATGGTGATATGGGATTTGTCAAGCACTCAGATCTGGAGAGCTCTTGTGATGAGGGCAATGAAAGTCATACATATTTGGGGACACTGGAACTGTACAGTGAGTCTTGATGGCTTGTCATTCACACTGATGTGGGGCCACTGGTTATATTGGCTTGTCTGTCATGGAAGGGCATATTATATGGGTGTACTACTAATGTGGAACTTGTTACTCAGAAGTAAGGAGCGCTGATAATGTGGGAACTGTCAGTCACACTGATGTGACTGAGGTAGGACATTTTAATAAAGCAGCAGACAATATTTTGGCAAATTTATTTTATTGAAACAGATGGGGCTTTCCAACCCCCCTGCCCCCTAGCAATGCCCACCTCCTCACAATGCCTTATAGCAACAGTGGGGATGGGACGGTCACAGAAGGGGTAGGGGTCATGCGACAGGGCTGCTGGGTAGCTAATCCAGAGGGGCCCTAGACTCCTACACATAACCAGTACTAAATTAGCTAAAATAGCTAGGTTAAATAGTAGGTTGAAACACAACATTGAGGCCAGATATATTTATAACAAAACATTCTTAAGGCCAGATGCATTAATAACAAAATATTCTTTATTTAAAATAGTAAGAGAAAGATTACAGGCCTGAACAGAAGTTGAATTGAGACTGAATCCACTTGCTTATGCAGGGATGGTCAAGGTGGATTAATGGGGCAAGTAATTTGCCCCATTAATCGACCTTGACCCTCCCTGAGTAAGCCCCACCCTTAGTCCCACTCCCTACCCATGTTTTGAAAAGAAATGATGAATGCATAATCTTCCAGGCTGGTTCTAATATTTTATTTTTGGAACTGGGAAGGTGAAGTGGGCCAGTGTAACACAGAAACATAGAAACATAGACTTTGATGGCAGATAAGGACCGCTAGGCCCATCTAGTCTGCCCATTTCCCTACCTACAGGATAGGCCGCAGATCCTAGTTAACCAACAGCCTATATCTTCCTGCCCTCCACAAGAATTGCCTTATGTCTGTCTCATGCATTCTTGAATTCTCCCACAGTTTTAGACCCCACAACTTCCTCAGGAAGGCTGTTCCATGCATCCACTACCTCTCTGTGAAATAATACTTCTCACATTGCCCTGAACCGCCTCCTTCTATCTTTAAATTGTGTCCCCTTGTTCTTGCAAGTCTCTTTTCTGAAAGATGCTACCTCTTGGACTTTGTTGATTCCCTTGAGGTACTTGAAAGTTTCTATCATGTCCCCCCTCCCTTCTTTCCTCAAGGGTATACATATTAAGCTCCTTAGTCTCTCCTCATACAGCTTCTCTTGCAGACCCTGCACCATTTTAGTTGCCCTCCTCTGACTGCCTCTATCCTGTCTATGTCCTTGGAGATGGGGTCTCCAGAACTGGACACAGTATTCCAGATGGGGTCTCACCAACTGTCTGTACAGAGGATAACAACTTCCTGTTTTCTGCTGCTGATGCCTCTCCCTATACATCCCAGTATACCCCGGCCTCCCTACTGCCTTCTCATATTGCTTGCTAACCTTAAGGTCATCTGATATGATTACCCCCAGGTCCCTTTCCTGTTTTGTTGTTGTTACTACCGCCCAACCCATTGTGTATTCTTCCCCCGGGTTCTTGTTTCCCAGGTGCATTATTTTGCACTTTTTTGCATTGAAATCTAGCTGCCATATGTCTGACCATTCCTCCAACCTTGCCAAGTCCCTTTTCATCCTTTCCACGTGTAACCCCCCTGCAAATGGGGGTTCCCAAAAGACTTCCAGGAGCTTGCTTGAATGCTCCAAGCCTGAATGGTGTTTGGCATTTAAGCCATTTATCAGTGAGTGTTTTTAGAGCCTCTGGTACTGTCTCTTTAAGAGCTGTCTGCTTGCAGACATAATTAGTTTGTATGGGGGGACTGTGTGTTTCTCTGTTTGAGTACCACTCAAGCTGCTGCCAATTCACTCCATTTTTGCAGTCACTAGAGTGCAAAGGGAACCTATCTGAAAGATGTAACTGTTTGCCAGAAATTATTTAGAGTAATAATGAAATTACAGTTTGTCTAACCTGCTTTCTTTGCAGTCAGAACTGTGTCTGCTAGTTCCCATTCTGGTTTTGAACTGCTGAACTGGACCAATCAGTGTGGGGTAAGCTAGCTCTAAAATGGTGCCTTGGACGAATCAGAACTTGGACTCATAATCTGAGCCAGCCACAAGAGGATTGTATGGGCAGTGACTCTGGGAGATGTAGTTTAGACTTCAGTGCCTTTTGGACCAACAGCAGCAGTCTATTGTGAGTGACAGCCAATCCAGTCAAGAACTGGGAGGAACTCAAAGGAAGTGCCCGGTTTGTCGGTTGGAGTTTCAGTTGAGCTTTGGCAGTGAAGAAGGAAGGAGCCCTGTGCTTTTCAGTGTGCAGTTTTAGTCAAAAAACGGTGTAAGGCCCAGAGTTCCGTTCTGCAGCTTGTTAGGACTGAATCTGTCCCTGTGAAAAGAATCAAAGGATCTCTGAAGAGTAGAAACCAGGCTCACCCTGTAGAAGACTGGAGGAATTGAAAATTACACTCGGTCTGTCAGGAACTGAATCTGCTGTGTGTTCTCCGGTATTGTGCAGTAATTGCGATCGGGATACAGATGCAGCCTGCCTGGTATAGTGCTTTCTTTATATGGATGTGTGAAGAGGTTTGTGCACCTCAAGTGAGCCCTGCTGACATTGAAGGACCCTATCTTATTTGGAGGTCGTGAGTACTAATTCAGGGTCGCTTCCCTGTTGAATTGCCACATTAAATCCAAATGGAATTACTGTACTGCTGACTGTTTAATTCTCCTTTTCTCAGTGTGAAAGGGCCCTACCAGCTGCCACGGTTTGGACTAGCCACTAGGGCTTGGGTACCCAGGGACAGTAACTGATAGGGATAGGCCTGCACAGAGCCATAGGTAGATTATTAGAGTGATAAGCTAATTAACCTGATTTCCCTGTCCTTGTTATATCCCCCTAAATAAATCAGAGCTGCTTGTTTCAGCAAAGTTATACTGCCTGAGGTATTTGTCTATGTTAAAGTACTGTACTGTGATTGTTGCACTGTATCTCATTTCCAGGAGGTCCCAGTGCCGAACCAGACCTGGGGTAAGTGTATACTGTGAAGGTAATTCTGATATATTGTGGGCCACTAGTGGAAGAAAGGGGTTGCAGTGTCCCAGAGGGCTGTGACCAAGTTAGTTTAACTATTGCAAACCCTGACCTCTGGGTGGAGGCACCCGCCATTGGATCCAGGCCCTCAACCTGTTAGTGGCAAATCAGGCAGGGTAGTAGCCCCTGGGATAGCGCCATCTAGGGGTTACATCTTGAGGCTCACCGCTGGGATTGTGTGTCCTCTAGTGGCCATATTTACTGAACCACTGTTAAAAAAAAAATGGGTACCGACAGAAGTGGCTGTGCACCGGCTGGTGGAGTGGTGTACTGGGAGGAGATCGACCCCAAAATGCTATGCTTATCCTGGACATCCCTGGGTATCAATCACGGACACTGTGCAGGGAGTACTTTCCAAGGTGGAAGGTTTACAAACCCTGTGGTGGTGGGTCGGCATGCTAATCTGCTCACCCACACTTTCCTGGCCCTAGTAGAGTTTAAGGATCCCATAGATAGCTCCAAAGTGCCACAGACCATTACCCCAGAGGGAGCCCTCACTGCTTGGAGAGTGATAACTAAGGACAGTAAAGACCCGGGGGGGAATCAGCCCCCACCACTATCTGAAACTTTTGAGGAGAAATTTGCTGAATGGTTTCTGGGAGAGGGGAAAACTGTGGAGGACTTGAAGAAACTATTCTTGCCACCTGGGGGTGTTCCTCCCCCAACACCCTCTCCTGCTCCAGTGCCCGTAATGGTGGCTGAACCAATGCAGACTCCTATTTCTGCACCTGCCATTAGTCACGACTCACCAAGGTTGAGGATCTTCTCTGGCACCTCCCACCCCCAAGGGAGGATGACTGGGAGACCTGGATAGACTATGTTGCCCCCAAGTGCTAGAATGGCAATGCTCGGAAGGCGAAAAGCTAAAGAGGGTTAGTGAGAGCTCCGAGGTCCTGCCCTGGCTACCATCCGAAGCAAACGGGCCAGTAACCCTGAAGCGACTGCACAGGCCTATCTTGAGGCCTTGGAGAATGTGTATGGAGCCCAGATTCTGATGAGGACCTATGGTGAGAGTAAGAAATGCACAACAGTACCAAGGGGAGTTGTTGTCTGTGTATGTCTCGGCTGGAAAAATTGTTGCAAGAATGCCTCAGAAAGGGTAGTTTGCCAGCGATTGAACTGGACCGAACCAGACTGGACAGAATCCTTAAGTCTGCCCCCTTCTCAGAACTGCTGTTGCTTCAGTTACGCCTGGCAAATCGACTGGAATCCCCACCCTCCTATGATGAGTTAATGAGAGAAATTCGAGGAGTTGAGAAAAGCGACCTCGGGAGGTACCTGCACCAACAGCTGTGGCTACGACCCGAGTGACTGAGGGTGACCCATCAAGTGAAGTTCAGGGGCAGAGGTTGACAGTCAATGAGTGCTCTGACAAGGAAAAAGATATGCCACAATGGGGCGAACTGTTGAGAGAGATCCGGGAATTCAAAAACAGTCCCTTTATGAAGGCCACGCCTGCAAGTACGGGCCCTGACCTATATCCGACTGCATCTGCTATGGGGGTGGGGGTACCCACCCATGTATCTCCTGCTGATAACAGCTCCAAACTCAATTCCTTGACCATGGAAGTGGAGAAACTGACGAGATGTCTCCAAATGCTTATCACGCTGCAGACAGAGATGGCACCCAGGTTTCCAGTTAGTAATACCCGCCTCTGGCTCCCAGTGTGGCGCTCCGCCAGCTCAAACTCCAGAAAGTATGTTTTGCTATAATTGTGGGAAAGATGGGCACATGAAAGGGAATGCCAGTCCCCAAAAGACACTGACAAAGTTGCATATAGGCTACAAGGAGAGCTTGAGAAGAAATCAGTGGTTAAGAGGCACGACATGATCCCAGTGAGGGCACCAAAAATGCTAATTCACGTCCTTTGTGGCAAGGTCAGTTGCCCAGGCCCCCACTACCGCCTCTCCAGACTGGTCCAGAATAGTGGGTCCTCCATGGAGACCACTGTAAAGGTGAATGGAGTGTCTACAAGAGCTGTATTAGACAGTGGCTCCAAGTGACAATTATGTTCCAGGATTGGTATCAGAAGCATTTGTCAGACGCACTTACAACCATTAGAAGGACTGCATGTATGGGGTTAAGGAGAAGGCCTACCCCTATTCTGGGTATATCCGAATTTGGCTGTCTTTCCCACCTCCGTGGCTGGAGTGGCCGAACAAGTAGAGACCCTAGCCTTAGTGTGTCCCCCACTGGACTGTATGATGGTGTCCCTTTGTTGATTGGAACAAATGCTCATATGTTCGGAAGGCTGGCACAGTTGTGTTATGAAAAACAGGGGTCAAAGACTAGTAGAGCTTTAAGAGTTCCGCTTTAATTAAGAAGCCTATGAGGCACAGAGAGATGCTGAAAAACAGAACCAGAGGAACCGGTCGGAATTGTATGGAAGAAGGATCCTGAGTCTCTGATCCTGGCGCCAAATGCCCAGTGTACCTTACAGGAGAGGTCCATATCAGAAAGGATGTTAAGAATAAAATATTAATGTTGGATGCACCAGGCGATGGAAAATTGCCAGAGGGACTGCTGGTCAAGCCTAGTATTTTGCCGCTAGAGCCCATGCTTATGCCAGAAGGGTAATGGTCCAAGTTCATAATGTGTCTGAAAGAGACATTCGAGTAAACAGAGGTTGCATCCTGGCTAATGTGCATTGTGCAGACACTGCAGTGCTACCCAGCAGCAAGAGTTCAAGGAAGAATGACAGAGTAACGCCTGACTTGTTTGATTTCTGCGACTCCCGCTGCCAGCTGAATGGAAAGTGAGGATCAGTGAGAAGCTTGCCCAGAGAGACCAGGTGTTTTCTTTAAAGGAATGGGATGTAGGATGCGTAAGGAGCTGAGCACAATATCCGGCTGCATGACGAAAGACCATTTCGTGAGAGGTCTCGACGCCTGGCACCTGCTGACATAGATGATGTGAGACGGCATCTGCAAGAGATGTTAGCTGCTGGTGTAATACAAGAATCCAGAAGCCTTATGCTTCCCCCATTGTGGTAGTGAGGAAAAGAATGGAACAGTAAGGATGTGTGTGGATTATCGCACCTTAAACCGGCGGACTATCCCTGATCAGTACACAATGCCCCGCATTCAGGATGCTTTGGACTGCCTAAACGGGAGCAAGTGGTTCTCTGTGCTGGATCTCCGCAGTGGGTACTACCAGATCCCGATGGCCCCAGAGGACCGTGAGAAGACAGCCTTATCTGTCCGCTTGGCTTCTATGAATTCATGAGGATGCCTCAAGGGATTTCAGGTGCCCCAGCCACTTTTCAACGATTGATGGAGCGTGCAGTGGGGGACATGAACTTACTAGAGTGCCTGGTATACCTAGATGATGTTATTGTGTTTGGCAGCTCACTGGAGGAACATGAGAGCAGATTATTTAAGGTATTGGACCGACTGGGACTTTGGCCTTAAACTGTCCATTGATAAGTGTCAATTTTTCAAACATCAGTAAAGTATGTGGGACACATAGTATCCACCGAGGAATAGAGACCACCCAAGTAAAGTTGAGGCCTTGACCACCTGGCCACAGCCCAAAAATCTAAAAGAACTGCAAAGATTCCTGGGATTCTGTGGTTATTATCGGCGCTTCATCAAGGACTATTCAAGAGTGATCCGCCTTTACTTAACCTTACTCAAGGGTATCCCCAACCCACAAAAATACCAAAAGTCAGCGTCCTCAAGACTGAAAGAGTGTATTTTCATCCGAGTGAAGTATTTGGGGCCCGCTGGACTCCTGATTGTGAGACTGCTTTTCATGAGATCATATATCAACTTACCCATGCTCCAGTGCTGGCCTATGCCGATCCAAGAAAACCTTACATCCTGCACACTGATGCTAGCTTGCAAGGGTTGGGGCTGTGTTGTACCAAGAGCACGAGAATGGCCTGAGACCAGTGGCCTTGCCAGTAGAAGCCTGACCCCATCCGAAAAGAACTATCCTGTACATAAGTTAGAGTTCCTAGCTTTGAAGTGGGCTATTGTTGACCAATTCCATGAGTACTTGTATGGGGCTAAAATACTAGTAAAAACTGACAATAATCCTTTGACCTATGTGCAGACCTCAGCTAAGTTGGATGCCACTGGCCATAGGTGGCTTTCTGCATTATCTACATATGACTATGCTCTCGAATACCGAGCAGGTCTGAACCACATAGATGCTGATGCTCTCTCCCGGAGGCCTGTTCCCCAGAATGATTGGGTCCAATTGGCAGAACCTGACATTGGGCACTCTGCGGAAGTTTGACAGGGAGGAACAAATGTCCACAGACGCAGTGGACTGCATGGTGGATTGCTAGGAGCCTCTGAGAATTGCATACCTGCTGCTTATTGCCACTTTTCTGCAATAGACATTGGTGCACTGCCTCAGCTGGACAATGACAGTATTCAGCAGGCTCAATCCGCGATCCCATGATCAAAGCAGCTTTAGAAGCCCTCTATGCAGGAAAAGATGTGTCAAATTACGCTCCACTGATTTGAGAACTGCACTGTTATACAAAGAAGGTCCTAAGTTGAAACTGATCAATAAACTGTTATACAGAGAAACAGTAGACAGAGGGGACAAGTAGACAAACAACAACTAGTGCTGCCCTGCCTTCGAGACTCAGTACTGAGGTCCTTGCACAACCACATGGGGCACCTTGGTATAGACAGAACACTTGACTTGGTGAGATCCAGATTCTATTGGCCTAAGATGGGGCTGATGTGGAACAACACATTCGAACTTGTAGTCGCTGCTTACAGAGGAAAGCTTTGCCCCAGAGGGCTGCCCCTTGTTAACATCACCCAGTGCACCCATGGAGCTGGTCTGTATTGATTTTCTGAGTTTGGAGTCAGATCAAAGAAATATCAGTAATGTGCTGGTGGTCACTGACCATTTCAGAGATATGCCCAAGCTTTCCCACCAAAGACCAGAAAGCATCCACTGTGGCCAAAGTACTTGTAGAAAACTTTTGTTCACTATGGGCTCCACAAAGAATCCATTCTGATCAAGGAGAGACTTTGAGAGTCGTCTGATCAAGAGATGCTTTCTCTGTGGGGAGTTGCGAAAGTCCAGAACCACTCCTTACCACCCCAGGGGGACCCACAGCCTGAACGTTTCAACGCACTTTGCTAGATATGCTAGGCACCCTGCACCCAAAGGACAAGCCTAGATGGAGCCAACAAATTAGCACCCTGGTACATGCTTATAACTGCACCAAAAGTGATGCCACT
This sequence comes from Neoceratodus forsteri, assembly GCA_016271365.2. Classification (NCBI taxonomy): domain Eukaryota; kingdom Metazoa; phylum Chordata; order Ceratodontiformes; family Ceratodontidae; genus Neoceratodus; species Neoceratodus forsteri. The sequence continues at coordinate 344,915,521 of CM028138.1, read as the reverse complement.
GGATTCTCCCCTACCTGCCTGATGTTTGGAAGAGAAGCTCGACTACCAGTAGATGTGTGTTTTGGGGTCTCTCCTGATGGGGTTCAAGCTGACAACTATTTACAGTATGTGCAAAGTTAAAGGCCCAGCTAACTCATGCGTATCAACTGGCTCAAACCATGGCTGCCAAAAGAAATCTGGCCAACAAAGAAAGGTATGATAAAAGGTGAAAGCACAGGAACTCCAGGAGGAGATCGGGTATTGCTAAGAAATCTGGGACTGCATGGCAAGCACAAGATTGCTGACAGATGGCACCATCTCCCTCACATTGTAGTGGGCAAACTAGATGATCTGCCAGTGTACAAAGTAAGGCCTGAGAATAATTCAAAGATGTAAAACAATGCATAGAAATCATTTACTGCCCATTGGACAAATCTTAATTGAGTCTGAGCCCTAGAAGATGCCCCTCTGGACCAGTGACTAGAGCTGCTGCTAAAAAGATCAAGAAGTCTGCACCACAGAAGCAAAGTTAAAGTGTTCCCTCCACAAGTCCCAGTTGAGCATGACTGTCAGTCCATATCGGAAGAAAGTGAGTGACTTTGAATACTATCCTTCTTACGAACTGAGTCAATTTTTGGGGCAATCCCTAGTCAATACTGGAGATGAAGCTGGGCCTTCTGGACTGTCTAAGCCCCAGCTTCATCCCTGGAACCAATGCTCCCAGAAAGTGAAGTGCAAAGCATCAGATCAGATGAAATGGAATCATTGTGCATGGTTGAACTGTTTGAGCTTTCAGGGAGAAATGATAGGTTGGGGCAGACTGGTGATACACCCAAACATGAAGAGTATTTTGAGTGCCCTGACAGTCCACTGCCAGTGTCCAGAAAGCTCTCCATGCAGCCAAATGTTGTGGACTCAGAAACTGTAACTCCTGGAGCTGAAAGTGCCCCAAGTTCTAGCCTCTCTACCCCATGGAGACTCCCTGACAAGTGAGGACAATGCTGAAAATGAGGCTCAGAGTGCAGAGACTATAACAGTTCCCCTAGAAAGACTGGTCGAGCTGTAAAGCCTGTGGTGCACCTCAGTTATGATTCCCTTGGGAGGCCTGTGGATTTGCCTCTCAATGTTGTCCATAAGGAGTGTATGTGTCCCGAGCTCATTGCCCAAACTGGCGTCAGTGCTAACTCAAGTTACTTGTGTTGCCCTCTAAGTATGGTGCCCTTGCCCCGTCCAGCCCCAAGGTAACTGATAGGGAAGGGCCCCCTCTCTTCAGGTTTCATGTACAAGAGGTAATAACTTGAGTTATGGTACAATGTGTGTATAATACTGTGTAAAGAGTGACGTACTGCAATGTTTCAGAAATGTGTTCTTGGTAAAATGATATATTGACTGATGATTACATGTGTGAGCCTAATGCAAATGTATATGGTTGCAGTTGAAACTTATGGGGTACTTGCTTGACCGCGACGTCAAGCTTTCCCAGGCCAGGAAGGGTGTAACCCCTGCAAATGGGGGTTCCCAAAAGACTTCAGGAGCTTGCTTGAATGCTCCAAGCCTGAATGGTGTTTGGCATTTAAGCCATTTATCAGTGAGTGTTTTTAGAGCCTCTGGTACTGTCTCTTTAAGAGCTGTCTGCTTGCAGACATAATTAGTTTGTATGGGGGGACTGTGTGTTTCTCTGTTTGAGTACCACTCAAGCTGCTGCCAATTCACTCCATTTTTGCAGTCACTAGGAGTGCAAAGGGAACCTATCTGAAAGATGTAACTGTTTGCCAGAAATTATTTAGAGTAATAATGAAATTACAGTTTGTCTAACCTGCTTTCTTTGCAGTCAGAACTGTGTCTGCTAGTTCCCCATTCTGGTTTTGAACTGCTGAACTGGACCAATCAGTGTGGGGTAAGCTAGCTCTAAAATGGTGCCTTGGACGAATCAGAACTTGGACTCATAATCTGAGCCAGCCACAAGAGGATTGTATGGGCAGTGACTCTGGGAGATGTAGTTTAGACTTCAGTGCCTTTTGGACCAACAGCAGCAGTCTATTGTGGTGACAGCCAATCCAGTCAAGAACTGGGAGGAACTCAAAGGAAGTGCCCGTTTTTGTCGGTTGGAGTTTCAGTTGAGCTTTGGCAGTGAAGAAGGAAGGGCCCTGTGCTTTTCAGTGTGCAGTTTTAGTCAAAAAGCGTGTGTAAGGCCCAGAGTTCGGTCTGCAGCTTGTTAGGACTGAATCCGTCCTGTGAAAAGAATCAAAGGATCTCTGAAGGTAGAAACCAGGCTCACCCTGTAGAAGACTGGAGGAATTGCAAAATTACACTTCGGTCTGTCAGGAACTGAATCTGCTGTGTGTTCTCCCGGGTATTGTGCAGTAATTGCGATCGGGATACAGATGCAGCCTGCCTGGTATAGTGCTTTCTTTTATATGGATGTGTGAAGAGGTTTGTGCACCTCAAGTGAGCCCTGCTGACATTGAAGGACCCTATCTTATTTGGAGGTCGTGAGTACTAATTCAGAGTCGCTCCTGTTGAATTGCCACATTAAATCCAAATGGAATTACTGTACTGCTGACTGTTTAATTCTCCTTTTCTCTGTGTGAAGGGCCCTACCAGCTGCCACGGTTTGGACTAGCCACTAGGGCTTGGGTACCCAGGGACAGTAACTGATAGGGATAGGCCTGTGCACAGAGCCATAAGGTAGATTATTAAAGTGATAAGCTAATTAACCTGATTTCCCCTGTCCTTGTTATATCCCCTAAATAAATCAGAGCTGCTTGTTTCCAGCAAAGTTATACTGCCTGAGGTATTTGTCTATGTTAAAGTACTGTACTGTGATTGTTGCACTGTATCTCATTTCACAGGAGGTCCCAGTGCCGGAACCAGACCTGGGGGTAAGTGTATACTGTGAAGGTAATTCTGATATATTGTGTGGGCCACTAGTGGGAAGAAAGGGGGGTTGCAGTGTCCCAGAGGGCTGTGACCAAGTTAGTTTAACTATTGCAAACCCTGACCTCTGGGTGGAGGCACCCGCCATTGGATCCAGGCCCCTCAACCTGTTAGTGGCAAATCAGGCAGGGGTAGTAGCCCCTGGGATAGCGCCATCTAGGGGTTACACACGCCTCCTTGTGTATCAACCCTGTTGCAGATCTTTGTATCATCTGCAAAAAGGCATACTTTTCCTTCCAGTCCCTCTGCAATGCCACTGATGAATACATTAAAAAGGACTGGACCCAATACTGAACCTTGCGGTACCCCACTAGTAACCGCCCTTTCTTCAGAGTGGACTCCATTTACAATTACCTTCTGTGTCCTGTTGTCCAGCCAATGTTTTACCCAGGCTACCACCCTGGGACCCACTCCCAGGCTGGTTAATTTGACTAATAATCTTTTGTGTGGGACTGTGTCAAATGCCTTGCTAACGTCTAGGTAGGCCATGTCCACAGCCCCTCCCTGGTCTACTACTTTGGTCACCCAGTCAAAGAAAGCTATTAGATTCATCTGACATGACCTTCCCACTGTGAACCCATGCTGCCTTGGATCCTGTGCTCCACTGACCTCTAGGTACTCAACTATTCTTTCCTTCAGAGTGACTCCATCACTTTCCCTACCACAGAGGTCAGACTGACAGGTCTGTAGTTTCCTGCCTCTGTCTTGGTCCCACTTTTGAAGAGGAATCACATCCGCCTTCCTCCAGTCCTTGGGTACCACCATCCTCCCATGATTTATTAAAAGAGTAGCCAGTGGTTTCACTAGTTCCTTCCTTAATTCTTTTAGAATTCTGGGGTGAATTCCATCAGGACCCATTGCTTTGTCCACCTTCAGTTTTAGGAGTTCTTGCAGAACCCTTTCTTCTGTGAAAGGACTGGGATCGACCCCCTATCAAGAGTGCTTCTGTTAATTGGATTAAGCACTTCCCCCTCCTCTTTTGTGAATACTGAGCAGAAATTTATTTATTATTTAGCTTTTGTTGACCGGGTAAGTGCACTAGACAAATCCTGCCTATTTTCAGGCACGACCCGGGGGAGGGGGATACAGATGAATGCCGACTGACCTTGAACCAGATTAAGCTGTTGGTGGTATTTTTAGTGAATGAGGGAAATTTGGCCAGGACACCGGGGAAATTCCCCTACTCTTTTCGATAAGTGCCATGGGATCTTTAACATCCACCTGAACTACCACCAATCCAGGCAGATGGGACCTCGGTTTAACGTCTCATCCGAAAGCCGGCACCTCAGAAGTGCAGCACCCCTCTCATGCTGCACTACAGTGTCAGTACTGGGATATTAACCCAAGTGCCAGATGTGGGAACTGAACCCACAGCCCTCTGATCTCCCGGCCTCAGAGGCGAGTGTGCTACCTACTGAGCCACTGACACTGTTAAATATTGTGAAATATTCGTTCAGTATTCCTGCTTTTTCACTGTCCCCCTCTGCCCACCCACCGTTCATTCTATTCAGCCTCACTATCCCTCCCTTTGTCTTTCTATGCTCGCTGATGTACCTATAAAAGGTTTTATCCCCCTTCTTAACTGAGTTGGCTATCTTTTCCTCAGTTTGGGCCTTTGCTATTCTGACTTCCCTCCCTGCTTCTTTCTGCCTTAACTGGTACAGCTGTCTGTCATGCTCCTTCTGTGTTTCCTTATACTTCCGGAATGCTATCTTTTTCTTCCTGACTTTCACAGCCACTTCTCTTGAGAACCATAGTGGCTTTTTCTTTCGTTTGATTTGTTTATTTGCTTCACACAGAGGCTTGTTGCCTCCCGTGATGGCAGTTTGATAATTCCCCATTGTTGCTCCACACCTCCTTCTAGCCTGTTTGCTAGTGCTTTTCTGAGGCACTCTCCATCTTGCAAAGTCAGCCCTCCTAAAGTCCAGTACCCTCACTTTTGTGAAGCTTGACTCTGTAGCTGAGTTACGTGAACCACACTGTTTGATGGTCACTTGTCCCCAGATGGCAACCACTTCTAGATCTGAGATCCTCTCACTACCCCGTTTGAGTCTGAGGTCTAAGATTGCTCCTCACGAGTGGGTTCCAAACTAGCTGTCTAATGCCTGCCACCTGTAGGGGCGTCATGAATGGCCCTGCTCTTGGATGTGGCTGCAGCAAATGCTCCAGTTAACATCTGGCATATTCAGGTCTCCCATCAACAGTATCTCCTTTCTCTGCCATTCTAAGAATGCCTTCCATCATATCCTTGTCCATTCCTTCCCCTGACATGGGGTCTGTACACAACCCCTGTGCAGATTGTGGTGCCCTTTCCAGTCTCCAAGGTGACCCCAGTGACTCCTCTCCTCCTGTTTACTCTTTTGTTCAGTTGCTTTTATCCCTTCCTTACGTGAGAGCTACTCCTCCCCTCTTCTCCCTGCCTGTCTCTCCTGTAGGTTATGTACCCTGGTTTGTTAACATCCCAGTCATGGTTCTCTGTGTACCATGTTTCTGTGACTGCTACGATATCCAGGCATCCCTCTTCCATTAAGGCCACCAGCTCAGGGAGCTTGTTGTCCAGACTACGGGCATTGGTACTCATTACCCTCCATTTCCTGATGGCCATACCCCCTTTTGCCCCATCCCTGTCCTTCTTGCCTTTGTCACTTTCTCCACTTAGCCCTGCCCTTCTCCCTATCGACACCTCATGTTGGTGTTTGCCACACTTACTACCGTGATTGTTTGGGGGGGGCTAGGATTTTCCTGCTCCTTTCCAGTGCCTCCCCCCCTTGGCTAGTTTAAAAGCTTGCCAATGAAGCATTTAAACCTATCACCTAGGATCCTGGTTCCCCTCCGGACAGATGCAGCCCATCATGCCAGTATAGGCTTGCATCACTCCAGGTGGACCCCTGTCCCAATGAAGCCAAATCCTGAGCTCCACACCAGTTTTTCAACCACTGATTGAATCCCATGTACGGAACACCCTAGCCTCTCCTATGCCATAGATGGGTAGCACCTCCGAGAAGGTTACCGTGCGTGCTACTTGACTAAGGCCCTTCCCCAATTCCACAAACTCTTCTTGCACTTCTCTAATCCTGTTCTTAGCCAGGTCATTTGTCCCTAAGTGGACAATGACATCCAGCTCCCTCCCCTGTGCAGCTGCTCCGGCAATCCTGAGGATTCGCTCCCTGTCCCTCCAAGCCATGGCGCCAGGCAGGCACCTTACCTCCCTCTCCCCTTCTTTGCCCAGTTCTACCTTCCTAACAATGGAGTCCCCCACCAGGAGTTGTTTCCTTCCCTGCAGGGTCCCTGCCACCCTCCTGTGGGTCTCCTTTGTGAGAGTTCCCAACATCCTCCTTGGTCTCCACTGTAGGTGCCTCCATAGAGGAACCACACTTTGCCAGAATGGCATAGGGTGTGTGAGAGGTACAACTGGAGGAATGTGCCTCTGTTCCACCACCCTCACCCTCCCTGGGCCCACTGTGGTCCAACCGCTCCTGTTTCTTGGCAACCTCTGAGGCAGCGGCAGTGGCACTGGTGGTCCCTGGATGGAAGAGGAAGTCCCACAAATCCTGGCCAACTCAGCCTGAGATGAAACAACCTCCTCCCTCAGCCCAGAGAGGTGCCTGCAGATGGGACAACACTGCATCCTCCAGAACATCTCCGGAAGACTGCTGCTCACAGCCACTGCACTCACCATCAATCATGTCTTATTGGCCCCTTAACTGTTTGCAATCCTTACTCTTTCCTCAGTTTTTTTTCTCTCTCTCCTTACTTTCTGCCTGTGTGCCCTTTAAGCTCCTGATTGTCCTGTTCTGAGATAAGAATATCCTATATTTCTCAGTAGGCCACTTACTTGTTCAGAGAGCAGACCTCCAGCAGCTAGAGGGCGAGGAGAGCTACTCTTGCCCTTCTAGGATGGGTGGGTCCTTGGTGGTTCTGTGATCACTCACTTCCTGCCCCTAAACAGGAAGTTCCTGTTGTCAGTCAAATCCTGTGCCTATAAAAATAGAACTAGCTTTGGGTGGGGGCTGGAGGGAGGGAAGGAGGGCAATATAGTCCCAGCAGAGAGTTCAGTCACACAGCAGTCCTTTCTCTGGTGTCTTCTGCCAAGCTATTAGCAGAATCTTTCTAAGGCAGTCTTTAAATGTAGCTTCCTTCTAGCTAAGCCACTCCCCTACTTACAGATCTTTCTACAAGTAATTTAAACCTCACAGCAGTTAAGTCCTTTCAGTCACCTGAGATTTACACCTAGATGACTTTTCAGTTACCCATTCAGTTCAGTTAACCCAAACACACACTTTTTTTTGTATGTTAGTTTTTTTACCCTAAATTAAAGGTCCAAATACAAAAGTTCTTCTACTTTAGTCCCAGCAGAGAAGTTCAGTCACACAGCAGTCCTTTCTCCTGGTGTCTTCTGCCAAGCTACCAAATCTTAAGGTCCAAACCCAAGTCCAGGTCATACAGTAGCTGATTTAAAATGCCTATGAGCACATTGTGGTCAAGAGGTAATTGTGTTATGCTGTTAGATGATGGACCAATTCAACACATACCAAAATGCATAGGAGCGCCCCTTTCAAATGCAATTTCAGAGCAAATGGCTTGAATGTGTAATGTTGTACTGTCATTGTAAAGAATAACTCATTCCTTAATTGTTCATGGCGAGCTGCATGACCCGTCACATCGTGATGTGATGTAAAGCATAATTAATGGTAGTTTACTCACCTGGTAAAGGTGACTGTGGGGGAATACATCTCTGAGGCACTCCACAGTCATGACATCATGGGTTGTGTACACCTGATAGGTTGCTTGATGCACATGTGACTTGAAGAAAGTCTGTCCCCCACCTGAGAGGGGGGTCTGCTCTCCTATGGTCAGTTTGATGTATTCCAAAGCTGTATCTGTAACAATAATCTGTTAATACCTTTTGCTGTTAATGAGTGTAGATATGTAGTGACCACTTAGAGGTAGAAAATTGTTGTGTAACTTTTATTTTGTTATTGCATTATACATTTAGATGTCAGTGATGTCCAAACCTGTTAATTTGTAATAGTGAGTATCATACATACTTGTTGAGTCTTTTACACGTCTGTTGGGCAGGATGTGGAGTGCCTCAGAGATGTATTCCCCCACAATCACCTTTACCAGGTAAGTAAACTACCATTGGGGGGAATAATCCCTGAGGCACTCCCCAGTCATGACATCATGGGTCATTAAAAAGCAGTAATCCTCTGCTAGGGTGGGTCAGACGTGTTGTCTTGTACCTAGTCCTTACATGCTGCTAAAGAGTTTCTCTGCAGTATTCCAATTTTTCTCTGCCCAGGAAGTTGTGATTGCTCTGGTAGAGTGAGCCTTCGGATCTCTTGGTGCAGTCGAGTTATACACTCTGTATGGTTCCATGATTGCTGTTTTAAAGTACATGGCAATCAATGATTTTGAAGCTGGTTTTCCTTTTCCATGCAGCATTATGGACAGTCTGTTTTGTATATTTCCTCTGTCCTTTATTAGGAATGTACTAAGTACCCTTTTCCTACCCAGCATTTTTAGCTGAGGGTTGTTTTGTATTTCCCCGAGGGGGTTCTGCAGGTATTTCAATAGTTTGGTTGATGTGGACTGTCAATGATAATATTGGTCAGAATGGCATTCTAGGTCTAAGGGATGTTCTGTCAGTGTAGAATGTTAAGAGTGGGGGTCTGCATGAGTGTGCCTGTAGTTCTCCTCCACGTCTGACTGATGTTAGTGCCATCAGGGAGGGTGAAAGTGTTAATGTCTGTGCCAATCCTATGTCATGCGCTGGGCCCTGTTTGCTCAAGAATGGTACAAGAGGTCTCATGTTGCACTTGGCCCATGGCACTATGTCTATCAATGATGACATTACTCCCAGTACTTGTGAAGCTGTGTGAAGTTCTGGGTTTATGTAATTGTGTATTCTGTGCAATAATTGAGTGAACTTGGGCATTTACTGGGTCACTGAGACCTGGATTTGTGCCGATCAGTGAGCCTAGACTATCTATAGACTGGCTAGGGATAATAGGTAGCTTTTTGATAGATTATTACATGGCTGCAATTTTGTAGGCAGTGTACTACTGCATTTGTTCTCAAATGGACTGTTGTACTGTTCTGGTCTTGAACAGCTGGTCATTCAATAGGGTATTACTTGTATGCCCTTAACTTTTTTTTTTGGCTGCGAATACTATTGTTACCATTGTGTACATACTTGGGGTTGATGGTAGATTGAATGGTAACACTTGTATTGGTATCAGTTTCCCAATATATGAAATAGGCGGAATTTGTATTGTGTTGTAAGTGTCCTGCAAATGTACTGAAGTTAGGTAATCTCCTGAGCTTATAACCGTGAGGGTGGACCTGTTTGTTTCCATTTCTAGGGTGTGAATTCTATAGAATTGTTTAGGTCCAGAACTGGGCGGAGCCCTCTGGTCCCTTTTTGATTACCTTGTCAAATATGGAGTATTCTCCTTTCCCCTTTTTTGTAATGTGTTACCCCATCTATGGTCTTGTTGTGCAGTAAGTCTGTCAGTACTGTTTAGACTTGTGTCGGGGTAACGTGTTTTTCGGCACAGGAAATAGGACTAGAAGGTTCTTTGTTGGTATGCAAGAAAGTTGTATCACATATCCTAGTCTTATTACTTGTAGGACCCACCTGTCTTGTGTGGTTTGTTCCCATGCTTGCATGAACAGTAGTAGTCGGTCACCAACTGGAATGTTTTGGTATTGCTTGTAGCAATAGTAGTTGTTGTTTCAACTGGGTTCTGCGGGGGGAGTGATTTCCTCTACCATGGTTGGGAACCCTTCTAGTGCGATATCTGATGCAATTTTGTTTTGTTTTTTTTTGGTGTGTGGGTATGGCTGCCTGTAGTTATAATTGCCCCCGTCTTGTCTCGAAAGGAATGAGAATGGTATGTTTGTCTAGCTGGCAGATAAGTGGATCTGTTTGACTGATCTTTGGTATCTTATCCTCTTTTTCCTTGGGATGTCTTTCTAGAGCTTAACCGCACAGTCTGTTTGTCTCCTGTTTGTTGAAATGTTGCTGTATTTCAGCATGCTGGGGGCATAGGCGGTAGTTATCGTGAGATCTCCGCGATGGTGAGATTCTGCTGTTTTGCCCCTCAGAAAGATGGTGCCCGAGATCTCGTGAGTGTTGGGAGCCAATCAAAGGGCTGCTCCCATGCTGACTGAGATCTCAGACCAGAAGAGATGAGGGGAGAGGAGCGAGTCATTTGGGCATTTCTACAGACCTGGGGGCCATAAAACAAACATTCTGGTTGGCTCCATGTTGGTCCACAGCCTTAAATACCCTGTATGGGGTACAATGGTAGCAGGGAGGTCACAGAAAGCCGTGTTTCGGTCGGGTTCTACCATGGAGCTAGAGGCCGTTTGAATGGTGACCTGCCACAGAAACTGGGATACCTGGAATGGAGGTAGGGCCACTGTCCTGCACTCAGACACTGCTGTAAGGGGTGCCAGGTTGAGATTTGCCTTGCTCTCCTTGTACAGGTAATTCGATGAACCTTTCTTTTTTTCGTCTCCTTAGGAAGCATTTGCTCCTGTAACCACTAGCAGGGGTATCCAGGTAGTCAAATCTCCTTACATTATAAGACCCAGTGGATACTTTATGGACATTTGCTCCTGGAACTGCTAGCAGGGGTGTCCAGGTAGTCAAATCTCCTTACATTATAAGGCCCAGTGGATACTGTATGGAAGTTTGCTCCTGGAACTGCTAGCAGGGGTATCCAGGCAGTGAAATCTCCTTACATTATAAGGCCCAGTGGATACTTTTTGGACATTTGCTCCTAAAACTGCTAGCAGGGGTATCCAGGTAGTCAGATCTCCTTACATAGATACATAGATACATAGACAGTGTTGGCAGATAAGGGCCTATGGCCCACCTAGTCTGCCCATTTGAGCTTGTAAGTTCAGTTTGTTTTCCTAGAAGTCTATTTCCCCTTACCCCTGACCTCTAGAATTCCTTTATGTCTATCCCATGCATTCTTAAATCCTGTGATTGTTTCAGCCCCCACCACTTCCTCTGGCAGGGTGTTCCACTTGTCCACCACCCGTTCTGTGAAGAAATTCTTTCTCATGTTTCTCTGAATCGTCCTCCCTCCAACTTCATCCCATGCCCTCTAGTCCTGAAACATCTTTTTCGCTTAAAAATAGTGTTTTCCTGCACCCTGTTCCTCCCTGTAAGATACTTGTATGTCTCTATGATATCCCTCTCTCCTCCTCTCCTCCAGGGAGTACATGTTCAGTTCCTTCAACCTGTCTTCATAGGATTTGTGATGCAACCCATGCACCATTTTTTGTTGCCCTCCTCTGAACCTTCTCTCACTCCTGTCTATGTCCTTACGTAGGTATGGTCTCCAGAACTGTACACTGTACTCCAGGTGGGGCCTCACTAGTGTCTTGTATAGCGAATTATGACCTCCTTTTCCTGCTGGTGATGCCTCCTGCCTATACATCCCAGCATCCTATTTGCTTTACCTGATGCCTTGTCACACTGTTTCCTACCTTGAGGGTCATCAGAGATGACAACCCCAAGATCCCTTTCCTGCTTGGTGCATGCTATATCGTCACCCCCCAACTGATATATTGTGGCAGGGTTCTTGTGCCCCATATGCATTATCTTGCACTTCTTTGCATTGAATTTCAACTGCCAAACCCTTGACCATTCTTCAAGTTTCTGCAGGTCCTTCTCATTCTGTCTACACCCTCTGGTGTCTACTCTGTTACAGAGCTTTGTGTCATCAGCGAACAGTGAAATTCCTTGCCTTCTATATCCTGTGCAATGTCACTGATGAAGATGTTGAAGAGGACCAGTCCCAGCACTGGATCCCTGTGGTACCCCATGGTCACTCTTCTTCCTCTGTGGAGTGACAGCCATTTACCACCACCCTCTGTGTCCTGCCACCCAGCCAGTTACCTACCCACCACACTACTGTCCTGCCCATACCATATTCCCTAGTTTGTGTAATAGTCTTCTATGTGGCACAGTGTCAAAGGCCTTGCTGAAGTCCAGATAGGCCATGTCCACTGCCTCCCTGATCCACCCTCCCGAGTCACCCAGTCAAAAATTCAATGAGGTTGGTCTGACATGACCTCCCCTGGTGCAGGTTCATGCTGCCTTGGGTCCTGTAGTCCATTGACAACCAGATGTTCCACCAATCTCTCCTTCAGTAGTGCTTCCATGATTCTCCACTACCGAGGTGAGGCTGACAGGTCTGTAGTTCCTCGCTTCCTCTTTGTTCCCACTTTGTATAAGGGACTACATCTGCTGTCCTCCAGTCTTTGGTACCTCCCTGTTTCCAGTGATTGGCTGAATAGGATAGCCAGAGGTTCAGCCACCACCTCTCTTAGTTCTTTAAGGACCTGGGGTGCACCTCATCTGGCCCCATTGCTTTGTCAACTTTTTATTACTTCCAGTTCCTTCAGGACCTTTTCTGTAAAGGGACTTGTGTCCATTTCTGCACCATTTCACCCCTTGTACTCCTTCAGACCCATTACCCCTCTTCCTTAGTAAAGACCGAGCAGAAATACCTGTTCAATATGTCAGCTTTACTGTTGTCATCCTCCACGCTGCTCCCATCCTCCCCTTCAGTCTAACTATCCCTCCCTTTGTCCTTCTTTTTTCACTTATGTACCTGTAAAAGGTTTTGTCCTTTTAACCACTGGATTTTTGCAATGTGTTCTTTCTGTCTGAGCTTTGGCTTCCTTACTGACTTCCCCTGCCTCCCTTTGTTTCTCCTGGTACTTCTCCCTATCCCCTTCTGCCTGTGTCTTTTGTATTGCCTGAATGCAGTCTTTTTGGCTTTCACTTTCTTTCTACCTCTTTGGAAAACCATACTGGTCTCTCTCTTCTTCCTCTTGCTAACCTGCTTAATGCATAATTCTGTTGTTCTATAATCCCCATTTTAAATACTGCCCACTGTTCCTCAATCCTGATTCCTGTCCCATTCCCTTAATGCCTCTTTTCAAGCATCTCCCCATTTTCCCAAAGTCTGCCCTCTAAATCCAGGATACGTGTTTTGTGTGGTTTGGTTCTGCTCTTTCTGTGTGATTTCAAACCACAATGACTGGTGGTCACTGTTACCCAGGTGCTCCCCCACTGTTATCCCCCATCACAGTCGTCCCTGTTTGTGAGCACAAGGTCCAGTATTGCCTTCTGCCGAGTTGGTTCCATGACCAATTGCTTGAGGAAGGCACCCTGAAGGGAGTCCAGGATAAATCTGTCTTAGTTGATGCTGCTGGGATGCTCCAGTCCATATCTGTATATTGAAATCTCCAACCAGTACCACTTCATCTCTTTGTCAGCCATCCTTTGATGGCTAGCATCAGCTACTCATCTGTTTCTTCCTCTCTGGGCTGGTGGTCTATAGGACACACCTGTGCGGATGGCTGGCCCCATTTTCCTTTCCAGCTTAACCCACAGTATCCTCTCCCCATTTGTTCCTCCTGATCTGTGTGGCCTTTATGTCATTTTTCATATACAGTGCCACTCCTCCTCCCTTCCTGCCTGCTCTGTCTCTTCTGAATATGTTGTAGCCAGGTATGGCCATCTCCAGTCATGGTTATCATTACACCAGGTTTCGTGATGGCCACAATGTCCAGGTCTGACTGTACCATGACAGCCTCCAGATCTTCCATCTTGTTGCTAAGGCTCCTGGCATTTGCACACATGGCTTTCCATGATTTGACCTTCCTAGACTGCTTCACTGTCTCTACTCCAGCCCCTTCCTTGGTTGTCATTTATCCCGGTTCTCCTTGCTGTCTGCCCTTCTGCTGAATTGTGCCCTTTTCTGCTTATCCACCTTTGGACACTAATCTCCAACTTTTGCACACTGCTTTGCAGAGATAGCCACCTCTGGTTCACTGGTTCCATTACTAGCTGTGGGGTGAGCAAGTAGGTACCATCCTGCTGGCTCCACCTTTGCTAGTTTAAATGCTTGTCAATGTAGCATTTAAACTTATCATTGAGTGCTTGGATTCCTCCAGGATGGATGCAGGCTGTCAGGCTTGAACAAACCTCCATTTCTCCAGATGGGTCCCTAGTCACCAATGAATCCAAACCCTTCCTCAGCAGCACTAGTTCTTCAACCATGAGTTAAAGTTCCTGGTGCATGCACTTATGTTTCCCTTGCTTCTCACAGGTAGTACTTCTGAGAAAGTGACAGAAGTAGCTACTTGCTTGAGACCCTCCCCAGTTTCTAAACTCTTCCTGAACTTCCTTTGGCTCCCCATTTGCCAAGTCATTAGTACCTAGGTGGATAATGACATCCAGCTCACCCTCCTGTCTTGCCTTCCCAGTGATCCCCAGTATCTTCCTTCCATCCCTCCATGCCGTGGCACCTGGTAGGCACCTCACCTCCCTGTCCTCCCCCTCCTGTGTTCCTAGCTGGATCCCTCTTATGATGGAGTCCCCCACCAGGATTCGCTTCCTCCTCCTCTGGGGTCCACTGCTTTCCCCACTGAGGTCACCTCCTTGCCTAACCTCCACATCCTTTCCTTCCACTTCCCTGGGTACTTATTTGTTGTCCTCATTTGCCAGTGTGGCATATGAGTTCTTGAGAGGAATAGGATCTGGGATGTGCCTCTGCCTGACTGCTCTAACCCTCCCTGGAGCCCACTGTCATCCAAGTGCTCCTGCGCTCGGCATCCTTTGAGGCAGCTGCATTGGACTGGTGGTGGTTCCTGGACAGGTGATGGTACTCCTGACCCAGTTTACTTCTGCTCTGGTCTGGCTACCCTATCCCTCAGTCCCGAGAGATGATGTGCAGATAGGGCAGCACCCTCAGTGTCCAGAAGGTCTGCCTGAATATGGCTGCCCCACAGCCACTACATTGCACCACCCCTCACATTATACTGCAATTCCACTACTTATCTGCTACTGAAGCTCTCTTAGTTCTCTTTATTTATTTACAGTATTAAAATCCTGTAACTGATCCTCAGATATATTTTTAAGGAAAAAGAAACCAATAAAATAAATGAGTCAAAACACTTGTGTGTTGAGGGTGGTCTTCCCCTATGCCCTCCTACTACACCTTTACTATACCCTGTGTTTAGCTCCTGTCAATCAGATTTATCAGGGCATATAATTAAGAGTTGGGGAAGGGGTGGGAGGGCGAAATTTGCAGCAATTAAAGACAGCACAGAATTACACCACCACTATTTTTTAAATTTTCAACAGCCCAAAAACAATTATAAGTAAAGACAACACAGAAAGAAAGTATAGTGTCACTACAATCTAAGTTTAAAAGAAAAATACCAGTTACCAGTTACTCTGAAGCACTGAATTGAATATGTTTCCTTCCTTCACCTTCTGGCTTCTTCTGAGAAGATGAACTTCTGTTTGCTGCTTTAACTGTGACTAAGCCCCACCTTCAGTTATCTCGTAGCTGAGGTCAGAGGCCAGACAATTAACACCCTTCACCCAGCTACAGGACAGTCAGACAAGCCAAGATAAAATTTGCAGCAATTAAAGACAGCACAGAATTACACCACCACTATTTTTTAAATTTTCAACAGCCCAAAACAATTATAAGTAAAGACAACAAGAAAGAAAGTATAGTGTCACTACAATCTAAGTTTAAAAGAAAATACCAGTTACCAGTTACTCTGAAGCACTGAATTGAATATGTTTCCTTCCTTCACCTTCTGGCTTCTTCTGAGAAGATGAACTTCTGTTTGCTGCTTTAACTGTGACTAAGCCCCACCTTCAGTTATCACATAGCTGAGGTCAGAGGCCAGACAATTAACACCCTTCACCCAGCTACAGGACAGTCAGACAAGCCAAGATAAAATTTGCAGCAATTAAAGACAGCACAGAATTACACCACCACTATTTTTTACATTTTCAACAGCCCAAAAACAATTATAAGTAAAGACAACACAGAATGAAAGTATAGTGTCACTACAAGCCTACAATCTAAGTTTAAAAGAAAAATACCAGTTACCAGTTACTCTAAAGCACTGAATTGAATATGTTTCCTTCCTTCACCTTCTGGCTTCTTCTGACCCATTTACGTTATAAGGCCCAGTGGATACTTTATGAAAGTTTACTCCTGGAACTGCTAGCAGGGGTATCCAGGCAGTCAAATCTCCTTACATTATAAGGCCCAGTGGCTACTTTATGGACGTTTGTTCCTGGAACCGCTAGCAGGATCTTCCAAGTAGTCAGTCTCCTTACTTGTAACTTGCACTGTTCTACTTAAAAGCTTTGTAAGCCGATGTTGTGATATATGCAGAAACTATACATCATGCATTAGTTTTCCATACTTTTTGCCTGGTATATTCTAGTGGAATAAGCACAAACTGATAACCAGAATGCTGGATTTTGATAGCATCCTGTATTTAGTGGCAATTGTCCTATAATTTTTGCATATATGGATTATACTGAAATATTATGAGTCTTACCATTGCCTCTAGATTTAGTTAAATATGCTGGACATGTAGGGTGTGCTGCAACCTTGGTTCAGCTGCAGCTCTTTGTTTTGGCCATTGCTGTAAGCTGAAAGAAGGTACATAGAGAAGGTGTTTTTTTTGGGGGGGGGATTTAGATATATTGTTTTATTTATTATTTCCCTTAATTCTTCCCCTGCACAGTAATCAATAATGTTGTGCACTGTACAGGCTATTGCTGTGCCTGTGCATTAAAGTGTGCACTGTCCCTTTAAATGTGGTTATAGCGAGTGAGGGACTCATTGGTATGCTGCCTTGCCCACAGCTGTGGTAATAGTGCTGCCCCCAATGTATTTTCCCCATTGTTAATTGATTTTCAAATCGTTGCCCTTGTATTTAATTATTCACATTGTGGTCTGCTGTTACAGATCGGTTAATGCTTTTAACAAACGCCCTTTGTGCTGGTTGAATGTTTATGAGCGTAGTTACACTCTCCACAAGATGGCAGCAGCGACTCTCAGTCAATCTCCTGTCTGGCAGCCACCTATACCCTTAATCCCACATGGGTAAGGAGTGAGTGGAGAGCTTTTCCGAGATCACAGCAGCAAGTCTTGCAATATCCTTTCTTGCAGCTGCTGATCTGGATATGCAAGTTAGGTTAGTCTCTCAGTGCTCCTCCTCCTCATGAGACCTACTTGTTTATGGTGTTTTGGTCAGATAGATGATAAAGGAGTTTCCTCTACCTTTTGATAGAAGAAGGCGGTGAGTTTAAAAGACATAATGTGCCATAAAAAAACATCTAGAGAACATGTCATTTTGAGGTGAGGCACAGAGGGACTGAGAAAATGCTTCACAGACTGTTGTGTAGTGATGTCTTGAGTAAGCACTTCAGGTGCTACTATGCTTGTAATGGGGAACTGTGTAACATTACTTAGTATTCTAAGAAGTCTGGAATGCTGGCAGGGTACTCCAGATGTTCTAAGGTGGCCACTTGCTCATTTAACAATGTATAGACTCTGGAGCCGGTGGCAGGGCTCCAGGTCAGGCATCTTAATAAGGTGGGATGCTTGTTCTGAACAGCACATAGAGGAACTCAGAGTATATGCCCAGTAAGGGATGAGAGCCTTTAATTATGTAGTAGCCCCTGATGTACTGAGCTCCTGGGACTGCTGGTAGGGGTTTCCAAGTAACTGTGGCTGTGGAATCTGTTTGGTCATCTGAAAGATCTCAGCTAATACATGGGTCTGTTAGCATCCTTTACACTTAGCGTCCTTTAAATTTCAAAGATACATTATCTTGTTCAAACCCCTTTTTTTTTAAATTAATAGGGCCAAGTCATGCATTCACATTGGTATGCATTACTTTTGTCATGCACAGTACATAGTAGCAGCTCCTTAATTAATATCTGATTGTGCCTTTAAGAGAGAAAAAACAACTGAATATTAGTGAAAGAAATGACTATTAAAGTTCACTATTTCCCAAATAGTTATTTTAATCAAACCTCCTTGTATGTTGACCCAATATAGTACAGTGCTGTGTATCATTTTTGGCCCTTTTTGTATGCTTTGGTTATCTCTGAGTTAATGAAGGCATGTACCTTGGGGGGGGCAGGATGCTTTAGCTAATCCTTGGCTTGGCTGTGGTAAACTGAGGGGGGAATCATCAGCATTACTGCTTGCATAATAGGACACAGTTTGGGGCAGAAGCATTTTTTTGTTCTGTAAAACATGTTTCTTCAGTTCTCTCTCATGGACAGTGTTAAAAGTTAAGGGACTTTGCCTTGAGAAGCTGACACAATTGCTAGCTTCATTCTCCACTGCAAGACATGCTGGATTTAGTCAAATCTTGTTTGCTTATCCTCATCTAAGATGGTGGCCGAAATCTCATGAGAGCTGAGAGCCAGTCAGCTTGCATCTCTCATGTAGCAGGAGATTTGGAAACAAAAAAGAAGTAGGGGGATGGGATGCTGCTAGAAGTTGTTTGAGAACCTGGGGCTATAAAATAACATTTGGGTGGCTCCATTTTGGTCCATAGAGCTTCCTTTTCTCTGTGGGACTGTTTTTGGGTAGAAAATAGCATAAAGTGGTTGTGGGTGCTTTGATTTAGTGCCACTGAATTCCAGTAATGTCTGAATCCAGCTCAGGCATTTTAAGCATTTTCTAGTGCAAGGAAACTTTTCTGGGTGAGTTTGAGAGTACCTTTTGTAAGTGGGGGCTGTGGGATTCAAACCCAAGTCTCCAGATTTGCAGCTCAGAGCCTTAAACTTCTGTGCTATGCTGCCTCCCTTGTGTTCAATTATGTGGGTCAGACATTATTTTAGTTCCTGGCACCGCTAACAGGGGTGTTCAGGTAGCTAATAATCTCTATACTTGCACAATACAGTAATGTTCATAATTTGAATACTGTGCTGGCAATTGCTCAAACATTTTCCTAGACAACTGATGCTAGTAGAAACTGCAGTGCTAACATCTCTAAGACTGCCAGTTTTGCAATTTTAAACAGTTGCATATCTGCAGAAACATACTCTTGTGGTCTTGTTTGATCTTTGTTGTAGGATATTAATAAATGGCTTAGCCAGGTGGCTTCTTACCTTAGTAATGAAGTTGTTCTTTATAATAAACATTGTTCTTTACAAGAAGCACACTGGAGCTCCAGAGTTTGTTGCAACCTGTCTTGATGCACATAAGAACTGACCATAGGAGAGAAGAGCCCCCTCTCAGGTGGGGGATGGACTTTCTTCAAGTCACATGTGCATCAAGCAACCTATCAGATGTACACAACCCATGATGTCATGACTGTGGAGTGCCTCAGAGATTATCCCCCACAATGTATTACTGGGAATTTGACTTTACTACCATTGGCCTTTCAGGGTAACGCCCTTGCTTCACTGCTTGTGTGATGAGGTTCTATGTCATTTAGATTGCCTTTTCTGAAATACTGTACTTCAGCGCTGCTAGTTGCCTTGAGAATCTTTAGCACTGAGCATTCTGCTCAGAATCCTTCTAAACATAAACTGGTGGGTTCTACAGATATTCTGTGTCTGTCGTTTACCTACTGCACAGTTCTTAAACCAGCATCAAGTCATGGTTCCTACTAAGTTTATCAATACTTTCTGGTCCCCAGTTGTTTAAAATCTTTTAAAATGCTTTAGCTTTTCTATTTAGTCACAGTACTGTATGATTTTTGAAAGGGATCTGCCATGGGATGGAAGTCTTAAATAGCCATAGTCATTTTAGAGATGCTCTGCTTATTCTCCCCAGTAATTAGAAGTGGAGGTTGTGGGAATCAAACCCAGGTCTGCTCGACTCTCCTGGATATACCGAGCTCATTTAAAATTCATTACTCTAACCTCTAGACTATACTGCCAGCCAGTGCAAAGCATTCAAGAGGTATGACTGAGTGAGGAGAATATTTTGGATCCAGAGTATTCTACTGTGTTACCTACCAGGAGGTGGCAGGAAAGAAGGGAAAGCAGGGAGCAACATTTTGCGTGGTAATGTGAGGGGTGCTTTGTTCTGTTTTGTTAGCAGTTATAAGCTGGTACATACTGTAGATTTCTGTGAATGTTGTCTATAGAGGGTAGTAGGGAAATCGACTGGGGAACCCCAGGCCTCTGACTTTTGCAGAGGGGTCTCCTCAGGGGCAATAACCCAAGAAGGGGGGCTTGAAACATTGCACAAAACAACAAGCAAAAAACACATTTTATGATTTTATTTTAAAATGTTCATCCACCCCAGTACATGCCATGCCAGTACTGCAGATCAGCGTGTCACTGAGTATCATGGATTATCAAAAGCAGGCTTCCAACAAAACAGTTTAAATGTACACATGATGAAGCATGACACACTGAAGTATTACCGCAGCCCATCTATTGCATTATTTCTGGTGTGCAATGGGTTATAATGTGGGTCATTTTTACTTTCTTGCTGTTTCTGTTGTCCATGCCTCATCTACTGCAGTTGAAATCCTGAAATATATTGGTTGGTGTAACTAGGCCATGGCTCTTTACTTTTGTTAGTGTCTGTGTCTCAGTCACTGCTCTTCTCCCCCCCCCATATTGTTGCAGTGCCTTTCTAGAATAAAGATTCACATGTGACAAATAATGTGAAGACTCATAAGAAAGGCAAAATGGTCAGTCTATCTGTCTCAGAGCACAATAATCTGCTATCTGTATACGCATTATGGGAGTATTCTGATCTAAAATGACCCACATATTTTGCTAGTGTAATCTGCAGCCTACACCTGTGATCACCCGGCATCATGCAGTTTATGCATTTTAGTTTGGATGGAGGAAAGTGGGTGAGTTACATAACCTGTGTCTGCACAGCTTGCTGGGGAGGGGGTCAAGGTGGTGAGTGACAACACAAGAGGCTGTGTCAGTAGCCAAGGAGGAGACCAGTGTGGGTAGTGACATCACTAGTGTCTGCAACACTTGCCGAGGGGTGGGTCAGTGTGGGTGGGTGAGTGACACTATCAGAGGCTATGCAAGTAGCTGAGGAGGGGACAAGGTGGGTGAGTGATACCATCAGTGTCTGCAACACGTGCTCAGCATTAGTTCAAGGTGGTGAGTCACAACAAACTACAGGCACATTTAGGTAATATGCTGGCATTGAAATAGTGTTTATTATACTGTGCTATCTCTTCAGAAAATCCCGCAAAATGCACCACAGAGCACCAAAAACCCTAGAGCTTCTGGGGGCCTTGGTGGCCCCCAGACCCCCGGGCATTTCTTAAGCACCCCTCCAGTAAAAATAAAAGTTGTCTCTTATGCTCATGAAGCAAGACCCAGAGAATGTCTAGCTGGATCAGGAGCTGGGAGGTGGATCAGGCCTGCACCCCCTTGGAAGGTTTTGAAACATCAATAGATACAGTTTCCAAACTACCTATTTCCAATCCATGGACACAACATCTTTACACTGTATGGAAAACTGTAAAGAAGGACCTGAATATTCAGAGAGCAATGACTTCCTATACCCAGATAACCCACTGTATCCAATTTACGCCACCCAAATTAGATCATTCATTCCATAGATGGAGGGCTCTAGGTTTATACTGTTTTTCTCAATTCATTCATCAAGGATCTATCAAATCCTTTGCAGAGATGAAGGCAGAGTTCCACTTGAGACAAGCAGATTTTTTTCACTATCTGCAGGTGGTATCTTTCCTTAAGTGTGGTTTCCATCTCCAAGAGGCTCAGCAGGACCCCCACCCCCTCTCTACAGTGATTTTAAAGTAACTCAGGGATTAATACAAAGAAAAATTATCTCTTTGCTTACCCAAACATACACCTTAACAAAAACTCCACCCCTCCTCACTTTCAACAGGCTTGGGAACAGTACTCTGGCTGGACACTCTCCTCTCAAGAATGGAAGCAGGTTTGGTATGGGGTATTCCATACTTCAGCCTCAAACAATTGAAAGGAATTCCAATGGAAGCGGTCAACCATTTTTTCTTACTTCTACCCAAGCAAAACATTATACACAACTTCAATCAGATAGATGCTGGCAAGGGTGTAGTGGGGAGGGTACTCCCTATCATATTTTTTTGGATTTTCCTGTCATCCACCCTTTCTGGAAGGAGCTGGGACAGAAATATAAACAGATGGCAAGGATGGTGGAAGAACCTGACTTTACACACCTAATTGTGGGTCTTGTACCCAAAGGAAAATGAAATAACAGCCAAAGATCCTTTTTTAGGAATTCTCCTGGTGGCAGCAGATAAAGTCATCACAAAGAAATGGCTACATCCTGATCCAGCATTATTAACAGAGTGGATTAACTTGATCAAACAAATACATTGGGTGGAAAAGTTAACTTCTGATTTAAAATTGCAAACGGACAGGTTTAAGGGTATTTGGCTCCCCTTTATGACATTTATTGAGGAAACAGAGGGTATCTCCATTCTAACCCAACAAGCACATGCATACTGACTCCAGGAACTCATATTTCATATATACAGCTGATATTTTGATGACATCAGAAGCCCAGACCCTCCCGTGATGTTCCCTAACTTACTTTACATTTGACTTGAATACCAGCCTCATATAGTGATTAATCATTTATATTGTTGCTTGCTCTAAATTGTAAACAGTTATGAATTTTGTTCATCTTGGATGCCTTTGTAATCTTTTATTGATCAGGGGTTAACCCTGATGATATCAGATAGCATCAACTGTACGGGCACAACTGTAAGTCCAACACAGGACAATGTACCATATATTTGTACTCAGGCTGCTGTGTCCTTTTATATCATATAATAAAGAAGTTTAAAAAAAAGATATGCAGAAAGCAACAAAACAGGTGAGTAGAGTTTTAAGGAGCAAATCCCTGAGTTACAGGGAGGAGGAGGGACAGGAGCTAGGTGGGGTGGTGTTTGGAGAGGGCACATTTTAAGTAGTGCAGGGAGGGAGATAGTCTATGAGAGCTTGGGAGAGCATTCCAGAGTGAGGGTAAATGGTAGGAGAGGGCTGCCTGTCCCCAACAGGATGTAGGACGGGGAAGAGAGGAGGTAGGGGTGTCTCTGGAGCATAGAGGGTAGGAAGAGGAGGATGAGGGAGAGAAGTGAGATAGGTGTGAAGGGATCCAAGCCAGAATTTGGAGATGAGAATGGTGGCATGGTGTTGATGGCTTAGGTGAAGAGAGGAAAGGGAGAGGGAGAAATAGAGGGAGCAATGGTGAGTGCAGGGGAGTATTTAAGGCAAAGCAGCAAAAGGCATTAGAGAGGGAGTCCAGTCTAGATAGAGAAGAGGTTGGTGTCACAAACGCACTGCAGTGGTCAGGCCCTGTGCTCCTAGATTGCCAAACCTCAAAGTGCAATATGTGAACAGGAGACAAACAGGGTAACCCTCCTGTCTGTTTTGGGTCCGAACAACTACCAGTCTCGAGTCCTGGGGTCAAATATGAAATCTTTTTCACTAGCACGCCCAGTTAACGGGTTCAAATATCACACCCTCTTCAGGGAAATGCAGTGCAATACTTAACTCAGTGGGCACCCAACCGGGTTCACAATTCTACCCTTTTGACTCAGTTGAGACCTAGGTACTTTTCTTACCTTGGTGCATATGATAACACACTGTAAGCGCTTAACAGTTCTGTCAGAATTATCAACATTGTCTCAGCATTCACATTCAAAATGAGGAAAAGACTGAGGCAGAATTTCAAGGAAAACTAAGTTTACTAAAATTAAAAATTGTAAATGAAATACAATATGTAGAACATATAACATTGGGTATACAGTCATATAAATTAACTGGACAATTTAAACAAACCCACCTTATTACTGAATATTTAATCCTACCCTAGTTTCAAGTAATAAATAGTGGTGGTTGATTACCTACTTCAGTAGAAGTGCCCTTGAGAGTGTGTACTATCAGGAGTCCAGAATCAAAAGCACAATTTTCCCTGAGCTTTGACCCTCTATAGAGAACAAAGGTACCACCCAGCTTGTGAGGTCACAGCTCAGTGGTGATGCTGGCTGTGAGGTCATTCAAACTTAGACACTGAATTGTAGTCACAGACATTTGCATGTAGCTCAGTATCCCACATAGATACAGTGTGTATATGTATATACATATATATATATATATATATATATATATATATATATATATATATATATTATTACCTTTTTTAATTAGTGAGCCTGCTTTAGACAGGTCAGAATTACCCCTTTGATCTTCAGGGAAACTTCCTGACAGCTATTTTTCTCCTAGTGGTGAGAAATGTAACAGGTATCTTGCAGAAGTTGCTTTCCTCTTAATAGTTCATAAAATGCAAATACAAGTGACTGGTTTTACAACCTGTTACAACTTGGTATCTGAAGGAAGCTCTTAATTAGATTTTCCACTGGGTCATGGAGGGGTGCAATCTCTCCTTAATACACTTTTAAAATCCCAGCTCCCATGGTGCTCTTCTGCTAGCTGCTACATTTTCCAAGCAGACATTCAGAGAAACATACATTTATATCACAAATATAATACAAATAATAACAAGCAGATGCTGTCATCGTAACAGTTGGGGTAGATCCAAAAACAACGTCTGCATAATCGAAGACTGGGAAGATAATTTTTGTGAGTAGTTCCCAGTGGATGAGAGGGGAGATGGAGTCTTTGTTTCTATACATGGTTCTAAGCTTGGGCTGGAGTTTAGAGTGTCTGTGGTTGATGTGTGCGGAGAAGCCGAGTAGACTATCCAGCCAGATGGAGGGGACTACGTCAAGGATGGTGCCATCAAAGGTGAGGTGGTGGTGGCGGGGGGGGGGGGGGGAGTTTGTTCAAATTTTGTGGAGTACCAAAGGTCATTGACATGGTTTTCTTAGTGTTTAAGTTGGCTAACCTGGAACCAATGAAGAACCGTCAGACAGTTGGAATTCCCAGAGGGTTCCATTTTAGGCCCAATGTTGTTGATGGCGTACTTTCATAACACCCACTATCTGCAGTGCATGCACTAATTATGATGTTTATATGCATATGTAAATTGTGTTATTTTTATGTGAGAAGATAAAGCTTCAGCCAAGGCAGAGATGACCCCTAACCTGTCATGGCCATGTGGCATGGCTGGTAGCCTATAGTGAGTCATGCAGGCCAGGAACAATCCTTAGACCAAGCTCCCAATCCCATGCAGGGATCTCCAAGTGAGTCATAACACAGGTGTTACATTTAAGCTCTGAGGAAAGATAGACAAACTGCAGCTGTTGGAGTACCTCCTGCCATTAGACTTGCCTGCACATAAGCTGGTGCCACTATTGGAGTCAATGCAAGAAGCTTCAGTCTGGAGGGTGGGTCTCTCTAAGGAGAGCTCATCACTCAATAAAGTGAAGTTATCAGTTTATATATAACCACCCTCGGGAGCTATATAATTTGCTTTCATGAGTGTCTACCAACCTCTAGTTTGTGCCAGCATTCTACACCCTTGGAGGACTGGGTCAGCTGGTCTTGCTTGGCATTCCAGCAGGGAGGAGTTAGCGATCTTTGCTGAAGGGCAGGGATTGGAGAATCAGAGTTGGTGGGAGACGTGCACCTGGCACACTGTGCCAGCACCCACTGTCATGAAAGTTTTTGAATAGAGCCTGGTATCAAGAAAAAGGGACTCATTCATGGCGGGTGCTGTCAAAGAGATTTTGAAAGGGGGAGTGCCCCTCTCTGGCAGGAGAAATAGACAGTTGATAAAAGAAATAGAGGTCTGTCTGAGGGGAAGCTGGTCCAAGGGAGTCCTGTGGGCAGAGGATCTGAGGTGATGTTTACTCAATTGATATTTAAAGTGATTGGTTTGGCACTCAGCAGTGCACTCCCTCCCAAAGAGAGGAACAGTGACTGTGAAGTTACAGAATTCCTGTCAGAAAACAGGAATTTACCTCAGAGTTAAAGTGTGGTCTGGATTGTCCTTGGAAAGTCTGTGTAGTGCCAGTATGCACCAGACATGATGCCCAGGTGGGCAAAGTGTCCTTGCTAAAAAGGGGACAGGGTTATGCAAGAAGAGTAAAGGAATAGACTCTGTATTAAGTACAGAGTGTGTTCAGAAGTCCCTCACAGGATGCAGTTGTGTTGCTCAGCTGCCAGCACTCAAGCTGTAAAGTCTGCTAAGGTTATGTGAAATAAAAACATGGGTTAGGACATGCCCGGAGAGTCTCCACCTATTGCTGCCTGGGGTTCAGGACTCCAAAAGTTCTAGTGCCTCCATCGGGGCCAGTATGTGCCAGTGAAACTACCCCACCAGGGTTGAAGCCAACCCAGAATGAAGAGAAATGTTCACCCTGTGGTGACACTGTGACCCAAAATAGACTGTGCCAGCTGAAATATGAGAGAGAAGAGTGAGAATCTAACAGCTTGTTGTGTGAGCTCAGGTAGGAGGAATAAAGGATCCTGTTTTGTTTATGAACCCCCCTTTCGGACACTTGCCTTTGTTATGTATCCAAGTTCTGCTAACCCCTTCCTTCCGCAGCTCTGTTTGCCATAACGCATGTCAGTGGAGCCTTGGTGGTCACCTCAGGCTCAGGAGATCAAGTAAGTGGTATTTCAATTTATTTTTGTGAAGCCCTTCCCTGTACGACTGTTCCATCGCATATCTCTAGACACAGGGAGGGCAACCTTACATATAAATTTGTGTGAGAGGGTTCTTATAAATTCTTAATTTCTTATGTTCAATATAAGAACCAGCTACCCTATTTTTATATTTATTTAAAAAAAGAGAAAATTTTTCACCCCTGGGGAAGAAGGACATTACACTATGAAAATGATGTTATGTTTTATTCTACTGACACTCAGTGATCTAGGGGGGTCCTACACTATGGAAACGGGGTTATGTTTAATTGTACTGACACTCAGTGATCAGGGTTGGGGGAGACCTACACTATGGAAATGGGGTTATGTTTATTGTACTGACACTCAGTGATCGGGGTGGGGGGATCATGTGACTAGCCCAGGACTGTGCGTAGGGCACCACTCTGCCCTGCTCAAAGTTAGGACAGGGTTTTGGTGCCCTAAATTTGCATCGGCGCATCCAGCTGTGTCTTCACCAGGGGAGGTTTGAATATTGTGATGCGGTGAATATGCATGAGGGACCCCTCATTTGCATGACAATATTGCAATATTCTGCGGCGCAGTTGGATTTACATGGCATATTGGGGGCTTCTGAATATTGCCACCCCCACCGACGGTCTCCGCAAGTCCAGAGATGGACAGATGCATCTAGGGATTCACCATACATCTCCTCTGAATATGTGGGCAATGTGTTTTTTTTTAGATAAAAAAATGCAGCTTTCCACTGATCTTTAAAGATCAATGGCAATGCTACTTTTTTAATCAAATAACTGGTTGGATTTGTGATGGTATAATAAAAAATACTCTAATAAAACTCATTTCATGTATGTCTTATGTTATTTCTTTCATTTAGTAACACAATTTCATGTTTCTTATGTACTGTCTGAACTGACTCTCTCTGCCTTTTTATGTTGGCGCACTTGTGCAGCCAACATCATGGGACAGTGCAGCTTTGGAGGTGGGGCCGCAGTTGGGTGAATGCAGGGCACGCACCAGTAGGTGCGTCCTGCATTCCCCAATCAGCCTGCATGTCGGCGCCACACCATGCATACATAATTTGCGAGCATATCTAAGAAAAGGTCCACTGCAATCCAAGCAAAGCTCATCATACACAGTGGTCCTTTTCTTGCTGTGCTCACGCCATTATGTGCATAGTCGGACAGACGGCCGCTAACTAATGCCGACTTCGAGGTGCCCAATCTCCTGTCGCTTAACCCCTCTTTGTGTGTCAATGGGGTGCCCACCGGCCGCGGCATTACTTCCTCCCTCGTGTTGTGTGCCGATGAGAGTGCCCAATCCCCTGTCGGCTACAGACACCCCCAACCAGTTAGGTGGCATACTGGGACCCACCTCAGCGTGCCGAATCCTTGCAAAAAAAAACTGTCCCCGAAGGTTTTCTTTTTCCTGTAAAATGAAAGCGGTCCCTCATAGTCTACGATGCCCCCTCCACCACCCGCACCCACCCACTGCGCACCCTGCCTCCCTCACCCCATACTTTCCTGCGAGTCTGGCGATGATCTTCTGTGGACGGGAACATGTCTGTACTCTTCAAAGCGACCACGAACTGAAGAAATGCTGGTAAGCTGTATAATGGAATGAATAGGGGGTTTCCAACTTTAATGCATATCTCAGGCATTTTTGCGAATTTTGGCCCCAAATTTTCAACATGAGGTTTTTGGGACCCCTTCTTATGAATTCTTGCACTGTCGTGGCGTTATTCATTCCTGAAAGGTGATTTCGCAGTCACCGCGCGGAATCACCGTTCGGGACTGAGTAACGAAATGACAGTGCCACTGTTCATGAGGGCTCTCAAAAAGCCTATGTTGCAAGTTTGGTGCAGGAAAAATCCAAAAAATTACTGTTTTACGAGCGTGCGTAGCAACTGCACAATGCACGCTTGTAAGTTAGCGCATTCACACTATTTTCATACCAGATTCTTAACATTGGTATTT
The DNA here is from genome assembly GCA_016271365.2 of Neoceratodus forsteri. Taxonomy (NCBI): domain Eukaryota; kingdom Metazoa; phylum Chordata; order Ceratodontiformes; family Ceratodontidae; genus Neoceratodus; species Neoceratodus forsteri. Next base: position 344,887,225 of record CM028138.1, on the reverse strand, counting down.
TACCACCCCTTCTTGTGAACCATACAGCTGTCATTTTTCACATCCTGCCCGAAATGTGTTTTCACACTTCCGGCGCAGAATAGCGCAGTTGCTGTGCAAAATCAGTGTTCAGGACACATTACAAAAATGACAGTGACACTGTTCATGAGCAGAGGTGATAACATGCCTGTGTTGAAAATCTGGTGACAGTACTCCATAAAGTGACTGTTTTACGAACGTGTGTAGCAACACAATACTGCGGCACAAATGGATAGCGCATTGCAATATTTTTCATGCCACATTTCTCAATATTGGCATTTGACCACACCTTCTTGTGAACTGTATAGCTATCATTTTTCACATCCTTGCCAAAATGTGTTTTCGCACTTCCGGCGCAGAATAGCGCAGTCACTGTGCGAAATCACTGTTCAGAACACATTATGAAAATGACAGTGACACTGTTCATGAGCAGAGTTCCTAAAATGCCTGTGTTGAAAATTTGGTGACAATACTCCATAAAATGACTGTGTTCCGAGTGTGCTTTGTGCAGTTTGCACACACTCCCGTAAGTTCGCAAACTTATATTTTCACTCTACATTTTCAACAGTGCCATTGTTCTACACCTCCTAAGGAAAACTACAGCTGTCATTTTTCACATCCTGACCAAAATCTGTTTTCGCAGTTCCGGTGCACAATAGTGCAGTCGCTGTGGAAGGCCTGTGTACGAGACACATTATGAAAATGGCAGTGACGCTGTTCATTAGCAGATGTCCTAAAATGCCTAAGTTGAAAATTTAGGGATGAAAGTCAATACAATTAGTGTTTCACAAGCGCACGTTGCGCAGTTTGCATGCACGATCATGACTTTGTGAATTTGTAATACTTTCACTCCGGCTGTTCATCTTTGCCATTTTTCCATACCTCCTTATGAACAGTACAGCTGGCTGAAATGTGTTTTCGCACATCTGGTGCAGAATTGCATGGTCACTGTGCGAAATCACTTTTTGGGACACTTTCAGGGAATGACGGTGACACTATTCATCAGCAGAGGTCTTAAAATGCCAATGTCAAAAATTTGGTGGCAAAAGTCCAGACAATGACTGTGTTGCAAGCGTGCATTGCGCAGTTTCCACGCACCCATGTAACTTTGTCAATCTGCAATATTTTCATGCCACATTTTCACCACTGGCATTTCTGCACACCTCATTATCAACAGTCCAGCTGCCATTTTGCACAGCCTGCCCAAAACGCGTTTCCGCAGCTCTGCCGCACAGTGGCGTACTCGCTGTGCAAAATCACCTTTTGGGACACATTAACAAACTCACAGCGCTATACCTCTCCACCTCCGCCACTGCCAATGCCAGCACGACAACATTCGGCATTGACAAATGCTTGTTTTTCTCCTGTCTCAGCTCTGAGCTGTCATTGACATCATTCAAGGATTGACATCAATAACAGCTGTGCTTATGCTGCGCTGGAACAGCTGATCACAGCTGATGTCTCAACACAATCTTGATGGGTTTCCCAGCAAAAAAAAATGTTTTTTCTTACAAGTTGTCTATGGTTATTAGTATTTATTGACATTTGTTTCTCACAACAATAAAAACTAGAAAAACGCCTACAGTTTATTTTAAGCCTGACTGTTTAACCACCACATAACACATTTTAAATACAGCCACTTGCATGATTCTTGCTTACCTGATCATCATTTTAAATGACAGATCTTCTGACTACTTTTGTTTCTTTTGTCCCCAAACAAATGGAATTTTAGGAAAAACTAATTACACTCAGTGGCGTTCTGACGCTTTAATTTGGTTAGCTAACTGCAATGCTAATGTAGGATTCACTTATGATTTATAAAGTTTGCTAATGTAGCATACTTAAGTTAGCTAACTGGAATGCTAATGTATGATTCATTGATCTGTTCTAAAGTGTGATAATCAAGTTCTCTGTTGTTCATGTGTGAGGAGCGCATACAGTTCACAAACCTTCTCTGGGGTGACAACTTTATGTTTCATACAATTAATGAGCAAACTAAAGGATTCCAGGAAACACTAGGAGGTCAGCCAGGTCAAATTCCAAGTTACACATGTGGACAAATGGGCTTGGGGGTCATTAATAGGGTTTACGGGGGGGGGGTGACAAGATGAATATGTTCATAAGTTTATACATTTGCACTGTTTAAATGTACAGTACGTTATTTTGTGAGTATTTGCATTTCCTCCTTGTCAAATATATTTGCTCTTTATGGACAAGGGGCTAGTTGAGATTTGAGAACTGTTCTAAAAGAGTGGAGTTTGATTTCACAGAGAAAGAGAGAGGGGGGAGTCTGAATGTCATATACACAAAGGCTCAAGGGGCTGGAGATTGTAAGGCGAGAACTCAGTTGCAGGTTTGAGTTTTCAGAAGACAAGAGACTGTTTCTTTTCCATGTGAACATCTGTAAGTTTGGCCCTAGCTATCAGAAAGCTAAGTTTGTGTTTTATGGTTTAACTCACTTTATTTTTCATGTTTTTTCCTGTAAGCACTTTTGTTCTGTTTTGGTCAATATGTAAACGTATTGTGTAAATAAAGTATTTATTATTTATCACAATACACAGACTGGTTGTGCACTTTAGTAAGAATTATATAGTTTGTGAATCTCTGGGGTACCCATCATTTTAAAGAGGCACACTAAATCTGGTATAAGTAATCTGACAACATACTCCTTCCTGATACAGGGAAGGGAGTGGTGAGAAATGTGATAAAAGACAGAACCAACACGTCACCTGAGGTTTGAGCAGTCAGCCTTGGCTTGATCCAGGGGGACTAATAACTGGGCTCAGCAAGTCCAGGTATTCAGGGTGCACCACCTTTGCACAGGGTCAAGTGTGAGTGCAGGATGCCAGCCCGGTGGCGCTGAGGGTTGAGGCGCTGGACGCTACAATGCGTGCCATGCCGGTGACCTGAGTTCAGAAGTGGACTCAGGCCACTGGGGGTTGGCAGGGGAAGGAAGGGATTAACCATCCGGAGGACTGCTCTCCCTTTCCTGGGGAGGGATCTGGGTCTTGCGCCACTCTCTAGTTGTCCCCTGAGGGAATTCAGGGGCATTGCAAGGAAAGCAGGGCAGTCGGTGCAGGGAGGGGTGTCGGCAGACATCAATATGTAGTGCCATGATGTCATTGCACATCTGCGCTCCTGTGGGGGAAAAGCTAAGAAAAATCCCTAGAGGACTGAAAAGGAGACGAGGGCCTCAGGGATCAGGCCTCACATCCCCAATGCTGGATCACTGCCCCAGTGGTTCCTAGGCACCACCCACAAGGACAGACCCTCTAATTTTAGAAAGTACCACCTGGTAGGTGAGGCGGGCGCTTTCCCAGGGCAGGGGGTGATCTGGGGGGCTGGGAAGTCCTTGTGGGGGAGTTCATCAGAGGGAGGGTCTCGGCAAGGAGTAGAAGGCCCAGAGTGAGTAGGCACCTCTGAGAGATGCCTTGGTCCAAAGGTACATAAATAAAGTCTACAAAAAAATAATTGTGGGTGCAGGAACACCATGAGGGGTGGCCAGAGGTGAAGGTCTGTGACAGCCAGCTGTGAGTGGGGTGCTGGTTGGGGTGTGGACGGATGGGTTTATCATCCACTTATACATCAAACATGTTCAGCTTATGTAGTTGATGTGAGTAACCAAGACATGAACAGTCGCAGATTGCAAGCGAGTAAAACAGTATGTACTGGTAGCGCTACAATAGCGCAAATGGTGCTAGCATTTAATTTCAAACTTCATTTGTTGCTGCTATCAGCTTTACACCTCAATTTTAATATCAGCAGTGCATTGCTTCCTGTGATTTCTTTTTTATTGGTAAGCTGCAGTCTGTTTATTTAGTCAATGTATGAGTGTAATTAGTTTTACTTAAAACAGAATTTGTGTGGGGACAAAAGGAACAAAATTAGTCAGATGATCTATCAGTTCAAATTATGATCAGGCAAACAAGAATCATGTGGGTGGCTGTATTGAAAATGCGTCATGTGGTGGTTAAACAGCTGGGTTCAAAATAAACTGTCGGCGTTTTTCTATTTTAGTGCTGTGTACAAACAAATGCCAGTAAATACCAAGACCCATAGACTAGTCTGTTTTTCTGCTCTTTTGTGTTTTGTTTTTTCAATGAGCTGTTATTATTTTAAATTTATATCAGTAGCCAGAGAGGGCAGTAAAGATGAGTGGCAATGTGGCTTTTTTCTCAGCCTGAATGCTTTTTTTGAATTTGTTCTGTGATAAAGTTGCAATTAATTTGCTCGGTTTGCAGCCTAGTGTCTATGTGAAGTAATATGTGTCACTGTGATAAGATGTGTTGCATGATAACGGCTGATTGTTTATTCACTCTTGCTGTTGGTACAATTTACCTGGCTCCTTTGATTGTACTGTATTGCCAAAGTAATCTCACAACATCATGCACATTACACTTAATGCATGGTGATGTGTTGGGGGAGATGATATTGTACATGAGCCACTGATCCCTGTGCAGCCTTTCTTTTGCGAACAATTAAAAGATGATCAAAGCATTATGCACTGATGTACTATGCCCTAATAGACACCAAGTTAAGTATGAAGAAAAGTTGAAATAGTAAGGGTTTGGTCCATGAAACCTGTACTATGCACAAGGTCAGCACCATGGCAAACTGTCATTACAACCCCATAAAAAATTGTACTTGCAATTATAAAAAAAGGCAGATGACTTAATGGCAACAAGACTCCATAATGAGTGTTGAGTGATAGTGGTGCTGTCACTTGAAATGTAGCACGCAGCTCCTTACTGGTGTGATGCAGGGTCTGTGCTAACAGGATGAGACACGCACCAGCTACAGTGTCATTTTTCCTAAGTGTATCACATGCAACCAAAAGAATGTCCTAGTGAAGCATGTGACATGGTAGTGAGGTGAGTGAGTAATGAATGATACGAGGGGAAAAAAACAGTACTTATAGCACAGAGCAAGGAGGAACGTGGTTAGGAATGTGAGCAGCTGTAATGAGTGTGCCACTAAGTGCTTAGTTTCATAAATAAGTGCTCAGTGATAATCTAGGCTATCAGGGGCTATTAATGGCGTAAACTGCTACCGTTCAAAGATACACACAGTGCGGGAAAATTACTCAGTGGAAATCGGGCATATGGTATTTCAGCACAAAATATTGAAAGCGTGATATTAATGTGTTCGATAGATAGAGTAACAGACACGTATAAAGAGAGAGACAGAAAGAGCATGGGATTGCCTGCTCGCTGCTGTAACTGAAACTGATGATATGACTTCAGCTGGACATCACATTTTAAGAAAATCCCACTGTTCTCATACTGAGAACATGGGTGAGTGGCTCCTTTCCCTAAGCTGGGCACCCAGGATTTGCTGGCACCCAGAAAAGTTATTTCAAGGGCAATTTCCTGAAAACAAACACCAGAATGTAGCTAAATGTCCTGTTTACCTAGGTTTAGGTTTTTGTTTTTTTGAAAAACATAATTTTTATGTATTTTCAATGTTTTTGAGGTCACAAAAAAGATTGTGGCTGCCAAGACAGTTTTTTTCCCCTCACGACAAGTAAATCACGAAAGTAAGGACTCACAATCAGGGTGTTTTTTACCGTTAGAGCTTAATGGTTGTCCAAATAATCTTTATAACTGTAAATGGGCAGACTGGATGGGCCTGCTAGTCCTTATCTGCTGACAGAATCTATGAATCTATGAAACTCTGGAACTGTATAATATTTCTCACGAAACCTTTGAAAGACACTACCTCAGTACAGGCTGTTCCTACTCCAAAAGTTTTATGAAAAAATTCTGCACCATCTAAGCAGAGCATGAGAAAAAAAAACACACAAAAACATGTTTAGTATTGGAAAACCAAACAGTTATTTTTTGCATTTTTTTGGCATTTTGTATCTTGAAAACTGATGAATATGCCATTATGAAACATTTCACATCTTGAGACTCTGCCAGTCTGACAATGCATACCAAATTTGGGGCAATTTCTTTGAATGCCACCAAAGTTATTAAGATACAAAACTTGGGGTTTACCATTAAACAGCCTACTCAGCCCTAACTATAGGGGTGCTACTGTACCCCTACAATATAGTTATATACTGTATGTGTGTGTGTGTATATATATATAATCACATTCTAGTTAAGGATTACCATGTGTGATCCATCTCCCTATACCTCGGCATCCTAAATTAGTTAAGTATTGCTTGGTTTAATTTATTGAAAATAAAGCAGTTCATGGGGCTAACGCTTTCTTCACTTATTGCGTTGAAAACAATTTTATTAAAAAGTACACAAAACATTCATGTTTATACAGAAATGTGTGTATAATGTCTGCTTGGCTTTAGCAGTTTAAGAAGGAAGTATAAAGAAAACCCAGGTTAAAATAATTGAGTAGAATATTTTTTATGTACTTCAAAATAAGTGAAACAGATTTACTGCTTCCAACTTGCTGCTAGAGAGAGAGAGAGAGAGAGAGAGAGACAGCCAGAGCTTCCTTAAATCAAGAATGTTATTTTCTAGACTACACTGAATTGAATTATTACTTTTTGGACCTGTGTAAGTAACTAGTATTGATTCTGTTTTTGGGGTTGACTTGTCTTAGGTTTAACTTTAATTTGCCAGGGAGGAACTGTAGCTGGGAGATATTTGCAGTCATTTGTGATTAGACCTGTTACTTAACCTCTGTGAAATAGGTGTCCGTTAAGGGGAGGAGCTGAAAGGGGCCTAGTTGAACTATGGACTTAAAACATGAGTTGTTTGTGGTCTCTGTCTGCTGAGACACGAGACAAAGAGAGAAAGCAGCCAGAGCCTCCTTAAATCAATGAGGTTATTTTCTAGACTACACTGAATTGAATTATTACTTTTTGGACCTGTATAAGTAACTAGAATTGGTCCTGTTTTTGGGGTTGACTTGTCTTAGGCAGGGGCCCTGATTTTCCATTTTTACCGGTAACACCGGTAACAATCACGGAATCCTGCTTGGTTTGTGGATTTTTAATTCTTGCACCAGTGCCTCACAGAAATTGCATGTCACTGCACAAAATCCCTAAGATTTCAGCATCTTTTTAAATTTTTTTATTTTCTCTTTCTATGTCCCCTTCTCACACATCAGTCTCCACTTTTCAGAGATCTCTAGGCTGAGTATCCCCTAGCTTCACCCCAGGTAATGCTCAGGAGCTCCTGTGGGCCTGCCCCTATCCTGCCTGGATTGTACCCCCCCCCAGGTGGGAAGGAAGCGGACCCCAGGTCACCTCTCCACACTCCCTTAGTGTGTGTTGGGCAGCTCAGTGGGTCCCCCATGGAGCCTGGTTATGAAGTCTGGGGCACCTGGGTCCCTTCTGCCAGTGGTCGATGTAGGGTGACTGTTCCTGGTTCTTTGATCTCTGTCCCTGAGGGCATCTGCACTAGAGGAGATCCAAGGAGATAGGTCACATAGAGACATGCCACTGCTCCAGATCCTGGCTAGTGTCCTCCTCTCCTGATCACTCTGCAGCACCATTGCACCACCACCGTGGTCACACAGGTGGTGGTAAAGCAGCAGGACCTGCAGCCCATCCTTCCCGGAGGAGAGCAGTCCCCCGGGTGCTCGATCCTACTCCCCCGGCCAGACCTCCAGCAACCCGAATTCACTTCTGACCCTGGGTCACTGGTATTGCAAGCAGTAGTGCTACTGCAGCACCAGCGGGCCAACCCAGATTTCAGCATTAAAATGAATGCTGCTGTGCTCTGCATTCTTTCTGCTTTGCTGCATAAAGAGTCAGTAAGAAAATCACTCGCACTGCTTTGTTGTAATCAGCCATTCAGTTTAACCACCCATGCCTAGTGGTTAGGGTAACAAACAGTGATTGAACAGGGTACATCCAGCAGACTTGGGTTTGATTCCCACAACCTCCACTTGCACACTGTGTGACTCCAAGCAAGTCACTTAACCTCCCCTGTGCTTCTAGGTCACTCCTGAAAACAGACAGTTCTGCCTAGTGGGCCTTACCTGCTTTACAAAGAATATAAAAAAAATACCAATATATGTTTACTGCATCATAGAATAGTAGTCTGGGTACCATGTAATTTGCCCGAGTTTTACTTGGGCTGCAATGATTTTGTATAGGTAAAGATAAATGTTCAGATACATTTTATGTGTTTTATAAGCTTGTTGTTAGATTTTAGTCAGGTTTTCATTGTATTCTTTGCATATGAGCATCTAGGTTGTAGATTGCTAAACACAGGATCACTGTTACCAACTAGCTTATTTAAGTTTATACTGTAATCAGCAGGGCTATCCAGAATCCTCAGTTGTTTGAATGAAAACTAGTCTGAATGAAAGTATGTTCACAAAGAAGAAACTGCCTTACTACTTATGAAGACTTCACAGTTAACACTCCATTTAGGTGAATTATATCATTTTGCACCTTTTCTCCCACCTGCTGTTTCAGTCTCTGTAACAACAAAAAGTTTTCTGAGAGACTGCTTCAACAAAAAGCAAATGTTAAGTATTTAAGTGTACTTACGTTTGGCCAGTGGATTTTGAAAGCACAGTCAATGACATACAGAAGGTAAGACCCCAGGGGCTGTATGATGCTGGTGGGCAGAGTGGTGCTCAATTCACATCTGAACAAAGACATGAAAACTGGGAGACACCCTTTTCATGGAGACCAAGTAAAAAAAAAAAATCCACATGTCTGGGAGATGCATGAATCCATTTGAAGGTCCTCCACTAATCACTTGTGGATTTTTAAGGTGATGACACTTTATTTCAAAGAAGCAAATTCAAGCAGTTTTTTTTTTTCTCCTTCTACCCCCTGGCTATCCGCTTCTTCAGGCCTGCCAAGGCCCCCCACCACTGCTGCTGAGTCACGACCACCATCCACTGCCCCATACTGATGTGCTACCAGGTAACCAAAAGTAACCCTTCATTGAGTGGGCCCCTACCCCTGTAGGAGGCTACCAGGGGAGGAGGAGAATTGTCCCAAAGAGCTTCCTGTGTATCCTGAGCATGGCAGGGGTCAGAACGGACATGTGTCTGGGACTTCTGGCTTATGGAGGGACCAGCAGCTGTCCTTCAGTTGGCCAGCGGGTGTTTTCCCATTTTCTTGACAGGCCACATGATGTCAAGGCACAAGTTGACATCCATCATGCTCCCTCCTGCAGTGAGGGCTGACATGTTGTTGTGCCTCTGGCCTCCACCAGGGGCCAGCAAATGGTAAGCCGTGAACCCACCCTCCCTTCCAGGAGAAGGTGCGTGGTCCTTGGACAATCAAGCCTTCACCCACCAGCTGACCCTCCAAAACCCAAGTCTGTTCCCTAACCCTGGTCAGCGGTGTCACAGGCAGAAATCCAATTCAGGCAGTTAAATTATAGATAGGAAAAAACAAAGGTAGTCCACCTTAGCAGTGATGGTTCAGATTAATTCACATCTGAGTTCTAACAAGCAAAGAGACCAAGTCATTTGTAACTTGTGCATGTGTGGCGTGGGTGTTGAAGAAAGGGGATCATAGTGCTGTCACTACTGCCATCACCCCTGAGGGATGTGGATTGCATTGTTGCTACTGCCATCACACCAAAGGGGTGGGGGCTGTAGTGATTCTGTTATCAATACTGGTGGATGGGGAATGCAGTACTGCTTCCATCACGCCTAAGGGATGGGGGCCACAGTGCTGCTGCTTCTGTCACACCTGGGGAAGGGAGGTCATAGTGCTGTTGCTGCTGCCATCACACCAGATGGATGGGGGCCGTAGTGCTGTTGGTGCTGCCATCACATCTGAGGGATGGGGCCATAGTGCTGCTTCCATCACACCTTAGGGATGGGGGCTGTAGTGCTGCTGCTGCCATCACATCTTGTACCTAAAATAACTTTAAATTGGTACAAGGATGGAAGGATGTATAACAGTGGAGGTCAAAATTGCTAAAATGCATGTTAGCAGGGTTAAAAATTGTTAAATAAAGTACAAAGAAACAAGTACCGGTAAAACCAGATTTTGGCTTAGCAGACACCAGTGACAATACTGTTTTTTACAATGTGCAAAATGGAATATGCCCTTTCTTAATCCCAGTAAACCTGTGTCCCTGGTCTTAGGTTTAGCTTTAATTTGCCAGGGAGGAACTGTAGCTGGGAGATATTTGCAGTCATTTGTGACTAGACCTGTTACTTAACCTCTGTGAAATAGGTGTCTGAAAGGAAGGAAGGAAGGCACTCCCCGGGGTGGAGGGTCAGAGTTGTAGTTGATTGTTTCTGGATGGCATAGGTTTACTCCCTGCCACCCTGCCCCTCACCCAACCTGCCCCAAGCGCATAACTTCCTTTATAGCAGGGGTTCTGACATCACTTCCCCAAAACTTCTAACAACATACACCTGTTCATATCCTTAAAGGCACAGCACACTGAATAGGGGCAGAGACACTCATAAGCTTGCACACACTAAAATGAGAACAAAAATAAACAACAAAAGAAAAGCATCTGTAACAGGAAGGGACACAGACATGTGGGGAGTGGTGCAATGCGCTAGCTTTGGAGCAGCAGTCTTCTGTGAGACATTCTGGAAACTGCATTGCTGCCCTATTTGCAGGCACTTCTCTGGTCTGAGGGAGGAGGTTGCTCATCTCCATGCTGACCTGGCAATGATTCGGGAAACCTGCTCCCCCACCCAGGGACCACCCAGGCCACCACCACTGCCTCAGAGGTTGCCAAGAAAGAGGAGTGGTTGGACCACAGTAGGCTCAGAGAGGGTGAGGGTGGTGGAACAGAAGTGCATCCTTCCAGTTGTGCCTCTCTGCAATTCATTTGCCATTCTGGAGGAGCATAGTTCCTCTATGAAGGCACCCACAGTGGAGACCAAGGAGGATGCTGGGAACCTCCACAATGGAGACCCACAGGAGGGTGGCACAGGACCCCAAAGGGGAAGGAAACAACTCCTGGTGAGAGACTCAATTGTTAGTGGGTAGAACTGGGGGAGGGAGGGGAGGGGAAAGGAAAGTAAGGTGCCTGCCTGGTGCCATGGCTTGGAGGGACAAGAAATAAATCCTCAGGATCGTGGGAGCAGCTGTAAGGGGGAGTGAGCTGGATGTCATTATCCACCTAGGGATGAATTACCTGGCTGAGAATGGGATCAGAGCAGTGCAACAGAAGTTTGTGGAGTTGGGGAGGGGTCTTAGACAAGTAGCACACACGGTAACTTTCTTGGAAGTGCTATCTGTCTATGGCATTTATTTATTTATTGATTAGATCATCGGTTTACAGACCTTTGAGTCATAGACTCATTTACAAAGGCACCTCGTCAAGAGAGCAATACATCGCAGCAAACAAACAGTACAGTACATAACCCTTAGATTACAAAGCAACCAGTGTTACAGGCATTCACTTGTGGTACACGCTTGATAATAGGTAGATCACAGTAGTCATAATATAGGTACATGAGTACCACGTGAGGTGGCAACCAGAGATATTTTATTACATTAGTCAGCAGATGTTGCATGAGACCTCAGGTATATACAGCAAAAGTAAACAGGGCAGACCCAGCTTAGGGGCAAAGGTAAGGGGCAGGTGGGGGATTATGTGCAGTTGCAGCAGCGAGTGCTTGTCAGATGGCTTCTGAGGGAGACCTTGAAAGGACCAAGCTTAGTGGAGTCAGCTATATTGGCTGGGAGGGAATTGAACCAGGAGGGAGCCTGATAGCAAAAGGATCTCTGGGACATAGAGGTCCTTACCCTGGGGACAATAAGGAAGGTTTTGACAGTGCTGCGGGTGGAGACTGAGGGAGAGGCATGCTGCAGGGAGGTGGTGACCCCAGGGGGGGCAGAGCCCCAGCAGGGTCTTTTTTACAAAAAGGCATGTTTGGAAGCGGAGTCTTTCTTCAAGGTTGAGCAAGTTGGTGTTGGAGTACAGCAGGTAGGTATGGGTGCACCTAGGTGCTCCTAGCATTAGCCTGCAGACCTTGCTTATAGAGAGCTGGATTCTTGCAAGCACAGTGTTGTTGGCTGCAGCATAGTCGATTAGCGACAGGACAGAGGAGGTGATTGCCAATCTAAGGGCCTCTTGTGGAAGGCAGTCCCTCTGGCGGTATAACAGTCCAATCCTGACACTGGTGGCAGCAGAAAGGGCATTGATATGGGAATGGAAGGAGAGTGCAGAATCAAAGGTAATGCCCAGATACTTGTAGGAGGAAACCTGCTCAATGGGGTTTAGTGCGCTAGGCAGTATCACGAGAGGGGCACCACTGGTTTTGCTTTGGCGATGCGAGAAGAGCATAGCTTTGGTCTCTTTTACGTTCAGGACTAGCCTTCGTGATGTGAACCAATGCTCAGCTCTATCAAAAGCTTGTTGGAGGGTGGCCTGGAGTGTGTTGGGGTTGGGTTTGGGGCCAGTGGTGAACAGCACAGCATCATCCGCGTAGAGGAGGATCTTACTTGGGCAGGCCAAGGGGAGGGAGTTGAGGAACAGACTGAAGAGGAGAGGGCCTAAAATGGAGCCCTGGGGAACCCCAGAGCAGACAGGTCGTGCGTCAGATAGGGTGCTATTGATTTTTACACAGTGAGTTCTGGCAGAGAGGTAGCTGGTGAACCATGCAAGTGGGCCGAGGGAGAAACCAAGGCATCTGAGGAAGTCAAGCAGGAGAGGATGGCAAACTGTGTCAAAGGCCTTAGAGAGGTCAATGAAATAGCATCAGCAGGACTTCCAGCATCAAGAGCAGAGTGAAGGAAGTTGGAGAATTCAAGTAGTGCGGTTGTGATTCTGTGACCTGCATGAATGCATGGATGAGGCTAGGGTACTCCACATAATGGGATTCAATAACTGATTGAAAAACTGGTGTAGAGCGCAGGGATTTGGCTTCACTGGGGACTGGGTCTCCACCTGGAGGGATGTAGGTCTATACAGGCACGATGGTCTGCATCTATCCAGGAGGGGAACCAAGATCATAGTTGATAGGCTTAAATGCTTCATTGGCAAGCATTTAAACTAGCCAAGAGGGGGCACTGAAAAGGAGAAGGGAAATCCTGGTCCTCCCCCTCAAAAATCAGGGTAGTTAGTGAGGTAAACACCAAGACAGAGCAGTCGATAGGGATAAGGGCAGAGGTAAATGGAGAAAAGGAAAAATGCAGTAAGGACAGTGATGGGGCAAAAAGAAATAAGGCCATAAAAAATGGAGGGTAATGAGTACCAATATCCGTAGTCTAGGTAAAAAGGTCCCCGAAATGATGCTCTTGATGAAAGAGGGGTGCCTGGATATTGTGACAGTCACAGAAACATGGAACACAGAGAACCATGACTGGGATGTCAACATACCAGGGTACACAATCTACAGGAGGGACAGAGAGGGAAGAAGAGACGGTAGAGTAGCTCTCTATGTAAGGGAAGGGATCAAAGCTACAGAACTAAAGGGTAAACAGTGAGGAGAGGAGGCACTGTGGGTCACCCTGGAGACTGGAAATGGCTCCACAATCCGCAAAGGGGTTGTATACAGACCCTCGTCTCAGGGGAAGGAAATGGACAAGGAAATGATAGAAGGCATGCTTGGAATGGCAGAGAAAGGGGAGATATTGCTGCTGGGGGACCTGAATATGCCAGATTTTAACTGGAGCACCTTTGCTGCAGCCACATCCAAGAACAGGGCCATTCTCGATGCCCTACAGGGGGCATGCCTCAGACAGCTAGTTTTGGAACCCACTCAGGAGGGAGCAATCTTAGACCTGGTACTCTCAAATGGGGACGGAGAGAGGATCTCTGATCTTGAAGTGGGTGGCCATCTGGGAACAAGCAACCACCAAACAGTGCAGTTCACGATAAACTTAGCTGTAGAGTCAAGCCACACAAAAGTGAAGGTACTGGACTTCAGTAGGGCTGATTTTGTCAAAATGGGAGAGTGCCTCAGAAAAGCACTAGCAGACAGGCAAGAAGGTGGGGTGGAGCAACAATGGGGAAACATCAAAACTGCCATCACAGAGGCAACAAGCCCTTGTGTGAAGCAAATAAACAAATCAAAGCGAAGGAAAAAAACACTATGGTTCTCAAAAGAAGTGGCGGGGAAGGTAAGGGAGAAAAAGATAGCATACAGGAAGTATAAGGAAACACAAAAGGAGCAGAACAGAAAACTGTACCAGTTAAAGCAGAAGGAAGCGGGTAAGACAGTCAGAATAGCAAAGGCCCAAACCGAGGAAAAGATAGCCAACTCGGTTAAGAAGGAGGATAAACCCTTTTATAGGTACATTAGGGAGCAAAGATAGACGAAGGCAGGGATACTGAAGCTGAATAAAGAGGAAGGTGGTTGGGCAGAGAGCAACAGTGAAAAGGCAGGGATACTGAACGAATATTTCTGCTCGGTATTCACAATGGAAAAGCAGGGGGAGATACCTAATCCAGTCAATAGAAGCTCTCTGAATAGGGGGGTTGATATTAGTCCTTTCACAGAAGAAAGGGTTCTAAAAGAACTCTTAAAACTGAAGGTGGATAAAACAATGGGGCCTGATGGAATTCACCCCAGAATTCTAAAAGAACTAAGGGAAGAACTAGTAACACCACTGACTACCCTTTTTAATAAATCATGGGAAGATGGTGTGGTACCTGAGGACTAGAAGGGTGGATGTGATTTCCCCTTCACAACAGTGGGAGAAAGACAGAGGCAGGAAACTACAGACCTGTCAGTTTGACTTCAGTGATAGGGAAAATTATGGAATCACTTCTGAAGGAAAGAATTGTTGAGCACCTAAAGGCCAGAGGGGCACAGGACCCAAGGCAGCATGGATTCAAAGTGGGAAGGTCATGCCAGACGAATCTAATAAATTTCTTTGACTGGGTAACCAAAGTGGTAGATCAGGAAGGGGCTGTGAACATGGTCTACCTAGACTTTAGCAAGGCATTTGACACAGTCCCACACAAAAGATTAATAAACAAATTAGCCAGTCTGGGAGTGGGTTCCAGGGTGGTAGCCTGGGTAAAACACTGGCTGGACAACAGGACACAGTGGGTAGTGGTAAATGGAGTCCACAGTGAAGAAAGGAGGGTTACTAGTGGGGTACCGCAGGGTTCAGTACTGGGTCCGGTCCTTTTTAATGTCTTTATAAGTGACATTGCAGAGGGACTGGAAGGGAAAGTATGTCTCTTTGCAGATGACACTAATATCTGCAACAGGGTTGATACGCAAGGTGGGGTGGAAAGGATGAAAAAGGCCTTGGCAAGGTTGGAGAAATGGTCAAATGTATGGCAGCTTAGATTCAATGCAAAGAAGTGCAAAGTAATGCACCTGGGAAACAAAAACCCAGGCCAAGAGTACACAATGGGGGTGAGATACTGACAACAACAAAAATGGAAAGGGACCTGGGGTAGCCATATCAGATGACCTAAAGGTTGGCCAGCAATGTGAGAAGGCAGTAAGGAGGGCTGGGGGGATACTGGTGTGCAAAGGGGGAGGCATCGCCAGCAGAAAACAGGAAGTTGTCGGCCCTCTCTACAGACAGTTGGTAAGACCACATCTGGAGTACTGTGTACAGTTCTGGAGACCCCATCTCCGCAAAAACATAGACAGGGTGGAGGCTGTCCAGAGGAGGGCAACCAAAATGGTGCAGGGTCCACACCAGGAGACATATGAAGAAAGACTAAAGGAGCTTAAGATGTATAGCCTCGAAGAAAGGAAGGAGAGGGGGACATGATAGAAACTTTCAAATACCTCAAGGGAATCAACAAAGTCCAAGAGAGTAGCATCTTTTAGAAAAAGAGATGTACAAGAACAAGGGGGCACAATTTGAAGATGGAGGGGGGACTGCTCAGAGGTAATGTGAGGAAGTATTTCTTCACAGAGAGGGTTGTAGATGCATGGAACAGCCTTCCTGAGGTCATAGAGTCAAAAACAGTGGGAGAATTCAAGAATGCATGGGACAGCCATAAGGCAATTCTAGGGGGTGGGGGTAGGAGGAAGTAGGCTGTTGGTTAACAAGGATCTGCAGCTTATCCATTAGGTAGGGAAATGGGCAGACTAGGTGGGCCAAGCGGTCCTTATCTGCCTTCAAATTCTATGTTTCTATGTTTCAACTTGTGTTTCAAAGAGTGGAGTCAGACAGGGGGAAGTGAAAGGAGTGTGTGATTAAGTTAGTGAAATCTAAATCCTCTCAAGGTGGGCTCTGTTCCCCTTTGCTAGCCTGTAAAATGTTGTTGCCTGCCATATGAAAAATCAGTGTGTCATCAGCAGCAAGTCAGTGTCCCAGCTATCAGCCCCATTCAATAAATGAGCCCAGTTAGCATTGCTTTAGATAACACAGGAGTGGGGAGGTCTCTCTCATTTAAATCTTTTAGTTGTGTGCACGTGAGATGCTAGGCTGAACAATAGCTATGCAGTGAGATAACTTAAAAGTAATTGATGTGTTGTACTCAGGGCAGGGATGGAAACTGATGATCATCTGACCACATTGCTGGGAAACTCCATAAAAACAACCATTTTGACTAAAGACTTTAAGTGCAGCACAATAACAAATGAGGTTTTAACTGCAGTGATAAAATGAGTAAGATATGGGGGAAACGAGGTCATCACTAGACGCTTTTACACATAGGTCTTTAAAACAAAATGAGCGTTACCTGTGGCGCCATTGTGCTCTGTTGCGTTTTTAGGATCCCTTTACACTCAGTGAGTTTTCTGGTGGCTCCCACCTCCATTTGTGTTTTGGCACCCCCACAGAGCTTGCTGCTCTATTGCTGTTTGTGCACCGCTTCGGAATGGCTGTTTTACACAGCCTGACGAAACGGAACACAACAGTGCAAACCTCAAAAAGCAGAGATTGTGGTTTGGACGAACGTTCGTCTATGGAACGAAACAGATGCACTTTACACACAAGGGATGTAACAGAATACTGTTTCCGTAACAGTTATTCTGTTACATAAACCTGTGTGTAAAAGTGCCTACTGAGAGAGGAATGAGGGAAGCACTCCATGAAAAAAAAAAGAGCAGTTTAGAGTTTTTATTGTTAGGCCTGCCTTTATGATGCACAGCTAATGAGGCCCCTTCCCAGCAAGGGACCCCCTTAGTCGCAGCGACTGTGAGTGCCTAATACTGACTCTTGGGGTGTGTGACCTGCACTTTATTCAGAATTGGAGAAATGAAGGATGACAATTTCTCTTTCCCTTCCTGGTCCAAACATTTAAAGATACATTTCTGTCTAACTGTACTTGGCAGCAATCTCGGCTTCAAAGTCAGATTTCTTCAGCAACAGTATTTGTCTACTGAAATGCTTGATATTTTCGAAGGGATGGTCCCCTGAGATGGCAAACCTTAATTATGAGGATGTCACCCTTATATCACCAACAGTGAAGGTAGTACAAATGTTCATTGAGATTACATCACTGCTCAGCCTGTATAAAGGACTCTGTATGTGTGAGACAGATGAACAACAAAAAACTCAGCAATGAATCATACAAGCTAGATACTGACTGATTGATTACAAACATATGAAGATGCCAGCAGAATAGGCCAAATAGTCTATCATGGCTGGTCGTGTGCTGCTCAATTTACAGCTGCCGCAGCTTCCCCCCCTTCCCCATATCCTTTCCACCCCCGAAGATGTCTCCCCCTCAATTCCCATACCTTTAGCACTTCCCCGAACCTGTACCTTGCCCATATACCTGTCCCATCCAATCCTGAAGCTTCCTACTGATTCCAAGGAAATCAGATCCTCAGGTAACTCATTCCAGGGAGGTACCACCCTTTCCTTTTGATTGATTGATTGATTTGACCAGGTAGGTGTGCTGTACCAAGGTGCCTTTTTCAAGACAGGCCACAGGTAATAACAAGCATTTGTCAATACCAAATGTTTGCTTGCTGGCATTAGCATCGTAAGTGCAGGAGTTAGACTGATGCAGAATAGGAATGGCAGTGAAGTGCTGAACTGACGCCAGGCCCACCCCCACCCTGCAGAGATGGACTGGCATTGGGGTATGCCTTTGGGTCATCGCCCATAATGCTCACGTCATTTCACCTCACCCTACCCTGCAGACACCAACAAGTGTTGAGGTGTGCCTTGGGGTGTTCAGGCTTTACACACACCCCACTCCATAATGAAAATATGCTGAAATGGGTGCAGTATAGGAGAATGGGGTGAACTTTGGGTCCGAAGAGGCCAAGGCACACCTCGATACCTGTCATTGGCTGCAGGATGGGGGTGAGGGTGGAATGGCGTGAGCATTACTGTCGAGAATCCCAAGTCACACCCCTGACACCTGTCAGTCCCTACAGAGTAGGGCGTTATGGTGGGAAACCCTAATGCCCTGGGAGTTTCTTGGTATCTTCACTCCAAATTTTCAACATGGGCTTTTGTGACCCCACTGCATGAACAGTGACACTATCAGTTTGTTAGCTTAAAAGGTGATTTTTGCGCGATCATGCCGCATTTGGTGCTACAGGTGCAAAAACACATTTCAGGCAGGATGTAAAAAATGACAGCTGTACTGCTCATGAGGAGGTGTAAAAAAATGGTAATGTTGAAAATCTGGAGAGAAAATATAAAAAAACTGGTGAAGTCACGAGCATGTGTAGAAACTACACAACGCACACCCATAATGCAATTATTTTGGGATTTTTTACACCACATTTTCAACATAGGCATTTTGGGGCCTCTGCTCATGAACAGTGGCATTGTGATTTTCTTAATCTGTCCTGAACATTGATTTCGCACAGCGGCCGCAGCCATTGTGTGCCACAGGTGTGAAAACATGTTTCGGGCAGGGTGTGAAAAATGATAGCTGTACTGTTCATAAGGTGGTGTCCAAAAATGACAATGTTGAAAATCTGGAGTAAAAATATAAAAAATTGGCGAAGTTACGAGTGTGTGTAGAAACTGCACAATGCGCTCTGGTAACGCAGTCATTTTTTGGAATTTGTTCACCACATTTGCAACATGGGCTTTTGGGACCTCTCCTTATGAATACTGTCACTGTGATTTTCTTAATCTGTCCGAACATTGATTTCAGCCAGCGCACGCACCGTGTCGCTCATGCGAAAACACATTTTGAGCAGGATATGAAAATGACAGCTGTACTGTTCATGAGGAGGTGTGGAAAATAGGCAATTTTGAAAATCTTTAGTGAAAATATTAAAAATTGTCGAAGTTAGAAGTGTGCATGTAAACTGCGCAACACATGCTCATAACACAGTCATTTTTTGGAATTTTTTCACCAAATTTGCAACATAGTCTTTTTGGGAGCCCACCTCATGAACAGTGACACTGACATTTCGTTAATCAGTCCCAGAAGGTGATTCTGTGCAATGACCACGAAGTCACCTTTTGGGACCGAATAATGACGTAACAGTGACTGAGTTCATGAGGTGGGGTCCCAAGAACCCCATGTTGAAAATTTGGGGCCAAAAGTCGCAAAATGGCCGAGATATCCACTCGTGCTGAAACCCTCCCATTTATGCCATTATATAGCTTTCCTGCATTTCTTCAGTTCGTGGTCGGCTTTGAAGTGTGCAGACGTGTTCCAGCTCCACCGAAGATCATTGCACCGGACTCCGGAGGTAAGTATGAGGAGAGGGGAGTGCGGGAAGGTGGGGTGCGCAGAGGGTGGGTGCAGGTTGGGGAAGGGGAGGGAACCCAATGGTGAGGGACCGTTTTCTGTGTTTCAGGTTATAAAAAATAAATAAAAAAGCACCACGGATCGTTTTCTGCTTTTTACAGGAGTAAGAGTTTGGAGGGTCATGTTAGCCATACTGGGGTGGGCTCCCAGTGTGGCACACAATGAGGGTGGGACAGGGAAGGAAAATGCTGACTCAATGGGGGTTAAACATGCCGACAAAGGGAATTGGGCACCAAGTCGGCAAGCATGTTTGTGTTGGGCGATGATGCGAGGGGATTAGGCACCTCGGCAGACTGTCAGAAGGGCACTGAAGCCCAGGATTAGGCCCCCCGTCAGCAAGTGTGTCTGTGTTTGGGGGAGGATGATGCCATAGGGGACTGGGCACCTCCCTTGACAGACAAAACACAGCAAACGGGCACATATGCCAATGGGGATTGGGCTCCCCTATCGGCAAACGAACTGGGGAGGGGGCATGCTGACAGGGGGATTAGCATCCCTGAAGTCAGCTTGCTGGGGACTGTGAGAGGTGGATAGCGACAGGCAAGGCATGCCCTGCAATGAAGGGGTGCTCCCTCATTGCAGCGGCAAAATTATTTCAAGTTGGTGGCATGCTTGCGGAATACTGTCATAGCCAGCGTGCTCCTTCATTGGTGACACACAGATGAGCCCCAAAAAGCAGTGGTGGCATTGGCCACAACACAGCTGCACCTCCACAACCTGCTTCTCCAGCAAGCTGCCACAACAGGTTTCTTGTGCATGTGCACAAGCAAACATAAAAAGTACATTATATGACATCAAACATGGCACAAGGTATAAGAGTCACACATGTGACTGTTAGCAAGCAAAGAATTTATGCAATAAAATGAGAACTGTGTGAAACGTGAGCAGACATTAAGCTTTTGTAAATGGTCTTTCAGTTTAACAGAGAAAACCATGGGTGATGAAGACAATCTGACAGAAGATGGAATGGTGTTCCAACAACAAGCAGCTCAGTAAGTGAACAAATTCTGCCCCATACTCGTATGCGTGAATGGAATTTTAAAACACCTGTTTGCTGTAGGGCGAGAGGATGGGTTGTTAACAAACACTGCCATAGAGCAGGAGGATGGGTAGTTAACAAACAATGATGCCAGAAATCTTTTCAGGTGAGGTACATCTGTGCCCCCCCCCCCGTCACAGTTCACCATTGTTGTTAATTACATAGGTAGGAGTCAGAGTACCTGCACTCCGTGTCACAGCATTGTAATGCACTTCTTTACTGAACCATAAAGTTGTGGTACAGTCATTCCAATAGCATATCAATTGCTTTAAAATATGCCTGATATGCACTGGGGTGTGTACATGGCTATGCAATTATGTACTGCGTAGCCTGACTCCGCAGGATGCATGGGACTGGTATGCTTATACCCCTGGAGGGGCCCTACGCTGCCCAAGCATGAATGCTTAGCTTTTGCCAGAAGCATGGCTGTCCGTGGGACAGACATTGGCTGGACTGGGGTTTTTCCAATTGGAAGCCCCAGCCAGGCCCCACAGTGGATCCTCTGCTCCATGGGATTAAGGGATTATGCCCCAATAGCATTTAAAGAAATCTACCAAATTTAAAGTCAGTGCCCTGCAAGCAGCCTATGTGGGGCTCTGTGGTATTGTACGAGCTCCAGCTGAGGGCAGCATGAATCCATTATGGCAGCCCTCTGCCTGGCATAACGGTAAGCCTCCCTGACACTGACCAGGTGGAGTGCAAATAGCATTGTGCAAGCTGCGTTCTGCTGGGCCTCGGCAGGTACACCAACTACCCAGTCTGGCTTGTGTAATTGTGCAGGATCCCCATGAACAGTTATGGCAGGGGTGCAGAGTGGGTGTGCCCCATTACTGCATCCACCATTGTCTGCTGGATACCAGGGAATTGCATATCCTGGCCCAAAGAGGCATGCAGACCCAGGATACTATTAGTGCATAGGGCCCTAAATGCACATTTAGTCTTACGGTATACCTTGTGTAAGCAGTTAATTTGTAAATGTAATGCAATGCTGATTAAACCTTTTATGTTTGCGTAAAACAGCAAAGAAAATGTTAAACTTCTTTGTCCTTTTTCTTTTGCTTGTCCTTAGCAGTTATACGGTGAGTCTGTTTATATGTTTATTCATGTTTAACATTCCTGTGCCTCCAATTGCTCTGGCATGTGTCTGTCTCTCTCTGTTTTTACTCTTGATTTTCCTTCCTTCATCTTTGGAGTATGTCTGGCATATATAGCTAGTCAATCAAGGTGTTCTTATTAAATGGCAGCACTGTCAGAGGTAAAGAAGCTATTATTCCACAGGTGGTGGTCAATGGAGGTGCCCAGCCTCGGAGAAAGGGAGGAAGGCACGCAGAGGCTGGCTGTTATGAGCAACTGAGCTATCTTACTCTCAACAAAGATGATCGATTTTTAATTGATCTGGGAGATTACTTACAGTATTTTACAGTCAGGCTGGATTAGAGGAGGCCATGATATAAAGAGATGTGAACCACATCAACTCCTACCCCAATGCGGGACCAGCAGGTAGGTACCTGCTCCACCCTTTCTCTAATTAGGGTTATATGACATTGTCATAGATCATAACAGTTTAAAAGGAAGGTCCTCCCACCTCCATTCACCTACTCCTCTATATACTTAGGAAACTGGTGGTGATGTATAGGATATTATCAGTGTGCATTGCCCACTTCTTCAGATGTCTGTTCTAGCTGCTTACTATGTCCTTGCTTATATTAAGGCCTGGCAAGGTGTGCTGTCAGTTCCTGGGGAAGCCACAGTAAAGGTACCAGTGAAGTTACAGAGGGACCCTTCACTGTAAAATGTGGATAGAAACATAGAATCTGTTGGCAAATAAGGACCAAACAGCCCACCTAGTCTGCCCATTTCCCCTACTTGGTTTGCCAGTCCCTACTCTTATCTGGACTGCCTTTCCCCCACTCTGCTGTACAGCAGGGTGCCTTTATGCTTATCCCATGCACTTTTGAATCCCTGTACTGTTTTCGCTTCTACCACCTCCGCTAGTAGGCTGTTCCACGGATCCACCACCCTCTCTGTGAAAAAATACTTCCTAGCATTCCCCCTAAGCCTCCCTCCCTCCCTCCAGCCTCATGTTATGTCTCCTTGTCCTTGTGCACTTTCATCTCTGAAATATGCTCCCCTCCTGCACCCTGTTTATTCCTCTAAGGTATCTGAAAGTCTCTATCATATCCCATCCCATCTCTCCCTTCTCTCTTCTAGTGAATAGGTGTTTAGTTGAGTTTTGAGTCTTTCCTCATAAGGCTTGTGGTGCAGTCTATGTATCATTTTTGTTGCTCTTCTCTGGACTGCTTCCATTCTGTCTATGTCCTTCCTGAGATTTGGGTTCCAGAACTGGACTCAGTATTCCAGATGAGGCCTCACCAGTGATCTATACAGTGGCATCACCACTTCACTCCTCCTACTGGTTATGTCCTTCCTATGCACCCCAGCATTCTGTTTGCCTTCCCCACTGCTTTTTTGCACTGTTTAGCTGACTTCAGGTCATCAGATATGATAACTCCCAGGTCTGTCTCCTGACTTGTGGTGGCTAGAGCCTGCCCTCCCCCCCCCCATCCTGTATTCCTCTCTTGGGTTTCTGTGTCCCAGGTGCATTATCTTGCACTTCTTTAAACTTTATATTTTACTCATTTTGCAGTGAAGCAAACATTTCAGCTATGCACTGATAGATCATCGACAATAGATACCAAAAATACTGTTTTACAGATATTTTAACACCCAGATCATAGATCTATTGAGCTGATACATCACGTGGGGGGTTCCTGAATGACCCATAATTATCAGATTTCTTTACACGTGTGCTGGTCAGCTAAACCTATGGAAAACAAACAGCAAGCAGGTAGCTCTAGCATAGTAAACACACAGGAGAGCTATGACTCCAATCAGTTTACTGTGACCTAGAAATAGTCACCGTGTTCCACGTGGCTTATATACTTCGGCATAGTATAGATCCCCAGTTCCCGACCTCCCTCCACAAGAACCACTTCCACACATCAAATGTCTAACTTGGTAATGATTAAGATCTCATATTGCCCAAAACATTAATTAAACTCTTAGCGTTGAAACTCAACTGCCAAACCCTTGACCATTCCTCGAGTAGTCTTAGGTCATATCTCATGCTGGTGGTTTAGAATGTATACCCATGGAAAGAATGTCTGTGTAGCTCTGGGCAGATAATTCCACTCAGGCAATGTAGTGTATGTATACAGTTGCTGGAAAATAAATAACATTTTAGTTTAAGGGAGAATTACAATCCAACTTTACAAAATAAAATATGCCGTGCAGAATGTTTTGATTTGTGTGTGTAGTCCTAGAGCATCCTGAACACTGAATAAATGGTTTCCAGTGCATCACTGTCACATGGGACTGGAGGCATTGTGGGAAAAGAAAAGGCATTAAAAGATACTGGCATAGAGAGCCCCATGGTCTGTAAAACAAGTACGCAAATTAAAAAAAAAATCCTTACAGCAAACAAAGAAAATGACGCACTAAGACAAAACACACACAAATCAAAACACTCAGCACAACACATATTTTTTCACATTTTGAGTCTACTCATTTAAAAAAAGTGCCACATCATCCCTCAGGTAAATGCATGCAACCCACCTGAGACATCAGCTCCGTAAAGCAGTACTGTATACCTACATGTATTTATTTGTGGACGCATTATTGTGGAGTATGTACGTATATGCCTAATTTATAATTTGAATTGAGATTTTACTATTCACTGCTATGAATTATTGTAGTTTAAATTTACTTGTACTGTAAAGCACTTTGAGCTCTGGAAAGGCACTATGTAAATAACGTTCCTATCCTATCCCTATCCTGTATTTATTTCTTGAAAGAGTTTTGTCAGGAAAAGGCCTACTGAGCCAAAATAGCTAATTTCCAGAGGCATCCTGGGGAGAGGGAGTACAGAAGGGAAACAGTACAGAAGCACATATACATGGCAAATGGAGTACATTAATTGTTCCATATAATGTACTTCATGTACCTTTCGTCCCATTCTTCCAGAGTTGGCGGATCACGTTTGCATTATTTCCATGTGACCTACCTATTTACTGCTTGAATAAATACATTCCACAGATATCTAATGGCTGCACTCTTTATTTTTGTTGGTGATGTAACTAATACACAATTTAATATTGAGAATGGGATGGTGATTCCCAGAATCTGGGCAAGACACCTTGAGAAAGTGCACATAGATGCACAAAACTCCGGGCTTAAAGTGGGCTGGGTCTTGCAGGGTCTGAGATCTGGCAAAAAATGTTTGAGGGATTGGGGGGGGGGGGCTCACAGGGTCTCAAAGCAGAGCCCTTACTCTGTTTCCCTTATCATGACTTCAAGAAGGCAATATGGCCATTAGTTCCTTTGTCCCTCGATTTCCTACAGTATATTCATGTTTTGTGTCTGCATTTTGACTTATTATTGAAAAACTGGATAATAATGAATAAGGAAATTGCACACTATGAAGAATAAAAGGACTTCCACAGCAGTAGTCCATGTATCTTCTTATAATTACAATCCTTAAAGACCCGCCAGTTTTTTCTGCACACTTTCTGCACTGACAAAACTAAATATATCCATGTTATATAGTGAACTTTTGTCACCAGTGCTGTTAGCTTGATTGTCCATGCTTGCTGCATCTGGGCAAGTGTCTCCCTTAAAATCCATCCGAAATGTGCTCAAAGATATTCATCCCCAAAAATTGTGTGAACGGGTGTCTTTAGCCTCCCCGTAGCCTTTCCAGCATGTTGTGTTGTACCACCCACCCTTAAGTTTTGACTGCAAGTACAAAATTCAAAACTATCTGATGCTGGTTTTATAGGCAAATTCATGCCATATACTGCAGGTGAGCATATTATTTTGTGTGCTGTTCCCATTAAGCCTGATCACTCTTCCTCTATTAAGATGAGATCCTTTTCTGTTTTCCATCTCTCTCTCTCTTTCTCTGCCTCTCATATTGTGGTGGAGGGGTTGGTCTTCATATTTCTCATCCCCTTATATAGGCTTGAGATTCTTCTCCTTTGCATTGTACCCTGTGTTACAACAGATAAGGATTATTTTTCTTTTTAATGTTACTATTTTTACCCCCTGCCTTGGTGTGGCAGATATACCGCCTTCTGGATGATTGTACTGGCCATCATATGGCTAAGGGTGTAGGGGAATTACCTTATGAACATAAATACATAGGAAAAACACCAGCAGAAACAGGCCATAATGGTCTATCAAATCCGCTCGAATGTGCAGCACACAGTTTATTCTTCTGTAGCTGCCCCCCACCTCTCTCCACCCGAGTTATCATCCTCAACCCTTTTCTCCCCTTCCCCATCCTCCCACCAGATATCCTTTAACCCTGTCTCAGCCCCTCTTAAACCTGCCCACAGTTTTCAGTGAGATCACCTCCTTTGGCAATTCGTTCCATTTTGACACCACCCTTACTGTGAAATAGTGCTTCATCATTTCCTTTTTAATTCTCTCCCATATTAATTTTAGGCTATGTCCCCTTGTTGACCCCTCCCTTTTTAAATTGAGAATGTCCTCTGTTCTAACTTCATTCATACCTTTTAGGTACTTGAAGGTTTTGTATCATATCCCCCCTTTCCCTTCTGTCCTCCAGAGAATAGATGTTATGCTCCCTCAGTCTCTCCTCATAGGATTTGTCCCCCAGGCCTAGGATTATCTTGGTCACCCTTCATTGTACCCCCTCCAGTAATTTGATGTCTTTTTTCAAATACGGGCAATAGAACTATGCACAGTTCTCTAAGTGTGGTCTCACCAGAGACCTGTACAACAGCAGAATGACTTCCTCTTTTCTTGAGGTGATTCCTCTGGCATTTTGTTTGCTTTGGCTGTCGCTTTATGGCACTGTACAGAGTGCCTCATCATGTTCCCCTTGACTATTACCCGTAGATCCTTTTCCTCCTCCTCAATGGATACCTATACTCCCCCCAGGCAGTAGCTAGTCAAAGGGTTCCTGACTCCAGGTGAATGACCATGCACTTCTTAGCATTGAACCCCAACTACCAGATGCCTGACCAGTGCTTGAGCTTAGCCAGGTCCTCCCTGAGCTCCTGCCTCCCATCCTCTATGTCCACTCTCGCACAGATCTTTGTGACATCTGCAAATAGGCAGATTTTACTTCTGATCCTATCCACTATGTCCCCAGTAAAAATGTTAAACACTGGTCTGAATACTGAGCCCTGTGGGACCCCACTGGTTACAGGTCTGGGTTTTGACAGTTACCCCCTCCCCATCATAGAACTATAGAAACATAGAATTGTCGGCAGATAAGGATCGCTAGGCCCATCCAGTCTGCCCATAAGCCCTATTCTTCTTCGCGGCCTCTGACCCTAACTTGTCAGTGGCTTATCACCCTTCCTTCCCACCTCTAAGGTTCTCTTATGCCTGTCCTAGGCGTGTTTGAATCCCTCCACTGTGCTCACTCCCACCACCTCTTGTGGCAGGCTATTCCATGTGTCCACTACCCTCTCTGTGAATAAAAACTTTCTCACATTTCTCCTCAGCCTGCCGCCCCTTCAAATTTCATATCGTGCCCTCTCGTTTTTGTACTCCTTCTATTTTGGAAGATGCCCCCCCCCCCGGCACCTTGTTTATGCCCTTTGGGTACTTGAATGTTTCTATCATGTCCCCCCGATCCCTCTTCTTCTCCAGCAAGTACACATATGTTTTGTGATGCAAGCCCTGCACCATCTTAGTCGCCCTTCTCTGAATCGTCTCCACCCTGTATTTGTCCTTGCGAAGGTGTGGCCTCCAAAACTGTACACAGTACTCTAGGTGAGGTCTCACCAGTGTTTTATACAATGGCATCACCACCTCCCACCTTCTGCTAGTGACATCTCTGCCTATGCACCTCAGCATGTAACTGGTCCTCCCTGCAGCCTTTGTACTCTGCTTTAACACCTTGAGGTCATCTGAAATAATAACCCCAGGTCCCTTTCTTCCTTGGTGACTGTGAGCAACTCTCCCCCATTCTGTAGCTCTCTCTACAGTCCCTGTGTCCCAGGTGCATTACTTTGCATGTCTTTGAATTAAACCCCAGTTGCCACACCTCTGACTAATTTTCAAGCTTCCCCGGTCCCTCCTCATTCTCTCCACTCTGTCTGGAGTATCCACCTTGTTGCAGATCTTGTTTTCATCTGCAAACAGGCAGACCTTTCCTTCCAATCATTCTGCAATGTCACTAATACAGACATTGAACAGAACTGGCCCAAGGACTTATCCCTGAGGTACTCCATTGGTCGCCTCCTTTCCCCGGATTGGATCCCATTTACCACCACCCTCTGTCTCCTGTCCGATAGCCAGTTCCTAACCCAGTTTGCCACCTTATGCCCCATGAAACATAGAAACATGGACTTTGATGGCAGATAAGGACCGCTTGGCCCACCTAGTCTGTCCATTTCCCTACCTAGAGGATAAGCTGCAGATCCTGTTTAACCAACAGTCTATTTCTTCCTACCCCCCACAAAAATTGCCTTATGTCTGTCCCATGCATTCTTGAATTCTCCCACAGTTTTAGACCCCACAACCTCCTCAGGAAGGCTGTTCCATGCGTCCACCACCCTCTCTGTGAAAAAATACTTCCTCACATTGCCCCTGAGCCGTCCCCCCTCTATCTTCAAATTGTGTCCCCTTGTTCTTGCACATCTCTTTTTCTGAAAGATGCTACCCTCTTGGACTTTGTTGATTCCACTGAGGTACTTCAACATTTCTATCATGTCCCCCTCTCCCTCCTTTCCTCAAGGGTATACATATTAAGCTCCTTTAATCTCTCCTCGTATGGCTTCTCTTGCAGACCCTGCACAATTTTAGTTGCCCTCCTCTGAACTGCCTCCATCCTGTCTACGTCCTTGTGGAGATGGGGTCTCCAGAACTGGACGCAGTACTCCAGACGGGGTCTCATCAACTGTCTACAGGGGGATAACAACTTCCTGTTTTCTGCTGGTGATACCTCTCCTATACATCCCAGTATCCCCCCCCAGCCTCCCTACTGCCTTCTCACATTGCTTACCAACCTAAGGTCATCTGATATGATTACCCCAGGTCCCTTTCCATTTTGTTGTTGTTACCACCTCCCCCATTGTGTAATCTTCCCTGACTTTTTTGTTTCCCAGGTGCATTACTTGCACTTCTTTGCATTGAATCCAAGCTGCCATACTTCTGACCATTCCTCCAACCTTGCCAAGTCCCTTCTCATCTTTCCACACCTCCTGTATCAACCCTGTTGCAGATCTTTGTGTCATCTGCAAAGAGGCATACTTTTCCTTCCAGTCCTCTGCAATGTCACTTATAAAGACATTAAAAGGACTGGACCCAGTACTGAACTCCCTGCGGTACCCACTAGTAACCCTCTTTCTTCAGAGTGGACTCCATTTACAATTACCTTCCGTGTCCTGTTGTTCAGCCAATGTTTTACTCAGGCTACCACCCTGGGACCCATTCCCAGGCTGGTTAATTTGACTACTAATCTTTTGTGTGGGACTGTGTCAAATGCCTTGCTAAAGTCTAGGTAGGCCATGTCCACAGCCCTCCCAGGTCTACTACTTTGGTCACCCAGTCAAAGAAATCAATTAGATCTGGTACATGACCCTCCCTGCTGTGAACTCCATGCTGCCTTGAGTCCTGTGTCCCACTGGCCTCTAGGTACTCAACAATTCTTTCCTTCAGAAGTGATACCATCACTTTCCCTACCACAGAGGTCAAACTGACAGGTCTGTAGTTTCCTGCCTCTGTCTTGGTCCCATTTTTGTGAAGGGGAATCACATCAGCCTTCTTCCAGTCCACAGGTACCACACCATCCTTCCATGATTTGTTAAAAAGGGTAGTCAGTGGTGCCACTAGTTCTCTGCTTAATTCTTTTAGAATTCTGGGATGAATTCCATCTGGCCCCATTGCTTTGTCCACCTTCAGTTTTAGGAGTTCTTTCAGAACCCTTTCTTCTGTGAAAGGACTGGGATCGACCCCCCTCTCCAGAGTGCTTCTGTTAATTGGATTAGGCACCTCCCCCACTTCCTCTTTTGTGAATACTGAACAGAAGTATTCATTCAGTATCCCTGCTTTTTCACTGTCACTCTCTGCCCACTCACCATCCATTCTATTCAGCCTCACTATCCTTCCCTTTGTCTTTCTATGCTCCCTGATATACCTATAAAAGGTTTTATCCCAGTTCTTAACAAAGTTAGCTATCTTTTCCTCAGTTTGTGCCTTTGCTATTCCGACTACCCTCCCTGATTCCTTCTGCCTTAACTTGTACAGTTCTCTGTCCTGCTCCTTCTGTGTTTCCTTATACTTCCTAAATGCTATCTTTTTCTCCCTAACCTTCACCGCCACCTCTTTTGAGAACCATAGTGGCTTTTTCTTTTGTTTTGATTTGTTTATTTGCTTCACACAAAGGCTTGTTTTATTTTTATTTTTATTTTTATTTTATTTAAACAGCAGTTTGGAAAACCTTTGAGCCATAGGCTCATTTACAAAGGTACCTTGTCACAGTAAGACAAACCAAAATACACAGTATAGCAGTACAACACATAAGTATAACAGTAAAATTAAGACATAGATACAAACAAGCTGGTACAGGTAGGATGGATGCAAACAATACCAGAGTTATGTCGTCCTTAGCAGCTTAGTAATAAGCTTTGTCATAAGTATTGAGTACGGCTTTGACTAGTGGCAGTTACAGCATCGGGTGTTAATAAGGTGGTTACATAAGGAAGTTTTGAAGCACGATATAGTTGGAGCTTCGGAGATGGAGGGGGGCAGTGTGTTGAACCAGGAGGGGGCCCTAAAGCTGAAGGCTCTTTGGCCATGAGAGATCCTAGCTCTAGGGATAACAAGAGAGGTTTTCCCAGAGGTCCGAGTATGAACTAGTGGAACAGAGCGGCGTATGGTGGTGGTCAATCCTGGTGGGGAAAGCCCAAGAGGGTCTTTTGTAAGGGTACAGGTAAGATATTTGAGGCGCTGCCGAGATCAAGTACCAGCTTTAGCATACAGTAGACAGGTGTGTGTCATCCTAGGTGCTCCAGTAATTAACCTGCAGGCCTTATTCAGAGTAGTGCGAATTTTATGGAGTGCAGTCTGATCAACAGCACCATACACCGGCAGTCCATAGTCCACTAGGGACAGGATAGAGGAGGTGACTGTGAGTCGAAGAGCCTCCGGGGGGAGGCAGTGTTTATACCGATGTAAGATGCCCAATCGGATATTAGTGGCAGTGGCTAGGGCAGCGATGTGTCCATGGAAGGAGAGGGAGGGGTCAAAATGGCTCCCTAGGTATTTATAGGAGCAAACTTGTTTGAGTGGGAATGAGGACCCAGAGTGAATGAGGAGTTTGAAGTTGCAGGACTTGTTTTGGGGATGAGTGAAGAACATGGTTTTTGTTTTTTAAGATTTAACACCAATCTATGTTCCTTGAACCAGCCCTCGGCTTCAGTGAAGGACTTCTGCAGCGAGGCCTGGAGGGCAGTAGGGTTGTTGCCTCTGTGATGGCAGTTCTGATATTTCTCCATTGTTGTTCCACCACTCCTTCTAGCCTGTTTGCTAGTGCTTTTCTATGGCACGCTCCCATCTTGCCAAATTCAGCCCTCCTGAAGTCCAGAACCATCACTTTTGTATGGCTTGACTCTGTAGTTGAGTTTATAGTGAACCACACTGTTTGGTGGTCACTTGTTCCCAATTGGCTACTCACTTCTAGATCTGAGATCCTCTCACTGTCCCCATTTGAGAGTACGAGGTCTAAGATTGCTCCCTCATGAGTAGGTTCCAAAACTAGCTGTCTGAGGCATGCCACCTGAAGGGCATCAAGAATGGCCCTGCTTTTGGATGTGGCTGCCGCAAAGGTGCTCCAGCTAACATCTGGCATATTAAGGTCCCCCATCAACAGTATCTCCACTTTCTCTGCCATCCTAAGTATGCCTTCTATCATATCCTTGTCCATTCCCTCCCCCTGACACGGGGTCTATATACAACCCCTGTGCGGATTGAGGTGCCATTTCCAGTCTCTAAGGTGACCCACAGTGCCTCCTCTCCTCCCTGTTTACTCTTTTGTTCAGTTGCTTTTATCCCTTCCTTACGTAGAGCTACCCCTCCTTCTGCCCTCCCTGTCTCTCCTAGGTTGTGTACCCTGGTATGTTAACATCCCAGTCATGGTTCTCTGTGTACCATGTTTCTGTGACTGCTACGATATCCAGGCATCCCTCTTCCATCAAGGCCACCAGTTCAGGGAGCTTGTTGCCCAGACTACGGGCGTTGGTACTCATTACCCTCCATTTCTTGATGACCTTACCCCTTTTGGCGCCATCCCTGTCCTTATTGCATTTGTCACTTTCTCCATTTACCTCTGTGCTTCTCCTTATCGACATCTCTATGTTGGTGTCTACCTCACTTAGTACCCTGATATTTGGGGCGGGGCTAGGATTTCCCTGCTCCTTTCCAGTGCCTCCCCCTTGGCTAATTTAAATGCTTGTCAATGAAGTATTTAAACCTATCATCTAGGATCCTGGTTCCCCTCCTGGACAGATGCAGACCATCATGCCAGTATAGGCCTGCATCCCTCCAGGTGGACCCCCAGTCCCCAATGAAGCCAAATCTCTGAGCTCTGCACCAGTTTTTCAACCACTGATTGAATCCCATGGTGTGGAGCACCCTAGCCTCACCCGTGCCATAGACAGGCATGGGTGAGGCTAGGGTGCTTCACACCATGGGAATACCTATCTTGTTAACCAGCCTTTTATGTGGAATGGTGTCGAAGGCCTTGCTGAAGTCAAGGTATGTTACATCCACCCCACCCCGCCGATTGACTTCCTTTGTCACCCAGTCGAAAAAGTCAATCAGATTCGTCTGACATGACCACCTTCTGGTTTCTGTCCTGCAGCCAGTCCTTGAACCACCCCATAGGTTTTTTCCCTGGCTCCAAGGTACCTCAGTTTACTGAGCATCCTTCCATATGGCACTGAGTTGAAGGCCTTGCTGAAGTCCAGATACAGGACATCTACTGCCTGGCCCCTTTATTGTGGTTTCCCCTACATTCTGTATTTTTCTGTCCCCTAGAAATGCAGGTGTTATGGGACTGAAGTCCCTGACATGAGTGCACTGACACACACCCCCATGACATGCAGCACAACATCCCTCCCTCCCTGTGTTCTGTGCACTCTGCTGATTGTATATCTACACTTGCTGTAGCATTGTGGGACATGGCTCCCTCTTCCCTAGAGTAGAGCCTCCACTGGGACACTCGATCTTCCTTCTACCCCCCCCCCAGCCAACCCATGATGACCCAGGTTCATTCCTGAACCCGGGTCACCAACATCTCGAGAGTTATCCCTACTGGTGTGCTGATGGGCCAGCCCCACAGACAAGGCTTTCTATAGGGGCATTTACACTGGTGCTACATTGTGTAGTGCTCCACTGTAAGCGTGCAGTAGACACTGCTCAAACCATGACACTAATATGTTCACACCATTGAGCCAGGCGGTGGCTGCAGTAATGTTAGGAGAACGTAGGATGGGCCAAAAGGAGAATGGGTGGATGCTGAGCACTTATTCATTTCACCTCACAAACTATACGGAGCACTCCAGGACGTGAGGAGCATCTATTTATGGGCCTACAACTCCCTATAGCATTTTTGAACCTCTACTACCACAGTGGCTCAGAGTAGTGGTTTCAGATTATTGCACACCACTTCCCTAGTGCATTGACGCAGAACTAGTCACAATAGATCAACAGTACTGCACTGTTGAGCGTGGTGCAGTGAACTTAGTATAAACACAGTTTATAACTCTTTATGGCCGAGTATCAATCTTTGGTGCCATTCTTTTTAGATATTGTAAGTACTTCCTTAAAAACATAGAAAGGGGAACTGTGCTTGCATGACCACTGGAGCTAGGCATGGTCTGGGCTGCTCCCATTCCACTGAAACATAGAGTTTGACTGCAGATAAGGACCGCTTGGGCCACTCAGTCTGCCCATTTCCCTACCCATTGGATAAGCTGCAGATTTTAGTTAACCAACAGCCTACTCCCTCCTATCTCCACTAGAATTGCCTTATGTCTGTCTTATACATTCTTGAATTCCCCCACTGTTTTTGACCCCACTACCTCCTCAGGAAGGCCGTTCCATGCATTCACCACCCTCTCCATGAAAAAATACGTCCTTATGTTGCCCCTGAGCTGTCCCCCCATCTTCAAATTGTGCCCCTTGTTCTTCAACATCTCTTTTTCTGAAAGTTGCTACTTTCTTGGACTGTTGATTCCCTTGAGGTACTTGAAAGCTTCTGTCATGTTCCCCCTCTCCCTCCTTTCCTCGAGGGTATACATATTAAGCTCCTTTAGTCTCTCTTTGTATGGCTTCTGGTGCAGACCCTGCACCATTCTAGTTGCCCTCCTCTGGACCACCTCCATCCTGTCTATGTTCTTGCAGAGATGGGGTATCCAGAACTGCACACAGTACTCCAAATGGGGTCTCACCAACTGTCTGTACAGAGGGATAATAACTTCTTGTTTTCTACTGGTGATGCCTCTCCCTATGCATCTCAGTATCCCCCCAGCCCTCCTTACTGCCTTTTCACATTGCTTGCCTACCTTTAAGTCATTGGATATGACCACCACCAGGTCCCTTTCCATTTCTGTTGTAGTTAGTACCTCGCCCTACATTGTGTACTCTTCCCCTGGGTTTTTGTTTCCCAGGTGCATTACTTTGCACTTCTTTGCGTTGAATCTAAGCTATCATACATTTGACCATTCCTCCAACCTCGCCAAGTCCTTTCTCATCCTTTCCATCTCCTTGTGCATCAACCCTATTGCAGATCTTTGTGTCATCTGCAAAGACTCATACTTTTCCTTCCAGACCCTCCCCAATGTCACCTAGAAAGACATTAGAAAGGATCGGTGCTAGTACTGAACCCTGTGGTACCCTGCTAGTAACCTCCTTTCTTCGGAGTGGACTCTGTTTACTACTATCCTCTGCATCCTGTTGTCTAGACACTTTTTTACCTATGCTACAACCCTGGGACCCACTCCCAGGCTGGCTAACTTGTTTATTAATCTTTTGTGAGGGACTGTGTCAAATACCTTGCTAAAGTCTAGGTAAGCCACATCCACAGCACTGTACCATGTTATGAGCGAGTATTATTCAGCACATCAATGTGAGCAACTCAATAATACCTCTCACACTGAGAGCGAGTGGTGAAAAACATTGATGTATATCCTGTACAGCGAGTATAGCAGGGAGCTACACTTGCTACTACAGGATATAGGATGTTGTTTTGCCAACCCCTGCTGAGCTGGCTGTTTAGTGTAGTGGTGTAAGCCACTGCTTGTGATGCCAGTAGATCCAGGTTTGGGGCTGATTCCAGGAGAAAACATGTTTTGCTCTTTTTTTTTTAAATAATCTCTTTCCCCTGGGTCCACAACCCCTGTGGAGCTCGTTATTTTAAGTTTGGGGGTGCTTATTTTGGTAGTTACTTTGTTTGAATGTAGCAACCGTTGTGATTTGCGATGGACATTGCAAGTATCAGTTGCCTTTTTGACGACGGGCTCTTTTTTAGTTGTTTTTTTGTGATAGGCAGTCTTTCAGACTCGTCATTATCACATAAAACCCCACAGCCCCTCACTGGTCTACTACCTTGGTTACCCAGTCAAAGAAATCTATTAGATTCCTCTGACATGATCTTACTGCTGTGAATCTGTGCTGCCTTGGGTCCTGAGTCATGCTGGCCTCCAGGTACTCAACAATTCTTTCTTTCAGAAGTGATTCCATCATTTTCCCTATCACTGAGATCAAACTAACAGTCTGTAGTTTCCTGCCTCTGCCTTGCTCCCACTTTTGTGAAGGAGAATCACAGCCACCCTCCTCCAGTCCTCAGGTACCACATCATCATCCTCCCATGACTTGTTAAAAAGGGTAGTCAGTGGTGTAACTAGTTCTCCTCTTAGTTCTTTTAGAATTCTGGGGTGAATCCCATCAGGCCCCATTGCTTTGTCCACCTTCAGTTTTATGAGTTCTTTCAGGACCCTTTCTTCTGTGAATTGAATAGTATCAATCCCCCATCCAGAGTGCTTCTATTGTTTGGTTTAGGTACCTCCCCCACCTTCTTTTGTGAATACTGAGCAAAAGTATTTATTCTGTATCTCTGCCTTTTCACTGTCACCCTTTGCCCATCCCCCTTCCCCTTTATTAAGCCTCACTATCCCTCCCTTGGTCTTTCTTCGCTCCCTAATGTACCTATAAAAGGTTTTATCCCCCCTTTTAACTGAGCTGGCTATCTTTTCCTTGGTTTGGACCTTTGCTATTGTGACTGCCTTGCCTGCTTCTTTTTGCTTTAACTGATACACTTCTCTGACCTTCTCCTTCTGTGATGCTTTATACTTCCTGAATACTATCTTTTTCTCCCTAACCTTCCCCGCCGCCTCTTTTTTTGAGAACCATAGTGTTTTTTCCAGTTCAATGTCATAAGTACGAATGAATAACGGCAACCCGTCAGAAGGGCCCAGAACCCCAGGGTGACAACTTTTAGGATAGTGTTTTTCACGTGGGGGCTTCTCCCCTGCACTCCCTCTTGTGGGGCTTTGCCTCACACCTCTACTATAGATTCCTACTCCAGGAGGGGACACAACATGGGGATGGGGCAAACCGGGTTTCCAAATGTACGGTGCCGTTGTTCTGTCACCCTTTTGACAGGTCGTTGTTATTCGGCCACCCTTTTGACATGTTACCTTTCTGTCCTTCATTTTGTTTTGTTTATTTGCTTCACATAAAGGCCTGTTGCCTCTGTGATGGCAGTTTTGATTTTTACCATTGTTCCTCCGGAAGCACCAAGTTTGTTTGCCAGTAAATCTATCGACCACCCCTTTGGCGGCATGCCAGCACAGGTATTGTGCTGCCCAAGCCAGTGTTTTCAGTGGGGGCTACACACCCCACACCCCCAAGCGAGGGGCACTGCCTCCTGCACCCCCCGGACTTTAGGATTCTCAACTCCAGGCTGGAGTTGGTCCAGGGAGGGGGCAGGACACTGGGGAAAAGTGAAACACAGAAATGGACCATTACAGTGAATCTCGCTGTAGTGGTAATTTTCCGTGTTTTGCCATCGGGGTGTCGGGCAAAAGAGACCACCCTGTTCCTCCACCCCTCCTTCCTGTGCATTTGCAACCGCATTCCTTAGGCACATTCCCATTTTGTCAAAGATAGCCCTCCTAAAGTCCAGTACTCTCACTTTTGTATAGCTTGACTCTACAGCTATGTTTATCGTGAACCACACTGTTTGGCGGTCACTTGTTCCCAGATGGCTACCCACTTCTAAATCTGGGATCCTCTCTCCATCCCCATTTGAGAGTACCAGGTCTAAGATTTCTCCCTCCCGAGTGGGTACCAACATTAGCTGTCTGAGGCATGCCCCCTGCAGGGCATTGAGAATGACCCTGCTCTTGGATGTGGCTGTAGCAAATGTGCTCCAGTTAACATTTGGCATATTTAGGCCCCCCATCAACAATATCTCCCCTTTTTTGGCCATTCTAAGGATGCCCTCTATCATTTCCTTGTCCATTTCCTCCTCCTGAGATGAAGGTCTGTATACAACTCCTGTGCGGATTGTGGTGCCATTTCCTATCTCCAAGGTGGCCCATAGTGCCTCCTTTCCTCCCCGTTAACCCATTAGTTCCATTGCTTTGATCCCTTCCCTTACATAGAGAGCTATTCCTCCCCCTCTTTTACCCTCCCTGTCCCTCCTGTAGACTGTGCACCCTGGTATGTTGACATCCCAGTCATGGTTCTCTGTGTTCCATGTTTCTGTGACTGCCACAATATCCAGGCATCCCTCTTTCATCACGTCCTCTAGTTCAGGAAGCTTGTTACTCAGACTACAGGTATTGGTACTCATCACCCTCCATTTTTTGATGGCCTTACCCCTTTTAGCCCCATCTCTGTCCTCACTGTCTTTGCCTTTTTCTCCATTTACCCTTGCTCTGCTCACTATTGACCTCTCTGCCTTTGGTGTTTACTTTGCTAACTACCCCGCTTTGTGGGGGGAGGCTGTGAATTCCCTGCTCCTTTTCAGTGTCCCCCCCCCTTGGCTAGTTTAAAAGCTTGCTAATGAAGCATTTAAACCTATCACTTAGGATCCTGTTTCTGCTACCATGCAGATGCAGACCATCGCGCCAGTATAGGCTTGTATCCCTCCAGGTGGACCCCCAGTCCCCAATTAAGCCAAAACCCTGTACTGCATACCAGTTTTTCAATCATTCATTGAATCTCTTAGTGTGGAATACCCTAGCCTTACCCATGCCACCGACAGGCAGCACCTCTTAGAAGGTTACCATGTGTGATACTTATCTAAGGCCCCTCTCTAACTCCACAAACTCCTCCTGCACTGCTCTGATCCGATTCCCAGCTAAGCCATTTGTCCCTAGGTGTGCAGTTATGTTCAGCTCCCTCTCCCGTGCAGCTGCTTCTGTGATTCTGAGGATTTGCATTCTGTCCCTCCAAGCCATGGTGCTGGGAAGACACCTTGCCTCCCTCTACCCTCTCTCCCCCAGTTCTACCTCACTAACAATTGAGTTCCACACCAGGAGCTATTTCCTTTCCCTGTGGGATCCCATGCCACCCTCCTGTGGGTTTCCTTTGTGAAGGTTCCCAGCATCCTCCTTGGTCTCCACTGTGATTGCCTCCATAGAGGAACCATACTCTGCCAGAATGGTGTATGAATTGTGGAAAGGTACATCTGGAGGGATGCTCTTCTGTTCAACCAGCCTCACCCTCCCTGAGCCCACCGTGGTCCAACTACTCCTCTTTCTTAACAATCTCTGAGGCAGCGACAGCAGTCCTGGTGATTCCTGGGTGACGGAGGAGGTTTCCCTACTACTTACGAGGTCAGTCTAGAGACAGGCCGCCTCCTCCCTCAGAGAGGTGACTGCAAATAGGGCAGCATCAAAGCCCACAGAATGTCTCCCAGAAGACTGCAGCCCCACAGTCACTGCATTGTACCACGCCCCACATGTCTCTCTTCCTTCCCATGTAAGATTTTTTTTTCTCTTTTTTGTTAGTGTGTGCGAGTATATGCATGCGTGTACCCCCTATGCAGTGTGCTAGGCTGTTAAGGATATGACGGGTATATGTCCTTTGCCCTTTTGGGGAAGTGATGTTAGAACCCTTGGTATAAAGGAAATTATGCCTTTGGGGTGGGTGGGGGAAGTGTGGGTGGGAAAAAGCCCATGCCCTCCAGAAACAGTCAGATACAGCTGTGAGCCACCACCTCAGTGAATGCTGCCCTTCCTTTCAGCAAGACAACATGCACAACAATGAACCAGAAAATATACCCTGCAAAAAACACTTTCAATCAGAGAAAAATAAAGAAGCTGAGACCAATACTTACGATGCAATCCTCCCCTGACCCAGCCTTATACAACCGGCTGGTCTGTGCTCTGAAGGCAATCAAAGCAAACCAATTTGAATCACCTGAGGCACTGTCTGGGTGAAATACACACCTAGAGATGTGCAAAATTGCAAAATTTTGTTACACAAAATAGTTTATGAAATTTGCACATTCGCAAAATATTTCACGGGACGTGAAATTTTGCCCATGAATAAAATCAAGAAACAGCCCTCACCCTCCTCTGCAGCCCCCCTCCAAAAAACAAGTTTAGCCATGTAACCCCGATCCACCCCACCCCACACCCTGGCAGCAACCTCTCTCATCCCAGAACCTGTAGCAATTTGTTATAATAAATAAAAAATTCCCTGATGGGCGACTGGCACAACCCACCTGCCTCCATGGCCAGCTGCCCTCTTGTCTGTTTAATTAATCTCTTAAATCACAAGTGCACTATACTCCCTCCCCACCCTTACCCCTAACAGCACCCTACTCACCCTCTCCCCCAGCGCACCGATGAAATTTTGTTATAAAATTAATAAAATGTCCGATGCCAGGAATGTTTGGCAAACCACTCACCTCCATGGCCAGCCCCTCTTGTCTGTTTAATTATTCTCTTACATCACAGTGTCATATACTCCCTCCCCACCCCCACCCTGGCAGCAACTTCATTTCACCCTCCCTCCCAGCACCCATTTACCCTTCTGAAAATAATGGGACTCTGGGAGCCTAGCAGCATTGGCACAACTTCTCCTCTTCCTTCCTTTCTTCTTCCATGGCTAAGTTTCCTTGTAATGAATTAATCTTTGATACAGTATAGTAAATCCAGCAGAGTGATCTGCTGGTTTTTACTATGCTAGCCTATACAAGTTTCATTCATTGCAAGGTGCTCGGCCATGGAGGAGGGAGGGTTGTGCCGGCGCCACTGGGCTCCCGAAGTCCCATTATTTTTGGAAGGGTAAATGGATGCTGGGAGGGAGGGAGGAGGGTGGGAGTAGTGTGCTGCCAGGGTGGTCATGGCGAGGAAATATATGACACTTGTGATTTAAGAGAATAATTAAACAGACAAGAGGGCAGCTGGCTGTGGAGGTGGGCGGGTTGTGCCAGTCACCCTGGCATTGGAGTTTTTATTTCTCTTCACAGTAAAATTTGTTGGTGCGCTGGTGGGGGGGGGCAGGAGTAGGGTGCTGTCAGGGTGTGGGGTTGGGGAGGGAGTATAGTGCACTTGTCACTTAAGATATTAATTAGACAAGAGGGTGGCTGGCCGTGGAGGCAGGCGGGTTGTGCCAGTCGCCCATGGTGGGAGATTTTATTTCTTTTTTATAACATAATTTGCCGGTGCTGGGTGGGAGGAGGGCAGGAGTAGGGTGCTGCACTGCTGCCAAAGTGTGGGTGGATGGGGAGGGAGTATAATACACTTGTGATTTAAGAGATTAATAAAACAGTCAACAAGAGGACGTCTGGTCATGGAGGCAGGCAAGTTGTGCCAGTCGCCCATCAGGGATTTTTTATTTATTATAACAAATTGCTGCAGGTTCTAGGGAGGGGGGTTGCTGCTAGAGGGTGGGGCAGATGAGGGTAGTGGGGTTACATGGCTTAACTTTTTTTGAGGGGGCTGCAGAGGAGATTGGGACCCAGGTTTCTTATGAAGTGCGAAAATTTTGTCCGCGGAATGCCAAAATTGTGCATTTTGCAGCAAAATTTTGCTTGCCATGGGCAAAATTTCACAGCTTTGCACCTGGAGAAAAACTATGCGGAATGGCAGAATTTCATGAACAGTTTCATGCAGCGGAATTGCCAATTTCACAGCAATTTAGCCAGCGAAATTTAATTTTGCAACATCTGTATACACAACTTCACTAACCTGCCCTAAACTGCAGGACTTACAATGAAAAATCCTCAGCCAATAGTGAATACCTCACTGTACCAAAAACAGTTTGATGCAAAATACCAGTAAACAATAAGCCAGCTGTCTACAAGAGGGAAAAAAGAAATATGCAGAATTTCAATCTCTCTGAATTTAAACTCCCAATCTACAAGTACATAAGCAGTCAAATACAGAATTCCACCAAACTGCAGGACTTACAGTGCAATATCCTCAGGCACCAGTGAATACTTCACAGTACCAAAAATAGCTTGGTGAAAAAGTCACCAAAATACTAGTAAACAACAAGCCAGCTGTCCAAAAGGGGAAAAACAAAATATGCAGAATTTCAATCCCTCTGAATTTAAATTCCCAATCTACAATTACGTACATAGTATTGCAAACCCCTTCTTGATAAAAAAAAAAAGCAATAACAAGAGTAAAATTTAAAGTAAGGTATGCCTCCCTCAGACTTGAGCAAGGCTGTGCCTTCCTGCAGATTGCCAGTTCAATACTATGTATTCTTCCCAGCTCCAAGTCTTTTCAAAGCAGGTTTCCAATTAAGGTTACCACCTACTCCATTTTTGACCGAATGGATTCAGTTTTCTAGGTTCAGATTCGATCCTCCTGTTTTCACCATTGCAAATCCGTTTTTTATAGTGGGTCAAGCAGCATCTGTGAGATCCTCCACTAACTGTTTCATTTTCTTCTCATCTGACTATAAGCAAGTGTCTGACATTTCAGTGTGCTTGCTTGCTTGCAGTGGATGCTAATCAGGAAATGCCTTCAAGTGCAGGGCACATAAAGAAGCCAAATGTCTCCCTGTCTCCTCATTTGTCACCTCTAACTTCACACCAGCAAATTGGAAGGTTATTCCTGGGGAAGGGTAAACAATACCACCTTAATCAACACCTTCATTTTTCTGAAACCCTTAGACAGGCACCACATCAGGGTTGCCTCCTGTCCCAGTGTGGACTGTATAATCTGTGTTTCAGAAACTTTACCTGCTAATCCAGTTTTTTTCAGAGGCAGTACTTTTTCAGTCATTTTGAATACTCACATACTTGTAAAACAGATTCTGTTAAATCCTGCACCATTTTACTTGCATGTTCAGGTTACAAACAAGTTCTGATATCATGCAGACCTTTGTATACTAGTCAGTCTGAGAGGTGCAAAGTAGGCTAGCTGACACAAGGCATTAAGAAGGGGGAGAAGGACTTCTTTAGGTACATCAGGGAGAAAAGGAGCTGTAAGGACCACATAATAAGGATTAGGAAGGAGGGGGGTTGGGTGGAAGCAGGGTAGTGATAAGGCAGAAGCACTAAATGAGTACTTTGCTCAGTATTTACTAAAGAGAAGGGGGGGTGACACCCAAGGGGGGGGAGAAATGGCAGAAACAGGGGGGAAGGGGTGACAGATGGGGAAATCATGGAGGGCAGAGTTTGGGAGGGTTTTAAGGCACTGTGGGTGGATAAGGCATCAGGCCCAGATGGCATCCACCCCAGGGTACAGAAGGAGCTGGCAGAGGTCCTTGCAGGACCTTTGGCAGACCTATTTAATGCCTCACTACGTTTGGGATGTGTACCTCAGGACTGGAGGATGGCTCATGTGGTGCCCCTCCACAAGAGTGGCCCCAAGGATGAACCGGGAAACTACAGACCAGTGAGTCTCACATCCATCATGGGTAAGCTAATGGAGACTATCCTGAAGGAGAGGCTGGTGGCCCTCCTAGAGGCCAAAGGACTGCAGGACAGCAGACAGCATGGCTTCATACATGGCAGATCCTGCCAAACCAACCTGGTGGAGTTCTATGACTGGGTAACTAGGCAACTGGACAGGGGCCATGCAGTGGATGTCCTGTATCTGGACTTCAGTAAGGCATTCGACCTGGTGCCACATGGAGGCTGGGAAGTAAGTTAGTAGGCACAGGGGCAGGTGCAAAGCTGGTGAGATGGGTAGGAAACTGGCTTCAGGGAAGGCAAGAGAGGGTGGTGGTGGGTGGGGAGCTCTCACACCCAAGGGTAGTGATGAGCACTGTTCCACAGGGCTCAGTGTTGGGACCAGTGTTGTTTGGGATATTCATTGCAGACATATCATGGGACATCAAGAGCAAGATCAGTCTGTTTGCTGATGATACCAAGGTAGGCGCGGTGGTGGATGACCTAGGGGGATGGCAGGGGTTGCAGGATGATCTGGCAAAGCTTGAAACCTGGTCAGACACCTGGCAACCTGGGATTTAATGCCAAAAGTGCAAGGTGCTGCATTTTGGGATGAAGAACCCAGGAGGAGTTACCAGCTGGGGGGAGTCCAGCTAGCCCAGACAGATGAGGAGAAGGATCTGGGGGTGCTCATTACAGGGTCAATGAACAACTCGACACAATGTAGGAAGGCAGCTGCAAAGGCCAACAAAATGCTGGGTTGTATTGCAAGGGGTATATCCTCAAGGAGGGAGGAGGTGATTCTGCCACTGTATAGGTCATTAGTTAGACTGCACCTGGAGTACTGTGTGCAGTACTGGTGCCCATATCTGAAAAGGGACATTAAGTTACTGAAGGGGGTGCAGCGAGGGTGACAAAGATGATCAAGGGGCTGGGGACTTATCATAATGAGAGGAGGTTGAGGGAGTTGAACATGTACTCACTGGAGGAAAGGAGGGACAGGGTGACATGATTGAAACCTTTAAATACATGAAAGGAATAAACAAGACAGGTACAGAGGGCTGTTCAGGTAAGGGAGGAAGGGACACCAGGGCCATGATATAAGACTGGAGGGAGGAAGGTTCAGGAGGGAGATGAGGAGACACTTTTCTACAGAGAGAGTGGTGCCTGGGTGGAATGCGTTACCTGCAGAACTGGAATCCAGTAGAACAGTGGACTGCTTCAAAAGGGGATGGGACGGTACAAGGGGGAGGGTTAATGAAGGGGAAGGGTGGAAGGGAGGGGCACCTGCAGAATAAGGGGTGCTAGCTGCACATTCGAACAGACTTGATAGACCTCTAGTCCTTTATCTGCTGGCAAATTTCGTATGTTCGTATTAGCAGCAAATCAACCTAATCCTTTCCTGGCTGCATTGTGAATACGGTCCTTGACTGCTGTGATAAGAAATACTTTTATACCTTTAAATGCTCACCAGTTCTTCTTTTAGGGCCTGTCCTATATTTTAATATTTGTTACCCCTTCTGTTGTTAAATTAATAATCTAATTGTTATTCCATTTCTAGCAATACTACACCTCTTTCTCCTCAGTAGTTATTGCTGTCAGTTTTCACACTACTTGGATATTCCAGGAAGACCATTCCCGGCCTTCCAGATGAACAGCACAGAATAGTGTGGCTAATGTCATGCTAAGCCACAGGAATGAGAAAAGGGAGAGAGAGAGAGAGAGAGAGAGAGGTAGCTGATGAGGTGAAAGGAACACAATCTAGATTTGATGGCACTGCGCATTTAGGTAATTTATCACAAAGATTTCTCAAAATATTATTTTTTTACCAGAAGAGACACACTAAGCTGCAACTTGTTTACAAGTGCAACCTGGGAGCACAAGGGAGTTTAGTGACTTGCTCAGGGTCACACAGTATGCAAGTCTGGGCTGTGAGATTTAAACCCAGGTCTCCGGGATTGTAGCTCAGAGCCTTAAACCACTGCATTATTCTGCCTCCATGGTACATGTCATATATCATGCTATCTGCTGTGTATGACTGACATGGAGAGAAATAGGGTATTTAACAGCATAGAGTAGTTCCTACCCCTTTTAAAAACGTCTCTGACATTACAAATAACTTTAGAGTAGGAGCAATGGGAGGGACAGTAGCACATCTTAAAATAGCAGAGGATATTTGTAATTACATCTCATCCACCATTACTGGTGTAGTTTATTTAGTTATTTATTGAAAGAGTTTTACCAGAAAAGGCCACCTGATCCAAAATAGCTGGTTGTCAGAGGTGTCCTTGTAGTCACTCGATGTGTGAGCTAGGCTGTGTATACAGGGTACAAAGTCCACTGAACCCCCTCTCTAACCCCACCAAATGTTAACATACACTGAAATTTAAAATATTTAAATCTAAATCAAACAAACCAAAAATAATAATCATGATGCAGTTTAAAGAAGTTGTACACAATGCAATATCGGCAGCAATTCTGACTAAATCAAGTGAATCAGAGTCCAAGCGATG
This sequence comes from Neoceratodus forsteri, assembly GCA_016271365.2. Classification (NCBI taxonomy): domain Eukaryota; kingdom Metazoa; phylum Chordata; order Ceratodontiformes; family Ceratodontidae; genus Neoceratodus; species Neoceratodus forsteri. The sequence goes on along the minus strand of CM028138.1, from coordinate 344,842,240 downwards.
CCCTCATTAGTCATAAAAGGGGCGGGTTTGGGGTGGAGTTTGGGTGTGTAGTTTAGCATTCGGTTTTCATCTCACCCAAAGGTGGCAACCCTATTTCCAATATCTTGACACCAGACTGTCTCAAGGGCCAAATTCATACAGATCGGGCTCACAGGGTGCTGGGCCCTTAATCCCTTCAAGATGCCCCCAGCGAGATAGGTAGTGTTATCTTCTTGACAAGCAAAGAATACTGCAGGTATACCATAAGGCTGGGCAACTGAAAGTTGGTGAGTCCCAAATTAATTTTGTCAGGATTTCTGAAAACTGTTACAAAGAGAAAGGTTTTTGCACCTATAATGAATGCACTGGGTACTAAAGCAACATAGTTCTGCTTTGCTTAGCTTGCTGTTTTGACTATCTGGCTGGAGGGCAATCATTCTATTTTTGGGAGCTGGAAAAAGTGAAAGTCTTCTGTGAGGGAAAGAAGCTGCTGGACTGGATTAGACTAAACTGCGCCACCCCTGATTTGTGGATAGTTTTTTTTCTGCTTTAACTGATAATTGGATTGCTTCAGGGTGGGCCTAAGTGTCAGACAACAATACACACATAAATCAAGTAAACAACAGTGGGGTAAATGCAGTGCAGATACTGCAGTGGGTTATACAAAAGGTTACATTACGCAAATATTGTAAAGAAACAAACATAACCATCTTACAGGAGTGCAGTCCAAAATAGACATTGTCATTTGTGAGAGCTGACCAGGGTTCGTAAAGGTGTGTAGCGGCGGGGGGGTAAAACGAAAAGAGAGAGGGGAGTAACAAGCGGTAGGAAAAGGGAAGAAGGCAGAGCAATGGAGAGGATAGAGTAGAAAGGCAAGGGGGGGGTTAGTGGGAGATTTACTCCTGTCCCAGCACACTATACTCCAGGAGATGCACCTGACATGATGTGCAGAACATTTAAAGGAAGTTTCCAATATAAGGTATTGGGCTTCATAGCCCAATACCTTATATTGTTGGGAGCTCACTGCTACAAACAATGTAATTTTAAAATGTAGCATTTTTATCAGGGGGAGGGATCATAACTGGCACCGAACCCTTGGCCAGCTGATCCCTCCAGCTTCCTGGTGCCCCAGTTCCGCCCCAACTCCATCCCCATGCTCTCAGAATTTGTGACATGTGGCCGGGGAGAGAGCAGGGGCGAGCCTCATACAAGTCTATGGGGTCCTTTTTTACAGCCGTTTTTTTTGTCATTTTAAACAGTCTTAGAGGAAAATCAAAGCAGTTGCTTAACTAGTAGGGTCCCTACTAGTTAAGTGACTGCTTTAATTTTTCTCTAAGACTGTTTAAAATTACTAAAAAACAGCTTTAAAAAAAAGACCCCATAGACTTGTATGGGGGTCACCTCTGCACTCTCCCTGGCCACATGTCACAAATTCTGAGAGCGCGGGGCGGAGTTGGGGCAGAGCGGGGGCACCAGGAAGCTGGAAGGGATCAGCAGGACGAGGGTTCCGTGCCAGTTACAATCCCTTCCCCTGGTAAAACTACTCTGTTTAAAATGAAACGTTTTGTACCGGTAAGCTCACGCGCTATAAAGTATTGGGCAATGAAGCCCAATACCTTATAGCAACCACATTGGAAATTCACTTTAAAGAAGAGTACTTTGTGACCTAGGTAAAGGTTTAGTATCTTTGTTCAGGGCAGGATCCATGGAGACGCGGTTACCCTAAATAATATTTAATGTGCTGGCAGATCATGACCTGGTCTTTCATGACCAAATGCTTACCCTCTTGGAACAGAAACAGTTCCCAAACCTCATCCTGGGAGGTGCTTTTAAATGCTCTCTGGATCCCCCATTGGATAGACCAGGGGGTGGCAGACTAGAACTTGTTATTGGCAGATGGGGCAAAGGGCTCAATGAATTAGAGCCGATTGACATATGGAGGGAGGCTAACCTGGGGGCTAAGGAATTCACTTTTTACTTCACTCTCCAGAGTTTCTGGTCTTGGATTGATTATTTAATGATCTCGAGGGCATGGTCCCAGAGGGTCTGTGATACAAGCATCATCCTATGGTGTCCAACCATGCTAGGGTATTGGTAACCATCAGGCTCAAGCAACAACAGAAGCAACAGGTGAGCTGGAGGTTCCTAGCATATATGGTAGGAAATGAGAAATTTATGGGACACCTGCAAAGTAAATGGAGGCTGTAGGTACTGTAGATGTGAATGCAGCTACTGCCACATATATGGTACTTTTCTGGGAAATGGGGAAGGTTTTTATGGGGGTGTGGTATTCATGGTTGCAAAAAATAGGTAAAAGAAGGCACCAGCATCCTGACCGCCACCCTGACCCCCCACTCAGCACCTCCTAGCCCCCCACCCTATACTTATCTACTGGGGGTCCAATTGCATAATCTTCTCTTGACCAGAGGCATGTCTTCACTCTAGAAAGCCAGACCAGGAACTGATGAAATTAAATAAGCGAGGTTAGTATATTTAAATGTGATTTGAATGTTTTCTCATAACTTGGACATTTTTTATATTTTACCCCAAATGTTCAACATGCCCTTTTTGGACCCCACCTCATAAACAAGATTGGTGAGATTGTTCAAATCTGACCCAAAAGGTGACTGTGCAGTTGCTCTGTGAAATCACCTTTTTTGCAGGATTTGAAACATTTCACTAACTGGGTTCATGAGGTGGAGTCATAAGTAGACTATGTTGAAAATTTGGAATACAAATATTTAAAAAACAACAAAGCGCCGTTGAGTTTTTCAATGATCGCTCATAACTTTGGTGATTTTCATTGTTTTGTCCCCAAATTTTCAACATAGCCATTTTTTACACCATCACATGAATGTGAGTAACATGTCATTTTTCAAATCCTGGTCAAAATATGTTTTCACACTTGTGGGGCCAAATTAAGTTTCAGATGTGATTTGAACATTTTCACCTACCCGGTTCATAAAGTGGATTCATAAGAAGACTTTTGAAAATCTGGGGTCAAACTATTAAAAGACAACAATGTTATGAACATATGCGTTGACATTTTTCAATGCTCGCTCATAACTTTGGTAATTTTCAATATTTTTATGCCTAATTTTCAGCATAGCCATATTTTCACACCACCTCATGAACTTGACAGATGTTTTTCAAATCTTGGCCAAAATGTGTTTCTGCACCTGTGGCATGAAATTACCTTTTGGTTGGGATTTGAACATTTTCACCTCCTGGGTCCATGAGGTGGGATCATAAGAAGGCTACAGTATTCTGAAAATTTGGGGTCAAAATATTAAACAAACTAAACGCTTATGAAGGTAAGTTGTAATTTTTCATGAATACGATAGGTGTCATTTCTAAAATCCTGCCCAAAATGTGTTTTTTCATTAGTGGTGCAAAATGCCATTTTGCCCAGTATTTTATAAGTGTCATCTGTCTTGTTCTAAAGGGGGTGATGTCATAAAAAGTCTATGTTGAAAGTCTGGGGTCAAACTGCTTGCAGACACATGCTCTAAGCATACACAAAAGCTCCTGTTTCAACACAGTCCTCCTCCAGCTCCTCATCAGCGTGGCTTTCGGAAGGGCCACAACACCTCCACTGCCCTTGTTCAACTTACGAATGATATACTATGCGCCACGGATGATGGCCAACTTACGGGAGTCATCTTTATTGATTTGACCAAAGCTTTCAGTCTCATTGATCACCTCCTCCTCTTGGATAATCACCTAACCCCGGGTTTCTCAACACAGTCTATGGCATGGTTCCAAAATTACTTGTTCAATAGACTACAAACGGTCACATTCAGCAATGCGCTATTGGAACAATCCCATATTGATACTGGAGTATCCCAGGGCTCTATTTTGGGCCCTCTCCTCTTCATTATCGTTGTAAATCGCATATCCCTCAGCACTGCCCCTTGCAACTCTATATTCTAGGTGGACGATCTGGTCCTACACAATAGTGGCAGCAGTGTGACTGATATAAATGACAACCTCTCCACTGCCTTTCAGGAAATCCAATCCTGGCTAACTAGAAATAAGTTAGTGCTAAATGTGGTCAAGACTCATGCAATGCTTTTTGGCTCTACTGCCAAATTGAAAGATTGCGGCAATCTTTTCACTGTAACCTATGCCAATGGCTCTCCCCTTACTGCTGTCACCACTTTCAAACATCTGGGAGTTCTTCTTGATAGTACACACAGCTTTGACCCACATAGTCCGACCATTTGTAAACTGGTAAATAGTAAACTGGGAGTAACCTACAAAATCTGTTATGCTTTCACACCCTCTGCTAGACTCGCAATTGCCCATGGCATTCTTCTTCCATCACTATTCTATGGAGCCATTATCTATATGAATGCTACTCGTACTACTCTCCGTAAGTGGGATGTTACCTACAATAACATATGTCACTACACCTCTGAGTCCTCCCGACTTAAACATCACTGTCAGCTTTATATGGACCTCAGTTGGGTCTCTCCCATCTCCTGTTGGCTTATGGCCCTTGGATCTCTGATGGATGGTATCATAAGATCTAATACTCCTCTGTCACTCACCTCCTGGCTCACTCCCCAGTCCTCTCCATATGGCCTGCGCTCTCGAATCTATCCCTGCTACATGTCCCTAGAAGCAAATCTTCCAAAGGTTCCAGTGCCTTTTCCCATGCTGCTCCTAAGTATTGGAACTCTCTACCACTTGCGATCTGTGAGGCACCCAGTCATCACATTTTCCTAAAGAGTCACCGCACCCTACTCACTGACCTTACCGCCTGCACTTGTTTCAAACCACCATAGACTCACCACCCCTAATATCCTGATAACTTATTTGATCTTTCCTACCACCTTTCTCCACTAGCCATCATCTTCTTACACTCTGCAGTTTCTCTCTTATCTCACCTAACCCTGTCCAAATTACCCCTTCCCCCACCAAATTGTTGCCTCACTGACCCCTGGCACTCCCCCACCTTTCCCCCTAGCATCTACCCCATCCCACTCTTACTCTTACTCCCTCCTTTGCTGTACTGCAACCCTATAGTTTAACCCTTTCTCTTTTACCTTGGCTGGTAGCACCCCCCACACCTCTGTCTCCTCCTCCCTACAGCGTTTATCAGTTATCTGTTTTCTTTCACTTTATCTTTGCTGCAGTGTATCTCTCCTGACTGCACCTGCTGTTGGCTCTCACCTTACCTCACCTTATCCTCCCTAAACTCACTCCCTTTTATACTGAATTGCTCCTACTTCGTGTCTCTTGATCTGCTCTGCTCTATTTTGTCCTTTTGACTGTACTGTAGGCTCTGACTTGAATTTAATTGTTTGATATTGCCTTGCCCTGAATTTGTATGTAGTTAATTGCAACACATCCCATACACAACTTTGCCTTGTTTTGCAGTAGTAGTAGTAGTAATAGTAAGTAGTAAGTAGTAAAAGACTTTATTTATACAGGAATAGGTGAAAAGTTTTTACATTTTTTCATAACAAACACCATTAGGATCCATAAGGCCCTCTTTTGAAGGCGCTCCTGTTCGATGACATTATGCAATAATGTTTTGCATCCTGATGTTATCCACTACTTGTATTGCTTTTCTTTGTAAGTTGTTTATGCCTTGACCTGAAATGTTCACATTTGTTGCTGCACATTCTACGTATTATTACCCTGATTATGTATCCTGATGTCATTTTGCTTCTTGCTACACTTCTATGGCTAGCGCACTTACCCAGCAAACACAACCTAAATAAAAAATATTACCCCACACTCCCTGCCTCACCTTCCTACCTCTCCAGCCAACAAATCCACAACACATTTATAAACAAGCACAGTACCTGTGCCCAGAAAAACGCTGTAAAATAATTTTATATTTTCACTATTGCAGTACAGTTGAGCCCCAGCAGCTCCCAACTGTTTAAAACTATCTAAATATGTCTGCATTTCTAAATTTATACAGTTCCTTCACCTATTCAAAGGACATTGGGGTAGGGAGGAGAACAAACCTTGCAGTTCTATCTGACTGTAGTCTAGGTCTATACTTGAGAAAAAAAAGTTTTTACTTCTAGTATACCATATCCACATCCAAAATTCTTTCTTAAATTTGTATTATGTTAAACAATAGTTCTATATTTCATAGAGACTGGGACCATACAAGCTCTGATTCATGTAGCACTGGTCTTGGGAAACATACCATGACAGATAGGGCCCAGCCGCAGTGGAACTGAACTTTGCATTTGCCGCATCAACAGCTGTAGTTCAGGGCAGCGTAGCTGCTGGTACATTGGTGCCGCATCGGTGGTTGGAGTCTGAGGCAGCCATAGCCGTGGGATAGTGGTGTGCCGCATCGGCGGCTGGAGTTCTGGGCGACTGTAGCTGCAAGTAAATTGGTCAATCAATGGGAATAAGCAGAGGAGGGCACCAACATTCAAACTGTGGCTGGGTATTTAAGACAGGGCCCAGCCGCAGTGGAACTGAACTTTGTGTTTGCCGCGTTGGTGGCTGGAGTTCAGGGTGGCATAGCCGCAGGTACATCAGTGCCACATTGGTGGCTGGAGTCCGGGGCAGCCATAGCTGTGGGAAAATGGCATGCTGCATCAGCGACTGGAGCATGTAAATCGGCCAATCAGCAGGAAGAAGCAGAGGAGGGTGCCAACATTTCAACTGCGGCTGAGTATTTAAGGCAGGGCCCAGCCGCAGCAGAACTGAACTTTGTGTTTTAAGAATTTCCTGACCACTCACCGTGCACTGCGTCCATATTAAATAGCCCACCTGACCACTTCCAGAGGTGGTCTCATCAATCGGGGAAGAGTAGGAAGAGTAAGAGTATCAGAAGGAGGCATCAAGAGCAAGCGACAGAAGGAGCGGTGGAGAAGAGACTTCTCAGCTGAGAAAGTCAGCCGGAGGGGCTAGGTAGCTGGAACCAGAGGAACTGGGGACACCACTAAAAATACGAAGGAGCTGTGGCACTTTGATCACTGCAAACAATCAAAATCTGAGGTTCAGGAATGTTAATCTGTCAAGACTGAATGAGTGACTGGAATTTCCTCAGGAAACTTTACTTATATCAAAGTTCAAGCTGGTACCTTGTTTGAGGGGTTGGAAACTGAATGTGAATGTTAAGAGGTGGTACTATGCTGACTAAGTGCTGGTAAGGGATGGGGGGTACAATGTGCTGATTACAGCTTGGAGTTCAACATATGCAAGGTGCTCACTGACTTGAACTGGGACAAAGTGAGCTGTGCACATGAGACTCTAATTTTAAAGGTATTGTTTGGAGTTGGGCAAACAGTTCTAGTTGCTGTTTGCATTTGGGGTGCCTTGGGTACACAACTGTATCTACATTGTCAGCAAATTTTCTGTTGGGCAGGGGCAGAGCTGACAAGGGTGTCATTGAGCTGCCTTTAGGCTTTCTTATTGTTACTGGAAATTTTTGTTGTTAAGTGACAACTCTAACTAGAGCAGTATAGCATAATTACAAGGGTCAGCATGACTGCATTAAGATGGGATGAGGGGAGGGGGCATGTGTCTGTGTGGAATGGGAGGGGACTGCCAAGCAGAGACCTGAACTCAGGCAGAACAAGGGTATAATTTCTTCTGGATGGGGAGAGGTCCATGGCACATGGGTGGGGTGGGGGCAGAATAGTGGGATGCAATGAATGTGTGGCTGCCATGTTCATGAACTCACTGTGGAGGTTGGGATGCTGTCCGATATGTGTCAGACTACAGAAATTAGAAGCTGAGGTGAGCATTCTAAGGAATGAAGTGGCATGGTGGTGAAAGAACATGAGTTCAAGGGAAGTGGAGTGCATATTGTAGGGGGCCTTATGATTTCTAATAGGTACTCACCATTAGTGGACATCACAGAAGAAAGGGTCCCAGAGGAAGCAAGGAGCACAGGAGGTAGCGGCTTGGATGGCAGAGAGGAGGGGGAAAGGTGTAAGAGTATCAGGACTGGCAAGGCAAAGGAGAATAGAGGAATGGTGGTAGACAAAGATGTTAACCCAGCGAGGAAGACGGGGGGGATGCAGGACAAAAGATCAGGTGACCAAGGAAGAGCTGAGGGGGAGGGAGGGGGAGCTGAGGAAGAAGGAGGGAGAAGAGGGAAAAGAGAGAGAGAGAGAGGGAACTCGGAGGAATGCAGGAGACTCAAGGTAGCACTGGCCTTGGGGAACATACCATGACAGAGACAAATGAGACTATGTGCTCACTGAGGGTATCTGAAGACAGGGAGGTGATTGAAAAAGGGAGTAAAGGGGAGAAAATGATATATGGGGGGCAGGCGTGAGAGCAGGAGAAACACTAGTCAGTAGGATGAGACAGGGAGGAATAGCTGAGGATAATAGGATCAGGAGACATGGAGAGGAGTCAGGAAGGGTGGATAAAGGGGGTCGGGGAGTAAAAATGAGACTAGTAACTCTAAGAAGAGGGTCTGTAATGCAGACCAATCAGGGGGAGATGGGGATAGAGTCCTGATTATAGGGGACTCTATTATTAAAGGTACCGTGTGTGTGTGGGGGGGAATAGTGCAGTCTGGGTGGAATGGTTGCCACGTATGACAGCACTGGAGGTGATACACCATATTCCCTCATGGCGTCAACAACAGGACCGAAAATCACACTTACTTTTCCACCTGGGGACAAACGACTTGGCAGTGAACTGTGATGAAAGTACAGGCAAGATTTAAGGCACTTGCAAGGTTTTGCGGCAGCCTGTGCTTCCAATCCATAGCCTTTTTGGAGGTGTTACCAGTGCCGAGAGCTAACACAGAAAGGAAGCTAAGGATTAAAGAGTTTACGAATGACTTCTGGTTACGTCATCGAATGAGCGGCTGATCTCTTCGATCGCTCCGTGGACCACCACCACCACCAATTAAAATAACTCCTACCAACAAAAATCAGATTAAAACTGCACAAAACCCACCAAAAGACATACCGGAATACCATGGCAGCAAAATCTAAGGGTATTAACTCGCAAGTGACCAAAATATGACTGCTGATGGACTTGGATAGATCGCAGGCCTATCAGAACAACTCACGCCCGCAATTGCTGGTTGTCAGCATCGCCAACTCTGAAGAGGGTATTGAACTGCTCAATCCGAATGCTGTAATGGTAAAACCTGATGGCATAATAAAAGCTTTGCACTGAGCAGAGTCGTCCATTTTGAACATTAAGGCCGACATTAGGCAAATCGACAAGTGAACGTCGGCGGTGGGGCGGGTGGTGAGCGACCTCTCTGATTCTACAAGCCAACATGATCGGACATTGTTGTATCTACTTATCAGAGAAAAGGAGCTTCAGCTTAAGATAGATGACCTGGAGAATCGATCACGGAGGAACAATTTCTGAATATATGGAGTTCCGGAAGGCATGGAAGAATTATATCCATCAATGCAAGATTTCATACTCCATATTATCAGGTCAGTGCTAAAAAAACCAGAGGAGCATAATATGATGATCGAGAGGGCCCACCTCTCTCTGATACCTCAACCAAAAGAACAAAATGCAAGACCACGCTCTATTATTGTTAAGATGTTAAATTACAATGACAGGCAGCTAATACTGAAAGCAGCGTGGCATCAGAGAGAAGTTTTGCTTGACGGACAGAGACTCTGCTTTGATAAAGATGTCTCGGATTATTTAAACAATCAAAGGAAACAAGTCCGAGATATCATTAAACAAGCCAGGGATGGCCGGCCCGGTGGCGCTGAGGGTTGAGGCGCTAGACGCCACTCGTGACGCCCGGCGGACCCGGTTCGGAACGGACTCGGTCGCCGGGGTCAGCCAGGGAGGAGGATTGAGCGTCCCAACGGATGTCTCCTCCCTCGGGTGGCACTAAGAGCGCATCGCGCCTGCACTCTCCATAGCGGTGGAAGCACGCAGAGGGAAGGTGGAGGCGGCCCGCTTTGTCGGAGTCAGGAGGGGACGCCCGCACATGAGGGTCTGCGGGCGAAGCACGCTACCACTGGGGACATACGCCCCTAGCGCAAGCGTCCTGGGGAGCGGGACGCCAGGGAGAAAACCGGAAATACCCTCCGTAGCCCTAGATGAAGTCCGCCTCTAAGTCCGCCCCAGACCACCAATAGGACAGACCCCAATGTGCAAAGGAGAGGAGGTTGGGCACTTAGGGCAGATCCTTGGCTGCAGGTACCGGGGGACATGGAGACGGACTTGAAGGAGGGGGCACTGAGGCAGTAAGAAGGGATAAAAGATGAAAATAAAAAAAAAAAAACAAGCCAGAGAAAAAAATGTGAAAGTACAAATGCTTTACCAAGCGCATATAAGAATCCAGACAGAGAAAGGGCCATTGATTTTCGACTCCCTGTGTGAGGCAGCTTCTACCCTGCGTAAGAAAGGTCTTAGAGTTCCTGGTTTTCCCACAGTGACATTGGAGCAGAGTATCACAAAGCTGGCATGGCGAAGAGATGGTAGGCCCCGTAGAGGATGGCCTACTTCTGTAGCATGGGCTTCTCATTTAAGTGCGGACATACAAGAACTGTTGGCTCGGGAGAACAAGCTAGAAGAGGACAACAACCATGCTTTCCAGGCCTCTTTGGTGAATCCCCTGACTTGATAGACACAACCCAGTAATGACAATGGAAATATATGGATTTCTGATAACATTGGGGACTAATGTGGCCGGGTGGCTGAAGCCTGCCATAGGGTCTGGCAGTACTTGTATTGGGTGTTTCGCTCTTATTAAACTTTATGTTATGGTGCTTTCTGTAAATCTGGGGTTATAGTCAGAGGCACAATAAATGCATAATTACCCAGAACAGCTGGTGGGGGGGGGGTTCTCTCCTCCATTTTATAATATTTTACTTGAGTGATACAATGGGCGGTGGCCCCCGAAGGTCTTTAATTTCATTACCCTCCCTTTTTCTTCTCCCATTTTTATCCACAGATATAGTGGGTATAGCTTATGATTGAACAAGCTAAGCAGCTATCACTGCACTTTGATCAAAACCTTGGAAGCATTTCACTGTTTAAAAGTTGAATGCTCATGGTTAATACACGGTTACAGACAGTTAGCCCAGAACCTGAAAGGTCAAAGGTACAGGGCAAAATGTTCTTATTAAGCACCTGTTGTGCAAAAAACATATTATTTATGGCTGCTGTAGATATATACAGAGTAATTAAAGAAACAGTCAACATCTGAGTACTATATAGACAAGGGGAAGCACTAAACAACAAAGACAATTATAGGAACGGAGAGGAGGAGTGGAACGAAGGATATGTTCCGAGCTTATTATAAATTGGCTCCCCTAAGATTGCATCCTTGAATGTCCAGGGCCTCAACTCTCCAATAAAGAGAACGAAGATTTTACACTACCTGCAGAAATCATATATAGATATCAGGTTTCTACAAGAAACAAGGCTCACCCCCAGAGCACGAGAAACTTAAAAGATCCTGGGTAGGGCATGCAGTGAGTTCCTCTCACTCTAAGGGGAAGAGCAGGGACAGCAATAATTATTAGGAAAGGTCTCCTCCTGGAGATTGTCTCAGAAATACCATGGGGTGACGGTGGGGGGATGGTGATAGTATTGGGGATGTTGTTTTCTCACAAAATATACCTTATTAACCTGTATGCACCAAACAAGGACAATCCCTCATTTTGTAAAAAATTATTTGGGAAAATTGCAGAGCTAGAGGAGGGAATGATCCTAGTCGGAGGAGACTTCAATTGTGTTCTTAATCTTGCATTGGACCGTTCTTCCCATAATTCTGCAACAAACAAAATTATGAGTAGAATTGTTAAGAAGGGAATTCAAGAGATGGCACTGGTAGACGTCTGGTGGGACTTGAACCCACATACCAAAGATTTCACCTTTTGCTCTAACCCGAACCAAATGTATTCCAGAATAGATTTCTTCTTATGCAGCCACGTAGACAGACATAAGGTACAGGAATGTACTATTCAGCCCTGGTGGATATCAGACCATGCGGCAGTAATTTTGCGGCTTCAGGTAGGAGATTGGGACGGAGTCACCACGTGGCGGTTTAATGCCTCCTTGTTTCAAAGGGAGGAATTCAGAGATCAGATTAAATCGGTTATTGAGTACTACCGATATAATGAACCAGATGAGATGGGGTGGAATGGTACTGGTACGGTTTAAAAGCCACATTAAGAGGGGCGATAATCTCATATTCATCTCGACTGAAAAGGCAATATTCAGAAAAACAAATTGCCCTAGAAAAATAACTTGCTCAGTTAGAAAGGGAGCATAAAATGACAGGCAAAGGGAAGGTAGACAAAGAGCTGCAACAGGTTAGGAAGGAGCTGCAGGAAATACTGGATAGACAAGTGGAAGGGAAATTACATTTTGCAAGTCAAAAGTATTATGAGCAGGGGAATAAGGCAGGACGTCTGTTAGCCTTCCAGCTGTGGAAGCTTCAGGCCTAGAGATATATTAAAAAACTCAGAAAGACAGAAGGGGCAAGACAAATAGAGGTTTACACCCAAAGGAGACAGCAGAGGTTTTTAGGAACTACTATGCTGCTCTGTACTCAGATGAAGTAAATACAGAACAAATCAAAGATAGCATGGATGGATTTTTAAGAGAAATTACCTTACCTGAGCTTTCAGAGGAGGAGAGAGCAGCAATAGATGCCCCATTTACAACAGCAGAAGTAACAGCAGTAATAAAGGAGATGAAGAAAGGTAAGTCCCCTGGGCCAGATGGCGATATTATTGAATTTTATCAAAAGTTTGCGGAGCAGTTGACCCCCAGCTGACAGAAATGTTTAACTCCTGCGCAAGTTCAGATGACCTCCCAAATACATGGAGACAGGCCTTAATATCTGTGATTCCCAAAGAAGGACCCCCCCCAGAACATAGCGCCTCCTACAGGCCGATCTCATTATTAAATGTGGACTCAAAAATTTTCACAAAGGTATTAGCTATCAGATTGAATAGAATACTACCGGCTCTAGTCCATCCGGACCAGGCAGGCTTCGTACCCCAGAGACATCTTCAAGATAACATCAGAAGATGCCTCAACATTCTGCAAGTAGGAAAACAAGCTAAGGTCCAACCAGTAGCAATAATGGTAGATGCCAAGAAGGCGTTTGACTGCCTCCAGTGGGAATACCTCCATAAGACGTTACATAAATTTGGCTTTGGGGAGAAATTTCTAAATTTGGTGGGAGCGATATATAAAACACCAACAGCACTGGTGAAGGTCAATGGAACTGTCCCAGACACAGTAATAATACAGAGGGGCACAAGGCAAGGCTGCCCCCTTTCACTGTTGTTTGCCATGAGAATGGAGCCTCTGGCGGAACACATCAAAATGGATCCAAGGTTGGAGGGGATAAAAATAGGGGGAGAGGAAAACCGCATCTCGCTGTGTGCAGACGATACGTTATATCTAAGAAACCCAATGACAACTTACCCCATATTGGCAAATATTTTGGAGAGGTATAGTGAAATCTCAGGCTTTAAAATTAACTCTGATAAAACAGAAGTTTTATTGGTAAGTGGTTCCTGTACAACGGAACTAATACAGACACTGCCTTTTAAATGGGTATCAAACAGTGCCCGTTACCTGAGAATTGAAATCCCACTGAACCTGGCTCATCTATATCAAGTTAACTATAATAATTTGATATGGGAAGTATGTGATGACCTACACAGATGGAATCTTTTGCCGTTATCATTAATGGGGAGAATAGAGTCAATTAGGATGAATATTCTGCCGTGGTTTTTATTTCTAGTCAGCTCTCTGCCCTCCGCATACCCAGGACAGACTGAACAAAATTGGATAAAGCTTTGCGGGGGTTTGTATGGGGCCAGGGAAAACCTAGAATAGCATGGAAGGTACTTCAGAAACCAAAGTCTCGGGGGGGGGGGTTTGGGGTTACCTAATTTAAAACTTTACTATGAGATGGCCCAGATAACATCCTGGGTGGTGCACCTCCAAAAGGAACATGGCAATGTCTGGGTATACGTGGAAGATAGCACCACCACAATGGGTGGGTTCTGAGTAGACTTTACGGTCCCACCAAGAATCTTAATAAGGGTGAAGTTGTCCATCCCCTGACAAGGGCACTTACACCAGGTGTGGGGAAAGGTTAAGAAGGAACTTAACACAATCACTTTCAAATCAAACAAAGATTTTGGTGTACCATGGCTTTGACACTCCCTGACAGGATCACACATTTCAGGCCTGGCATAGATATGGTCTTTCCTATTTTTATCAGTTCATGGCTCACAACCAAGTTAAAACTTTTGCACAAGTCCAGAAAGAATCTGGGATACCTAAATCTCACTTTTTCAGACACCTCCAGGTAGTGTCTTTCATACACATAGGTATTAACAAACAGAGAATTCAGCAGGACCCTCATCCCATGGAAAACTTAATCAGAAGAGCAGCAACTAACCCAGAGGAGGGACGTCTGATATCTAATTTAGTAAAAGTACATATGAACAGTAAGAGAGGAGAAACCCTGAAGTGCCAGAAGGCATGGGAAAAAGAGATGGGCCGGGAACTAGGGGACCAACAATGGGAGAAGGTTTGGGAGGGCGTTTTTCTACTTCAGCATCTCAAAATTAGAAGGAGTTTTGATGGAAACTCATAAATAGGTTTTTTAATACTCCCTCGAAAACTAAACATTTTAATCCTGTGGGGTCAGAGCTTTGCTGGAGAGGTTGTGGGCTAGTTGGCTCGCATTATCATATATTTTGGGATTGCCCTATAATCAGGCCCTTTTGGGCAGAGGCGAAAGATAAACAGTGGGTTGATGGGGACGGATACTCCTCCCTCTTTTGAACACCTGATTTTGGGAATCCTCCCCCCAAGAGAAGAAGTACTAATGGTCAAAGGTTATTTCAAGGGTCTTTGTTAGCAGCTGCTGGTAAAGCACTTACTAGAAGGTGGCTCTCCCACCTTGGCAGCCCTCACTGCCCTACTCACCTCCCTGATTTTCCTTGTGTATTCCTCCCTATCCTCCACTCTTTGTACCCCTTCCATCTTCTGAATGCCATCTTTTTCTCCCTCACCTTTATCTGCACCTCCTTTGACCACCAACATGGCTTCTTGGTCCCTGCCTTCTTACTGCATTTCTTTGTGCAGGTGTCTGTGGCTGATAACAGGCCTTCTTTCAGGATGGCCCATTTCTGGGTGGTATCCATATCAGGGGTGATGCTAGTCAAATGCCCCTGAGGATGTCAGCCATCCTGCAGAAGTCAGCCCTTTTGAAGTCCACTGTCTTGTTTTTTGTAGACGTCCCCTCCCTACCCATATCCAGAGAGAACCAAACTGTTTGGTGGTCACTACCAGCTAGGGAGTCCTCAGTCCATATGCCCTGCACACAGTCTCCATCAGTCAGCACAGGATCCGAGATGTTACCCTCCTTTGTCAGTTCCTCCACCTTTTGTGACAGGAATACATCCTGGAAGGCTTCTAGAATGACTTGCTCCCTAGCATTTGTGCTAGACATGGTTTTCCAATCCACCCTGACCACCACAGTGCCACCCCTTCCATGGTGTTTCCATAACTGATCTGTCAGTTCTCTATCAATGCCCTCTGACTGTGAAGGGTGGTCTGTACACAACCCCCACTCTGACCCTTTTACCTTTATTGTTCTGCAGTTGAATCCACAAGGCTGTCGGCCTCCACTTGCCTCCCTCCTCCATATTGCTCACTGTCCCTTTCTTCACAAATAAAGACACCCGTCTACCCTTCCCTTTTGTCCTATCCTTGCGATACAGTCTGTTTCCCGGTAACATGATGTCCCAGTCATGGTGCTGGTTGGCCCATGTCTTGGTGATGGCAACTATATCCACCTACCTTTCTGCCATTAATGCATGGAGTTCAGGTATTTTGTTCCCCAAGCTCCTTGCACTTAGTGACACCACTGCCAGCTGAATCCCCTGCTTTCCCCAGTAATCCCTTCCCCTCTACCTCCTCCATGTTTTGATTACCCCCGCTTCCCCTCCTTACTAGCTGGGGGGAGGCAGATTACCTCCCTCTCCTTTTGGCTCTGGTTGATGCCCAGTGCTAAGCCTCCCCCCCTTAGTTTAAATTATACTTGGCTCTAATGAACTTCCCTAGTCTCTGTTTAAGGACACAGGAACCCTCCTTGCTCAGGTGAAGCCTATCTGGTGAGTAGAAGTTCTTGTTATCCCATGTTGCCCCCCAACTCCCTATTAATCCAAACCTCATAGTCCTACACCACTCCACCAGCCATGCTTTAAATTCTATGATCCTCTGTTTCCTGGCTGTGCTTGCCCTGGGTACTGGTAGGATCTCAGAGAATGCAACTGTTTGCCCCTAGATGCTGCACAACCTGCCCAACTCCCTGAAACTGTCCTGCACTTCCTCCGCTCTGCTGCCCTCCAGATCATTAGTGCCTAAGTGCACCACTATGTGGGGCTTCACTCCCTGTCTTCTCACATATTTAATGACATGCTGTCCTACTCTGCCTGCCATCATACCTGGCATGCATTCCACCCAAATAGAACTATTCCTGGCTCCTTGCCCCCCCCCCCCACCTGATATCTTTCACTATTGAGTCGCCCAGTATGATGACTTTCTGTTCTAATCTCTGCATCCCCCCAGTTTTCTCATCCATAATCTGCCTCTTACCCCACTGTCCTACACCTCCAGCACTGTCATCGTCCCCTGTAGTCTCTGCTTCCTCTATTGTGCTCTCTTTAGGGAGTGTCTTTTTCTCTCACTGGCATAGCGTTTCTGCCCTCCCTCCTGTCTCCCATGATCCGTGTGCTCCCTTCCCTCTCCTATATCCCAGTTTCCCTATCCAATTAACTTTTCCACTCCATCATGCTTGCTTCCTGGCTGACCTCCCCTTTGCAAGCCACAGTCCCCATGTGGGTCCTCGTTCCCCATGCCCCTGTTTCCTCCTGCTCTACCTATTCCTCCTTCCCCTTGAAGCCTTCTTAAGTTCCAATGCACTCCTGATCCCCAGCCATGTCGTATCACCAGCTGGCCCACTGTTGTCCCCACTGCCTGCCCCTCTTGTCTGCCCTCCCAACTCCCCATCCTCACCAACATTACCACCTTCATTCAACCTGTGCCCACCATTTGCTTGCTCGCCCTTCCCTAATGCCTCCTCCATCCCACCCCCCCTCCTTAGCCTCTGCTATCCTACTTGTATCCTCTGACACCCTGACCTTGCCATCAGCCAGGCCAATAACCTCTGTTGTGTTTCTCCTCCCCCTTGTTATTGCCTTCCCCTTAAAATTCCTGCCCTCCAGCTCCTTCAGACTAGCCAACACAGAGAACCTGTTGCTCTCCTCTCTCACCTCTTCTTGGATTGTCCCTGATCCTTTGTACCGAGTGTTCCAGTTCTGTCCATTTAATGAATGGTTAGCCAGATGGTGTGGACAGATTGGGTATGGGCTAGTAGGGGGTTGGGGGTCCACATGGGAGGACGAGAGCCTCTTCACCCCAGATAGACTGCACCTAAACAGGGAAAGTGCAGCTGTACTGAAGTGCAGATTGGGGCAGTACATAGAAAAAACATGTAATTTAAACTAAACAAGAGGAGGGGGTTAGGATTAAAGCCTCTCCGGACAGCCGAAGAAACAGGAGGCTTTAAGCCTTCCCCCAGGATAAGGGTAACATTTTGGGTTCTGACATACCTCTGGGTAGGGAGGGGAGACTTTCATGGAGGAGTCTGGCAGTGAACACTAGGAGCCTAGTGAACAAGATGGTAGACTTAGAAGCCATCATACAGGATGAGGGACTGGACGTAGTTGCAATCACTGAGACGTGGTGGACGGAATATCACACATGCGAGAACAATCCCTGGGTACAAACTGTTTAGAAAGAACAGGGGAGAAAGGAAGGGGGAAGAGTGGCTCTATACATCAGAGATGATATCGGGGCTATGGAGGGGCAAGAGGGGGTAGGGACGACTGAACTCCTATGGGTCACGCTGAGCAAAAGGACAGGAATCCCTAAGGCTATGGGTGGGATACAGACCACCTTCGCAGGGGAAAGAAGAGGACAGGCAAATGGCACAAGCAATTGAAAGATGACTCTCAAAAGAGAAACACTTCTGGTGGGGGACCTAAACCTCTCAGACATGGATTGGTTCTTCCCGGAGGCCACCTCGGTAAGGAGCAGGAGATTTCTGGAGATGCTACAAGGAACATTCCTGCAGCAATTGGTCAATGATCCAACGAGGGACAACAACCTGCTGTACATGGTCTTAACAAATGGGGAGAGTATGGAGGAGGTGGAGGTGGGAGATGCACTGGGCAACAGTGCCCACAAGATGGTTAGGTTCAAGATTAGATCAGGGAGGGAGGTAAGACGCATGACAACAACAGTTTTGGACTTCAAGAGCATGGACTTTGACAGGATGAAATGGCTAGTGAGGGAGGAAATGGTAGGTATGGATGGGATAGACGATGTGGAGGAACTATGCATCTTTATGAAGAACTGGTTGCAGAAAGTGATGGAGATGTGTATAAGGTGGGTAAGGAAGGGCACAAGAAGGAGGAGACCACTCTGGTTCACAAGGGAGATGGGGAGGGTAGTAGAGGACAGGAAGAGGGCCTTCAGGAAATATAAGTGAATGCAGAAAGAAGAGGACAGGGAAGCCTATAAGGAGAAGAGAAGGCTAGCAGGGAAGGAAATAAGGAGGGCCAAGGCAGAGGAGAGGAGAGAATAGCAAAATGTGCCAAAAGAGGAACAAAACATTTTTTAGATATATGGGGGACAGGAGGAAGACTGCGCAGGGGATTACAATGCTGTGGGGAGAGGGTGGGACACAAACTGAAGAGGACAGTGAAAAAGCAGAAGAGCTGAACAAGTACTTTTGCTTAGTTTTCACGGTGAAGGGGGGCAGGGGCCAGAGATTAGGAGGAGGGGGAGGTGATACAGAGGGGTAGACCCAAGTCCTTTTGGTGTTAAGAGGGTACGGGAGAAATTAGGCAGGTTGCGGGTGGATAAGGCCAATGGACCAGATGGGCTGCAGCCAAGGGGGATCCGGGAGTTGGGGGGGAAAGCTGGCAGCCCCATTGACGAGGCTGTTCAACCTGTCTCTAGATTCAGGAAGGGTGCTGGAGGACTGCAGGAGGACAAACGTGGTGCCATTGAATAAAGGGGGCAGCAGGGAGATGAAAGAGAACCACCACCAGTCAGCCTCACCTCAGTGGTTGGGAAGGTCATGGAGGCACTCATTAAGGAGAGGGTGATAGACTACCTAGAGGACAATGGGCTCCTAGATGACAAACAGCATGGATTTATGAAGGGGAGGTCATGCCAGACAAACCTAACTGAATTCTTTGGGTGACACAAGTAATCGACCGGGAGAGGGCGGTGGACATGGCCTATCTAGATTTTGACAAAGTTTTCAAAATTGCTCCCCGCAGGAGGCTAGTGAACAAACTAGAAAGTGTAGGGGTGGGTGATAAAATAACCAGGTGGGTAGAAAACTGGTTGGCAGATAGAAGCCAGAAAGTGGTGGTTAACGGGTTTTACTCTGGAACTGGGATGGTGATGAGTGGGCTACCCCAGGGGTCAGTACTGGGTCCCTTCCTTTACAACATCTACATTAGTGACATAGCGGAAGGACTGAGAGGATGAGTGGGCCTTTTTGCAGATGATACAAAGATCTGCAATCAGGTGGACACCGTGGGGGTGGGATGGAGGACATGAGACAAGACTTGAGGACTTTAGAAGGATGGGTGGAGACTTGGCAGCTAAAATTCAATGTCAAAAAGTGTGCCATGATGCACCTGGGGCACAAGAACCTGGAAGCAGGATACACACTGGGGGGCAGAATATTAGGTTTACAGAGCAGGGGAAGAATTTAGGAGCAATAGTATGTAGTAACCTCAAGGTGGGCAACCAGTGCAGCAGGGCAGTGGGAAAAGCAAATGGGATGCTAGTGTGTCTTGGCCGGGGCATCACTAGCAGACAAAGCGAGGTACAGATATCCCTCTACAAAGCCATGGTGAGGCCACACCTGGAGTACGGAGTCCAGTTCTGGATCTGCGTAAGGACATAGACAAGTTGAAGGGGATTCAGAGGAGGGCGATAAAGATGGTGTATGGTATGCAGGGTAAACCATATGAGCAGAGATGCAGGAATTGGGGCTATACTCCTTGGAAACTAGAAGGAAATGAGGAGACATGATTGAAAACATTCAAATACATCAAGGGGATCAACAAGGTAAAGGCAGAGAGTCTATTCCATAGGAAGGACAGTGCAGTAACTAGGGAGCATGGTTTGAGACTACAGGGGGCAGATTCAGAGGCAACATGAGGGGACAGTTCTTCACAGAGAGGGTGGTGGAGGCATGGAACAGGCTTCCGGAGGCAGTGGTGGGGGCCAGAACAGTGTCGGAGTTCAAGATTGCATGGGACAGACATAAAGGGATATGTAGGAACGGGAAGGAGGCCGCAGGAAAGGGGGCGGAATAAATAAAGGGGTGGAAAGGGCAGACTAGATGGGCCTGAGGGTCTTTTTCCACCATCAAGATTCTATGATTCCATGATTCTATGTAGCATTTTGATGAACTGCTGATCAAAAAGGGTAGCTACTGGAAGAACTTCACTCACTTTCTTTGCTTTCCACCTTGAATCGTAAGGTTGAGTTCTCTGCAGAGGAACATATTTTAATTGGACTGGAAGGCAATATGACCCTAAATTGGGGATTGCCAGTCTCCCCTTTTCTCGTAGCTTTGTATTTGGTAATATTGTATCCAGTGCCACTTCTGCACTGCATAAAAGTTGAGAATATTTTCTCCCAATTTTCAAAGGTGACTCTTGGTATATAGACAGATAAAGCTGGAAATAAGTAAAATAATAGAGGGAGTCGATTCATTTTTATTGATTCTATTCTAGGTGACCGGATAGGTAGGTAGGCAAGTAGGTACAGTAGATTTATTTATGCAGTGACTGTGGGAATAAAAGTTTGCAAATACATGCATTTATTTTCATGTGTGACATAAATTCTGTAAATACTTTATTTCAGTGGGTCATCAGCATTTATTTTCACTTTAAGCTGGTCACAAAGGAGCTCCTAACCAATGAGAGAACGGCTTGCACAATGCCTAATGACATCACAGTGGCATCTGTAGCAGTTAAAAACAGAGCAGTGAAATAATACAGAGTGACAACTTCATTGAAAAAAATAAACTTTCCAGAGCGTCACTGTCATTGAATAAATGACATATGCAATGGGCTTGCTAACAATATCACATTTACTTTTATCTGCAGGGTTTGGCCCTACAGACCGTCCTTGTGGTTCTGCCACTCGTGAGGTCGTAGAGGTCAAAACCTGTAGATAAAAATAAATGTGATAGTTTAAGTCAGCCCTTGGCATATGTCATATTTATTAGGTGTCTTTTCGAATTGGCTCAAAGGGATTTACCAAAACAATATTAACGTAACATATCAACAATAAAACATATATCCACACATAATACGGGAATACAAACCGTCGCAGAAGATCAGTTAAGAACAATTTCACACAGTGGAACAGCCAGCAAGACTTGGTTTCCTCATACCCCATCCTCCTTAATACATAAAACAGAGTTTAAATAACTTAGAATTGCAAGACCATGGTGAAATTTGTGGTGGCAAGGTGGGACATTTGAGGCTGGACAAATATTTTAAAAATTCATAGGAAAACATAGAACCATAGACTTTTATGGCAGATAAGGGCCGCTTGGCCAACCCAGTCTGCCCATTTATTGACAGTTCTTCAGTTATACAGTCTTGGGGGCTACAAAAGACCAGAAAAAACAATGATGACTTGAGGATGAAGGCCAGCACTGAGTGAACAATGTTAGAGGAGACTGGGATGCACAATTTGGCCCAAGTATTGGTGGTCCTCACACCTAAGATGGATGATTTGGCCATGATAATGGGAATTTTACCAAAACAGATGGCCAAGCATGCTAAGAAGCTGGGGTGTTAGCAGAGACAGGAACTTTCTGACTGGAGGATCAGGCTTCTGGCCTCCAGAACAAAGAAAAGCATTGAGAAAGTGAACTGGCGAGCACGCTTCGAGCAGGCAAGAAAATGATAACAGGAGGAATGGAGCTGCATTCGGGGGCTACCACAAGGCATGGAAGGCAAGAATTGGGTAGAATTCATGGAGAGATGGCTGTCAAAAGTGTTTAAACTGGAGTGCAAAGAGGACCAGCTGAAAATGAATCAGGCCTATCCTGCCCTGACCCAAAGTCACCAGCAGATGTGCTGCCATGACAAACTGTTATGTGGCGCCACAATCTCAGGGATAAGCAGTTAGTCCTGTGAGCCTAAAAAGAGCTGGGCAGAGTCAGACGGGCCCACCTAGAAATTTCCAGGTAGGCATCACTCTGTTGGGTACCTTGCCACCTTAAAACTCTGCAGATCTTTGCATTTATCATCCATTTCTAATTGAATGGGGTATTTGGGGCACTGTATGTCATTGTATGGTGCAAACACAGAGCTCATGTATCAAATTTTATTGGAATACTGATATAGTGTTTGAGGGATCCCATACCTATATGTGGTCTTGACGAATGGGGAGAATGTGGAGGAGGTGGTGGTGGTAGGGGAAAAACTAGGGAAAAGTGACTACAGGACTGTCGGGTTCAAGGTGAGGGCAGGGAAGATGGGGACCTGAACCAGCACAATAGTGCTGGACTTTAGGCGGGCAGACTTTAACAAATTAAGAAGGCTGGTGAGGGAGGCATTGAAAGGAATACAGGATATAAGGGATGCAGACGAACTATGGGTAGCTATCAGGGACCAGATCCAGGAGGCCACACAGGCATCCATCAAAAGTGTCAGGAAAGGTGTTAGAAGAAGGAAGCTGCTTTGGTTCAGTAGGGGGATATACCAAGAGCAGTAGGGGATAGGCAGAGGACATTCAGGAGATACAAGAGTACTCGGGAGGGGGGGACAAGGAGGCTTGTAGGGAGGCGAGGCAGCTAGTGGGTAAAGTCATAAGAAGGGCTAAGGCAGAAATGGAGGAAAGAATAATGAAACAATCCAGGGGAGGGGAGAAGATATTTTTTAGATATGTGGGGGAGAGGAGGAAGGCTAGGCAGGGGATTGAAAGGCTGAGTGGGGGGAAAGGAGGGAAGTACTTGGTGGGGGACAGGGAGAATTGGATAGCGTGAGGGGGTAGGGGCCAAAATAACAAGATCGGTGGAGAACTGGTTGGAAGATAGGAGTCAGAAGGTGGTGGTGAATGGGGTGCACTAAGGGATCAGGCAGGCGAGGTGTTTAGTTCCCCAGGGATCAGGGCTGGGACCCCTCCTGTTCAATATCTAAGTTCAGGACATTGCAGAAGGCCTGGAACAGAGGGTGGCCCTCTTTACAGATGACACGAAAGTCTGTAAAAGAGTTGTCTCCCCCGGGGGGGGGTGGAGGACATGAGAAGGGACCTGAGAGTACAGGAGGAGTGGTCAGAGACCTGGCAGCTAAAATTCAACATCAAGAAGTGTGCTGTTATGCACCTGGGACACTGGAATCAGAGGGATGAGTATATGCTGGGAAGGGAGAGAGTCAGGGTGACAGAGATTGAGAGGGATCTGGGGGTAACAGTCTCCAGTTAACTCAAGGAAGGGAAGCAATGCTCACAGATGGTGGGGGTGTGTATGGGATGCTGGCAAGCATAGGCAGTGAGATCACCAACAGGCATAGGGAGGTCCTGGTGCCACTGTATCAAGCCCTGGTGAGGCCACACCTCGAGTACGGGGTTCAGTTTTGGAGGCCCTACTTGTGCAAGGATATAGACTCGATCAAAAGGGTTCAGCTAAGGGTGACCAAGATGGTGCAGGGGATGAAAGTCAAACTGTATGAATAGAGATGTGGGGAGTTGGGGCTGTATACACAGGAGACAAGGAGGGAGAGGGGTGACATGATTAAGACCTTTAAATACATCAAAGGGATAAACAAGGGAGTCACGGGGAAGTTATTCCAGAGGAGGGAAGGAAACATAACAAGGGGGCATGGACTGAGATTCCAGGGGGAGCACGTCAGGGGCAATGTGAGAGGCCATTTTTTTACAGAGAGGATGGTGGAGAACTGGAATGGGCTCCAGGAGGAGGTGATGAACTCAGAGACCATAGAGGGATTCAAGACTGCTTGGGACAGACACATGGAGCTAAGGGGAAGGGGGTGCCTTAAGTTGCAGTAGGTTGGGATAGTGGGGTAAGGGGCAGACTAGATGGGCCTTGAGGTCCTTTTCTGCCATCACCTTCTATGATATGTCTACCAGGACTACTCGCAGTGTCTCCAAAATAAGTAGTAGGTGTTCATCCTGGATGCCTTGAGAGAGAGAGGAAGCTGGAGTTCTCCTTTAGTTTTCCAGTGGCGCTGTGAGAGTGAAAGGAGGAGACACTCTTTAGCTTTGTGGATCCAGGGCAGGGGATGACCTGAACATTTTTTTTGCACCAACCAGCAAGACAACTTAACTCAGAATTGCACTAGCTCACAGATGGTTACACTTGTCCACAATTGCACTTTGTGTGCACTTATGCAGTAAACAGTACATTCCATGATTATTGCACATTTGTCCCACCACAACATGCTTCCCACCCCCAACCACAGCACAAAATGATGTGCCATACAGAAACACAGTCTGCACCCCCCCCCGCCAACTTGATCTGTGCTGTGGCTGTCTCTTTGCCTGTTTCCATGCCTCTCCCCCAGGAACCAAACAATCCTACAGATGTAGCTATTCAGCCATACAACCCTGGCCCCTGCACACACAAGAGCCAATGCAGCACCTCACCACATTCCCACCTCCACCCATAGGGCCAAGAACAAAGTTTGGCAGAGAAACATGCTCAGCCCCATGATGCGACCAGACAAAGAGCTGCACTTCAGAAGTGACTGGGCCATGCCAACTGGACAGCCATGGTTATGACCAGACAGTACATTTAGAATACCTAGGTGTCTAAGGCCACACCCACTTTAGCACAATGCAAGGAGCCATGTACAGTGTACTCCAGTTAACACGGACTCGGCTAACGCAGACTATCAGCATCGGCGGACAAAATTGCAAAACCCAATTCATTTACTGGACTGCATTAGTTGTTTTTAACGTTTTACGCAGACATTATATGCCGTCAACCACGGACAGCTGATTAGGCTTGACAGCGCTGCATTAATTATCGCCTCGTTCCACCGCAGGATACACGCTTATCAGTTAATTACCGACCGCTTAAATAGTGTTGCCGCTTACCATTCAATAGATTCTTTGCTGTCTGTGTGCTTAGTGCTTCTTGAGAGATGTCTAAACGCCCTGGAATCCCTTTGCTCACTGCTAACGACTGTGTTAAAAGAATAAATCTATTGGATGCTGAGAGGATGTTAGAGAAGGCATGGGGTAGTATAACTAGGGAGACAATTGTGAATTGCTTTGCTAAGGGAGGTTTTTGTGTGGAGCAAATCACAGATGATCCTATGGTTCGTACTTCGGTAGAGGAGCTGATCCCACCACCGCTGGGGCTCACAGAAAGTGATTTCGCCACCCTCGCACATCTTGGAGATGACAACGAACCAGAGGGTGCACCATTAGATGACATAAAAAGGGTTCTAGATGAGTTGCAGCATACCAGCAGTCAATCTGCATCAGAGGGGGAGGAAGGTGAAGCTGAAGATGAGACCGACGAACCGGAACCCCTGCTGGTAACTGCTGCTGATGTTTCAAAAGCTCTACTAATGCTCAGGTGAGCCATGGAGCAACGCGAAGAGATACAGCCTGATTGGGGTCTGATGCACAGCATCGAGCAAAGCTTCAGCAAATACACAGTGAGAGCGACTCGCCAGACAACCATAGATAGCTTCTTTAAATGAAGCAAAACATTTTAAATGCACTATTGAATAAAGTTGATTTTGTTCATGTTTATCTACACCTCCCCCCCACTGCCACAGTAAAGCACAAATCACTGATCTTCAATCAACCCTACACATCCCCACTCCCATTACTGTACCACAGTAAAGCACAGCACAAGGAAGTAAACAAGCAAAAAAGAGCCGCCTATCGGCAATGTCGGACAACAGCTTAGGCGGACAAAATGTAATAGCACGGAGGTGTCCGTGTAAAACGGCTTGCACTGTATTAAGACTTTACCTTTTCACAGGGGCTTAGGGAGAGGACAGAGGTATCTGAGATGGTGTTAGGGCGTACTTTAACTCTCTGCCACCAGGACAGGCCTGCATTATCAAACATGGTACGCTTTGAGATATGGGGAGGGACTGAACTCAAAATCTGAATTTGTTAAGGGGATGCTGTATGAATTCCAATATGTGATGACCTTGTATGCACAATGAAATGGTTACAGGCCAATGTTAAAAGTTTTCCAATTTTTATCCCTTTCTATGTACTTCACTAATGTATGTGATGGTTTTTATGTATTCAGAAAATCAATAAAAATATTATTTAAAAAATTTCAAACCATACAAGCCACATATAAAAAAAAAACAATATAGTCATCCCAGAGCTCTACATTGTGTCTTTGACAAATACTGCCATATTTTGTCTCATCCATTCATTGCACTAAAAGTTCAATATACAGCTCAACAAAAGGGAGTACCCCTGCCTTGTACCTCTTTCCAAAGTGAACTGGCTGGAACTATGACCATTTGCTCTAACATGCACATTTAGCACCCAGGAAAAATGCCTGTATACTGTCAATAAATCTGTCAGAAAAGCTGAATCCTGCACGATCCCTATATAGCAGAAAATCATGCCACTCTGTGAAAGGCCTTTTCCACGTCAAACCCTTCTATGAAAGCCCTGGTTCTGTGCTTTTGCGTATGGCCTGTTACATGAATTGTCCTCCTAATATTGTCTGATGTTTGCCTAGAGGACACAGAACCCATTTGGTCAAAATGTATCAGTTGAGGGAGGATTTATTCTGATCTCTTAAGCCCTGTTTACACTGCTGACTTTGCAGCGCGTCAACCCATGCGCATAGGTTAATGCACTGTGAAGTTGGCAGTGTAAACACTGTTTGGAGTGCCTTAAGCTCCCTTCAGATCCTTTTTTTGATCCGACTCGGTTGGGGGATTAGCAGCGGAGTGAGCACTTTACACGGTGGTATGAACACTTTGCTGCGCTCGCTCCAATGCAAGGGTTATCTTTCCTTTTATCCTTGGTGAATTCACGGCCTCTCCTTGGAGCAACCTGCAATGCTGCAAGGGCGGGCTGTGTAAATGGGGAATCACCGTTTCCATGTAGCCCAGCAGAAAGAATCAGTGTAGGTACACACAGTGTGGCAATATTTGTTCTGTGTATTCCATTAAGGCTATTACTATCCCCTAAACAGTTTAGATTGTTTGTATTTGTACTCAGTGTAGCAATTTGTATTACCTTAGGACTGCTTCTCCTCTAGGGAACTTTAACTGCGGAGCTTGTTTGCTGTAGTCTGAGCCACCTGTTGCTCCATTCTTCCTTCTTGCTTAAACGGAGCCATTTGTGTTTTTCACACTTCTGGAATCAGTCCCCCTTTGGGAATTTCTACTGTCTCCTTCTCCACAGGCTCTCAGTTTCCATGTAGCCCAGCACCACAGGTACACACTATGCAGCGATTGTCCCTTGATTTATAGGTCATGTGGTCTGTCACATGACCAAGCACACTGCAAATTCTATTTTCCTCACTTTTCTAGTCGCATTTTATACTGAGTGACCACAAGGAGTCAATATTGCACTCCTCCAATCTTCCCTGTGCTGCGTCTCTCACCTCCTTGTTAGCCTGTTCCAGGTCTATCCTGCAGCCTTACTCCACTGTTTCACTAGGCAACCCATCCCTGCCCCAGGATTTGGGCCTTTGACCCTTGTACACTGGAGGCAACAGCCTTAACCACTACTCTGTCATAGCAGCTACAATTTACAATTTCATGTTGCCTTTTGCTACCTTTTATCCCTGCTACACATTCCCTGTAAACAACATCTGCTACTCCTCCCCCCCCACATTCACTTCTGCTTTCCATCCCTCTTTCATTACTACCAACTTTAACCTAATCTACACTTTTTTAGCAAAGTTTAGGACCACTAATTCCATTGGTCCCCCATCTGCTTCTACACAGTAATTACACTCCCCACCCCACCAACCTGCCCTGTGTTAACTAACCTCTGTGCTGACACACTAGCCCGAGGCTCCTGAACTTTTGTCTGACCTCAGCCTGAATAGTTATTCTTCTCTGTACTTACCCATTAGCACTGCCATTTAGTGAGTGCTCCAATCTGCCACTTCTTGACTCACTCAGATATTAAACCTGGTCTAGAAACTGGGCCTGTATCTTATTTTGCATAGCTAAATCCATTTTACAACTAAAGTAACTATACTCTCTTCCTTCTCCTGCCTCCCTTCTGCTTGATTATGCTAACCCTCACTCTTTTCCTACTCCCCCTTCTATTCACCCTTATCTCTCTACTACCCTCTCACCACCTCATCTCCCCTTTATTCTCTTGCCCCTCTCCCCCACAATTTCCCCCACCCTCCTAGACTCAAGCTCTCCCATTCCCTCACACTCACCCTGGCCTCCTCATTGTCCTCTGCTCCCCTCTCCTAACCTACATCTGGCTACCCTACGACTCCCACTCACCTCACCCCCCGCTCTCATCCTACATATCGCACCCTGTCTCACCTACTATGCAAACACCTCTCCACTCCAACTAAACTTCTCATTTTCATCCTGCTTCTGCTTGCCAGTGATGTTGAGACCAATCCTGGCTCAGCAGTTCCCACTCTCTCAAATTTCTCAAAGGGACTGAGTCTTGCTCGTCTTAACATCAGTAGTCTTCTTCCTAAAGTAGACTTATTGCAACCTCCCATGGTCAGCTTCACTCCAGACATTCTAATACTTTCTGAATCCTGGCTCTCCCACAAGAATCCTGACTCAGTAGTGGTCATCCCTGGCTATTTGCTAATCCTTCAGGACCATGCCACCAGGGGTGGGGGAGTGGCCGTCTACCTTTCCTCTGCCTTACAGTATGTTCCTATCATCTCTATGTTTTCCCCTTCCGCCTATGAACTTCTCATCATCAAAATCTCCTTCCCCTTTTCCTTCCCCATCTTTGTTGTCACAGTATATAGCTGCCCTGGCATAACTCCTTCCACAATCACTGAACATCTCTCCACTATCTCCTCTCATGCCTCCACCGGTGAACAACTCATTCTTGGGGACTTTAATCAAAATTGGCTCTCCCCTTCTACTACCAGAGTCTGCGATAACATAAATTCCCTTAACCTCTTCCAAGTAATCTCTGATCCTACTCGCTTGAACCTTAAACCTTTAAACCACACTCTTCTGGACTTGGCCCTCACCTCATACCCCCATAGAATTACTGCATCGGGCTCCCTCCTGGATGGCCTCAGTGACTACCGTATGGTGTACTGTGTTTGCAAGGTTTACCACCCCAAAGCCCCACCCAAATTCATCTAGGTTCGCTCTCTCCAGTCCTTGGACCTCTCCTCACTTCACAAGGATCTAGCAACTACAGACTGGTCACCTATATCCACCGCCAGCTCCGTGGACTTGGCGCTAAACTTCTTCACAACACACTTTATGTCCATTTGGGATTGTCACGCCCCACTTAAGAAAACCAGGGTCCAAGGCTCTTACCTCCCCTGGATCTCTGTTGAGCTACTAGCGTGCTTACGGGCATGCAATCAAGCCTGGAAGGTTCACAAATCTTCTGGGTCCCCGGCTGATTACCATACTGTAGTTATTAGATATTGAACTTTATGCAGTGCCTGCACCAGGGCAACTAAACTTGCCGAGGCTGATTATTTTACTTCCACCTTCCAAAACAACATTAACCACCCATCCAAGTTGTGGAAGGTCATCCACTCCCTTCTGTCCCCTCCCACCCAGTCTGCCTTTCCTTCCCTTAAAGTGAGTGGGGCCACCATCTCTGAACCCTCTGCTGTTGCTGCTGAATTTAACAGCTTCTTTATCACCTGTGCCCCACCCTCCTCTCCTCCCTTCCCCCATCCCCATCTCCTTTCTCTCCCCTCTCAGCACCCTCTACACTCCTCCTTCTCTTTCTCCACTGTTTCACCTGCTGAAGCCATTAAAGCCCTACTTGTTCTAAACCCACATGACTGCTGTACTTCTTTTTTTTTTTCCAAACAGTCTATTTCTCCATTGGCTCCTTATATTCTCCCACCTCTAGAGGGGCTAAGGAAACAACCACTCAGTCTATCGCTATCTCGGCATTGCTATCACTGATACCAAACCCCTTCTCTTTCCACTATGCTGCCGTCTAACTTCCGCCTGCAGTACCCACATCTTCTAACCTTGGCTATACTGTTTACCACCTTTCTCGGTCCATCTGTTTCGACTGCCTTTCCGGCTAACAATCCCCTTGCTCAACCTGATGCCTCTACTGTAAACTACGCTGGAACGTTGCCTCACACCCTGACCCTTCTTCACTTTATCCACCGACATTACCAGTCGCAACCTTGCACCGCACTTACTGACCTGCCTGACCTACTAATCACGCTGCTAAAAATCACCTCAACTGCTCTCTATTGTGTTCAATTACCCGGGCGCACTACTCGCTGCTGCTCAATAACTCAAAAATACCGTAAGGCTAAATTTATTGCTCTCCTGCTCCTCCTCCTACTGCTTGCTGGAGATGTCCACCCAAACCCTGGACCTCCCTCCATGAATTCCCCTAACCCCCAGCCCATCCCCTCTACTCCCCTTGCTCTCCCAAGTGGCCTAAAAATTATCCACCTAAATGCCCGCAGTCTTACCAGTAAACTCCCCATGCTGCAGATTATGGTCCTTGAATATAAACCAGATGTTATCGTCATCTCTGAAACTTGGCTCTCGGAACATATCACGGACCAAGAAGTGTCAGTTCCAGGGTTCACGATTACTTGGATGGACAAACACAGATGAGGTGGAGTGGCGATCTATATCTCTACCTCTCTTCAGCACACAATTGTGTTGAAAGCTACTTCTCCTTCCTCTCACAAGGCTATCCTCCTCAACCTGAAGCCACCTTACTCCTCCCCATTATTTTTGGCAGGAGTTTTCTGTTGTCCTGGCCAACCCCCTCCCAAGTCACTGAACTGATCAGAAACTGACAGACCTTGTACACTCAGGAGAGCTGTACATATTGGGTGACCTAAATGTCAATTGGCTCTCTAACACACTGGCCAAAACTCGCTCCTACATTGAGTCACTATATTTGACACAGCTAATCCATGAGCCTACTCGCCTGAACAACAAAACTAAAAAACCATTCTCTCCTGTACCTAGTCCTGACATCGCACCCCTGCAGGGTCAAGGCTGGTGCCAGATGCCTTAAAGGGGCACTGTCAGCTTTACCCCCTCGTTTTTGTTAATAGCCATGCAGTGTGCCAGGAGGCACACACCAAAGTAATTTGTAATGCAGAATAACCCTATATACATAAAAGTGGAACAAAAATACCTGTTTTATAAATATTTAAAAGAAGGAAGAAGGAAGAGAGAAGGGAAAAAGGAAAGGGAAAGAAGAAGGAAGAAGGGAAGAAGAAGAGGGGAAAGAAGAAGGGGAGGGGTAAGGAAAGGGAAAAAAGGAGAAAAGGAGTAAAAAGGGGAAAGCTTCCCAGTGGCGTAATATGAGAAAGTCACTGGGTGGATACTCCATTTGGATAGATCTCACCATTCAGTCCAGCCTGCAAAAAACAAATATAAACATATACAAAAGAATAACAACATAAGGAATGATACAATTGGTATGTTTAAAGATAGTGACAAGAGATGTATTCAGAATATGTTAAGAAAAAAGGATGATTGTTAAATGTGGCATTAATTTTTTAGCACAGATGTATGTCTCTTATATTTATGAATTTAATGAAGTTAACTGTAATTTGGAATGGGAAATGAAAAACCAATAAAAACTAAGTTCAAAAAATTAAAAAAATATTTAACATAGTGGTCTTTTAGTCGGGCCGTCCATAAGTCGCAAAGGTTCCAGGTCATACATAAAACAATTAGTCAAACATACAGGTTGCAGACATTACAAAAAAAGTTAGACAAAGCATATTGGTTGCATACATTTGAACAACACGAGTTAGAATACACTGAAGGAACAATTTGTTTCAATCAGGTTACAAATAAAATAGGAGGAACATGGTCTCAAGGGTATAAAGCATTTCAGTGAGTGAACATTCAGGATACAGCTCAAACAAAGGAAAAAGTTTCAAAGGAAGTGCTTTAGTCTGTTAATTTAGTCTAATGCCACTGATTGGTTCAAGTCTTATCTATCAGGCAGATCACAATCTGTCCGTATGGCTGATGCCATCTCCCCTTCCCTACCCTATCCCCCAGGGATCTGTTCTTTGGACACTCCTTTTTTTCAATCTTTCTCAACAGTCTCCCTCGGAGTTGTACATCGACTAACATACATATGTATGCTGAGGACACCGTACTGTGCATAACAGGCAAAACGGTCTCCGATGTCACCTCCAGGCTCCAGCTGGATTTCAACAATGTCCAACTCTGGCTTAGAGATCAGCACCTCTTCCTAAACTCAAAAAAAAAACAGTCTCTATGACTTTCTGCACTAGGCAGAGGTTGGCAAGGCTCTCACCCCTGCCCACTTTTCACACCATTGATGGGACTGTATTAGATGACACCTCTTTCTTCCGCTACCTTGGAGTATGGCTAAACAGGCACCTCAATTTCTCGGTCCACATAGATGCCATTCAGAAAAAACTCTGGCCTAAACTAGGGACTCTTTACTGCAACAGTAGAAGTATCCCACTCCCTGCTAGGCATGAGTTGGTACAAAAAATGATACTGCCAATCTTTGACTACTGTGACATAGTATACAGTTCTGCCCCCCAATCCTCCTTATCCAGGCTGGATCCTGTCTTTAACTCCTTCTGCTGGTTTGCCTTAGATTCCCCTGCTCTGACTCACCACTACACACTCTACGGCTCTCTAAATTTCTCCACCCTTGCCAACAAGAGAACCCTTCACGCTTCCAAATTTACATCAAAATTCTGGCTAGCTTTCCTTCCCTCTTCCCTCTTTACCTCCCTATCTGCCCCTCCAAATACTCCCTCAGATCTGGCGACTCACGGTCTCTGACTACACCTCACAGAAGCACTACTTCAGGCCAAATGGCCTTCTCTCATCGCCTACCTAAACTATGGAAGCAACTACCGACCCAAATCTGCCACTCCTCCTCAGTTAGTTCTCTCTCTCTACGACCCTAACTAACTACCTAGTGACAAACTGCAGCTGCACCTAAGTGTCTCTGGGTTCCTGTCTCAGCTGCTGGTCTATACGCTCCCTTCCTCCAGCTGGGCCAAATACTCTAATTCTCCCTCATCCTTACCCTCCTGCAATCAAACACTTATCTGCACTTCTCCTTACCACCCCTCATCCCCCCCCTTCCATTAGTGCTCTAATTCTGCCCTTTTTGCCAAACTCCCTCTATTTATTCAATCTGGAAATGTTAATACTCATGGTTTGTTGTAATCTTACACTGTCTGTTTTTCGTACATTTAACTGTTACCTGTTACTTTGTATACTGCTTGTTTATGCTATGTACTCCCACTTCCCTTCCCCAAGACGTACCATGAGACGAGCATATTGTTGCTCAGTGTAATTTTTCCTGGTGAAACAATTCAATAAATAAATAAACCCTACACAGGGCACTAATACAGATGGTCTGGGCCCAAAGCTCTTGTACCTCTCTGCCTCTGCTATTTGCCACCTTATTGCTCTACTCAACCTCTCTTTCTGTCTGGCTTCAGTTCCCTCTTCCTGGAAATCAGCCACTGTCATTCCCCTCCCTAAGGGTGGTGACCCCTCAGCTCTGGGCAACTACCGCCCTATTTCTCTTCTCCCTACCCTTGCTAAAGTTGAGCATGTGGTGCTCTCTCAACTCTCTGCATTTCATGACTCCTCTTCCTTCCTCACCCCTTTCCAGTCTGGTTTCTGTAAATCTCACTCCACATCCACTTCCCTCCTCAGTCTCACTAACACCATCCTGACAGGTATGGACCAGGGCCTGGTTACCTTTGCTATCTTCATCGATCTGGCCAAAGCCTTTGACACTGTATCCCTACCTCCTCCTCCTCCTAACCCAGCTCTCTGCTGCTGGGCTCTCTACTTGAGCCACATATTGGTTCCATTCCTACTTCATGGGCAGAACTCAAGCTGTCAAAATTGGCAACTCCCTGCCCCCCACCCCATTCACACTGGTGTCCCTCAAGGCTTAGTGCTCAGACCCATCCTCTTCTCCATCTTTCTAAATTCCCTCCCCTCTGCATGTACATCTGCATCCATACACACGTATGCTAATGATGCTGTCATATTTGACTCAGGCTCCTTCGTAACAGACCTGACAAGCAGACTCCAACCGGCTTTCACCAATATCCAGCACTGGTTCCTGTCAAATCAGTTTTCCTTAAATGCAAAAAAAAACCCAACTGTCTCTATAACTTTTGGTGCCAGAAATAAACTCTCTAAACTGCTAGCTCTGCCCTTCTTCCACACTCTGGACAGGACTAGCCTTGAAAACATCATAACTTTCAAGTACCTAAGAGTGTGGCTCGACAGTCACCTAGACTTCTCTGCACAAAAAGCTTCACCCTAAACTTGGTGCACTGTATAGGAACTGAGGGTGCATTCCTCTGCTGGTCTGCAGAGCCATTCAGACAATGATTCTTCCCCTCTGACTGTGGTGACACTACTATGCTAGTGCTCCCAAGTCCACCCTGGTCAGACTGGATCCACACTTCCACTCTTTCTGTAGGTTTGCCCAGGATCCCCCACCCACCACTGCCATCTGTACACCTCTCTCTCCTTTCACTCCCTTAAAGCCAGATGGCTTGTTCATTACTCCTCCCTAATGGCTAAATACTGGCTGGGCTACCTCCCGTCCTACCTTATGTCTTTCCTTTTCTCCCCTTCGAACCCCCTCCTTCTATCTCCATAGGTCTGACTTCTGCTCTCCAACTCTCCCATCCAGGTGGACCTTGGCTGGGCAAGCTGCATTCTCTTTTCACCTTTCCAAACTTTGGAACTCCCTCCCTGGCCCTATTCGTTCTGCTACCTCCATCTGCTCCTTCTCCAGTCTTATATTCTGTCTATCAATCTGCAATCACCCGTAAGAAGGCAGAATTCCTGTCCAGGGAGATTGCAGTTGCTAAGAACTGACCGGCTCAGCTTTTCCGAACTGTAGACAGGCTGTGCAATCTAGCCTGCCTGCAAGTTCAGAAAGCCTTTTCGCAATTAGAGTGTGAGGAGCTTGCTCGTTTCTTCGCAAATAAGGTAGCCATCAGGGCGGATCTCCATTTAGCAATTTCTATGGGGGATGCTGTTGAACAACGTGAAATCACAGTACCACAATTTTCTTGGAGTTCCTTCAGTCGACCTGATTTCGTGGATGTCATGAGGATTATCCATTGTGTATGCCCTACAAGCTGTAGTTTGGATCCTGGACCGACCTCCCTAATATTGGGTTGTGATGATAGCATCGGTCCAATCCTTGTGAGAATAGTCTGGTGCTCCCTGGAATCGGGTGAGTTTCCTAGCTCCCTGAAAGAGGCGGTGGTGACACCTCTCTTGAAGAAAGCTACCTTGGACTACCTTGGACTGTTTCACAAACTACAGACCCATCTCAAACCTATCCTTTAGTGGGAAGGTTATTGAGAAGGTAGTGGCGGTCCAATTGGAGAACCATTTAACCATCCATGACATCTATGAATCCTTCCAATCTGGTTTTCGTAAAAGACGTAGCACAGAGACTGCGCTGGTTCGGGTGCTTAATGATCTCCTGAGGGCGAGAGATCAGAAGAGACGCTCTATTCTGGTTCTTCTTGACCTCTCATCAGCTTTTGACACCGTGGATCATGTGGTGTTGATAGCGCCTGAGGCAGATTTGTGGAATATCGGAAATCGTCCTTCAATGGTTCACCTCATT
Source organism: Neoceratodus forsteri (assembly GCA_016271365.2). Taxonomy (NCBI): domain Eukaryota; kingdom Metazoa; phylum Chordata; order Ceratodontiformes; family Ceratodontidae; genus Neoceratodus; species Neoceratodus forsteri. Next base: position 344,806,417 of record CM028138.1, on the reverse strand, counting down.
CCTCACTGGGAGATCACAAAGAGTTGTGTCTGGGTTTTTTTCCTCAAGTCCAACTCCTTTGTTGTGTGGGGTGCCTCAGAGTTCAGTGCTGTCTCCCATGTTATTCGCGGTGTATATGCTACCCCTTGGAGACATTATAAGATGGTATGAGCTGAGGTTTCACTGCTATGCAGATGATACCCATCTATACCTGTCTTTTGCACCTGACCAGGGTGGAGCTCTCTCAGTGTTTAACAACTGACTGAAAGAAATCCAGGATTGGATGGACTCTTGTTGGTTGAAGTTGAACTCAGAAAAGACAGAGCTTTTGGTTGTGGATCCAAGTCGTCAGATAGAGGAGTCGTCTGCTGGTGCACCCCCAGGAATTTTTCTTGGCAGTGCTTCACTCCTGACCTTTGAACAGCTGCGTAACCTAGGGGTTATCTTGGATGACAGGCTGACACTACAATCACAGGTGTCAGCAGTCATCAAGACTTCCTTTTATCATCTTAGGAATATCGCTAGAGTGAGGCACCTTGTTCCGTTTGACATGTTACCAAAGTTGGTCCACGCCCTCGTGTCCTCGCGTTTGGACTACTGTAACTCCCTGTACTTTGGGCTTTCTGGGGTTGAACACGCTGCCTTCAGATAGTGCAGAACGCAGCAGCCTGGGTTTTGAGACAAGTAGGTCCTGTCATATTACCCCGGTCCTGCACGATCTCTACTGGTTACCTGTACGGTGGCGGATCGCCTTTAACGTTTGTTTACTGACTTTTAAAGCCCTACATGATCAGGGTCCGGCCTATCTGAAAGAACTTCTGGTTCTTTACTGCCCAGGCCAATTGCTTCGCTCAGCCGATGGGTTGCTAGAGATTCCAAGAGTGAGTCTTAAATCATCTGGCTGTAGAGGTTTTTCTTGTGCCGCACCCACTCTTTGGAATTCTCTACCACACCGGTTACAGGAGTGCACGTCCGAGGAGGAATTTAAGAAGGGTTTAAAAACCCATTTTTATCAAATTGCATTCTTGTAGTATTGACTGTAGTAAAACTTTTGTCTATATTGTAGTTTTATTTGTATTTTATATTGAATTTTAATGTTTGATTTGTACTATCTGTTTGTACAGCACCTTGAAAATTGAAAGGCACTTTAGAAATAAAATGTATTATTATTATTATTATTATTATATGCAATTACTCTGCCCCCTCCTGTAACTGCCACTGACTCCCCTGTTATTGCCCTCATACCTTCCTCTTCCTGGCTGTCTAACCCTTCTCTCCCCACCCATCCTCTTGACTCTCATACTACATAACTCCCCAATTCCTCTAGCTTTTATTGATTGATGTTGCTTTGAATAGATAGAAGCATCTATCTGTATTTAAAATAATATTATTATATGTGTGTTTTTGTTTTTAAAAATTGTGTTTTATACTATGGCTTTATTGTACAGCTATCTATCTATCTACCTATTTATCTATCCTCTACCTCCTTTACCTACACACCCTAATTCTGGACCTCCCTTTTCTCCTTCCTATGCTCTACCTTCTCCTTTCTCCCCCTCTCTACTCTTCGTCCTTTGCTAGACTACCCTTAGCCACTTGCACTAACCTGGTCCATCCCCTGTTCTTGTAGGCAAATGTTACTTACTGCTGTTGCTGCATTTTCTGCAAATAATTCCTATGTATATGCTCTTGTACATTCAGTGTATATTACTTGATGTTTAATTTATGATATATTGTATAAAAGTGTGCCTTAATAATAGGAGGCAGTATAATGCAGTGGGTTAAGGCTCTGAGCTGCAGATCTGGAGACCTGGGTTTGAAACCCACAGCCACCTAAGTGCATACTGTGTGATCCCGAGCAAGTCACTTAACCTCCTTGTGTTTCCAGACATGGCGCATCTGGAAACAAGCTTTGGCTTAGTGTGCTACTCCTGGTTAAACAATGTTCCCTTTCCCTTCCCTTTAATATGAGTGTACATTCTCTGTAAATATTTTTATGCTGTATGGATATGTATTTCTCCCTTTACCCTCTCCCCAGGACGCCTCTGGATATGAGTTGTTTATGGCTCAGTATGTCTCTCCTGGTGAAAGTTTTGAAATAAATAAAAATAAATAAATGATGACCTCCATATTCAGAGCCAGCTGAAAGCACAGCACAGCCTGTTGAGTCGTGCCACAAATAGTGCACGGCTGGCTCTGAGCAATTGTAGCCAGTTAGTGTGCACTGACTAAGTGCACTAACTGACTGAATATCAGGCCATGTTGGGACTAAGCAGTTATGTGCCATGCTGACACAGACCAAGGCTGCATATGTCCCACAGGAGATAGCGCTGGCCGAAACGGGATAGTGCCAGCGTTCCTGTGGACCACATTCAGCCCAATGCAGCAGCCCCTTGGCACCCATACTGTACAGGTAGATTGACATCCTTGGTGTGTAGTACACCCCCCCATTCACCCCTGTCATACATCATTTATAGATCCCTGGTAGTCCAGTAAACTCCTCTCCCTCTAACCACCCCCCTTGTCATACACAATTTATAAATCCCTGGTAGTCTAGTAGATGCTCCCCCCCCCCCGATATTCCCAGGTTCCCAGTATAATGAAAATCCCAGGTGGGCTAGTGCTCCCCACCAAGTGCTAAGCTCCCCTTTGTGCATGTGCCACCTCCACCCACCCACCCACTGAGAACTGCCGCCCGCACCCACCCGTTACCACTCACCAGTAATAATGTTGCAGACCAGCAGCCAGAAAGCCCTCTGCTCACCTCCTTAGCTGGTTACTAACTGACAGTCACAGAGCATGACTGCATGCCCCGTGACTGTCAGATGTCAGCTGGCCAAGAAGGTGAGTGGAAGGCTTTGTCGGCCACAGATCTGCAACATTCTTACCTGTCAGTGGTGACCGAGGGGTGCAGGGGTCCTCAGCGGGTTGGTGTGAGGTGGCACACGCATTGAAGGGGAGCTTTGGTGCTTGGTATGAGGGAGACCACTAGCCCACCAGGAATTGTCATATACAAGGGACCTGGGACAATCAGAAGAGGGGGTCCACTAGTCTACCACAGATCTATAAATGGTGTATGACAGGGGCAATCAGGAGGAGGGGGGTCCACTAGACTACCAGGGAGCATGCAATATATATGATGTAGAAACACAGGAACAGAGACACTGATGGCCGATAAGGGCCACCTGGGACATTGAGTCTGCCCTTGTTCTTTGTTGCATTGCTTATGCTGCAGATCCTTCCAGGTCTACAGTACTTTCTTTTCCACCTCTGGCCCCTACCTATCCCTTATGATTCCCTTTTGCTTATCCCATGCTTTTTTGAATCCCACCACTGTTTTTGCCTCCACTACTGTACCTCCAATGGAGGACTATTTTCTGCATCCAGCACCCTTTCTGTGAAAGACCAGAACCCACCCCTTTCTAGCTTCATATTGTGGCTCTTTGTTCTAGAGCACTCTTTCCTGAAAAAAAAAAAAAAAACTCCCACTTGTACCTTTTTCATCCCCCTGAGATATTTAAAGGTCTTGATCATATCCACCCTCTCTCTCCTCCAGGGTGTACATGTTTAGTTCCCTTAGCTGCTCCTCATATGACTTTTGTTTTTAACTTTTGTATTTATGCACCCTACTTGCCTCCCTTCTCCACTCTCTCAGACATCCTCTACTGTAGGCCCCTTTCCCCATCGAGATCTGCCCCTAGAGCACATGGATCCACAGTATCTTACCCCTGGTATGCCCCCCCCCGGGTAGGGGTAGGAGGGATGCCCCTCCATGCTTACCTCCCCAAACCAGCATACTTGTGTTGTGGAATCGGTGCAGTGGAGTCTGTCCAATGAGCCTGGAGACCTCTCAGCGAGGTGTTGTTGCCTAGGAGAAGCCGAGGTGTTTTTCCTATGTTCTTCCCCAGATGTCTGCGTGCAATGAGGGCCTATGAGCTAGGAGGCACCCTGCTCCGCCCCTCTGCCGATGTCTTGCCCAATGCCCTTGCTGCTTCTCCAACTACTGCACCTTCCACCCGGGCTCCCCCAGATGGCGGTATTGCAGTGGGAGCCTGCAGTTAACCCCCCCAGAGAAGGAGAGCAGCCGCTGGGCGCTCTATCCTTCTCCTCCCCGGCCAACCCCTGGCGGCCCGTGCTCATTCCCGAACCCGCATCACCGGTGTGGTGCAAGGTAAGGTGTCCAGTGCCTCAGCGACACCAGGCTAGCTCTCATATGACTTTTGATGTAGACCCTGTACCATCTTGGTAGCCCTCCTTTGGACAGCCTCCATCCTGTCTATGCCCTTCCTGAGATGCAGCCTCCAAAACTGGACATAGTACTCCAGATGTGATCTTACCAAAGACCTATACAATGGTAACACCACTTCACTCTTCCTACTGGTAATACCCCTACCTATGCATCCCAGCATCCCACTTGCTCTCCTGATCGTTTTGTCACATTGTTTTACCAACTTCAGATAATCTGATATGATTATCCCTAGGTCTTTTTTCTGGTTGGTCATTGCCAGTATCTCTCCCCCCATTTTGTACTGCACCCTCGGGTTTCTGTGACCCAAGTACATTTTTTTGAATTAAACCTTAGCTGCCAATCTTTTGACCACTCTTCCAGTCATTTTAGATTACTCTCCATCCTCTGCACCTTCTCCTGTGTGTCCACTCTGGTGCACACCTTAGTGTCATCAGCACAGAAGCAGACCTTCCCTTTCAGTTCCTCTGATATGCACTAATAAAGACATTAAAGAGGACTGGCCCTAGTACTGATCCCTGCAGTACCCCACTGGTCACTCTCCCCTCCTCAGAACGAACTCCATTTACCACTATCCTCTGCCTCCTAGCTCCTAACCTAACCCTAATATGGGGAAGATTGGGGGAGAGGAGTCTGCTGGACATGGAGGTAGGTGGTTGTAGTACAACCACCCTGCCTTCATGGGGGGGGGTGCAGCCTTAATGTCGTGGTAAGATGGAGTTTTCAGTGTCAGTAAATATCACAGCTCACCCAACCTTAAGTATCAACACAAACCAGGTTAGCGTGGGTACTGACTCTTTAGTGGCCATGCTAACCTCTGAATACAGGGTTCTATAACTGAAAGCAGCTGCCTGTTTTTGTTTGGGTCATTTCCTTCTTTTGCTAATATAGATACAGTATTACCACCAGGTCTCATGTTGGAGCCAGGGTTCCCATGGCATAATTAAAGCTCTTCTCTGTAATGCAACCATTTGTTCTCTAAAGGTTTCATCTCAGATGCTCAGTGATCCCTTTCTTATTTGCTTCTCACCTATCCACGACTGTTTCTGCTGTGCTAATCATGTTCCATGTTAATTCCCTCCTTTATCAGCCACCCTCAGTATCCACCATCTGCCACTGTCAGACCTGGCACACTATCATTTCTCTCACTGTTAATCACCCGCTATTATTCACCAGGACAGATGTGAATTAACCCATTGTGTTGAGGCAGTCTACTGGAAAATGTTTTGTTGCCACAAAGACTGAAGAAATAATAAAAAAAAAAATACAGTATGTTGGAACAAAGGTGCAAATTACCCCATTTACCTTAACTTACAGTGGTACTAGTTACAGCCTCTGAGTGACTGGTTACAGCCAGTGAGTGGCTAGTTACAGCCTCTGAGTGGCTAGTTACAGCCAGTGAGTGGCAGGGTAGCATTATCCATGTAAACATATTTAGTGCTGCTTGAACTTTGATTAAATGATCTAAAGATTTCAGATGGCCCTCAAGATTAAGAACTTAAATGTGCTTCTGAGGGCACAAATGATTGCAATCTCTCACTTGACAGTCCACCACCTATATGCTGAAATGCAGAGTGCAATGAAATAGCTACTAATTTAGATGTCCACATGCAAAGACCGCATAAAAGCTCTGCTAAGATTCTTGGAAAAGAGCTAATAAAACTGGCTCAATATACATACAAACATACGAAGAAGTCAGCAGAGGAAGGCCATTTGGTCCATCAAGTCTGCTCATATTGCAGGGTTCACAGCTTGAGCTAATGTCCCTGCCATCCCTCCCCACTCCTCCCATCCTCCCTACCCATGATTCTTACCTCCCCCCTATGCCTATCCCATCCTGTCTTAAAGCTGCCCACTGTCTTCAATGAGATGACCTCTTCTGGTAGCGCATTCCAAGTGTCCACCACCATCTCTGTGAAGAAGTGCTTCCTGACCTCCCTCCCTCCAGCTTAAGACTGTGCCCCCTTGTGATATGGTTGCCACTCACCTTAAAGAGACTCTCCTTATCAACCTTATTTATCCCTTTCAAGTACTTGAATGTCCCAATCATGAATACCTGAACACATACTTTCAAATAAACAAAAGCACTGTATATAGAGTGAAACAAAAGGTGCATCACACACTGTTGCATGGTGTAGCAAAGTGATTTTGGTATGATTTGAAATTTTAAATTTTGCAACTTTAGAAATAATTTTTCCCTCCTCTACAAATAAAACATAGCAAACAACATTTTATCACAATGGGCCCTATGCACAAAAGGGTGGAAAGTATGTGCCAGAGGTGCGTACCCACCCTGCATAGCGCCACACCTGCGGACAAGTGCGCACAGGCTGCTATTCACTATCACCGGCCACATGTCCACGGCCCTCCCCGGCATGCAGGATAACGGAGGGTGGACGGGGGGTAGTAGACCCAGGCAGGCAGCCAATAAGATGCCTGTCCTGGGTCCCAGAGTGGATCCCCTGCTCCATGGGAACAGGGAAGTGTGGGTAGGCATGGTCCAGGTGCATGCATAGCACACACAGGCACATAGGGAATGCACATAGGGAATGCACCATTGTTCCCCGTTATCTCTTGGTTCCTCCCCCTGTTTAATCCCAGTCCCTGAGGCACCACCCCTTGTCTGGTGCGCAGATGTACCACCCCCCACATCAGAATCCTCCCAGTCCCGTAAGATAGTTCTCCCCCTCCCACATCAGAGCCCCTGCCCAGTCCTGTAAGATAGTTCTCACACCCCCACATCAGAGCCCCGGCCTCGCAAGTCAGTGACATCCCTCGCCCACAACCAGAACCTCATCCCGGTGGTCCATGTCCAGTATTGCACTGCTTCACCCCCAGACCCCCGATCCAGGGCCCCCTTGCCCCCTCAGTGGTAGTTAGTGGACCCCCTGCAGCACCTTCAACACCACTACCCCATCTCCCACACCTGTACATCAGTGTCTGCGGTGATGGATCTGATGAGCAGTTATTTTCGTTGCTCACCTTGGCCACCCACCTTCCAGCTGATGCTGGAGCATGCTGTGTGCCCTATAACAGTGGGGCCATGTGTTCCCAGCATTAGTTGGATGGCAGGTGGCCAAGGTGGTGTGCAGAGAGATGTGCCACTCGCTGTCCATCACCACAGCACCGACATGCAGGCACAGGGAAGGGGATAGTGTTGTTGGTGCCACTGGGAGGCCAACTAACCACCACTGAGGGGTGGGGGACAAGTGCAATACTGACAGGGGCCCTGGGATGGGGCTCTGTTGTGAGAGGGGAACATCACTGACTTGTGGGACCCGGGCTGAGGCTCTGATGTGGTGGTGGGGGGGTGAGAACTGTCTTGCGGGACTGGGCAGGGATTCTGATGTTGGGGGAGAGAGCTGTCTTATGAGAATGGGGCAGGGGTTCTGCGTACACAGGGCTAGATGCATACCGCAGTTGTGGCAGGGTCCCCCATACTGTATCCGGTGCCCTCCTGTGCCCTCTTGTGCGCAGCACTACACACCTTTGTGAATGGTACATAGTGTGGGCTCACCCGCTGACACTCCCCCCAGATCGCCCTGGCATGTAGCTGCCCATGTGGCCGGGGAATCGGGTTTGCATCTGGTCCACACACTGCCAGTGAATGTTGCAGAACCCCCGCTGCATGACATTCATGTGTACTGTTGCCTATATGCCTCAGATATGCTGCGCCTAGGGAACCATTTTTTGGTGCATAGGCCCCAATAAGCTGTTGTTTCAGCCTGCCCATTGCAGAGGGTTGAGGTACTGGATGCCTTGCCTCCTGCTATGCCAGCAACCTCAGTTCGGGAACAGACCAGGGTGATTTAGGGGCCAGCCAGGTGAGGAAGCATTGAGCATCCCAAGATTTCCCCCTCCCTAATGGAGGGGGGATTCCGAGTCCTGCCATTTGCCTGCCACCTGCTAGAGACTGGGAAGCAGGACTAGCAGACATGGGGGGTGTATGCTGACGCACCATGTATATGCCCTGAGGAGAAAATGGAGGAAAAAGCCCCAGCTCAGTTGGCATTTCCTGCAGGCACTGCACAACCTTACAAGGTCAACTACCCGCCAAAATGGCTCTGTGTCAGTAGCGGTTTAATCGTAAGTCCATGAGAAGGTTTAGTGATGAAGATGGGGGGGATGGTGCTGAGACCAGGGACAGAAGGCAGAAGAAACACAATAATAAAAAAAGAGATAATCTGTTGTTTACTATAAATCAATTATCTACCGCCTTCAGTTACCCACTAGCGTGAACAAATAAAATAAGAAGCACTCTATATCTGTCCGTTCTGAGTTATTTTTCTGGCTTTTGTTTCTGAAAGGGTGCCATAATTTTCTGATCCTGGATGTCTTTTTGTTTAACTTATATTTTATTGATTATAAATCAGACAGTACAGTTGATTCCACAAAGATGCATTCAGGGGTGGATTTACCCTGCCATGGGCCCTATGCACAGCAGTAACCAGGCCCCCGCCAAATACCCTCCCTGTCCATCCGTGCCCTCACTGTATGTGGCCATGCACCCCCAGCCATTGGCTCCCATGGCCATCAGTGCCATCACCCTCGGTCCATCTGCGTCCCGCAAAACCTGCTTTCATCAGTTCAATTACATGTGACTCTCTTCTCACTTCAGTCTGCAGAAAAAAATTATTGTAACTAAGAGAACTGTTTGAATGGAATAACTGGGGCTGTCACTTTAAAACAGACACTCTGTCCTTGTAAACAACAGGCAGTATAGCACAGTGGTTTTAGGCTCTGAACTGCAAACCTGGAGACCTAGGTTTGAATCCCATAGCCCCCACTCGCTTTACTGTGTGACCCTGAGCAAGTCACTTAACTTCCTTGTGCTCCCAGGTTGCACCTGTAAACACGCTTTTAGCTTAGTTTGTCACTCCTGGTTAAAAAAAAAAAAAAAAACAGGGAGGGAAATGTCCCTTAAACATTTTGAAAACTTAAGCTCTGAAGCTGAACATAGAAACACAGAAACATAGAAGCTGATGGCAGATAAGTATCTCAAAGCCCATCCAGTCTGCCCATTTCTTTTTCTACCTTATGAATGTGCCATCAGCCTTGGCTCTGTCTATGGCCTATCTATTCATACTCATCTGTATTGCTCCCTTATGCCTATCCCATACCTGTTTGAAGTCCTGCACTATATTCATATTCACCACTTCCTGAGCCAGGCCATTCCAAGCACCCACCACCCTTTCTGTGAAAAAGAACTTCCTCACATTACCCCTTAATAGGCCTCCCTCTAATCATCTTTGTGTCACTTTTTTATCCCTCATGTATCCACTCTTCCACAAACTTTTGTGTCATCTACATAGAAACACATCTTCCCCTTAATGCCCTTCCCATGTCATTTATAAGCATACTGAACAGCACTGGTCCTTGAACCAACCCCTACTGCAGCCCACCTGTGACATTCTCTCACTTCCAGTTCTTTTTCATTTACCACCACCTTTCTTGTCTCCTTGTCAACCACTTTCCTACATAAGTAGTCTGTCCAATCAGCAACCCCAAATTGTCCACCTTTCTCAGTAGTCTTCTATGTGGCACTTAGTCAAATGCTGTATTGAAGTCGAGATATAATGACAATCTGACCTTTGTCCATAGCCTTAGTGACCTAATCAAAGAAGTCAATCAGGTTTGTCTGACACAGTCTTCCTGCTACAAACCCATGCTGTTTGCTGTCTTGTAGCCATTCCCCTCCAGGTATTCTACCACTTGTTCCTTGACTATGGTCTCCATGAGCTACGTCACTATCACAGTCAGGCTGACAGACCTGTAATTTTCTGGGTCCGTCCTGCCCCTCCCCCCATACAGTGGCATCACAACTGCCATCCTGTACTATTGTGGAACTCCCTCAAAACTCAGAAGAGTACCTGAACAGATCTGTTGGGGGAGGGGGTCAGTTCTGGGCCCAATTCCTTCAGAACCCCTGAGTGCAAGCCATCTGGCCCTGGCGCCTTATCCACCCTGAGCGCTGCCACACCCTTCCTTACCCTGTCCTCAGTGAACTGCTCAGGACACAGTTCCTGTACTCCTCTCAGAGGCTTTGATGTGACTCTTGGGTAGTGGACCCCCCTTTTCTACTGTAAATACCAAACAGAAATAACTATGCAGCAAATCAGTCTTCTGCCTGTCTTCTTCCACAACCCTCCTCTTTCTTCAACCTGATGATTCCCCCTTTGTCCTCCTCTTCTCCCTAATATTTTGGAAGAATTAGATTTATCCCTTTGAATTTCCCCAGGCAGACCTGTCAGTTTTCCTCTTCCTTGTGACCCTCATTGTCTCCCCCACTTCTTTGGAAGGTGCTTGTTTTTCTGAACTACCATTGCTACACAGTTTTCCATGACTTCCACCATCCCCAATATAATGATGACCCCTATATCCCCAATTTAGAAAATGGGCTTTTTATTTGCTGGGTTCTGATTGGCTACTACCCTTGCCGAGGGGGTACATAAACTTTTAATAAATGCCCAGCAAATACAAAGTGCCAGTCACCTGACCATATCACCACCTAAGCTATCTTTGCGCCCACCCTGCTTACCCATTGGTCAAAACCACCCTATTCCAATTGAAATTGGCGCCATTTTTTCTCTAGCTTAGCGAGCGACACTGGCACCACCTTGGCTCCCTACTTCAGTGCCAGCACACCCCCAACGAGAGAAGCGCCCCACTCCTTGCAGAATTCCCCAAATACACTACAGTCAATTTCTACAATAGAGCCCTGGTCCAAACCCTATGCCACAAAGCATTTCAGACTGAATTAGCCTTAATTGTTCCCTACCTTCTAACCGAATGTGACTCCGAGCACAGCCCCCCCCCAAATTGGGAAAAGTCTTCTTTAGGCAAACTAAAACCATCAATGTTTAAAAAAAAAAATTTCAATGAAACAAATGTCTTTAAAGCACAACAGACTCAACTAGGGTGACTCGGTTACCTCCGGCTCCCGCTTAGTGAAACGCCGGCTGTAGTAGTATCAGATCAAGCCATCCACCGCACATGAAAACGAGGAGCTCATACTGCAATTAATGATGCTGGCAAGAACTCTGCATGTCTGGGCACCAAAGTAAAGCTCTCTCCACCACCGCTTCCACTCTTCAGTCTGCGCTTCTCCGGTGGCCAGTAATAGTGACGGTTCCGACCTTTTTCTCAAAGCCCCTCCATCAACACAAGTATCCACAACATCAAACTGCCTCTTCAAAATAATTCTCACCTGCATAGAAAATAAAGAAATGCCTCCCCCAACCATGGTTCTTCTCCCAACCAGATTCATCTTCGCAGTCTGACTGAGATGCAAACCAAGATGTCTTTTTCCGGTACAACAGCTCCCAGCTCCAAAAAACAAACTACCAGAGGCAAAACAAAAAGGGTACCCTCTTGCTAAGCTGAGCACTTATTTTTTTCCTCATACGCAACAAGTTGAAAACACCTCCTGTAGCGCTCCCGCCAGCATTTGAGCCTGAACAGCAGATGGTTGCAATTTATTTCAAACTCTATTCGCTTCCAGCAGAAAATAAAAAAAGCTGTCACCTTTTTCTAAAGCAATCCAGTACACGCTGTTAGTGCTACTGTAGAGCACTCAGATCCGTCTTGTTGATAGGCATGTGGACGGGTGGGATGGCAGCAGGCAGCCAGGATCGCAACCGCAGTGAATATGATGAGGCGTCAGATTAAAATGGGGCAATTGAACCTTTTTTTTCCTCTCTGTCCCTTGATGTCTGCAAGTACTAGAACCCACCAGTATGTTGCCTAATAGTCATTGGTCCCGATTGCAGTTGTGACCACAACAGCTCTGCTTCCCATTAAAAAAAAAAAAGTTAAATGAATAAATACAAAAAAGAAAAAAAGTAAAAGAACAAAACTGTATTTTAAGGTGTGTGTGTGTGTGTGGTAACAGAGTGGGGGAAACCATGCCAACGAGCTCAAAAGTCACAGGTACAGAGGCTGTAGTAGGACAGAAGTCCTCAGTTTATACAACTAAAAAAAACGGCAATCCAATACAGGCAGAAAAACTATTTTATTACAAAATCACATTACAAAATAAAATGACAAAATTGTTTTTTTTTCTTAAACATAGGTAATACAGGTACCCATTTTCTAAGTGCAATAATACCCTCCAGGGTGGGCGGTATTGGGCTATACTGGACCTTCCAGGGGCTATAAGGCCCTCCGCCTGCGGCGTCGGGCCTCATTACACCCCTGGGCAGTCCGGTATAGCTCAATACCGCCCGCCCCATCGGGTATTATTGCTTACATAATGACGACCCCAATATCCCCAGTATAATGACGACCCCAATATCCCCAATATAATGATGACCCCAATATCTCCAATATAATGACGACCCGATATCCCCAATATCCCCAATATAATGATGACCCCAATAGCCCCAATATAATGATGACCCCAATGTCCCCAATATAATGATGACCCCAATATCCCCAATATCCCCTACATAATGACAACCCCAATATCCTCAATATAATGATGATCCCAATATCCCCAATGTAATGATGACCCCAATATCCCCAATATAATGATGGCTAATTTGTGTTCCACCTACTGTGCTCCTAAAAGACAAAAAAAGCAGGGTGACAGGGGAAATAAAGGTCAACAGGACACCTCTCACCACCCCAAAAGACACAGCAAAAGCCTTCAGTGACTTCTTCTTGGACCTACAGCAGTACAAAACTAGCAATCCCAACCAATGCTAGGGAAACCCAGAGAATCAAGACCACCCCTGCAGAGCCCTGAATTCCACCTAAAACTTACATCAGTAGGAGAGGTACAAACGCTTCTCAAGGGCATAAAACCAGAAGGTGTGGCAGGCCTTGACAACCTCGAACCTAAACTGTTGAGGATTGCAGCCCCCCTTATTGCAATACCAATAACCCAGCTATTCAACAGGTCCCTGATGGAAGGGAGAGTACCTGCCCTATGGAAGGTGGCTCTTATGACTTCAATTCCCAAAAGCGGGCCACAGATGGATGTGGAAAATTTCAGACCAATCTCCATTCTCTGCACCCTAAGCAAGTTACTTGAGAAGGTGGTCTACAAACAGGTCAATGAGTACCTGGAAATGCACAACCTGCAAAAAGACCAACAGCATGTTTTCAGAAAGAGACACGGCACTAATACAGCACTGGTAAGCTTTATCACTGATGTGCACGAAGCTCTGGACCAAAACAAACTCCTTGGAGAAGTCTTAATTGATCTAATGAAGGCGTTTAACCTAGTCAAGCACAAACTGCTCCTAGGACAACTGGGTGGCCTAGGGTTTGACACACTGTCCCTAAAATGGCTTTCCAGTTACCTCCACAGCAGGACGCAGATGGTCCAGTGGAACGGTCCTAAATCAGATGAGCGTCCAGTGTCAGATGGAGTTCCACAGGGTTCTATCCTAGGCCCTCTGTTATTTTCCTTATTCATCAACAACCTACCCCTTCACTGCGGTGGAGCAAAGGTCATACTATGCACGGATGACACAGTACTGTACAGAACCGGCAAGGACTCAGAATTATTAAACTCAGAGCTGCAACAAGATTTATCAATGCTAGAAGACTGGTTCCAGGCAAACAGGCTGGTCCTAAACAGCAAAAAGACCAAAGCCTTGCTCTTTGGCCCCAAAAAGCTTGGCCCACGCCGGGCTAATCTTCTGTTGCTCTCTACCTCAAATGGAACAAGGATCAAAGTGGTGGACAATATCAAGTATTTGGGAATGTTCATTGACCAGGAAATCTCTTTCAGGAAACACATAGACCACCTAACAACAATAGTAAACCAAAAACTTGGGCTCTTGTACAGACTAAGCTCCTACCTGACTAAAGAAACCAGGATTGTGGTCAGCAATGGGGCTATCATTCCCATCCTGTTCTATGGTGCAATAATGCTTCAAGGACTGAGGGCAATGGAACATGCATGTCTGAGTACACTGTACCACAGAATCAGCCGTTTCGCCACCGGGGCGCAAAGAATGGAGCATCACTGCAATGTACTACAAGCGTTAAACTGGCCACCCCTTGAAGCAAGACTTGCCTATCCCTCCCTGTGCTTAGCTTTCAAATAGCAGCAACCTGATGCCCCACTAAGCCTGAGAAATCTACTAGCCCCAAAAGCAAACAGGAGGGAGCTCAGGTCAACTGAACACAAGCTGCTAGAACCCCCAAGAGCAAGATTAACTATGGGACAACGGTCACCTAGAATAACCCAATCTCTGGAACAATCTCCCGAGAGAGCTCCAGGACTGTACCTCTCTTGAGGGGTATAAGAAAGGGTTAAAACTACACCTAAGCAGTGGGCCTCATTGCAGGTTGCGCAACCCATAAAGGCACCTCTGCTAAAGGGGAATGCCTTATGTAAATACAGACAAAAAGGGAGGGAGGAACAGTAAAGAAGGACGTAATGTACTGAACTGCACTTACGTCTACTAGCTACTCATGAATGTGTGTAACTAACAAGGTTGTTCGAACGTAAACTCACCTACGTCGACTGTAGTAATGTCTATCTCTGTGACACATATACATGATCAATGTACCATATACTGTAGTACAATCAAAAGCATTGGTTTTCTTTTCCCCTCTAGGTACATGTAACTAATCCCGGGTCGCCCCTGAAAAAGGGACTGTCAAAGTCTCAGTGAGCTTACCCGACTACCGAAATGTAACAAAATAAATCCCAATTTTCTCCATTATTTTATTAAAACCTGCCTTCCAGAGATTTAGGACCACAGCACTAGATGTGGAGTGCCCCTTCCCCATGTCCAATTTAAACCATATCAAACTGTGGTCACGGGATCCCAGTGGTTCTTTCACCTCCACTAATCCCATTACTTCAGGACTGGTCAGAACCAGGTCCAGGGTTGCCAGCTCCCTTGTTGGTGCCTGCACCAGCTGAACCATGAAACAACCCTGCAGGCAGCCTAGCAAAGCCTGGCTGCTAATATGGCTATAACATGACTGCCCATACATTGACTGCTATGTACTTTAGCATCCTTATTGAAATCGGCTGCAGTTGCTTTGCTATGGGGGAGCCATAATGTACAGGAGTTAGAGCTATGGAAGGGATTAGGCTCCCAGCTTCACAGGGGCCAAATACTATCCCTTTCATTCCTCGTTTTACTAACACAAAAATATGGAACTGTAAGATTTCTATACGATGTCATTTTTTTTGTAGAACGGGTACTTTTTTTTAAATAATCTTTTTATTCATTTCAGATCACATACATGAACATACACATAAAACAACATACAATATCTCATGGGGCCTTTTGCTCCCCTTCCCCTTGATTCTTACATCATGTGATCAAATGCAATCAAGCTGGGCCTCCACCTACACAGGAGGAAGAAAACAGAACACAGGAGGAAGAAATCCCTCTGTTTAGTCATCTGCGTTCAGGGACTATGAGGACCACAAGGACTCCTTTTACCTTTTACATTGTCTTTCTTCTTTTTCCCTCCACAAATATGTTAATTCCAATTATTCTTCATGATGTTTCTCCTCCTAGCTGGCTATTGAAGAGATCTATATGACCAATGCCCCCACCCCCACCCCCATTCATGTAGGTGCTCGTTTTAAATGAAACGTCGGGAAAGTGGTTTGTAGAGACTTGGTAACCATGCCAAGATCTTTAACCATCAGGATCTAATGGCCTCAACAGAAGATGCTGCACTCTTTGCAGACAGCTAGAGGAAGTCTACAACAAAATCTCATAGAGAGAAAGCAGACATCTGTACCAAGAGGAACTGCAGTTTGGACTGGGAAGTCCTCTGGTAAGCCATCTGCCAATACATGTACCGTATGTTAGTTCATTCACATTAAGTTCATCATGGTAGAGTAGAAGAAGCATTTATATAGTGCTCTTCATACAGTGTATCCCAAAGCGCTTTACAAGCAGTGCTAGACTGATAGTGAAATGACTGAATGTGTAGTGGCAGCCATACTGCGCATCAACAACACCCACACACAGCCTGGACAACTGCATGATCTGGTTTATGGGAAGGGGTTGGGGAACCCTTCTGTTCTCAAACTTTTCAATCTCATACAATTTACATTGCCAAAACAACTCATGCACTGTAGAGGTAGTATTTTATCTGGTGGCGTGATTAGCTTACTTACTCCTCTGGGCTGCAGTCTGCAGATGAACTGTAGTGGCTCCTGACTCCGAGTTTCTGCGCTGGGCTCTCGTGATGACTTGTCCCATGACTCCCGTCCCACCGCTGGCAGCCTGGCACCGACACCACACTCCAACTAGAGTCCCTCCCAGAACAGACTGAGCACACAGAGCCAAAGTTAGGGTACTGACAGTTAGGGTCTTCAAAAGAGAGCCATCATCCGGTGGACGGCACCCGAACCACTGATGGCATGATGGCACGATGACTGGAGACTCGATCTTGCTGCTGCCTACTGGGGACTTGTCACCACCCCCCACCTGGCTACCTGAGATGTTAAATAAAATTCCCCAGCCCACCCGGTGGCAGCTAGCTGCAGCTGCTGCTGCTTTTTTTAGTTCTTAATCTTCTCCCAAGTTCTCTCAACTTAGTTCCCAACTCCCATTCTGACTGAGTTCGATCTCGATTCTCTCCACTCCATGTAAGTAAATGGCGACTCTTTGACTGGTGCCAAAACTAAACCTGCCAGCCGGTACTACTGTTGGGCTCGCACGCTGATGCACGCACATGTGTGGTTCTTCAAAGACATCACACAGATGAATCGACGATGTGTTGAAGTGAGGGTGGGTACACACACTGCTCAGTGGTGCTTGCACGGCTTTTTTTCTCAATCACCTGCTTGGTGCTGAGAAAAAAATAAACAAAAAAAGGGAACTTGGAGCAGCCTGAAGGGCTCTCCCAAAACACAGGGCCCTACGCATGAGCATAGTTGGCGTAATGGTAAATCCGGCCCTGGATGCATTTGTTCAACTTAATTGTACTATGTCCTACTATTGCAGTATATAAGCTAGCTCCATGTTTTGTTATCATCACATAAGGGGTTTACCAAAGAAATGCGGTACCTGCACTAGTCCAGACAATGAAGTAGAAGAGAAAAACAACATATATGTTGCAAGGGATGCCTTTTATTGGACTAACAAAACTGTATTTAAGACTAGATTTTGAGAGTTATACTCCCTTCATCAGGTCAGAGGTTACCAACAATCCAACACTACGAGAGGCAGAGCGAGAACAGTGAGCTGCAGAGGAGAAGAGAGAGGAGTGCCAGTGGCAACATGAACTGGAGAAGCTCCGACTCCGACCAGCGGCACCAGAGCAGGTAAGTGGCTTGGGTTTAACTGGGACTGCAGGACTGGGTTACAAATTGAACTCCAAATTTAAGGAGAGGGAGGACATGGATGCCTTTTTAAACTTTTTTAAGAAAGTTTGTAGTCAGGCTAAAATTCCTAGAGAGTCCTGGAGCTTCCAGCTATCCCCGCTACTTACCGGAAAAGCTCGGGATGCATTGGTTCAAATGGACAATGAAGACAGCAATGACTACAGCAAGCTAAAATCTGCACTGTTAAAAACGTTTTAATTAACTGCTGAATCATACAGAGCTAAATTCCGTAAGCTCAGGAGAAGCCCTGATATGAGCTACGAGGAGCTAGCCACGAAACAACATCAGTTTTTAAAACGTTGGTGGGAAGGAATTGAGGCAAACTCTGTTGATAAAATTGAAAATGTGATTTTATTAGAACAGTTTTATTGGGCTTGCCCAGCAGAGCTAAAAACCTGGCTAGAGGACCGTGATCCAAAAACAGTGCAAGAGGCTGCTGAACTCTCAGACCGCTATGCCAGGAGCAGACCTGCTCTGAGAGGGAATGGGGTGGGCATGGCAGCGCAGAAAGGGAAAAGCGCGACTTCAGGGCAGCTAAAACCCTCACTGCCTTCACCGAAACCAGTTAGCCCCAGGTTTCAGAGAAAAGATTTCTTTGAGAGAAGAACTGAATGTTGGTTGTGTAAGGAAACTGGGCATATTGCCAGACAGTGTCCCAAAAACGCAAGCCATAATACACAACCGTGTACTAGAAAAGAAGTGGGTTGTTTGTGTGTCCCTGGAAGCATGCCAGTGAACATGAGGAAACACATGCACCCAGTCATGGTGAATAGTGTACAGACACAGGGGTTAAGGGATACAGAGGCATCCCTGACATTGGTAAAAGGGGATCTGGTAGAGCCTGGTCAGCTTATACCCAATAAATACGTAACTGTACAGGACTTTGTGGGTGAGGTGAAAACATTGCCCCTCGCTAATGTTCTCCTAGACTGGGGTGAAACAGGGGGAACTGTGCAATAGGTGGCTGTAGCCAAAACATTAGCAGTGGATGTGATCCTGGGTAACAATCTCCAACAGGGGATGGTATGTGCAGTTACCTGTAGCCAAGCAGCAAGGGAAAATTGTAGTTCCTTGAACCCCACAGAAACCAGTGTGGAAACCACTGAGAGGCTGGTTCCTCAGCCTGTGTCTCCAGATGGGGAGACTGATAAAAAGGGGGTAGAAATTTCCCCAGTAGCCAGTAACCACACAGCTACAGAGGGTTACTATGAGGAGGAAGGGGTGACCCCTTGTTAGATGGTTGGGATTGATAGTGATCCTGAGGGCCCTGACGCTAGTGCTAGGGACCCTAGTTTAACAACTGAAGGGGACCTGTCCCATGCCTTGGGACTGTGTGAGTGGTTTGCAGCTGCTCAGAGGAGTGACCCTAGTTTAGAGAAGCTGTGGGCTTGGGTAGACTCGGAGGGCACACAGGGAGGTGACGGCAGACACAAGGTTTATTGGGAAAATGGACTTATGTATACACAGGCAGTACATACAGAGGGAGGGATGCTAGGCAGGCAGCTTGTTGTTCCCCAGGGGTATCATGAGCAGTTGCTCAAAATTGCACATGATATTCCCTTGTCTGGTCATCTGGGAATCACACGCACTATGCAGTGGTTGACTCAGAATTTCTACTGGCCTAACTTTACCCAGCAGGTGAAGGAGTATTGCAGGTCTTGTCACCGGTGTCAAGAAATAGGGTAGGCGGGCAAGAAAACCCAAGCTGCACTGATTCCATTGCCCATAGTGGAGGAGCCATTCCAGAGGGAGGGAATGGATATTGTGGTGCTTTAAATACCCCCAGCTCCTCAGGGAAAAGATTCATCCTGACTGTGGTGGATTATGCCACCCGGTACTCGGAGGCAGTCGCCCTATCCCCTCTGAGGATAGACAAAGTGGCAGAAGCCTTACTTGGGATTTTCTCCCATGTTGGCTTTCCACAGGAGGTAATCACCGATCGAGGGGGATTCCTTCATGTCAGACCTGATGAAATGTTTATGGGAGAAGTGTGGGGTGGTGCAGAGATGCACAACACCGTATCACCCATAAGCCAATTGACCTGTGGAATGATTCAATGGTACCCTAAAGTCAATGCTCCAGGCATTTGCTGAACAGCATGGGAGGGACTGGGAGAAATACTTTCCCCACCTGTTGTTTGCATACAGGGAGGTGCCCCAAGAGTTGACAGGATTTTTCCCCTTTGAATTCTTATATGGATGCTGGGTTCTTGGGCCCCTAGACTTGATCCGGGAGGACTGGGAAGGCAAGCATGCCACCCAGGGAACTCCCATTGTGGATTACATCCTTAGGTTTAGGGAAAGACTGAAGAAGCTTATGGGGACAGCCCAGAGCAACCTGGCAGCTGCCCAACAGAAACAAAAAGTATGGTACGACTGCAGAGCCAGAGCTCACTCGTACATGGTGGGTCAGGAAGTCATGGTCCTTATTCTGGTCAGGAAAGACAAGCTGCAAGCTGAGTGGGCAGGACCCTGCAAAGTGGTTAGGAAGGTAAATGATGTAAACTACATTGTGGAGATACCTGACCATAGACAGACAGAAAGGATGTACCATGTCAACATGATGAAGCCATATGCCAATAGGGCTGACATGGTGTTTGCAGTGTGTAGTCATGGGAAGGGGACGGACAAAGGAGACCCCCTTCTGGATTTGCTGGAAGAGAATAAGCAGGAGTCCTCTGTGGAGGCAGTAAAATTATCTCCCCAGCTGACCCCAGACCAGATCCAGAAAGTAAGGGAGGTTTTAGCAGACTTTGCCCCCTTGTTTAGTGCCAAGCCTGGACTAACCCCCTTAGTGACACACAATGTGGAGACGGGGCAGAGACGCCCATACGGTGAACAGCATATCGGGTGTCAGAGGCTGTCCAAAAGGACATTAGGAGGGAAGTGGAGGAGATGCTGGATTTAGGGGTAATCCAGAGATCCCACAGTCCCTGGGCCTCACCCATAGTCCTTGTACCCAAGCCAGATGGCTCAACTCATTTCTGTGTAGACTATCATGGACTGAGTGCAGTCGCGAAGTCAGACACCCACCCAATGCCCCGGATGGATGAACTCCTGGACAAGTTGGGAAGGGCAACCTACCTTACGACCATTGATGTGACAAAGGGGTATTGTCAGGTAGAGTTGACAGACTGAGTTAGGGAGAGGTCAGCCTTCATCACTCCAATAGGCTTATTTGAGTTCAAAGTAATGCCTTTCGGAATGAAGAACGCCCTGGCCACTTTCCAAAGGTTGATGAACCAGGTGTTAAATGGTGCTGAGGAGTACGCTGTGGCATACCTGGATGACATTGCCATCTTTAGTACCAGCTGGGAGGAACACCTATCCCACCTTAGGGAAGTGCTGGACAGGATACAGAGGGCCAGGCTCACTGTCAAAGCCGAGAAGTGCCAGGTGGCCATGGGAGAGTGGCATACCTCAGGCATGTGGTAGGCCAGGGACAGCTCCGTCCTAACCAAATAAAGATAGAGATAATCCAGGGATGGCCCAGACCAGAAACTCAGAAGCAGGTCAAGGGTTTTCTCAGGACAGCAGGGTACTATAGAAAATTTGTACCCAATTACAGTGCCCTGGCTGCTCCCCTATCTGACCTGACAAAGACACGGATGCCCAAGAAAATTACCTGGGGCCCAGCCTGTGAGGAAGCCTTTTCCAAACTAAAGGAGGCACTGTATAGTGCTCCTGTTTTGACATGTCCGGACTATAGTAAAACCTTTATAGTTCAGACTGACGCCTCAGACATGGGTATTGGGGCAGTACTAAGCCAGACATCCAGCGAAGGGAGGGACCACCCAATAGTCTACCTGAGTAAAAAATTACTTCCCAGGGAGCAGTCATACTCCACGGTGGAAAAGGAGTGTCTTGCCATAGTGTGGGCCCTAAAGAAATTGGAGCCATACTTGTATGGGCAGCATTTTGTTTTGTAGACTGACCACAACCCTCTAGTTTGGCTGATGCAGATGGGGAAAAACAATGGTCGATTGCTAAGATGGAGTCTTGCTTTGCAAGGATATGATATGACCATTCTACATAGGGCTGGAGCGACCAATCAAAACTCAGATGGGTTGTCCTGTGTGTATGAGGAGTGAACTGATTTGGGAAGCTCATTCCATGCAGGGTATAGACCCGCCAAATTCAGTCCAGGTGGGGAGGAATTGTCACACTTGGACAGCTGGTTCTGATCCCTGTATCATTTTTTTTTTGTGAATATAAAAAAATGTGTGATGGACTGTCTGTCAGGAAAATGCTGTCTTGCTGAAATTGACACATCAACCCCCCCCCAAGGATAAGTTCAAAGGACAGGAGGTAGCTTAAACTGCAGAGATCTGAGGTGCAATTATCTTGTTAGTTTGCTTTGAAGGCAGGAACCAAGATATCCATTTTATAATGCCCTCAGGGAAATCCTGTGATCTGCTATGCATGTTGTTTGGACCATCGTCCCAGGAAGCCATCTTATTTCATCAAAGAGACCTTTGATGTCTGGGGATACCAGGTCCCAGACTAAATTAAGGAGTCCAATATACTTTTGCTTTGAATATATAGTGACTTACATCAAAGAGACTTTTGATGTCTAGGGGAAAGCAGATCACAGACCGGTTTTCACTAGTTACAGAAAGAGAGGGGAATCTTTATGTCATCTATTATTTTTTTTAAATATCTTGGTAGGACAGCCTGTGTTATAAAAAAATACATTTTAATACCCCAAGGTGGAGTTAGGTGACCTCAGAGAGAAGACCGGCTTAAGACTGTTTTTAAACCTACTGAGCAGACCTTAGAGACACTTTCACATTCATATTTCTGACTGAGAGAGGAGGAACATCAAAGCACTGAAAGATTAAGAAGTAAGGACCTTAGACAAGACTAGTCTGAGTGTTATTATTTGTAGGAATCTGCACTTTTAAACCTGTTTGTTTTAAGGCTGTATGTGTTGGGATATTTTGTTCTGTAATTTTACTGTTTTCCTATTTTACCTATTTTAAAGTAAAGATATATATTTTAAAATGGAAACTGCCTGGTGTGCCTTGACATTTGTTTTTATGTAAGTGAAGCTTTGAAGGTTATAGTTGACACTGTGTATGAGCTTATTGTGATACCAAACTGGGAAATACATAGAGTTCTCTAGGTCTTGTATAGAATTCTAAGGGTTCATTTTGTAATACCTGATTAGGTGCCCATAGGCAAAGATATCTGGCCCCCCAAAGACAGAAATATCTGAGCCTGATAATTGGGTACGCTAACAATAAGTTATCAGTTTGAATCCCTCCAGAACTTGAGATGAAGGTGACTCAAACCCATAAAACAGACAAGAGGGTTACATTGTACTGTTCACTGTTCACAGTTCTACACTCAGAGGCTGCCACTTTGGGAGTAGAGGGCTGACCTGCTGAGTGAATCTGTGACACACAGTACTGTATTTTTCTGCATCCTGAAGCTGAGTGAGTTCCAACCTATGCTAGAATAGAGCATACAGTGGTGTGTGTATAGTAGGGAGCACTGGATATGAATCTGAGCACCCAATGACAAGCAGTATCAAGCTTGGAAAGATCCACACTAGTGCTTTGCCTGTACATGAATTGGGCATAGTCCAAGAGCAGCATGAAGGTGGATTGGACTAACCGTTTTTTAGCTTCAATGGTAAGTCAGTGTCTGATACAAAAGAAGAGGCCAAGCCTTTGTTTTAATGTTTTGGAAAGCTCCTCTATGTGATCTGGGAAAGACAGCTTGGAGTCTATCCAAACACCCAGATATTTAAATTTAGCCACATATTCCAGAGATTCTCCCAAAAGTGTGATTACCTGAGGGACCTTCCCAGGGATATTATGTTTGGGTGTGATGCAGAGTATCACAATCTATGGAAGAAAAACTCTAAAGCAGCAAAGCAGAAGTATGTCAGGGGTCTACAGCACAACAACCTACCTGACCCCAGACAGTTCTGGGTCCAAATAAATGACCTGCTCAAGTGTGGTACCAGCACTTCTCTAGGACCAATAGTGACCAATTCTCAGACCATAAGTGACCCTCAGTCTGCGGCTGATGCCTTCAACCTTCATTTTACAGACCTGGACAAATATAAAAATGTAATCTGACCACTCCCCTGCCTTCACAACCCCCCCAACCTGATCTCCCTCCACCTAAATTTCACCTATGGCTGGTGTCACGAAAGGAGGTACTTAGCCTCCTCAAGAGAATAAAATCCTGCGGCTCTGTGGGCATGGCTAGGCTGAAACCCAGGCTACTGAAGGCAGCTGCCCCAGCTTTTGCATCCCCGGTAACCATGCTGATAAACAGGTCCTTCCTTGAAGGAGAGATCCTGTCAAAATGGAAGGAAGCCATAATCTTCCCAGTCCACAAGGGTGGTCTCAGGGAAGATATAAGCAACTACAGCCCGATCTCCTTGCTTTGTGTTCTGGCCAAAATCCAAGAGAGGTTGATATACAACTAGCTGCAGGACTATCTTGAACTGCACCATCTCTTGTCCCCACAGCAGCATGGATTCAGGTGCAATCATGAGACTGACACTGCCTTAATTAAATTCCCCACAGATGTTCCTCAGGTGCTGGACAGCAGGACCCCTACTGGGCCATCTTACTAGACCTCATGAAGACCTTTGATTTAGTCAGCCACAACTTGCTCCTTGGTAAACTAAAACAGATCGGCCTAGAGTCTCATGTACTCGCCTGGTTCTCCCATTACCTAACACACCACACTCAGATGGTCAAATGGTGTGGAGCATTGTCTAGGCAGCTACCAATCACAGAGGGTATACCTCAGGGCTCAATATTAGAGCCTCTGCTATTCTTCCTGTTTATCAATGATTTGGGTAAAAATTGCAGTAATAGTCACCTCATCCTATATGCAGATGATGATGCCGTTCTATACAGGAGCTCGAGCGACGCTACAGTTTTTGACACTTTGCTACAGTATGACTTCATTGTCCTCAAGAAGTGTATCCTGTTGAACCAGCTGGTGCTAAATGCCAAAAAAAAAAGGCTGTCCTGTTTGGCCCCAGAAACCTAGGCCATGATAAATCTCCTCTACTACCATTTGTAATCTCATCTGGCACTCCTACTGAGGTTGTGGGCACAATCAAATACCTCAGTTTGATGCTTGACCAAGCCCTCACTTTTAAGCCACATGTGGATCAGGTCACCCGCTCAATACACCAAAAAATAGGACTCCTATATAGGTTAAACAGCCACCTCCTCCAGGAGTCCAGAATCGCCATTGCAAAAAGCATACTATTACCTAAGCTCACATATGATACCCCTGTCCTGCAGTCCCTTGGCAAATCTGAGAGTAACAGGATGCAATTGCTGTATAACAAAAGTGGCCAATTTGCCACAATGACCCATCCTAGGAAACACCATTGTGAGGTACTGGCCTCCTTAAACTGGCCAACTTTAGCCCACTGGCTAAAGTACGCTGTACTATGTACTGCTTACAAACTCATCTCCACCCACCAGCATCCTAGTCTGGTAGGCCTTCTTGCCCCTAGGTACTCCAGTAGAATGTTAAGAACCTCCAGCAAAAAATTGCTCAAGGTGCCTAAGATAAGGACCTCATTGGGGAGCAACTCATTCGCCTATTCAGCTCCCAATCTCTAAAACATCCTCCTGGAATTCTTGAAAATGGCAAACTCTCTAGTTAGCTTCAGAAAGGGACTATAAGTTTACTATCTAAAAAATGTCTATGTTCATGTTATCATTGACTGACCTCTCCTATTCAGCATAATGTAACTGTTATGCTTGCTGAAAGGGAAACGTCCATCTAGGATTAAATTAATCAACATTGTTACCAAAGAAAATCTGCTTTACGTAAGCTATTGCTCAAACCTGTAACACTTTAAGGACCAGAATTATACACATTCAGTTTCCACTCCCTTTATAGCCGTAGGCATCCATTTTCTAAATCACAGGCACAGGAAATGACATCACATCAGGGGAAACACATGTAGTCAATAAATATTTTAACCAGAAAAGGCATCCTGAGCTGATGTCTAAGTCCAGGTGTGACCTGAGAGCACAAGACAGTTAAGTGACTAACTCAGGGTGATACAGTAATGCAAGTGGGGACTGTGGGATTCAAACCCAGGTCTGCAGATTTGTAGTTCAGAGCCTTAAACCACTGCGCTATACTGCCTCCTTGAAAGGCAGAGAAAATGAAGCAAAAAATGCTTTTTCCTAGTCCATGGGGATGTGAACTTGTCTCTAATCTTGAAAGGGCTGCTATGAACAAAAGTTGTGTTCTGCCAGTGCCAACAGTTTCCAAGCTCTTTTGGGGTTTATATTACTTTGTACAATGTTTTGTGACATTTCAGTTTAGTAAAATGTTTAGTGCCTGTGTGATTTGAGGGATATTCTGCTTCTGTGGTAACACTGTAAATAATTTTTATTCCTGTACCTCTTTAGGTACTAGACAGTCCCAAATATGTGAATGGAGTCATGCACAGATCTGGGACTGTCTAGTACAGTATGCTCTACAAGCCCATACTGTACCTGTCATTTGGCGGGCAGCCAGGCAGTGTGTGGGCGGAATGCAGCCACCCGCTGATGATGGGGTGGGGAGGTGGGCAAGGGGTTATGTGGGTGGGTGGGGTGGAGGGTGCCACTGGATCACCAGGGTGTTGCAATATGGGATGTTACCATGATCATGGCAATGGATGGAGGGCTTCCACTAGACCACTAGGGAGGTCACATTGTCATTTATTGGGGACTCGGGTGGGGGGGACCACTAGACCACCAGGGAGGTCACATTGTCATTTATTGGGGACTCGGGTGGGGGGGACCACTAGACCACCAGGGCTGGTCATGTTGCATACTCATCAGGGAATCGGGGACTGGGCGGCCACTAGACTACCAGGGCTATCTTTAGATACATATACTGTGCGATTGCAGCTATGGGGCAGGGGATGCCAGGATTCCCACAACACCGTCATGCTGTGCAGGGAGCAAGGTGCAAGTCGCCAGCCTGTCTTGTACAAGGTATGCAAATGGGCCATAATGACATGCAAATGGACACATTTGTGCCTTGCATATATTATGGCCTCATTTGCATGCCCCCTGCTGAATATCATGGGTGATGAGCCTTGCACAACTGCACTTGTGCTGGTGCATCCCCATGCTCCCTATGGGACAGCACCACTGAATTTCACCTGGACTTGGCCCCCGCACATCATAGTTGCACAGCACCCAGGCTTGCGCCGCTGCCTGGTGCAGTCTGAATATCCCGGCCACTAAGAATATCCTACAAAAAAATCAAATTTTTATAATTAAAGCTCAAAGAGCATTACTGTATGATCCTGAGCAAGTAACTTAACTGTCTTATGCTCTCAGATCACACCAGGACTCGGGCTTCAGCTTAGTGTGCCTCTCCTGGTTAAAATATTTATCAACTATATGTGTTTCCCCTGATCTGATGTCATTTCCTGTGTCTGTGATTTAGAAAATGGATGCCTGCAGCTATAAAGGGAGGGGCAACTAATTGGGTTATAATTCTGACCCTAAAAGTGTTACAGGTTTGGTCAATAGCTTGTGTAAAGCAGATTTCTATTGGTAACAATATTGATTAACTTAATCCTACATGGACATTTCCCTTTAATGTAGCATGTTGTATCAGTGTTATTGACTTCTGTGACAAGGTGTGCTATAGCCATATTCTCAGCTGTTATTAACCCATGTTGAATTTCTCATTCTCTTTATGTAATAGCACTTACCATAACTGTCTGATGGCTTAATTGTCTGATAAGAAATGTTACTGTAATTGTATATCTGTTATTAATTCTGGGTTGTCCCTGAAAAAAGGACCTTGGTCCCAGTGGGCTCACCCGGTTACCAAAATGAAATAAATAAATAAATAAACAAATAAATATAAAAAGATCAATCTTTTGTTAGAGGGTGGAGAGAGAGAGAGATAGAGAGAGATTGAAATTTAGAATTACAGTTATCGTCAGATGAGGGACTTTGTTTTGTTTGAGCTGCCTGTATAGAAGTTATCCTGCACAATTTAATTTTTTTTGTATTGTATTGATCATAATAAAACACTGCTTGCAAATTGTATAGCTTCTCCTGGTTTACCTATGCTTCCTGATCTATGCCTTCACGACAGTTGGTGTCAACCAAAATGGGATTTACGGTGTGCATACGCTAAGCCAGGGGGTTTGTGTCATGTGTGGGTACTAGACCTGGTACCAGGGAAGCATAGAAGAAAGGTATGAACCCTGCAGTAGCAAGCTCAAGAGTCATTACCAGAAGAATGGCAGTCATACTAGAAGCTTAAACAAAAGTCCAAACTGAGACTGTTCAGCCAGAACCAGTGATGCAAGAAGAAGAATGGGCAGGGACAGAACCTGAAAGCATGTCTGTCTTCTTCAAATGGTGGGCTGTTCAACAAAAAGAGGTGGAGAAGCAGAGAAAAGAAGACATGCAGCGATAGGAGCAGCAGAGAAGAGATGAGATGCAGCAACAAGAGCAGCAGAGAAAAAAAGAGATGCAGCAACAGGAGCAGCAGAGAAAAGAAGAGATACAGTGACAAGAGCAGCAGAGAAAAGAAGAAATGCAGTGATGTCTGGATGCTTTGCAAGGTATCAAAACTGAAGGATCTGGTACCGGTCCAGCAGATCAGCAAAACACAAACAACTTTAAAGGCATTAAACTTACAATGTTGTCCCCTCAGGTGATATCAAAGCATACCTGACAACTTTTGAAAGGGTTGCTGGACCCTGCCAATGGCCAAAATAGCAATGGGCAATCAGACTGGTACCTTATCTGACAGGTAACCCCCAACTTGTGTACAGCAATATAGACACTGTGTAGTCAAAAAACTATGACCTAGTGAAAAGAGAAATATTTAAAAGATATGACATCTCAGAAGAGACCTTAAGGGAGAGATGTCAGTCCCTGAAGTACCAATCAGCCAACAATCCTCGAGAAACTTTCACTGACTCCAAGAACTCCTCATTAAATGGCTCCAACCAGAGGGCAAAACAGTCCCACAGATCACTGACATGCAATGGAGCAATTCATCTACACCCTTCCCACAGACATGCAGCTTTGGGTAAAAAAACATCAACCAGAAAGTGAAGAAAAGGCCATTTCTTTGACCTAAGACTACCAGGTAACAGCCACAGAATGGTAAGACCCCCCTTTTCCTGATTTAACTCCAGATCAGATAAGAACTCTGATGGGGGTAACAAATCTGCACCCAAAGACTTTATTTGTTATAACTGTAATAAGCCAGGCCATATTGCCTGAAACTGCCATAAAAATAAGGAGGGTAACTATGGATGAAATTTGGCCTTAGCAAATTGGGTCATGTGTTTAACAGATGTCAAGTGGGGGGGATAGGACTCTGAGGGGACTTGTGGATTCAGGAAGCCAACAGATCCTGGTACATGCTGAAGCTCTGAGGAAAGACTGTGCAAAACGACCAGGTACTGGGGTAATATGCATCCACGGGGACACTCATTAATATCCCACCACCCAAGTGATTCTGAACATTAATGGGGTGTTCCACCAAATGAAGAGGGGGTAATACCTAAGTTACCTGTACCTGTGATTACTGGAAATGACTTTCCAGGATTTGCAAAGTTAATCACAGAGGGAGTAAATCCTGCGGTGTCAGCAGCTGTGATAACAAGAGCACAGGTAAAGAAAATCTTAGATGTTGGGGACTTTTTCCCTTTTGGTGACATTGATTTGGATGTGTTTGAGCCCAGCTCCAAGATACAGAAGTCCAGGAAAGAAAGAAGATGCCGCAAAAAACAGTGGCAAGAAAAGATTGATGGACCTAAGGGCTTGATATACGAAAATGCTTAAACTAAACTGATAACTGATTGTTTTATTTTATTTATTTAAAAATTGGTATCCGGGAAAGGCACACTGAGCTGTTTCCAGATGCGGCCTGACCTGATTGTGATTTTGTTTCTGAGGAAACTAACAATGTTTCTCTCCAAGGTTATTTTAAGCAGCTGAGAGTGAAACAAAAACAGGGTGTACCAATATTTAAAAATTGTAATAGGCTACTGTACAGAGTTTGGGTTAATCCTCAGATGCAGGAACAGATAGAACAATGGGTCATACCAAAGAAGTATAGAACCGAGTTGTTACAGATAGCACATTACAGTCCTGTGGCTGGTCACTCGAGGAGGGACCATATCCTTGCGAAGCTGTTGTGCAGATTTTATTGGCCTGGGATTCATAAGGATGCTGCTACCTATTGCATTTCTTGTGCTGAATGTCAGAAAGCAGCCCCAGTAACTAAAAAAGACAAGGTGCCCCGGTACCCCTAGCCTTGATAGATGTGCCTTTTGAAAGAATTGTAATGGATGTAGTTGGCCTTTTAGACAAAAGTGAAAAGGGTAATCAGTTCATGTTGGTAGTATGTGATCTAAGCTACTTGATACCCAGAGCAATTCCATGTGTTCTGTCACAGCTCCAAAAGTGACAGCAGAGCTTGTCAACAATTTTCATCAGGGTTGGCATACCTAAACAGAGTATTACTTATCAGGGTAGTAATTTTGCTGCTGCATAACTGAAGAAGCTGTACTGACTACTAGGTATCATGGCCATAAGACCCTCCCATTATCACTCTCAGACAGATGGTCTTGTTGAGCGTCTTTTTTGGGGTTCTTTTTGCCAGCATCCCCTAGCCATGCCAATGGGCTCACCACGATCCTGCAGCCTTCCCCCTCATACTCGGGGATGCCTCCCCAAGTGGGGCCACCAGCAGTGGAACTAACGTGACCAGAGAGCTCATTAGCAGGGTCCGGCATTAGCATGCTGGTGCAGACTGCCGTGGTCCCCCTGGCCTCTGCTGGGGGCCTGTAGTGCATCAGACACTCTACCCCACCTGCCCCTCCCCCAGAGTAGGAGAGCAGTCCAGCAGACACTCTATCCTGCTCCCCCTGGCCGGCCCTCCAACTCCCGGATCCGTTCCCGAACCTGGGTTGTCAGCATCGCAGATGGCAGCCATGCCTCTGTGCCAGTGGGCCAGCTTTGTTGAGTGCTTTAATCAAACCCTAAAATGAATGTTAAAAAGGTTTGTGAAAGGGGAAGGAAAAGTTTGGGATCGATATTTACCTTACCTGCTTTTTGCTTACAGAGAAGTGCCACAATCATCGACAGGTTTTTCACCCTTTGAAATGGTGTATGGTAGGCAACCTAGGGAGCCACTAAATGTAATAAGAAACATGGGAAGATAATGTAACCCCCCCAGGTGGCGCTATCCCAAAGGCTACTACCCCTGCCTGTTTGACTACTGACAGGTTGAGGGGTCTAGGTTCTATGGCGGGTGCCTCCACCCAGAGGTCAGGATTTGTAGTGGTTAGACTAGCTTAATCACAGCCCTCTGGGACACTGAGACCCCCTTTTATTCCCTCTAGTGGCTCACACAATGCACAGAAGTTACAGTCCCAATACCCCACATGTACACACTGTTCATTCATAAAGTACCACTTACTCTTGAGACTGATTCTGAGGTTTGTCTCTGGGGACCCCCTATAAAATAAGGTTAATCAACATACACAAACCAATACAATGCTTGATATGTAGGTATTGACACTTCAGACAGTTTAAAGTTTAACAACATCAAATCTGGTTTATTTAGGGGGAATAAAACACGGAAGGGGGAGATCAGGTTAATTGGCAGAATTAAATCGCAGTACTGTGCACACATACAGGGTCTGAAAAGTCACACTCTGGGTACACAGGTTGGGGGGGGGCTAGCCAGGTCCATTGCGCGGGGTTGGCCAGCAGGTGTAGATGGAAAGGGCCCTGTAGAAGAAAATACATGCACAACACCCAATTGTAATCCGGAGCTGGATGGCTCAGTCCATGAAGAAGTGAAACAACAATAATTAAATGACACACTTGTAATTGAAAACAGGCTACAGGGGAATACCCTGATTTGTACTCACAATACCCAAGCTGAGAACTGGATGGTGGATGTTCTTCTGGGTTGCCAGAACAACAGGGCATGGAGGCAAGGTCCTTGTGACTGGACCCCACTGCAGTAGATAGCAAACGGATTTAATTCGAGACAAGCTGGGGTTTGCTTCCAGCTTCAACACACAGCACACAGCACAGGGGATTGGAAATAGCGATTCCCCACAAGCAATATGCACATTCATATGTAAAAGGAAAGTACTATACCAGGCAGGCTGCTCCTCGATCCTGATCGCAATTAATGCAAAATACCTGGGAGCACACACAGCAGATTCAGTTCCTAACAGACAGAGCGCGATTCAGCAATTTCTCCAGTCTTCTACAGGGTTAGCCTGGTGTCTACCTTTCAGACTTCCTTCTTTCTCCTCACAAGTTGGATTCAGTCTGAACTAGCACTTACAACGGCTGCAGGCTGAACCTCAGGGCCTCACACGCGCTTCACGAGCGGAACTATACACCGCAGAAGCACAGAGCTCCTTCTCTCTTCACTGTCACAACTGATCTGATCTTTCCAGTCACACAGCAGAGCATTTCCTTTAGCTCCACACCATTTTGGTGGCTGGTTCGGCTGTCACTCACAATAAGACTCCCTCTGTTGGTGAAAAAAGGCATCAAGGTCAAAACTACATTTCCCAGAGTCACTGCTCATACAATCCCCTTGTGGCTGGCTCAAAATTGAGAGTCCAAGTTCCAATTCGTCCACAGGCTCCATTTTAAGGCCTCCCTATCATCCTGATTGGTCCAAGTCAGCAATTCAAGACCAAAATGAAAGAGCTACACTGAAACAGTTTGTGCTGAAATAAAGACAGGTTAGACAAACTACATTTTCTCAGTCACTCTAAATGATTTCTGGCAAACAGTTATATCTTTCAACAAGGCTCCCTCTGCACATGTAGCGACGGCAGAAACAGAGCGATCCAGGCAGCTCAAGGGATTTGAGCATTAAATACACAGTCCCCCCATACAAACTAATTAAGTCTGCAAGCAGACAGCTCTTAAAGAGACAGTACATGGAGGCTCAAATAGCACACACTTAGAACCACATTTAAACAGCTCAGACACCGAACACCGCCCAGACTTGGAGCATTCAGGCAAACTCCTGGAAGACTTTTGGGAACCCCCATTTGCAGGGGGGTTACACCAAAACCACTCGGTAAGAATCTATTACATTTTATGTGCCTGCACTGAGAAAGAAACTGGCAAAATATGTTGAAATTGACCACAGTAACCAGGAAGAGGCCCCAAAATAGCAGAAAGTGCATTATGACCATGGGGTAAAAGAAAAAGTTTTAGAGCCAGGTGAAAAGGTCTTGTTACTGTTACCCACTACAGAATACAAACTGCTAATAAAGTGGCAAGGCTAATAAAGTGGCAAGGCCTTCATAAAGTGGTTAGATGTACTGGTACAGCAGTGTCAGTGGCTCAGTAGGTAGCACACTCGCCTCTGAGGCCAGGAGATCAGAGGGCTGTGGGTTCAGTTCCCACATCTGGCACTTGGGTTAATATCCCAATACTGACACTGTAGTGCAGCATGAGAGGGGTGCTGCACTTCTGAGGTGCCGTCTTTTGGATGAGATGTTAAGAACTGAGGTCCCATCTGCCTGGATTGGTGGTAGTTCAGGTGGATGTTAAAGATCCCATGGCACTTATCAAAAAGAGTAGGGGAATTTCCCCGGTGTCCTGGCCAAATTTCCCTCATTCACTAAAAATACCACCAACAGCTTAATCTGGTTCAAATTCAGTTGCTCACCATCTGTATCCCCCCTCCCCCTGGTCACCCCTGAAAAAGGGACTTCTAGGCCCAGTGGGCTTACCGGGTCAACAAAATTCAACAAACAACAAACAAACAAACTTTAAGATTGAGACCCCTAATAGGAAAATCCTACCAAGATATACCATGCTAACTTCCTGAGGAAATGGGTTGAAAAAACACAAAAGGTTGCTTTGTTAGTTTTACCAGAAACTGCTAAAGAAGATATTGGCAATTAGATAGAGCTGCACAGAGGTACGGGTGCTCTAAAACCAGCAATAATAGCAAATAAACAAGTCTTAGCATACCAATATTCAGACAAAGAAACTCACCACACTTAAATAGTAATCAGAACTTAATTAACTGTGAAACATACTGCACGTTTCACCTAAACACAGGCTTTTTCAAAAAGCCTGTGTTCAGGTGAAATGTGCATGAGGAGTTTTTTCGTGTCTGTACTAGTCTGCACTTTATGTTTCCTGCTGTTATGTTACGCCGTTAATCAAGTGTTCGTATTTGACAGCTATCCTATGCCCAGGATGGATGATTTGGTGGACAGACTGCGAAGTCTCAAGTACATTACTATCCTCGATCTCACCAAGGGTTACTGGCAAATTTCCCTAACTAAAGAATCTAGAGACAAAACTCCAGTTGGATTCCATAATTTCACCACCATGCCATTTGGTTTATATGGTGCACATACTACCTTCCAGTGGTACACTGATGTAATTCTAGCCCCTCACACAGGTTATTGTGCTGCTTACCTGGATGATATCGTGGTGTACAGTCCAGGCTAGGAAAGTCATCTGGAACACCTACAAGCAGCTATGCAATCTATCAAAAATGCAGATCTGACCATTAATCCTACCAAGTTACATAGATACATAGATACATAGACAGTGTCGGCAGATAAGGGCCTATGGCCCACCTAGTCTGCCCATTTGAGCTTGTAAGTTCAGTTTGTTTTCCTAGAAGTCTATTTCCCCTTACCCCTGACCTCTAGAATTCCTTTATGTCTATCCCATGCATTCTTAAATCCCGTGATTGTTTCAGCCCCCACCACTTCCTCTGGCAGGGTGTTCCACTTGTCCACCACCCGCTCTGTGAAGAAATTCTTTCTCATGTTTCCTCTGAATCGCCCTCCTCCAACTTCATCCCATGCCCTCTAGTCCTGAAACATCTTTTCGCTTAAAATAGTGTTTTCCTGCACCCTGTTCCTCCCTGTAAGATACTTGTATGTCTCTATCATATCCTCTCTCCCTCCTCTCCTCCAGGGAGTACATGTTCAGTTCCTTCAACCTGTCTTCATAGGACTTGTGATGCAACCCATGCACCATCTTTGTTGCCCTCCTTGAACCTTCTCTACCCTGTCTATGTCTCACGTAGGTATGGTCTCCAGAACTGTACACTGTACTCCAGGTGGGGCCTCACTAGTGTCTTGTATAGCGGAATTATGACCTCCTTTTCCTGCTGGTGATGCCCCTGCCTATACATCCCAGCATCCTATTTGCTTTACCTGATGCCTTGTCACACTGTTTCCTACCTTGAGGTCATCAGAGATGACAACCCCAAGATCCTTTCCTGCTTGGTGCATGCTATATCCTCACCCCCAACTGATATATTGTGCCAGGGTTTTGTGCCCCATATGCATTATCTTGCATTTCTTTGCATTGAATTTCAACTGCCAAACCCTTGACCATTCTTCAAGTTTCTGCAGGTCCCTTCTCATTCTGTCTACACCCTCTGGTGTGTCTACTCTGTTACAGAGCTTTGTGTCATCAGCGAACAGTGAAATTCTGCCTTCTATATCCTGTGCAATGTCACTGATGAAGATGTTGAATAGGACCGGTCCCAGCACTGATCCCTGTGGTACCCCACTGGTCACTCTTCCCTCTGTGGAGTGACAGCCATTTACCACCACCCTCTGTGTCCTGCCACCCAGCCAGTTACCTACCCACCACACTACTGTCCTGCCCACACCCATTTCCCCAGTTTGTGTAATAGTCTTCTATGTGGCACAGTGTCAAAGGCCTTGCTGAAGTCCAGATAGGCCATGTCCACTGCCCTCCCCTGATCCACCTCCCTAGTCACCCAGTCAAAAAATTCAGTGAGGTTGGTCTGACATGACCTCCCCCTGGTGAAACCATGCTGCCTTGGGTCCTGTAGTCCATTGACAACCAGATGTTCCACCAATCTCTCCTTCAGTAGTGCTTCCATGATCTTTCCCACTACCGAGGTGAGGCTGACTGGTCTGTAGTTCCCTGCTTCCTCTTTGTTCCCACTTTTGTATAAGGGGACTACATCTGCTGTCCTCCAGTCTTTGGGTACTCTCCTGTTTCCAGTGATTGGCTGAACAGGATAGCCAGAGGTTCAGCCACCACCTCTCTTAGTTCTTTAAGGACCCTGGGTGCACCCCATCTGGCCCCATTGCTTTATCAGCTCTTATTACTTCCAGTTCCTTCAGGACCCTTTCTCGTAAAGGGACTTGTGTCCATTTCTGCACCATTCTCACCCCTTGTACTCCCTTCAGACCCATTACCCCCTCTTCCTTAGTAAAGACTGAGCAGAAATACCTGTTCAATATGTCAGCTTTACTGTTGTCATCCTCCACGCGCTCCCATCCTCCCCTTCAGTCTCACTATCCTCCCTTGTCCTTCTTTTTTCACTTATGTACCTGTAAAAGTTTTGTCCCCTTTAACCACTGATTTTGCAATGTGTTCTTCTGTCTGAGCTTTGGCTTCCTTACTGACTTCCCTGCCTCCCTTTGTTTCTCCTGGTACTTCCCCTATCCCTTCTGCCTGTGTCTTTTGTATTGCCTGAATGCAATCTTTTGGCTTTCACTTTCTTTGCTACCTCTTTGAAAACCATAATGGTCTCTCTTTCTTTTCCTCTTGCTAACCTGCTTAATGCATATTCTGTTGTTCTTATAATCCCCATTTTAAATACTGCCCACTGTTCCTCAATCCTGATTCCTGTCCCATTCCCCTTAATGCCTCTTTCAAGCATCTCCCCATTTTCCCAAAGTCTGCCCCCCTAAAATCCAGGATACGTGTTTTTGTGTGGTTTGGTTCTGCTCTTTCTGTGATTTCAAACCACAATGACTGGTGTCAAGTTTGCACTGGGCGTGGAGGAAACCAGATATTTGGGTTATATTTTTGGGAAATGGAGAAGTAAAGCCAGAGATTTCCAAGATAGAAGTTGTAGCTAACAGTCCTGTCCCTAAAACAAAGAAACATAGGTAGTTTTTAGATCTGGCTGGTTACTACAGGAGATTTGTTCCCAACTCTGCCCAGGTAACTACTTCCCTCACTGAACTCATGAAAAAACGGTACCTGAATATGGTTCCCAGAGCGTGATGAAGCTTTTCAGGCCATCAAGGCTGCATTATATTCAGCCTCTATTTTTAGAAGTCCAGACTCTGAGAAACAAGTTACAGACAAATGCATCAGAGGTAGGCCTAAGTGCAGTTCTGAGTCAGAATATAGATGGGATGGAACATTGCATTCTGTATAGCAGTAGAAAGTTGCACGACAGGGAGAGAAAGTACCCCTCTATTGAGAAAGACTGTCTTGCTGCAAAATGGGTAATGGAGTCTCTTAAATTTTGTCTGCTAGGAGCTGACATTGAACTTATAACAGATCCCAATCCTCTCTGTTGGCTTAATCAAATGAAGGATAAAAATCCCAGAATTGCAAGGTAGTACCTGACAATATGGCTATTTAAATTCAAAGTAATGTACAAATCTGAAAAAGAGAAAGTCAGTGCTGATTTTCTGTCAAAATATGGTTCAGGAATTGAGAATTCATAAGGTTGAAAAAATGTATGTAATTAACCAAAATGTTTACTGTAACAGGGGTCATGAAAAATGGATACCGCATATGCAAAGAACTGTAAATGCTATAAGGTAATGTTAAAAGAGAAATCAAAGAAGGTTTGGAAACCCATTTTTAAAAGAAAAAAAAACAGGCTCCCTCTTAAAGAGGGGGGTATGTGACAGGGTTGTATAAGACCGTGTCCCATTTCTTATACAGGAAGAGTTAAAAGCACAGATCTATTTTTCTGTCCTCTTCTATTCTGTCACTTGTCTATCTCTTGTCTGTCTGACTGAGCAATCAAATTTTTATGTGACACCTAAGGAACTGATCACTCTGACAGTTCCACACCCCACTATCTCCCTGCCTTCACTTTCTGTTTCCATCTTTTCTCCCCCCCCCTTACTTCTCTGTGGTTAAAAAGTATATGTGAATCTATGTGTGAAATTGTTTGTGTGAAACTAGGATCCCTTGGTTTGCAAATGTATAGTTATATTGTTAAAGAGCCGCTGTCATGATTGGCTGTGCTGCACCTGTTTAGTCACATTGTGTGTTTATAGAATGCTGTGTGCGATTACAATGTAAAATGATTTCCTTTAAAACTGCGTATTTTGTTCTTTTTCCTCAGCCACAAGTAATCCGTGTTCACATGTGCGCTCCTGTGCCAGCTGCCTGTGCTGTAGCGTGATGACCTTTACTGAGGAACGCCTTCAGTCCATCCCCACTTGTTCATCCTTTGACAGCCGCTATTTGGGCAGCAAATATAATGCATGGATTTGACAATTTATGAAGTACAGAGACTATGCATTAGCCCGATTTATTCATTTTGCTGTCTGTGGCTCAGTTTGCTTGTGTGCAGAACCACACAGAGTGCTAATTCTGAGTAAATTGCAGAATCATTAATGTGGGGTACTACTAACTGAATAAACATAGGCACAACCCTGATGTTTTTTACTGTGATTATTTATCTTAACGACTACACAGTTCAATTTAGCAATAGTTTACTGTTGTCCACCTTTTTCTATGCTTAAGTGCAGCAAGTTATAATCAAACCTCACTGCACATGGTATATTTTATGCTGAGTACAATTTTTTGTAGTGTTGCCTGAATACAGTCAATGAAGCCCACAACTGTGGATCAGGTGTGTAGTACTTCATTACTGATCTGCTTCTGTCTCTTTGTTTCAGAGACACCCATGTAATTTTTAGTTACAGTATTCAAAGATATTTTTTACCTTGCTGCCAATATACAGATTGACTTCAATATGGTAAATTGTTGCATAGCCTATGGGTGTAGTAACACTCATAAAGATAAAGTTAGCCTGCATAACTTCCCATCTGATATAGATATGAGAAAATGCTGGGATGAGGCAGTGTGCCATACCCGGTTAGGCTGGAGGGGCACGTACGATAGCAGTCATCTCTGCTGTTATCATTTCACACAAGAGTCATTTGAAACAGAATATATTTTAATGAAGCAGTTTGGCATTCAGTGTGGTCGTGTTTGTCCCCATTTAAAAGCTGACGCCGTTCCTACCATAGGTAAGAAACCTGCATTGCCGGGCAGCCTGGATGCTACCCCAAAAAGACTATGGGTATCTGGTGCAATTCAAACGTGAGAACGACGAGAGGTAATTACCTGTGTGTTAGCACTGTGTACTATTTTATGTGCCACATGAGTATGTTGCATGCACCTTGAACTGCACTGCATAGGCACAGTGTTATGGAATGAGCAGGATCAGGATGCCAGATGTATTCTTTTCAGTGTCTTTATAAGTGACATTGCAGAGGGACTGGAAGGAAAAGTATGTCTCTTTGCAGACGACACAAAGATCTGCAACAGGATTGATACACAAGGTGGGGTGGAAAGGATGAGAAGGGACTTGGCAAGGTTAGAGGAATGGTCAAATGTGCGGCAGCTTAGATTCAATGCTAAGAAGTGCAAAGTAATGCACCTGGGAAACAAAAACCCAGGGGAAGAGTACACAATGGGGGGTGAGATACTAACAACAACACAAATGGAAAAGGACCTTGGGGTAGTCATATCAGATGACCTGAAGGTGGGCAAGCAATGTGAGAGGGCAGTAAGGAGGGCTGGGGGATACTGGGATGTATTGGGAGAGGAATCACCAGTAGAAAACA
Source organism: Neoceratodus forsteri (assembly GCA_016271365.2). Taxonomy (NCBI): domain Eukaryota; kingdom Metazoa; phylum Chordata; order Ceratodontiformes; family Ceratodontidae; genus Neoceratodus; species Neoceratodus forsteri. Next base: position 344,767,229 of record CM028138.1, on the reverse strand, counting down.
GGAAGTTGTTATCCCTTTGTGCAGACAGCTGGGGAGACCCCATCTGGAGTACTCATACAGTTCTGGAGACCCAATCTCCTCAAGGACGTAGACAGGATGGAGGCACTCCAGAGGAGGGCACCTAAAATGGTGCAGGGTCCGCACCAGAAGACATATGAAGAGAGACTTAAGGAGTTTCATATGTATACCCTCAGGGAAAAGAGGGAGAGGGGGGACATAATAGAAACTTTCAAGTACCTCAAGGGAATCAGCAAAGTCCAAGAGGGTAGCATCTTTCAGAAAAAGAGGTGTGTAAGAATAAAGGGGCACAATTTGAAGATAGAAGGTGGATGGCTCAGAGGTAATGTGAGGAAGTATTTTTTCACGGAGAGGGTTGTGGATGCATGGAACGGCCTTCCTGAGGAGGTTGTGGAGTTAAAAACAGTGGGGGAATTCAAGAATGCATGGGACAGACATAAGGCAATTCTAGGGGGTGGGGGTAGGAGGAAGTAGGCTGTTGGTTAACTAGGATCTGCAGCGTATCCATTAGGTGGGGAAATGGGCAGACTGGGTGGGCCAAGCAGTCCTTATCGGCCATCAAATTCTATGTTTCTATAATTGTGTGTGAAAGGCCTTTGTTAACTCTGGTATCCTTGTCATGTTCTGTCTCTGTCCACACTGCACAGCAGAATATGAGATGGCACCTCATGTTGTGGTCAGTTTGTATTCTATAAATCAATCCCTCTCAAAAACCCAACAAACTACTGTATCACAATGATCACTAGCTAGTTTACACTCATTTCAAAAGCGTGTTGTGATGGAGTTAGGCATGGATGCATCAGTAGCCTGACACCGTAGGTTTTATTTCATGGCATGTGAGATGTCCTCCTACTCCTTATGGTCAGTGTACTCTTCTTTCTCCGCACACCCTGACCAGCTGAGCTGTCTGCCTTCAGTGATGCATGGCCCACACTGATGTGTGTGTGTTGCTGTTTAATGGATGCTTTGTGTGTGTTGGTATGTATGGGTGGCTGTTCGAATGGAATTATATGTACCATTTTCAAATGCCATCCCGCAATGACCTGTACATTCCTCATTTTGTTGGCGTAGTCTGACACACTGCCATGTTTGATGTATCAAATTGTCATATGATACATTCATGTCTATCTTTGTACATCGATGTGATGTACATCATTTCAGCCTTTCAGACTATACCTTACAGCATCTCCCTTGCCTCCCACCACCATTACTTTGGCCCATGTATCCTGAATTGAAACTCCCTGCATCCACACAATTACTTTTTGTACTCTCTTTTCTTCTCCCTGGATCCCTGGTAAGCATCCTTCCCAGCCATCCGTCCAGCCCCGCACCCGACATCAGGCTGCATCCCCTCTTCCCCCACAGCTTACCCCCCATGGCGGGGCAGCAAGGAGCCCCCCCCCCAAGCTCTACTCACCTTGAACAGGATCCAGTTCAGAGAGCACCATTCAGGGTCGGGGCCTGCTGTGGTGGCTGCCTCATCAAGCTGTTCTGGGACCATTTTTATTGTTTTCTCCCCGAGAGTAGGGCATGCAATGATGACAGGGGAGGGAGCGCGCATGCATCTGCACTCGCACCGCTTGACACCAGCCCCACTCAGTGCCTACGTGTGGCATCAGTACTCTATCACCCAGCCACCACCTAGGGTCAGAAGCACACCGACAACTGGAGACACCCCGCCCTGAAGAGAGAGAGCAGTCCCTTGGACGCTCGATCCCTCTCCGCCCCTGTTTACCCCCGGCGACCCCGTGCTTGTTTCTGAACACAGATTGCTGGCGTAGCGTGAAGTAAGGCGACTGGCACCTCAGCCCTCAGCACCACCGGGCTGGCTGCATCCACCCAATTTTAACCCTCCCACTGAACAAGCCTCCTGTAAATTTTTACATACATACTGTATAGTCCTTAGTTTTATCACATTACCCAGCAGTACGTTGAACCGTCTTCAGTGGACTATGCTTTTTATTTATCACCTGTCATGTTACCCCATATGTTCCATAATGATACTTCTGTGATGTGTGTCCTGCACCCCCACACACACACAAACCAAGGTCTAGTAGTATTAAAATTCTGAGCATGCCAAGTCTTGATGACCTGTCATTGCACCTGCTCTCTGTCTTGCCTCATTCCTCCTTCAGTGATGTTTGGAGTACACACACCCCGTGTGTGTGTGTGTGTGTGTGTGTGTGTGTGTGCGCGTGTGTGTATACGTGTGCTACTTGATGTGTGTGTGCAGTTTTGTTGATGGGTGTGTGTGTGTGCATGTTGCTGCGTGTGGGTTGCTGTGTGTTGCTTGCTGTGTGAATATGCTTAGCTATGTGTATCTGTGTGTGTGAAATCCAGCCACACGGTCTAATGGAAACAAAAACCCAGGAGAAGAGTACATAATAGCAGAGGAGGTACTAACAACAACAAAAATGGAACGGGACTTGGGGGTAGTCATATCAGATGATCTAAAGGTGGGTAAGCAATGTGAGAAGTCAGTGAGGAGAGCCAGGGGGATACTGGGATGCATAGGAAGGGGCATCACAAGTAGAAAAAGGGAAGTGGTTATCCCCCTGTACAGACAGTTGGTGAGACCCCATCTGGAGTACTGTGTGCAGTTTTGGAGACCTCATCTACGCAAGGACATAGACAGGATGGAAGCAGTCCAGAGGAGGGCAACTAAAATGGTGCAGGGTCTGCATCAGAAATCATAAGAAGAGAGACTGAGAGAGCTTAATATGTATACCCTTGATGAAAGGAGGGACAGGGGAGACATGATAGAAACGTTCAAGTACCTCAAGGGAATCAACAAAGTCCAGCAGGGTAGCATCTTTCAGAAAAAGAGATGTGTAAGAACAAGGGGACACAATTTAAAGATAGAGGGGGGACGGCTCAGCGGTAATGTGAGGAAATCTTTTTTCACGGAGAGAGTGGTGGATGCGTGGAACTGCCTTCCTGGGGAGGTTGTTGGGGCTAAAACAGTGGGGGAATTCAAACATGCATGGGACAGACACAAGGCAATTGTAGTAGGGGGGTGGCAGGAAGTAGGCTGTTGGTTAACTAGGATCTGCAGCTTATCCAGTAGGTAGGGAAATGGGCAGACTGGGTGGGCCAAGTGGTCCTTATCTGCCATCAAAGTCTATGTTTCTATGTTTCTATCTGTTTACATACAGAAGATTGCAGGTTTGATCCCTGCTGTGGCCAGTTATGCAGTTCCACTGCATTTACAATATACCTTCTGGTACTCTTTTCAATGCATCCACCACCCTTTGTATGAAGTTTTACTTCCTAGTCGACTGTCATTGTTGCGCTGATGGTTCAGGCACTGGACATCACACCTTGTGCCGTGGCACCACTAGTAACCCGGGTTTGTGAACAGATTTGGGTCACCGGTGTGCATCCTGATGACTGCTATCCCTTCACTGGGGATGTATCCTGTTCTTGTGCCGCCTCTTAATGGCCCCTGATGGAAATGTGTGGCAGCACAGGTAACACGCGTTGCCATAAGAATGGTAGTAGGGAGGCAGCCTTCGGCATGTAGGTGCCATGACGTCATTGCACGTCTGCGGTCATGTTGTGGCAAAAAGCATGAAAAAACACCTAAAACATGGTGAGGTGATGAGGGTCACAGTGACCTGGCCCATATCCCCAGGGCTGGACTACTCCTGCGATGGTCCTAGGCACCACCAACACATAACTGACCCTCTAATTTCAAAAAGAGCCATCTCGTAGGCGAGGCAGGCTCTCCCAAGGGGTTGATCCATGTTGCTGCGAATTCCTGGTTGGAGGGACCAATGGAGGACGGTTTAAGATGGGTACTACTGTCTTCGGTCGTGTGGTCATCTCGGAGAGATGCCATGCCCCATTGGAGCAAAAATAGAGTTATAAAAAAAAAAGTACTTACTCTTGCTATAAAGTAATATACCCATTACTATACCCACTTGTGATGTAATGATGTGTTTCTATACATATCAGAGTGCATATTTGAAACCACTACTGTTCAAACAAAAATTTACACATTGGGCCCGATTCTAGAAAGCATACGCCAATGTGCAATGCAGATGTGCCAACGGGAATGGTGCAAGCCGCAAATACATCCAGCAAATAGCCAAATGCAATTCTACATTGTGAGATGAACATTGATGCAATGCAGTACACCAATGGTGACTTACACCGCAGTTGCGACAAACCCGCAGGTACACAAATGCGTAACTGAACATACACCAAGAAAATGGAGGAGAAACACCAGGGCGGGATTCTAGAAGCAGCAGTGCCACAATTTACACTAAGACCAGCTGGTGCAACATAAATCAGGTGGGAGCAGGTGTAACATACACAGCATAGAAAGGAGCAGGGACAGACAGGCCGGACACACAGCAACACACTATGTGAGATAAGACAGAGTGTCTGATGAAGGAAGGCACATTGGGGCAGTGTGGCACAGGGTACAAATGGTGCACAGAGGCCACAGGCACAGTGCAGGGATGATGGTGCCACCAGGCACAATGCATCTGCCATGGCCACTGATACATGTAAACAGTGTAACCACAACAGGGACACAGCACTGGGTGGCACAGACCAGTGGACAGATGGTGGTGAGACACACCAACGTCTGTGCCAGTGATGCCACCTGCAGGGAACAATGGCACCCAAGGCAGAAAGATGCAGTACAGGCACCGTGCCACCACACAACTGGGAGGTACATTGTGAGGTGACATGGACGCCATAGCATGCATGGTGACCTGCAGCACACGACACCATGCAAATGTGGCCTGGGGACAGTGGCCTGTGCTGTGAGCAGCACAAATGGCACACCAACTTGATGCACAGGGAGGGAACACTGGGGATAGCAGGCACCAACACCAGTGTGCACCCCTGCGTATAGCAACAGACGCACACACACACAGAGCCAAGCATACCAGGAACAGACACAGAGACAGTGTGTATGGCAAAAGGTTTAAGGTACAAAACGGGACAGGGATACATGGTAACAATGGAAGGGGGATGGGGATGAAAAACAGGCAACAGCAAAAAACAGTAACATAACAGTAAGCCCAAACCCAAACAGCCACCCACAACAACCCAGAACACCAACCCGCACCCACGTACAACACAACACAGGCCCAACAACCAAACACAATCCCACCCACAAAACAAACAGCAAAATGCAGACCCACCCACCCAATGACCTCCCACAACACCCATATGTACAGACCCACCAAAACCAACCACCCCTATATACAAGCCCACCCACACAGAAAGCCCCACCCACATCTGGCAGTAGTGGACACATAGGACCTCGGTTCACTGGACTTCACTGAGGAGGGCACCAACTGACCCATGGAGGCACCCAATGTCCTGCAGGATGGCTGTCACTAGTTCCACAAGGTGCACCCGGTCCAGGCCCCCACCCTGCATGGAATCAGCAGCGGGTCCCTCAGTCGCCCTGTTGCAATGCTTCCCCCTGCTGCAACACTGACATGGCTGCCTCCTGCCATGGTCCAGTGTCCCCTTCCGCAGGGATAGCAGCGCATGGCACAGTGTCTGGTGGTGGGGCATCCTTGCCCATCCTTGCTGCGACATCCACAACAGCAGGTCCAGTAGGTGGTGCAGCCATGTCCCCTTCCCCATCGGCTGCGACTGCACACCCCGCATCCAGGCTGTCTGGCTGTGGCTGTTCTGGTGCATGTTGCCCACCATCAGTGGGGTCTCCCTGGCCTTGCTGTGTGTCCAACAGTGCCAGGTCCCCTTTGGATGCCGCCACTGTGGAGGAGGTGGAGGAGTAGGAGGAGGTTGGTGGCAGCACCCTGGCCCTCTGCTGCCTCCGCTGGGTGTGCAGTCAGTACTCCTTTGCATCGCGGGCCTTGACATCAGCCATAGCCCACAGCAGGACCCTTTGCCGCTATGGCAGCCTGCTATGTACACCTGTAGGAATGTAAAGGATGTAGTCAGTGCCAGGCTCGGACAGGGGGGCACACACACATTGGCAAGCTACGTGAGGGTGCAGCATGAGCCACAATGTGGCTGCCAGCTATGGCCACGGCACAAGGGGACCAAGGTATGTACTTCCCTGACCGCCAGTGAAGTGCCTCCTGCCTGAGGCCGGCGATGCAACCCTGCTGCATGCTGTGGGTCACGCCAGTGGAACCTGTGGGGTGAAGGGACAGGTGAGTGTGTTGGAGGCACTATGTGCCGTGGCCTCCATGCCAGCAGTGGTGCAACAGACAAACAGCTGTAGGTATACATACCAACACCAGGGTCCTGCCCAGACCGCATGTCTGCTTCCCTGTGGCAGGCCATGCACAGCATCCACTGCAGGATCCCAGCCTCCCTCCGTGACAGGTCCTGCCAGTGGTGGGTCAGCTGGCGGATGGTCCGACATGTCCCCATTGTCTCTGCCATGCGGGTGCAAATGGCTGTCCATGCCCACTCCCACTCTGCAGCATTGCTCTTCTGGCTCCCAGGTGGCAGCAGCGTCCTACCCCACTGCTGAACGTAGTTCACCAGCAGCGCTGTCTCATGCAGGGTAAAGTTTGGGGCATGCCCGCTCAGGCTCAGGGATGACCTGGATGACATACTGGCTGGTCATCTGCATGGCACCTGTAACAGGGGAAGGAATGGCACATGTATCACTACAGAAGGCTGTTGTTTTCTGGAGATCCGGGGCCGCATCGTTGGTGGAAGCAGCAGAGAGGGACCACATCAGTGGTTGCAGGAGTCCCGGAGGGTGGAGGAAAAGATCCATGGCTGCATCAGTGGCAGGAGCAGCAGAGAGGGACCACGTCTGTGTTCACAGGAGTCCTGGGGGGCAAAGGAAAACTGCATCGGCGGTAGGAAAGCTTGGAAGGCCGCTGCTCAGAAACAAGGAGCGGAGGGGCCAATCAGCTCCAAGTGCGTGCTTTTCGACTGTGACTGGGCTATAAAGGCCAAAGCCCAGTTGCCCAAGAACTGCTGTTGTTTTCTGGAGATCCGGGGCCACATCGGTGGTGGGAGCAGCAGAGAGGGACCACATCGGTGGTCGCAGAAGTCCCAGAGGACAGAGGAAAAGATCCGTGGCTGCATCGGCAGCAGGAGCAGCAGAGAGGGACCATATCAGTGGTCACAGGAGTCCCAGGGGGCAGAGGAAAACTGCATCGGTGGTAGGAAAGCTTGAAAGGCTGCCACTCAGAAACAAGAGCGGGGGGCCATTCAGCGCCAAGAGCGCGCTTTTCGACTACGACTGGGCTATAAAGGCCAAAGCCCATTCGCCCCCAAGAACTGCTGTGTTATTTTGTCGCACACCACCCACCCGGCCCCGACCTCTATTAAATAGCTGGTGGGGGTGGAGCCTAGGAGGGGGGAAGGCTGCGAGTGGAGAGCCTGGTCTGCTGGGGGTGTCCTGGATTGCTGCTGCTGACTGGAACTGGGAGGAGCAAACAGAGGGGGAGAGGCCTGAAAATATCCAAGAAATTGATGACTATATGCAGATGAGAGACATGAAGTATGGGATCTGACTCTGAGCTGTACTGTTAATGCTACTGAACTTAGGAACTTTGGAGGGAGGCAAAATCGTGTGTTAGGTATGCTTGGACACCATTGAGCACATGCTAGACACGCATATGGCTGGGGATTAGGTAGAAGTGACCTGTGAAAACAGATGATGATAGAGTGCTGTGTAAGTTGTTTTAAACTGCTGATTATGTAGTGCTGTTCTTAGGGAGGGCTACTTTATACATGAGCTGGGATAACTGCTGATTTTTATAGTGCTGAGGGGTTTTTGTCAACTGTTAAAGGAGGTATCTGCTGATTGAACAGTTGACCATCTGAGGTGGGCAAGAACTATTGGGCTGCAAGTGGTTAGGCCTACCCACACCAAAATGAGGGTGGGTTCGGGGCTGCCCAGAGTGGGCATCTTCGGCAGGGTGATTGGGTGTACAGGGTGCGGGGCAGTGATAATCCTAAATTGGGCATGGAAGAACGGAGGGTGCCCAGTGTGTTCCCAACTGGCAGGACTGATGGTGGAGGTAGAGGGGATCAGAAGTGAACTGGAAGCCATGAGGGGGGAGGGAGTGGGGGGATGGGAGGAGAAACAGCCCCATGGAGGGTGGAAAGGTCACCACAGCACACCCCAGGGTGTAGGTAGAAACAGGCCCTATGGCGACTTCGGAGGGGGAGCGTATTACAAGCAACTCAGGAGGGTAGGGTGTACTACAAGCAATGAATGGAAAACACCCCACAGGAGAGGGTCCGGCTGGGGAGATAAAGAGGGTGGGGGCAGGGTGCTGAAGCCAAGATTGACCTCACAGGGCAAGGGGAGGAGCCTCGCTACCAAGCAGAAAAGAAAGACCGTCAGGCCTATTCTGCTGGCTTTTAGTATGTTAGTATGAATGTCATGTCACCGTGGCTGTGCAGACCATCCCCAACCACCATGCACAACACCGGACACTGGCCGTGGAACATGGGTCAGTGCCAGGCCACAGGTCTGCAACTGTGGCCCACTGCCCCAGGTGGGTCCCCTGTGCCAATGCCACACACAGCATGAGGTGTGTAAAGGCCGAGCTGTGCCATGCAGGCGCCAGGCACACAGTGCTGCACACAGTGACCACAGTGCACCAACACGGTGCATGTCCCCCGCAGAGACACATCGCGGGCTGACCCAGCACGGTGTGGGCATGGAGCGCCACATGCAGCCCTGCCACACGTCTGCACCACCACCCCCACGCGGAGCTGCATGTGGCCACAACCACCAGGTGCCCAATGAGCAGACACAAGGGCAGTCATGGGCACCAGCATGGGGAATGACAGTTCCTTACCTGTATCGTGCACCGTGGTGTCCAGAGTGGGTGGTGCTGCCAGTTCTGGAGCACACCTGGATGGAGAAAGAGCAGGGCAACATAAGCCTGTGGCACAGTTGGTGACCCCCAGAGAAGCTGCGGTGTGGCAGTGTGTACCTACCTGGACCAGTGCGGTAATGCTGATGCCTACACAGGGGACAGAGAGCAACAATGTCAGGTACACAGTGCTGTACAGGCATCGGGAATGTACACGATGAGCAATGTCAGATACTCACTGAAGACTGGTATGTGTCCGCCGTGGAGCTAGGGAGGGAATGGACATGGGTTAGTACACAGCCATAAGTGCCCCCCGTGGCCAGCTGCCTGTGTGTGCTGCAACCCCCCCCCCACTGACGCCATCCCACAGGCATGTACCTGCACATGGCCCAGGATGGCCCCCAGGACACCCCGCTGTGACCGACCCTGCACAGGGTGGCTGTGGCAGGTGCGTACCTGATGGGCCTCACATGATGGGCGTGGTACAAGGACAGTGGTACACAGCCAGCTGGGGAGGCGGCTGTGCACCTGTGTGTCTAGCACAGGCAATGACCTGTGTAGGCCCCCCTCGCACAGTCTGAGGCAACGTCTGGTGGCACCTGACCCGTTCCATGTGGGACAGCTGGGACATGGGTCACCACATGCTGCACACAGGCATGGATGGCACCACAAGGCTGGCCATAGCAGCATGACTGGATATGGCACACAGGCCGGCATGTGGGCCAGCCCAGCACTGCAGTGACACACCCCCCAACCAAACACACATGCATCCCTGTCACAGCAGCACAGTGACAGTGTGACAGGGCCATGGCACTGCCTGTGTGGTCTGGTATGGGCTCCGTGTTGGCAACACAGCATGGCATCCCGTGACCGGTCCCTGCTGCACTGTGCACCCATGGTGTGCCTGCTGGCACACTGCCCGTGCATCTACGCTGACATCACCAGACTACTGTACCACACATACCGTCCAGTCCGTGACATGCCTACGTGACCCTGTAGTACAGCATGCCACTGTGGTATGCAGCAATGACCACCAGGGCATGTGTGGTGCTGGGCACCACCACACCTCTGGTGGATGACGCACCCTGCCTGCATCCCTTGCCCACACACCAGAGGCATGACAGTACACTTGCACGCCACCCACCATGGCAATCAATAGTGGCCACTGCTAACACAATACTGACCTCTGCAGGTACAACCCTCCCTGGCACCCACAGTGAGGGGCGCACCCATGGTGTACTGTGTACCGTGCACAGTGGGGTCATGCCACACAGACAAGCCCAAGCCCCCCACCCTCCCATGGCACATCCCAGGTCCAGGGCAGCCAACACCATGGTCCGAGCCACCAGACTGGTGTCAGCTCTGCCAGGGCCTTCGTATACCATACCACTGGGTGTGCACTGCAGTACCCTGTTGTGGCCTACATGGCCACGCCCAATGCTTGCATGGTGGTGTGGGTCCCAACCCCATCCAGCTGTGGCAGCTGTGTGTACCACATGTGGGCTGCATGGGTGGCCATGACCGTAGCAGGCACAGCCCTGTACTGCAGGGGCCATTGAGGGGTGTGGCCTGGGCATGTGCCACGCAGGTATACTGGCCTGTGCCATGGGCAGTACCACTGAGAGGCTCAGAGGTCTGGGGGTGTACCCCTCAGGTGTCCCCAGCACGGGGGCCTTTCCACCCCATGCCCCACCCCTGAGCCTTGGGCCACGGCCACCCCACATGGGCAGTGTGCCACTCACACAGCCACTGTGCAGTGCCTGCAGGCCACTGGCCTGATGCCATGTAAGCTACACACCCAACACTGCAGTACACGGTGCAAGTCCCACCACAATGGGGTCCACAGAGATCTGAACATGTGCCCCATTGCATGGGGTAGCAACCACCAACCTGAGGGTCACTGTCCCACATAGTCCCCACAAGTGGGGGGGGGCTGTCGGTGCTATCCGGCCGAGGACACATCCATAGGATGTCCGCCACCATTGCAGGCATGGGGTGGTCTTGCCTGGCCTAACCACGTGAGTGAGTAATGGACCAAACAGGCAACATGTTACTACACACATGTGGCATGTCCAGTACACTGCCACCATGCCCCCATATCCCTGGGCACCTCCCACAGAACAGCCCCTGGTATTGACCACAGCCATTGCCCATATCATATCAGATCCTCTGACTGTCCACCTTTGGGAGGGTCATGCCTGCACACCTCTCACCTGTAGTACAGTATGAGGAACGTTCCCCAATGTACCTCACAGAGGCTCCTTGTGACACATTGCAAGGAACTGTTCCACATTCATAGTCAACATATATGTGAGCAACCCTCCAGTGTACATGTTGCATGCCACTAAATCAGTCACTTTGTGACAGACATTCTGAACATAAACGGGTGTAGCCAGATATTTCTGTTAAGTACACGTAATCTACAACAGTTACACCCCTCCCTTAGTAAATGTACACATCTTCTCCAAATGGTACCCCCTTCTAAACGAGGCTAATTGATGTCAGATGATTCCTCTACTCTAAAGAGGTTTTACATTTTTCTGTCTCCTAAACAACAGAAGTTTAAACAGAGACACTCCTCAGTGGCCTACATTAACCCATATACCATAGATTAGAATGCACTGTTAATGGAATGGCATATGGTTTATGACAGGCACTCAACAACACTGTACAAATGTGTGTACAGTAAGTATGCCTGCCTACATCCTGGACCATTAATGCAATAGTTCACCAGTATTCTGAGCATCTAGGTACTGTTTGTTGCAGTGTTTCACGTGCTGCCCATGAGTCCCACATTGTGACAGGCACTGTACCACATATGGGGACAAAAAGCTGAGAGGTACACATGCCTGTCCCTGTTCTTCAGGGCAGTAACAGATGGAGTAGGGGTATGTAAGGGGGGCCTGCTGTGGCCCAGTACTCACCAGTCTGCTGAATGTCTGTCCCTGTCCTGGTCTGGATGGCACTGTACTGGTCCAGCTCTATGCTACACCCAGGTCTGCAGCCCCTGTACCAGTACATGGTGCCTGGGCCTATCGTCTCGCAACATCACGTGCCGCATGTGCATTTCACATGTGCATCGCATGTTGCACATTGTACATGCGCATACACGGCATGCATGACGTCAATTGAGATTTGCGATAGCAATGTGCGGCATGGCATCTGTAATGTGTAGATGCAGCCTGCCTGTTTCACGCATTTGCGTGTGCCCCCTGCGGACACACCGCAGTTGTGGAATGGGTGTGGGTGCCCCTGCATGTGTAGCACCTGTGCCTGCAGGTGTGTGTGTGTGTGCGGCCGCGCACCCTGGGGAGGTCAGTGGCTGGCAGATACCCACCGGCAGTGGCCTACGCAGGGCACTGTTGCGACTGGGTGTTATACCCTACCCAACATGTTTCCAGTAAGGCCCTACCATTGCAATGATGACAAAAGGACAACACACGGTAGGGATGAGGTGCAAAAAGGTTTATTGACACAGTACTCTATACACACATGTGCCCAGTGCACAGTGCTCCCCAGTTCAACCCATCACGCATGACCCCACACACACCCATGCACACAGTCTTGCATATGCACACACACCCACCCACCCATGGTAATGCACGGTGCCCCCCATAGACATGTGCCCCCTGCCATACATATGGCCCCACTCCCCATTTCAGCCCCACCCAACAATTCCCCTACTGCACAGGTCACCTGGGCGCTTCACAGCTGTCTGCCACGTGCACGCTGTCCTTGCTCTGACCCCTCCAATGCCAGGTGCTGGGCTGTGGGGGACCCTGCCCATCTAGTGGGCTGTGCGGTTCCCTAGCAGACCACCCCTGGCATCGCAACCTGTGGGCCTGTGTGTGCCCCCACTGGTGGGCTGCTGTGCCTCCACCCACACAAGCCTACTTGCCTCTGTGTCACGTGTCGCAGCGGCTATGCTGGGGCTGCACGGTGTGTTTCCCCATCACATGCTGAGCACCTCGGGCCCTGTGCAGCCTGCAGAGCACCATCCTTGGTGTGCCCACCCCCCTGTATGTGCCCTGTGTGTGTTCCTGTTCCTGTGGGACTGTATGAGGTGCTCGGCCTGGCTTGCGCCTGTGTTGCTGGCATTCCTGTGTGGCCACTGCGGTTGCATCTTGGCACTATCCTATGCCCAGGTCAGTGTGGGCAGTGCCTGGCTGGGCATGCAGCTCCTGCAGGATGACTGGCAGGTGGGTAGATACTGACGTCTGGGCTGGGGGGGGGAGGGGGTTCCACTGGCTCTGGTGGCTGTTTCTGAGTACTGGATTGAGCAGTGGCTGGGGGTGCCATCCGAAGGGCCAGGCCTACATGGCCGTGGCCATGGCTGTTTCCTGGCACTGCTGGTGTGCCAGCATGTTCTCTAGGCCTGTGCTGAGACAGTCCATGATGACCGTCTGGCATTCGGCATAGTGCCGGATGCCCTATATGGCATCCCCAAGGCCAGCCATGCATGCCGATGTGTCCCTAGTGAATGCCTGCAGATTGCCGGCAATGCTGGATAGCTGCAGCTCCATGCAGGTGTGGTGCTCCTGCATGCCCTGCCATATGTTCCCCAGCTCCTGCCTGCAATCCCCTTGGCTGGCCAGCACTGACTGGCAGTAGTCCCCAGTGTAGGCTGGTGGGGACAGCTGGTCCTGCAGCACCCGGACGGCCTCATCCAACTTGTCCTCCAGTCCATGGGCACTCAGTGGGCTGAGCAGCCACATGGCAGTGTCCTCAGCTGCCAGCTAATCTTGGTCCGATGCCTCCTGCTTAACCACGGGCATCTGCACTGCCTCCACAGATGTGTCACACTACTGGTGATGTCCTCAGTAGTCCCCTGCTGCTCCCGGGGCAATCCAACTGTGTCCTCCTCACTGCTGTCCACCACCTCCTCTACCATGGGGCTGTCACCATCCCCACTCCCCTCAGGCTCTGATATTGGCTCCGGTGTTCCTGCCACAGGTGTACTGGCATCAGGGCTGCCACCAGCATCTGTTGGGATGCTGCCATCGTCCGACACCATGCTGGTGGCCTGGGCCTTGCTGGCACCAACCTGGCCCTGCTGCTCCTGCTGCTCCCGCCTTCCAGCTCTACTGGGGCCACCTGTGCCAGCTGCCACTGCACCTGCTGAATGGGAAATGTGTTAGTGTGTCCCCGCATCATAGTGTGCCCTCATCTGCCTGATCAGTGTTGCCCTCACAGGTCTGCTTCGGCGTTGCACTCTGGCATTGCACCCACCACACTTCTGTGCTGTCCCACCTCATGTATACCACCACTGTACATGCGTCCTGCACCGATTGTGTGGACCCCCACCAATGCTGCCCTTGCTGTGCCATCCTTCCTGGTACAGCAACTCCAGCTGTCACACGGTCACCCTGTATGGCTCCCCACTGCACAGTGGCACCGTGTATGGCCACGCCCATGGGGCAATACTGTGCTGCAGGGCCTGAACCCCAGGGTGACTATGTTGTCCCTGCCAGCCATGCACGGCCCCTACAGCCCTCGCCCGCACTTTGCAAGCACTGGGACAGTGACCCATGCCCCTCCCTACTGCCCAGCCCATTCCTGTGCATGGCCTTCCCCCCAGCACACAGTGCATGTCACAGCATCTCCCAGTGCAGCCCAGGCCATACCTCAGCATGCCCCCCCAACAGTACACAGTGCAAGACACAGCACCACCCAGTGCAGCCCAGCCCATACCTCACCATGCCCCCCCAACAGTACACAGTGCAGGACACAGCACCACCCAGTGCAGCCCAGCCCATACCTCACCATGTCCCCCAACAGTACACAGTGCAGGACACAGCAACACCTAGTGCAGCCCAGACCTACCTCAGCATGCCCCCCCAACAGTACACAGTGCAGGACACAGCACCACCCAGTACAGCCCAGCCCATACCTCACCATGCCCCCCCCAACAGTACACAGTGCAGGACACAGCACCACCCAGTGCAGCCCGGCCCATACCTCACCATGTGTAGTGATAGTATGATATGTTGATTATTGTCACTCCATTTTGTATGCTATTTCATGTAATGTATGTCATTTTATACTCCATTTTGTATTGTGTGACTCCATTTTACATGCTGCTTCATTTAATTGGTGTTTTGCTCTTTAGATAGCCTCATTATTATGTTTTGCTTCAGACAGTGTATTTTGCTAACTTGAAGGTTGCATATTATCAGGCAACCTGTTTTTGTAGTTTTGTTTAAACTTCTGCTTAGCTCATAGTGTTCTAGGCACCGGCCAGTGTTTGGAGCACAGTGACCTAGCAGGTGTAGGGAATTCTGAGCAGTCCTTATGGTGTGAATTCGCAGCATCCTGGGAGCCCAGCTAGCTTCTAGAATGTGGCGAGACAACACTATGAAGGCTGCACGGTTATTTTTAGCATAGAATAAGATATAAATGTAGCTTTCTCAATGCCTGGATGGAAGCCTCTCCTGCAGGGTGGACGCATCACTGTGGGGCCAGTTCCCGGTTCAAGAGACTCCTAGCCAGGCTGACAAGGGGGCTTCCCAGCCATTGGAAGAGGGCTTGGATGATGCTTTATTGAATCGGTGATGTATAATCTTTTGTATTATATTTTGCTATAATAAAGCTTTGGCTTGCTGTACTTATTGTTTTGTTATTGTGTGTATGTGAGTGTGAGTGAGTAAAATAGCTGCCTGGTTTGAGTTGGCAGAACATTTTTGGCGTAGTCGGCAGGATTCGAAAATAAAATGTCTATTTTTAGGAAAAAGGATGAGTTCTTCTTTTTAAAGGTGTATTAAGGCTCAAACAAGCAAGGACAACTGCCCTTTGTACTTGTAATTTGTGCTTGCTGCAAGTATATACTGTTAGAGCCAATGATGGCTTTCACAGTTCAGGCTGCTTTTAGGAGAAAAGCAGCGGCTGGTTAAGTAAAGTTAGATAAGCAACATCTAGAAAAAGAAAAATAAACTACTGTGGATGTACGCACAGTAGGTGACTACAGACGGGATGATTTGAAAACCTCCCCCATGTTGCCTATCTGTGTAGTTTCAAGTTTTTCTGTATCAATTTCAAGTTCCCTTGCCTCCTATAGAGGCTGAAACATTTGATCCTAAACCCAAGTACTGGGGACCTCTACCAGATGGATCTCAACCTAGTACTGTTAGAGATTTTTGTTTGTTTTGTTTTTAAACTGCAAACCAGAGCTCTGGAAAAGACTTGGTTTGGCAGGTTACTAAAATGGCCAAAAGAAAACCTTTGAAAGGGTTAAAACCTTTGAAAGAGTTAATAGCTGCAGCATTTGGAAATTATCACGAAGGTCCTGCAGTCAGTTTTCTTACTTAGACTAGTATATCGGAAAAGAAGAAGAAAAATACCTTGGCACCGGGTAAGTCTGAATTTTTTTATTCAAAGTTGTTTTATGTCTGTCTGTTTTATTTCTGTAATACGTATACTAAACAAGGTAATGCTCCGTCTTTCTCATGCATATTTTCTAGCTTATATCTGTGTTCTGTAATTATGTTCTATTGTCAAGGTTGCGAGATAGGATTGACTGCCTTCAGTGCACAACATGTTACAGAAAAAAAAAAAAGAAGAAGCTTCTTTGCCTCATAGCTGACTGTTTTAATTGGCTTTATTTGTAATGGAACATTTGTGCTGCCTAGATAGGGTCAGTGAAAACTTTTGTTTGTAGTTGTTGCTTGGAGCAGGTAGTGTTGATGGTGAAGAATTATGACGTCATATAGATTGCAATGTGCAGAAAGAGTTGTAGTTTGCAAGCAACGTGCCAAGCCACTGCTAGGTGAAAATGTAATGTGTTAACAGCTATAAATGGCTTTATCATACTTCTAGTTAAAACCAGAAACTTTTTGCAAAATGGCAGAGTGCCTTATTTTAGTTATGTGCCAAAAGGTGTAATCATGTTATACGAGATGTGTTCACTTACAGATAGTATGTTGTACTGCATTTTAACGGAGTTAAAATGTGTTTAAGTGTTTTGTTCTAGAAAGATTTGGCATGGCAATATGTATAAATGTGTTGGTTTAAAAATTGTCAGTGTTACAAGACAGGCAGGAGGCAGCACATATATCTAAACCACGTACAGTTTTCTAATGGAACTATGGGCATTACCTCAGCAAATTGGTGTGAAACAATGTCAGTCTTATTTTGTGTTAAGTATTTCTTTTTGTGTATGTGTATGTGTGTGTACTGTCTTGGCCAGCAGTTTAATTGTGTGCTCTATTGTTATTTAAAGATATTTTAATATTGGTGGTGTTCAAGGACACTACAGGAATGGCTGGTTTGAACGACCCTTGCATGCACACTGTGACCTTTGCACGTTATTTGACCTTCTTGTGTTTCAACATTTTATGTTACTACCAGTTCAAACTTGATGTGTATTCCATGCCTAAAGCACAACTTTTCACACAAAATGTATGTTTTCATGAAAGCACACCAAGAGTGAACCATGTAATTTGACTTTTATTGCAAAACTAGTATTCTAAGTGAAGAGGAACAAACTTTTACAATTTTGAAAAAGGACTATTACAGCTGTTTTTGAGAGTTTACCATCTACAGAGATACGACGCACGGTATTACCATCAATCTGGACATTTTATCATGCTTAGGATAAGGGAACCCAGGGATGCTTGGCTTCTTTATCCTATGGAAATAATCTTGTTTTATTTTAAACTGATGTGTGTTTGTTTTTGTTGTTTGTCTGTGTTTCACAGCTAACCTTTTATTGCTACAGTATTGAGCTGTCTCTTGCACCTCGAGCTGTGTCTTCCACCAGTAGGAGCTTGGAGGAGGTAGTTACCCTTCCTCCCTTAAAGTGTAATACCACAAAGGTTGCAAGGTACATGTCATATTTATACTGATTCATGGTCTGTAGCCAATGGTTTAACAACCTGGCTGCCCACTTGGGCTAAGGATGAGTGGAAAATTTATTCGGAAGAAATATGGGGAAAAGAACTGTGGCAGGAAATATGGACTATGGTGCAAAATACTCAGACCACTGTATTTCATGTTGATGCTCATTGTGCTTCAGATAAACTAGAACGATGGTATAATTCTATTGCAGATGAAAAGCTAAGATTCTTCCAGTGGATATTGAAGAAACTCAAAGTCAGCAGTTATCAGGGCTGGCAAAATGGGCACATCAAAAATGTGGACATTTGGGAGAGAAAGCCACTTACAGGTGGGCATATAGTAGGTGTACCCCTAACATTGGATTTGTTAAAACTGTTATTGCTCAGTGTCCTATATGCCAACATGGGCAACAAAGACCAATCCCTCATATTGTGAAAGGACAATTGGGGAGGGAAAATTACTGGGACAAATTTGGCAGATTGATTACATTGGACCTCTACCCTTAGTGGAGGATGTCGATATGCTTGCACAGTTGTAGATACATATTCAGGGTATTTATTGGCATACCCTTGTAAACAAGCTACACAGAAAAACACCATTAAGGCAATTAACATAATTATGTTGTACTATGGAATACCCTTGCAGATAAAGTGACAATGGTTCCCATTTTAGGGGAAAATGGTACAAGCTATGCTCAAGCCATAACATACAGTGGGTATTTCACATCCCTTATTACCCGCAGGCAGCAGGGTTAATTGAGAGAATGAATGGATTGCTGAAAGAACAGTTTAGGAAATTGGGGGAGAGCCTACGAAAATGGAAAGAGAATTTGCATGAAGCATTACAGATTTTAAATAATAGACCAATTGGAGAATCTGAGACCCCTTAATGCGAATGATGACTCCTAATTTGCAAGTGCAGGCTACTCAACTACAGAAACAGTATTATATTGGGAATTACATCAGAGCTCTTGTCTCCTTGCAGGGCAACCCAGAAGCTGCTGGACTTGATTTACATGCCCTTCAAGAATACAGAATAAACAGCAGAAACATTCAAGTGATAGAAACTGTGGAATACAAATTCCACCGAGACATTTTGTTGGATAGCACCTAAATCAGAATTAGCCCTCAAGGGAATACAAATTTTGGGAGGGTGATTGATTGTGATTACCAAGGAGAAGTGAAAGTAATTTTGTTGAATAGTAGAGAACAAAATCTGTTAATTCAACAGTATGACAGAGTGGCTCAATTGTTAATTATTCCAGTTAACAAAGTGACCCTATAAAGGACAAGCCCCACACCTTAACAGCAAGGGAGGATAAAGGTTTTAGATCTACAGAGGTTTTAACAATGGTGCCAAAATATGGGTTACAAACCCAAATGGCCCTCCTGAACCAGCTGAGGTGATAGCCACGGACGAGACAACACAGTGTTAATTATCAGGTCAGGGAAGAGAGATGGAATATGTACCAGCTAACACGTTATCTTGAGAATAATCAGTCTGTGTATTTTCTAGGTTCTTCAATGGATTCTAAAAGGAATAACACTCTCTCTCACGGTCCATTCGGTAAAGCCTATTACCCCAGGTGGAAGAATATTGAAGCTTGACGACCCACTTGTACAATGGGGTTGGAAATCTTCCACCAGCTACGGTGCAAGACAACTTTACTTGCCCTGAAAACCAAGGATGTCCTATAGTGAACATTACTTTTTCACCAGATGTGAACATTTGGAAACCAGTTGAGACAATGGCAGGACGATTATATGTCCAACCTATGCAGGACACAAATTGGATTAAATTACAGAACCAGACTGCTATTAGATGCTGCAACTTACCGAATAGTTGCATGGTGACTGTACAACATAGACTTGATTGCTGCATGAATCAAACAGACATTTTCAATGCAAGTATTACTTTGATTGACATAGACACGTTATTCTGCATGAATGCTACTGCAATAACTAATAGAACTACTTGGGCAGATCACATTACAGTGTTGAAAAATCATCCTGTAATTAGCAATGATAGTATAGTTAAGGTTCCATCCACATGTACATCAGTAGTGCAGCGGTATCAGAAAAATGTAATCCATTTTAACATAACGTTTATGTTTAGTAGAAAATGCAAATATAAAAGAGCTTGGTATGATATGCTATTAGGTGGAGCAGGGGCAGGCATGGGAATTTTAAATAGTGTTGATATAGAAACACTGACTAACAGGCTTCAGGCAGTAGGAATTGATATATTTAGCTTAATTAACTTACAAGCTCAATGGATGCCAACTGTTTTCTTACCCCAAAGATTAACTTTGAATTATGATTTTGAGTTCTTGCAGTTATTTAATGCTTCACAGGTATGGGAATGGGAGTAGCAGAAAATATTTCGCGATTTATTGATTGGACAGAATGCACAATGCGACATATGTATTCTATAATGCAAAGAAATAAGGCCCAGAGTGATTTAATGAGTAATAATGAATATGTGTGGAGGACCGTGTTCAAATCATGGATTCCTAGTAATCATTGGATTGTAATGTCATCCACCATAGTAAAATGCACAGATAAATATGTAATATTATCTGTAATTTTAGTCCCCATTATTTGATCCTGAGTTTTGGTTACCACATTTTAACGGAGTTTATATAGATAGTCAGAACACCACCCATGACTTAAGTCTGTGTTCAAAAACAGCTGATGGAATACTATGTGGACAGCATTCCAGACTTTATGAACCTTGTTTACTGGAGCATTCGATAAATTTGTGTCAATGGACAATTTTACCCATAACCTTTACCATGTTTACAGAAATAGGACCCCAGTATGTTTGTATAGTAACTAATCAGGAGAATACTGTTAGGATGTACTTAACTCGTCCCTTTTCAGGTTGTTTAAGAAATGTGACTCATTTGTGGTGGGAAAATACTACTTACACCTTTGTCCCTGATAATGAGCAGAAGCTTATTTTGTATTGGCAGCCCAATATTTTAGATCAATCAAGATTGAGTATCTCATTAAATAAAATTAAACAGATAATTCAGGAAACAGATGTAATGCAGGCTCATTTGGCAATAAGAAATAAATCATTAGTGCAAAGTCAGGTGCAAACTACGATAGTTAAAAATAAAATGATTGATTTAAGTTCCAAGATTCAACAAGAGACTACTCATTATTGGTGGAATATTTTTACAGGATGGTCACCATCAGCTACAAAAGTGTTAAATATTCTGATACATCCTATCATAATCATTGCTGTAGTGACAATTATCTTGCTTATTTGGACTTGTTACTTATCATGTTATATTCGTAGTAATTTTGCTATGGTACCAATATCATACAAATCGTATTCACAATAATCAAAGGACCGAATGTAGTGATAGTATGATATGTTGATTATTGTCACTCCATTTTGTATGCTATTTCATGTAATGTATGTCATTTTATACTCCATTTTGTATTGTGTGACTCCATTTTACATGCTGCTTCATTTAATTGGTGTTTTGCTCTTTAGATAGCCTCATTATTATGTTTTGCTTCAGACAGTGTATTTTGCTAACTTGAAGGTTGCATATTATCAGGCAACCTGTTTTGTAGTTTTGTTTAAACTTCTGCTTAGCTCATAGTGTTCTAGGCACCGCCAGTGTTTGGAGCACAGTGACCTAGCAGGTGTAGGGAATTCTGAGCAGTCCTTATGGTGTGAATCAAGCATCTGGGAGCCCGCCAGCTTCTAGAATGTGGTGAGACAACACTATGAAGGCTGCAGTTATTTTTAGCATAGAATAAGATATAAATGTGATTCTCAATGCCTGGTTGGAAGCCTCTCCTGCAGGGTGGACGCATCGCTGTGGGGCCAGTTCCCGGTTCAAGAGACTCCTAGCCAGGCTGACAAGGGGGCTTCCCAGCCATTGGAAGAGGGCTTGGATGATGCTTTATTGAATCGGTGATGTATAATCTTTTGTATTATATTTTGCTATAATAAAGCTTTGGCTTGCTGTACTTATTGTTTTGTTATTGTGTGTATGTGAGTGTGAGTGAGTAAAATAGCTGCCTGGTTTGAGTTGGCAGAACACCATGCCCCCCCCCCCAACAGTACACAGTGCAGGACACAGCACCACCCAGTGCAGACCAGGCCATACCTCAGCATGCCCCCCAACAGTACACAGTGCAGGACACAGCATCCCCAGTGCAGCCCAGACCTTACCTCAGCATGCCCCCCCAACAGTACACAGTGCAGGACACAGCATCCCCCAGTGCAGCCCAGACCTTACCTCAGCATGCCCCCCAACAGTACACAGTGCAGGACACAGCATCCCCAGTGCAGCCCAGACCTTACCTCAGCATGCCCCCCAACAGTACACAGTGCAGGACACAGCATCCCCCAGTGCAGCCCAGACCTTACCTCAGCATGCCCGCCCCAACAGTACACAGTGCAGGACACAGCATCCCCCAGTGCAGCCCAGACCTTACCTCAGCATGCCCCCAACAGTACACAGTGCAGGACACAGCATCCCCCAGTGCAGCCCAGGCCATACCTCAGCATGCCCGCCTCAACAGTACACAGTGCAGGACACAGCATCCCCCAGTGCAGCCCAGGCCATACCTCAGCATGCCCCCCAACAGTACACAGTGCAGGACACAGCATCCCCAGTGCAGCCCAGACCTTACCTCAGCATGCCCCCAACAGTACACAGTGCAGGACACAGCATTCCCCAGTGCAACCCAGACCTTACCTCAGCATGCCCCCCCCAACAGTACACAGTGCAGGACACAGCATCCCCAGTGCAGCCCAGACCTTACCTCAGCATGCCCCCCAACAGTACACAGTGCAGGACACAGCATCCCCCAGTGCAGCCCAGACCTTACCTCAGCATGCCCCTCCCCAACAGTACACAGTGCAGGACACAGCACCACCCAGTGCAGCCCAGACCTTACCTCAGCATGCCCCCAACAGTATACAGTGCAGGACACAGCACCACCCAGTACAGCCCGGCCCATTCCTGTGCACAGACCCCCCCTCCAGTTTCTTGTGCCCATGCCATCCCCTCCACAGTTGGCCATGGGTCATTCCTTTGCATTGCTGCACAAGTCAGCAGCACACATGCCTGTCCCTGGCCAGCCCCTCTCCATTGTCTGGTTCCCTTGGCCCATTCTGTGGCCGGCTGTGGCCATGTGGCATTCCTGTGGCATGCCTCCCCACCATTACATCTGCCTACACATTGTCACCCCACCCACCTCATCTTTGCCATTGGTTTCGGTGCTGTTGCCATGCCTGGCCTGTCACATACATTACTGGTTGTTTGTCCCTACCTGTGGCCATCCACTGTCTGAACGTGTCCAGCTGTGTTACTCCAGCGATGCTCTGCTGGCTGAGATGTGCCGCTATCCTCCTCTTGATGCTGCTGAGTGGCTCCTGCTGGGTGGGTCCACCCCCTGTGCCCTGTGCACTGTGCCTGTTGTATGCCACCTTGCACTTCACCAGGCGCTTGAGGTCATTCCACTTCTTTTTCACATCTCGGACTGCCCTGCGCTGTGCAACGATAGCATTGACTCTGCATGCCACCCTGTCTCATGCCCTCTTGCGTTTCTCCCTCCTCTTGGCATCCCCTCCGTGACTCATGAGGAGTGCATGGTGGCAGTCTATTTGCTCCACCAGGGTGTTAACCTCCTCATAGCCAAAATTCCTCTTCCTCCTCTGTCTTTCGCCTGCTGCTTCTGCCATTGATGTGACGTATCTGCTGGTGTATGTTAGGCCGCAACTGCATGTTGCGCACCTTTTTATGGTGTATCTTGCATGTCGTGACTTACGCAGTTGCGTTTGGCGTATTCTCGCAGGTTCTAGAATAGCCTGTAAGTCGCATGCCGCAGTTGCTGTTGTGTAAGTTCCACAACTGTGTTACTTGCATCTGGCATATTTTCCTTTCTAGAATTGGGCCCATTGTACGTTACAAATAAGCAACAACAGTGCATATAAAACATTGTCCATTCACCACCACAACCATTGTGATTGTGAAAGTACTGATATTACTATTATGTGTGAACCACAGACAATTATAATCTCTCTTCTTTCCTGTATGTCTCAGTCACTGATCAAGTTCCTTAGCTGGTAAATCTTCATTTTCTCACATGGCTATTTACAGCACACAACATGTGACAGAAGGCAGGTCTGAATGCCGATGTAGTCTATAGATACACTCATATTTTGCAGATAATAGACACTGGACAAAGGGTGAGTAAGGCACTTTCATATACGAGACATCATGTAC
Organism: Neoceratodus forsteri; assembly: GCA_016271365.2. Classification (NCBI taxonomy): domain Eukaryota; kingdom Metazoa; phylum Chordata; order Ceratodontiformes; family Ceratodontidae; genus Neoceratodus; species Neoceratodus forsteri. Next base: position 344,743,328 of record CM028138.1, on the reverse strand, counting down.
CATGTGTTTACATATTGCAATAACTTCTATAAGTATTTGATGTATGATGAGTTCAAATCACTCAGTCTGCACTTAAATCTCTGAATAAGTCGATCATCTTTGTGGCACCACATTGCCCCCCCCCCAAGTAGATTGATGTTTTTCTTCAGGTTCAATTGGCAGTAATGCATGCAGTACTCCAGTTGTGGCCTAATCAATGATCTCTACAAGGGCAGAATGAACTATCATCCACCACAACCCTCTGTTGCCTGCCCTTCATCCACTTCCCCTTCTTACCAAACCATCTTTGCACCCGCAACTGTGCCGTCTTCCTTACTTCATAGTCGCCCATGTGGCACAGAGGCCAATGCCTTGATGAAGTCCAGCTACAGAACATCCAGTACATGGTAACTATAACCAGCTCAATAGTTATCCAGTCAGAATAATCATCAAGGTTGATCTGACAGGATCTATCAGTTACAAAGACATGCTGCATGTTGTCCTTCATCCCATTGGTCTACAGATGAGATGCCAGTCTCTCCTTCAGGATTGTCTCCATCAGCTTCCCCATGGTGGATGTGAGGCTCATTGGCCTATAGTTCCCATGTTTGTCCTTGATGCCAATTTTATGGAGTATAACCACGTCAGCCATCCTCCAATCCAGCGCAACACACCCCGTGTCCAATGAGTCATTGAACAGTTCTGCCAACGGCCTTGCTATAACCTCAGACTAGCTAGTGTATATCTTTCGGAATCAGAACAACAAAAGTGCTTGAAAAAATTCTCAAACCATAATTCATGTGTCATGATTAAAAATATTGATTGGTAGAGGAAATATATACTATATGA